>CM057341.1:201000695-201621760 GCA_030015575.1 Agapanthus africanus
CAAGAATGAAAAGAAAAATTACAAGAATTCTAAGATAAAAACTAAAGAAAAAAAGCTACCCTTTCCTCTTGCCTCTGGTCTCTATTTATAGGCTCAGAAAGAAATATTCATATCTGCCCCATTATGGCTCATGCTGATTTGTTTGATTGCCTTTGATTTGAACACATGCTTTTTAGTCTTGATTGCATATAATATCATATCCTTGATTGCATATAGAATCATATCCTTGATTGCATATAAAATCTTATCCACATGTGCTTAAAAGTCTTGTGTACACACTTGTTGTGTTGGACCATTTAGAAAAAAAAATGTGTACATAACTTTTTGCGTAAAGGAACTCCTGAAGTATCGGTCAGTTAGCGTTTCTAGTCGCAGTGTCTTCCCTCAAGTGATATATCCGTGCTGTTGGATGCATTTCCAGTATTTTGTTATGGATACCTGTAATCTGTAATACTGAGCAGACACTGGTCAATAATACCGATAAATACAACAATTAGATAATGAATGAGCGGTATTAGAATGCAATTTTCTGATATGAACACATATCTATAAATCGCTATGTCTAACACTTACTAGGACACTACACAAATTATCGATGAGCCATGTTACGCACGCACATACCTACATATTACACTACACCTCATCGATATTGACATGTCACGTATCCACGTAGTACTTGTTATGTCACATATGATTCACATCATACCGTAAGCATCAGTAATAGTAGTTATTTTGCATCAATGTTATTATGAACACTTATCATGTTTCACTGTCAAGTATTATTAATTATGGTATAAGATACATTGGATTATGCGGATTTCTGGTTTTGAGTTTTATGTATTATTAAATATATTCGGCGATTCTTCGTGCTTGATGTGATATGTCCACCATGAGATATTGCTTTTATGATTTGGTTTTATTCCGGACCGAGTGGGGGAGCTATACGGTTGCGAATTTTTACGCTATCCGGACTGAGTGGGAGAGTTATACATTCAGATTCATGGTGGACCTGGTCAAGAACAAGGGGCAGGATAGTCGCATGTGAGGAGGGGAGCCTAGCGAGGATACTCGATACCGGAGATAGTAATGAAACGCGGCGGATATCTGGAGGATACCGATAGATGTTGTGGATTGATAGAATCGTTCGGGGAATGATGTCCACTAAAAACAGAAGATTTGTGTCGATGTTGGACACGAAAAAATGAGTCTTATTTGGAAATTTATGATGTTGGAAATACTTGATGAGATTTCAGTGTTATTTTATACATTTAGTTAATACATATTCATGCTCCCATATGTTATCATACATTATACTTATATTTATTGCTGTTAACTCTAGTTCGTTATACTTATATTATCAGCTGTTAGATGTTAGTTTTATTCACCAAGTTGGCAACTCATCCCCCGTTGTGCCTTAGTTCCTTGCAGGAGACGCGTGGATGCATAACAGCAGTGCGGATCCACTTGTCAGCTTGTATCGCTTATTTTGCTAGGTGGGTTACCTACGTAGTAACCTCCTATTTTGGTATATGTATTTTGGATCTAGTAATTCTCCATCAGACCCTATATATTTAACTTAGAACGAAATATGGTTGTATATGTTTTATTTTGATTGAGTGAGATCGTTTAGTTGTGTTAAGTTATGTTTTCTTTACTTATGCATGATATTTTTCGCTTGAGCGTCGTATTGTTGTTGCGTATTGATTTCCGCTGTTTAGCGTTATTTTTCTCCTAACTAGGGACACAACTTATTTAAATATTTTGTAACTGCTTTTATTAATGATTAAAAAGGAGGTGCTGTCGAAATTTTAAAATGCTAAAAATCAGTTGTTTAGATTTTATTTCTTAAAAATCATTCGACATGCTACCTCATTCTTTTTACTTAAAAACTGAAATTTTCTTAATTCCGCACATGGGTTTTGATCTTGGTTTCTGGCTTACTCAGATCGTATGACATCTTTAGATGTCATATGATCTAAGTGCCGGTCACGCCCAAATTTCGGGTCGTGACAGCTACTACAGCCGCCGCCATTTGAGATAATTATAGAGCTGTAATTTGTTTCCATTATTGCACTACTCGATACTGTGCATATTAGCAACCGTACAAAACGGATGCTAAAGTGTATTAGCGACCGTTTATATTTTATACGGTCGCTGAAACTTCAATCACCGATACGTGTATTAGCGACCGTATAACAGATAGTCGCTAATACGTACGGTCGTTGATAATTATCAGCAACAGTCCAACACCGACTCTGATACAAACACGTGGACAGTCCATGTGAATTTTGAATGGTCGTTAATAATGTATTAGCGACCGTTCTTGTATCATAACACGGTCGCTGATACCAAATAATTGGATAAAAAAATACTTAAAATCACAATGTACCGTACAATAATACATGTAATCACAATATATTATCCAACAATAGTGTTTTGAATACAAACCAACATATAAATACAATACAATATATATCCAATAATACCAACAACTCAAACCAACACATACATGAACTAAAATCGTAATAAACCAACACATACATGAACCAACTCAAACCAACATATACAAAAATGGTGTTTTAAATACAAATCAACACAACACGTTATATATCCAACAATACCAACAACTCTCCAAATCAGGCGCAATCCCAGGTCATTCAACTCTGTGGACTCTGCAAATCCAACCAAATGAATAAATACATGAACTAAAATCATAATTTTCGAAACAACGCTAGCTATACCAACACATATATATACATACATCACTAACTCTTGCCGCTGCCATCGTCATAAGAAGATCTTCTTAATATGTATCGATTGGTATCCTTCCAGTCTTCCTCCGAAAAAAACGCAAAGAAGCACTCTCCCTGTGGCGGAGGCGGAGGCGGAGGCGGAGGCGGAGGCGGAGGTTGAGAGGAGTACAGTTCCTGTGATGGAAGAGGGCGATATTGTCGCTGCATCGGAGGAAGGTAATTATCACGATCCGGAAATGTCACGTGACCGGCACTTGAATCACATGAAGTCTATAGGACCCCACCGTAACCCAAGTAAACCAAAAACTAGGAATTTAAACCATTTATAAGAAAATAATGGAGGTGTAGTTTTAAAAAGGGTTTCTAATATGAAATCAAGCTTGTTTTAAAAGTATAAATAAAGTTTGATTTAAAACATGTTCGTCGTTTAAAATTCGAAAAACACCTCCTTTGTAAATTTTGAAGAAAACCATGTACAGTACATATAATATAAAAAGTATCCCCACACGGGAGTGATTGGTAGAGATTTTGTGCTTATACGCTTTTAAAAGATGAATCAAAGAATATTAACCGCAATCAAGAACGGCGTCGCTTGGTAGCTAGCCGGTGAGTACGGGTCGGTCCACAGGGATTTTGTGTATTTTCTAATTGTTCTAACGAGTTAATTCAAATTGTGGTGGGTTGGATTATCACTAAAAACTAAGGTTGATTTAGATTAGGATTAAAACCTTGCTAGGGTTAGGTTTGGGTTATGTTTGGAAATTCAATATGCCTCACCGCTTTCTATACCCTAATTAAGATCTATTTAGGTGTTAAGGTAATAATTAACAAAGGGGATTAGTACCATTGGGAAGAAACTAGGTTTCTTCCTCTAGGTCCTTGTCCGTCCTTTCTTAACTCTTATCCTAACCTCCATGGAAAATATACACAACCGGTCTTTAACTATGGTATCACCGCTACCTCGTGGGATAGGGTGCAATAGTGAGCGGTGTGTGTATGTATGCATGGAGTCCTATAAAAATGTATGACGGGCAAGAAATGGGTGAGAGATTTTCATTTCTCAAACCTTTCCCATTCCTAACCCTAACAAGTGAGAAACTACTCACTCATTAGAGATTTGATAAAAGGAGACATTTTTATGATTGTTTTTAATAACCTAATTATCTAAACTACGACAAATAAATAAAAGTTATAATTAGGGCAGATAAATAAAATCTATACTAGGGCAGAAAAGAAAATTAACTAAGGCAAGGTAAAAAAAAAGACTTACTTTTTATTTGATGCACTCTTCAAACATTACAAGAATTAAAATTCTGAATTTAAGAATTAAAATGAGGCATAGGAAGAGGCATGTTCCAAAAAGAGCTGTAGGGTTCCTATTTATAGATTATAGAAACCCTAGGGTTTACATCTTATCCCTATCTACATTTACAAAACTACCCTGAGAAGCCTAGTCAACGCACCGCCACCCACCGACGTTTTGCACCGACACGTGCCTAGCACGGCCGTGGAACCGCGGCCATATGCCCTGTTTGGCCGCGGATCCGCGGCCATATAGAGTGTTCTATGTCTCAAATCTTCAGGTATCTTTCATGTTGCATTGTTATTCTGGTTTCTTTACTTGGTTTCTCAGAATATCTTTTAGTTTCTTCCAGATATCCACAGTGTAGAATGTTGTGGACTTTTACCGCTTGCTTCGTGTTGAAGTCTTGAATCTTGTGCTGCCTTTGTGCAATCGAACTATTTGCTGATCTTCGTTTGTTCCTCAAACCGTAGGCGGCATGATAAAGATTCTTCTGTTTGTTGGTCGTAGTCTCACTTTTGTATCGTCTTTTCATCATTTTCACTGTTTTGTTCCGAGAACCTATAACCTACAACTATGTAGCAGATATGGATCAAAAGCACCTGTTTATTTTTAAAAATGAATAAGAATGGGGAATATAATAATGAAAAATTATGATATGAACAAATACCCCCAAACTTATCTTTTGCTCGTTCTCGAGCAAAACTAGTTTTATTCTCGAAAAAACCTAACCTCACTTTCGCAGGGAAACACGATTGCAGTGAGCTCGTGCAACAAGTCGTTAAATCTCTAGGTGTCCCTAGTAGGAGGAGTGTTGTCTCCTGAGGGTTTTCAGCGGATACTACCCACAAAATCCTATCAATTCGGTCTATTGACTTTTATTCTCCAATTCGGTTTTTCTAGAAAGAAATTCTATTATTTTCAACTTAGAAATTATCAATCCGTATTTTTCACGCTTCCTTATCATTTAACTTAAGATTGTATATGTTTTGTAAATTTATTTAGCTTTTAGCATCTTTTGAGTTTTTCTTCTAAGGTTCCATCTCAATTTAGGAATTTTTATCATCTCTACTAAAGACATAAGTCCTATTTTTCATTCCTATCTCTCATACAAACCCCAATCACATACCCCTACGCGTGTGTATGTATCACCCCTACACTTGGAAATTCAATTCAAGCTCTTATACTCTTGTCCATCGTCCAAAGTACTTTTAGTTGGTGAACTTTTAGATGAAATTGCTCACACATCTTTCATGCGACCGTTAATACTTCTTGAGATACTAAAGACTGATTACAAAATGTGTTCGTGCATTAAGGCGTAATTCCTAGTTTTGTAACACCTAAGGCTTTAGCAGTGACTCCCAAACTAGTTGGTCTATGGCACTAGGTGATAAAGCACCCTCGCTATATTTTTTTTATTTTACGCAGCCTTAAGTAATTACAAAACCAGTGTTCATTTTTTTATCTCTTTATTCACACTTGTATTTTTATTTTATTTTCCTTCATACTAAGGACTTTAGACAAGAGCATTTCAAGGTCTCCTCTACTATTCCAAGTTTCAAGGTTCGTGTTTGTGAAATTTGTAGGGTATATATTTTCAGAATTTAGACTTAAACTTAGGAATTATTTTTCAGACTTATACTTTATTAAAAATATCAATACTCTTCCCTTATTTTGACTTAGCCCAAGAAGTGAACTCAAAATTTGCCTATTTCTAAGTAAACTACAAAAATATATATTTTCTACCATTAAATTTTAAGAAAGGTTATTTTTAGGGTTTTTAATTTACTAAGTATAGGATCTAGTTTTTCCTAACTAGTTAACCGTCTTGTTAAACTTAAGTCAATTATGGCCAAAATTGAATTTTTCAATTTTTTAAATTTTTAAATTTTTTCAATTTTTATGGGTTTTTAAAATAAGTATGCAAATGCAAAAATATACACATGAATGCAAAGGAAGAAAGCTTACCGAGCACACCCCCAAACTTAAACTTGGTAGTGTCCTCACTGTCAGGCTACACTAAGAGGGTCAAAATGGCCGGTATTCCCCTGTTTATTTTTTTTTAAATTTTTTTTATTGTTAACAGAAAAAACAAAACAAAATATATATACAAAAAGATCCCTCCAAACTTAAGTGAAACAGTGTTTCCACTGTTTAAACGTTAAAGTTTAGAGTTAGGGGGGGGGGAGAAAAACACAGTATCAAGCCATACAAGGCTTTACACAGGCCAAAAGTTAGCACCAACCATTCAAAAAATTTATCGTTATAATGATGTGGTTGGTGAAAAAATGGAGTGTAGAGAAAAGAAATGAGAAACACACGAGACCGTATGGGAAGAAAGGTGGAATATGGTCTCGGTATATTAGGAGAAGAATGGCCGAAGAGAGAAAGAAGTGTAGTACGAACTTGAGGGTGTAAATCGAGTGAATAAATTAGCACAAATTGTAATGACCGATGTGTTAAAAGCGATTGTGCTAACCTATCAACCCGTCGAGAAATGGGGTCAAATCCCTCAAGATCCGCGAGAAAACATGGGTACGTTGAACTTGGTAAACCAGACATTGAAAATGGAAGCGTGACGAATTCTTTCGCGGCAGAAACAATGGAAAGGACGAAGGGGAGTGATTTAGGAACGGTCACAGTTAAAGGTTCAGGAGGATGAATTGGAAAATCCGACTCATCAAACAAAACCGGTTCATCCTCAATACTATCCTCAATACTATCATCAATACTCTCCTCAATACTATCCTCATAATTCTCCTCAAAAGTTATCTCATCCATGCAATTATCATCAAAATCAAGACGCATATGAAGTTCGGGAGAAACATTTAATGACTCGGGATGATGAATTGGAGAGAAAAATTCATTCAAATCTGCAGGTTCATCATCCAAATTATTCCCTGCGTTAATATCCTCAATCAAGTGAAAATCATTTTTTTCGGACACCTCATCAAAGCATGGATATTTATCAATTCAGGTTCTAGATTTGAGGTGTAGAGGTCGAAAGGATTGGGTGTGGGTTCACTCGAAAGGTATCCTTCACAATCTGGCAAATCAAGCACTACAAAGTCGCACAACTCATTAAACGTTTTATTTTCAACTGGTGAATCATTTGGGACACTTGATAGACATTCAAAACCGGAGTTGTGGGATTCAATTGGTGATGGGTGGGTTTGATTTGGAAGGGTGCACAGCTCACTCTCTCCTCTCAAATTCTCAATCTGTCCAACCGCCTCATCATACATTGGAATTTTTGGAGCTAGTTGGAAACTAGCTACCAGGTCACTAGGTTGCATAAGGGCGGCAATGGACACATCCAAATTCCTCATCTGTTGGTTTGTCGCTACAATATAAGCTTCCAACGACTGTTCCAGACTATACATGGGTTGTGAAGGGGTTTCAGTAAAAAATTCAAAGTTGTTTGGATACGTGAAACTCCCAAATGGCTGTGTAGAAGCAATGTCTAGGGAAGGTGTGAAAGTTGGGTAGGACTGGTAGGAATTGAATGGCTGGACAGGAGTAGGATCAACATTTAGATAAAAAGGTGAATGGACTTGTTGATCCCAAGAACTGGAAGTGTTGAAAGGAGTGAAAGATCGGTTACGAGCTTGTTCAATATGTTCAGCAATAGACATAGGTTTCGGAGTTACAACAGGACTCGAAAAAGGGGTATCAACGTAAGGTGGGGGTGAAGGTTGAAATGGTTGATACAAAGTGGATTGCGGAGTCAAACTGTTTCTCATAGGCGCTTCTATTCGATCTTTCAAAGAAATTTTGGGCATGGAGGGGTCGTCCATAATTCGACCAAAACAATTCGCGTAGGAAGCAATGTTTCGATGAGGGTTCCAAAGTCCGGCAAGAGTTTTGTGAGGTGGGGTACCCATGATGTAAAAAAAGGAGAAGAAAAAGAATGTGGGTGCAAGTGTGGTGCAATGGATTTCTAGCGACAAAATTGGCAAGTCTTTTTGTAAAATTTTCTATGTTTTTTTTATAAGGAGCTTTTTTCAAAAAGATTTTTAATAAGAAGCTTAGACACACGTTCAAACAATCACAATATGCACAATTAAGCCTAGATCTAGGGTCTCCTAGGTCAACTAGACTGCTCCTAACTGTTCCAAAAGGCAAGTTGTGAGAACCTCAAATCGCTTCTTCACCGCCAATTGTGGCCAGGAAAGCATAAGCAGAGAAAGGAGGGATCCGCTCACGAATCACCGTGAGACGGGCCTTTTAAAGTTACCTTTCCCCACTTGTCTAGCCTAGGCACCACAAAGTCTGGTTTAAATAAACGATCGATGCCTACAACTATTCTTTTGTCCTATTGAGCGCGACAGTCTTTATAGGCCGAGTCTAATCTTTTTTAATTAACTCGATGGTCAATGCAATATACTTTTTGTGATTTTTGGGGTCCTAGGAAGGGTAATGAAATCCCCACCTAATATGGATTAGTGTTCAAGCCCCTTAAAGTCAATTTTAAAGATGCAAAGCAGTAAACACAATCAAACACTTGCCAAAAACTTTTTTTTATTGCGGCGCAAAGAATCCTGCACAAGATCAAGTTATTGGAGAAGGGAGAGGAGTTTTTGCGCAAAGAACCCTGCAGGAAAATTTTTCAGAGGATATCAGGGGGTTCAGAAGAAGAAAAGAGAGCTCACAGAGGGGTTTTGGATTGCTGACGTCAGCAACCCGCGACGGATCCGCGGTCAAAGTGGGCTTTTCGCGGCGGAAACGCGGTTCTTTAATCGGTTCAGTTCCCAAAAATTCTTCTGTTTCTCTGTTCTGATTATCCTCTGCTTGTTCAGATCTACTGTTTTCTGTTTTGCTCTCTGGATTTTTCCAGATCTGAATTCGTTCGTCGATCTTGCACAATTCAAATGAAAACCCTTCAAAAAATAACAAGATGATAATTTTTTTTTTAAATTTTTTTTCAGTTTTTATGATTTTTCAATTTTTATATTAACCCGAAATTACAAAAAGAAAATAACTACGCCATCCCCGGCAACGGCGCCATTTGATTGGTAGAGATTTTGTGCTTATGCGCTTTTGAAATCAAAGAATATTAACCACAATCAAGAACGGCATCGCTTGGTAGCTAGCCGGTGAGTACGGATCGGTCCATAGAAATTTTGTGTATTTTCTAATTGTTCTAACTAGTTAATTCCAATTGTGGTGGATTGGATTATCACTAAAAACTAAGGTTGATTTAGATTAGAATTAAAACCTTACTAGGGTTAAGTTTGGAAATTCAATATGTCTCACCGCTTTCTATGCCCTAATTAAGATCTATTTAGGTGTTAAGGTAATAATTAACAAAGGGGATTAGTACCATTGGGAAGAAACTAGGTTTCTTCCTCTAGGTCCTTGTCCGTCCTTTCTTAACTCTTACCCTAACCTCCATGGAAAACATACACAACCGGTCTTTAACTATGGTATTACCGCTACCTCGTGGGATAGGGTGCCATAGTGAGCGGTGTGTGTATGTATGCATGGAGTCCTATAAAAATGTATGACGGGCAAGAAAGGGGTGAGAGATTTTCATCTCTCAAACATTTCCCATTCCTAACCCTAACAAGTGAGGAACTACTCACTCATTAGGGATTTTATAAAAAGAGACATTTTTATGATTGTTTTTCATAACCTAATTATCTAAACTACGACAAATAAATAAAAGTTATAACTAGGGAAGATAAATAAAATCTATACTAGGGCAGAAAAGAAAATTAACTAAGGCAAGGTAAAAAAAAGACTTACTTTTTATTTGATGCACTCTTCAAACATTACAAGAATTAAAATTCTGAATTTAAGAATTAAAATGAGGCATAGGAAGAGGCATGCTCCAAAAAGAGCTGTAGGGTTCCTATTTATAGATTATAAAAACCCTAGGGTTTACATCTTATCCCTATCTACATTTACAAAACTATCCTGAGAAGCCTAGTCAACGCACCGCCACCCACCGACTTTTTGCACCGACACGTGCCTAGCACGGCCGCGGATCCGCGGCCATATAGACTGTTCTATGTCTCAAATCTTCAGGTATCTTTCATGTTGCATTGTTATTCTGGTTTCTTTACTTGGTTTCTCAGAATGTCTTCTAGTTTCTTCCGGATTTCCACAGTGTAGAATGTTGTGGACTTTTACCACTTGCTTCGTGTTGAAGTCTTGAATCTTGTGCTGCCTTTGTGCAATCGAACTGTTTGCTGATCTTCGTTTGTTCCTCAAACTGTAGGCGGCATGATAAAGATTCTTCTGTTTATTGGTCGTAGTCTCACTTTTGTATCGTCTTTTCATCATTTTCACTGTTTTGTTCTGAGAACCTGTAACCTGGAACTATGTAGCAGACATGGATCAAAAGCGCCTGTTTATTTGTAAAAATGAATAATAATGGGAAATATAATAATGCAAAATTATGATATGAACAGGGAGCTAGCTCACGCCCACACTGTGGAGACACAATCCACGCAAACACACACACATACACACGACGCTCAAGGCGAAGAATCACAAGCGAAAATCAAAAGATATGTATATAACAACTCAAGTCGACTCCACACGAGTCTGACACCAAAACAATACATATATAAGTATCGTCTCTAAGTCGTGGATTATACAAGTGGTTGATAGAGTTTTTAACTAGATCCAAGAGTAAATATTATACAAGAGACGGTTATGATACAACCGTGTAACCCACCTATCAAAAGCAATCACCCGAAAGAAGAAAGATGTGTCAGCAAGCCGCTACGATCCGGGTGGGCGGTCTTGTAAGAAACTAAGACACAATGTGGGTGGGTTACCAACTCGTGAGTAAAAAGATATCATAAGGTAGAAATCGTATGAATAACGACCTACCTAAGTCATAAAGTATAGTACTATCATACTATGCGATAACATATATATACTACATAAGTACTATAAGCGCATCCTAATGGATTGCAAAAACATCTCATATATAGCATGCATCCAAGTAAGTATATAAAGTAGCTGAGAGATGTATGCATGTAAATCGTTTCAAAATAGCCGTATGATATGTATATCACGATACAAGTAGCAAACATTGATTTATAAAGCAATATATGCAATTTTGTTTAAAATATACGTCATGCCTTTTGAAAATGATTTAAATAGGCTTTTCTATTGCAAGATTCTTGTGTCGTCATATGTTGGATATAGTGCCCTCAAGGCAATTATTGTAATTGCAGGTAGGTGATTATGATAATTGAGCGAGGACCTATACAGGAAAAACAGTCTTGCTCGAGATAATAATATGCTATATGTTTTGTATTTATCATCGATGCATATACGTTTTACTTGTTATTACGTGTCACTAATATATAATGATGAAGCCTGTAGGATTCTTGCTTAACTACGAGCATTATGATGGCGATCATATACGTGAGAGCAGGGTAGTCCATAAGCACATCCTTAAATGTCCCTAGTCGAGAGAGTATCAAAACTGAGCATCAATATTTCGGAGTAGACTGGTGTATATGTTTCAAGACCACGATGAGGGGCGGTGGCCGGTCTCACAAGCCATTGGTGTTTTGTAACATAAGATAGTGTACATGTGCTCACTGGAGGTGGATACACTGGACGGACTCGTCGAGAACTTCTAAATGATATTATATCTATCGTCAGATAGCAGTTCTATAGTAGCATGAATACAGGTTAGTCCTTTGAACTGAGATCATCACTTGTCTTGTGTGAGTTCGCATTGTAGTTAGATTACTACCATACCACGCCTCAAAAAAGTCATGCAAATAGGTTTTAGTTAGGTACAGTCCCGAGCCACATGGAGGCAGTGAGCGATTGTCAGGGATTCGTCTCTTTTGGTATTAGGAGTTGATGTCGTGCTGTGTTCGGTTGGCCATCAATATAAATCCATGGTTACAGTAGATGAGATTTACTGATAGGAGTTCAGTAGTTTCTCGGTTGATGATGAACTTGACTCTGTAAGTCGATGTCGCGCACCCCGTGGGTTCGCGGGAAGGTGGAATTTACAAAAAACGATTTTTCTTACTTCGCAACACCGACTAAACTCTAGGATCTTAACAGGAACCTTAATTAGCTAAATCTACTTGGAGGTTTAACTACTCGGTAAGAGTTTTATACCTCCTAGAACCTTGTCCTTCGGGTCTTCTTCTCCTCCTCTCCTTGAGCTCTTCGAAGATCCGAATCGTGCTTGATCATTGGCCTTCTCGTGTCGAAGATGATCCACCCGAGAGTCTATACCTCAAGCTCTAACCTCTAAACCGAGGTAACTAGGGTACCTAGTTCGCTAAGCTAGGTAGCCTAGAAGATATAGAGTATCTAATGGAGTATTTTATCTCATGAGACCCTAGGGTTCACAACTCATGTGAGGGTTAAGATCTTGAGGAAGAAAGAGAGGAAAGTATGGAGAGAGAAAGAGAATGAACAAATGAGCAAAGGTTATGGAAAGTGAAGAATAGCTCACACATTTCACTCATTCAAGCATGCAATATTTTCCAATAGAAAATATCAACCATGCTTGAATAGTGAGTCCAAACTAATAAAAAAATACAAAGAGCCATGCTTCACCCCATGCCATGGATGTCTCTAATTTCCATCTCATTAATCTATTTCTCAAAAATAGATAAACTAAATAATGAGGTGTCCCCTTCTAGAAGCATCTCTTGTGAAATTACAAGAATGCACTCACCGTATATACATACCCGTATTCGTATTCCGAAAAATACGAATACAATGAGATAATAATAATCCAATAATATAATACTAGGATCCGGCTTAAACCAAAGCCTACTAGTATTATCCGTCCAAACAACATCCGTGTAGCCAGTACACATATGTGATCGGAACCCTACCGTAAAACCATACGGCCTCTACATCGTTTTACCTGAAGCAGGGAAACCCTCTATGTGGGACTCTAAAGACTCGACAGTACGCTGGCAGTGGGTTTAACCACAAGTCCGTCAGCGGTACTAGCTGCACGTAACGGCTACCTAGATATCTGTCGATAAGAAGGCCGATGGGCAAACTCATCCGAACTCTTACTGAGCCTATCTATGACAATCTCCGTACAGTCCGGTCTGTTCGTCTAAGATACTCGCATATCGGGCCTAGGAGGATGGTAAACGTCAGAACCCTAACAGCGCAATAAATCATGCCGAAGTAGAGCCCAATACACCATGAGAAACTACTGGAGTACCTACCAGTAAATCTCGCTTGCCCTGGCCAGGGACTTTGTGTAATGGCTTTCCGAACACATCGCGATCTCAATCCCCAATACTGGGAGAGACGAATCCTATCTAACCGCTACTGCCTCCAAGTGCTTCGGGACTGCACCCAACTACTACCTATTTGCACGACTCTTTTGAGCCATGGTAGAGTAGTAATCAAAGTGCAGTGGGAACACACTTAAAACAAATAGTGATATCAAGTCAACGGACTAACCTGTACTCATGCCACCCGGGAACTGCTACCCGACGATAGGTATAATACCAACCAACAGTTCCCAACGAGTCCGTCCAGTGTAACTCATAACCCAATGAGCACCTGTGTACTATCTCCGGTACGTCGTACCAATGGCTGTGGGACAGACCATCTTCCCTGCTAGGATGAGAACCGCATACATTAGTCTACTCTGGAGTATCGATGCCCGTCTCGATAATCTTACGACTAGGGACCTGTATAAGGATGTGCTTATGGACTACTCATCCCCCACTAGTATGACTGCCATCACGACGCTGGTAGTCAAGCAAAGATCCTAAGAGCTCTACCAATATGTATAAACGATATGATAAAAGAAACACATGCACATATTGAGGTAGAATCAAACTAAGTAACATACTACCATTTTGAGTAAGACTGTTATTATAACTGTGAATATCCCAAGCTTCGAAAATGTAATATACAATCCAGTATTTACAATAATGGCCTCTAGGGAATATATCACTAACAGACTCTGGCATGACTTATCGGGTTATTAGGGATTTGACGTTATCCACCCCTTAGACCTGGTATATGATACTCTCAGACAAAGAGACCGGACTGTATAGAGACTGTCACATTTAGACTCAGTAAGGTACGGAGAGAATTGATTGTCGACCTTCCTTTTGGCATATACCTGGGTAGCCGTTACGTACAGCTAGTGCCACTAACGTGCTTACGGTTATGGATTTATCCGTAATCACTGCCAGCGTATTGTCGAGTGTTTAGAGTCCAACACAGAGGGTTTTCCCGGTTCAGTCGATAAATATAGAGGATGTACATTGGTACGTGCAGGTGTCCGATTAAATATGTGTACAGGCTACACAGATCTTAATTGGACAGTTGATAATATTAGCCGTCTTAGGATTAAGCCGGGTTATTAAATCAAGTTTTGATTTAATAATTTATATATATATATATATATATATATATATATATATATATATTCTAATATTATGTTCACCGTTCATTTTCTCTCTTGGCTATCCGTATTTTTATACGGATACACGTATACGTATTTCAATACGTATACCGGTTACGTATTTCGTATTTGTATGGGAATATTTCTAGAAAGAGGACACCTCATTTATGAATTTCCTTTTATGGAAATTCAAGAGAATGAGGTGGCATGAGCATGGTTGGGAGTATGGTTTGAGAGTGATGGGTGGAAGTATGCCTTAACACCACCATTAGGTTTTTAGAGGCATCAAGTATGTAATTTTAAAAAATCTAGTGGGCTAAGCTATACTAACCTAGAATCGAACTAGAGAATTAGGGTTTCTATGCATGTAAACAAACTTTACACTAAGTGAATAAAGAATAAACCTTTGTAGACTGGTCCTTCACTTCTAAAGCTCCAAGTAGTAGTCCTTAGAACTCTTCGTAGGCTCCACTTGGCGAAAGAAACGAGCTTGCTTAAGAATATTCGAGGCCGAAAATGATCCACCTTGAAGTATCTCTAACTCAAGCTATCTCTTCACCAACTAAGGAATTAGTGAAGAAAATAACCTATACTAAAGGGCTAGTTTGGTATAGATTGATGAAGTGGGAATTTTGCTCACTTTAGAATTCTATTTCTCTTTCTTTTTTTCACTCCAAGAAAATCAAGAAGAGGAAGAAGAAGAACTAGTGAAGAACTTGAACTAATATTGAACCATTGGTGAAAATAAATATCTCATAGATATTTGTAGAGAGTTAACTATGGCTAAACATAATAGTTAGGTTATTAAATATCTAGAGTAAAACAAAATTAGTATAATTAGTCAAGTCTTCTACATGCTTCCATAAGCATCTAAGCCATGCTAATTTCCACCTCATTTTGATTTTACTCTAAATGAATAATTACCCTAATTATCTTTATCCTTGGTGTGAGTCCTATACACCCATGTCCTTTGTATCATCTAGCATGACACAATAGTATATGTAACATATATATACAAATACACACACACACACACAAATATATATATATATATATATATATATATATATATATATATATATCTCAACATATATATAAATACAAGAGAAGAAATTCTTTAGTGAGCTAATATTAGTTAATACATATTAATATATCATATATATATGTATATATATATATCAAATTATTAAATTAACACTTAATTTAATAATCCGATAATATCATATATAACCGACTAATATCTTTGTATATGGATATCAATATATCGAATCAACACTTGATTCAATAACCTGGTTATATCACATATATGATATAACCGACCGATATAATATATCGCGAGATTAGAATACGGTATTACATACACATATTTAATTAAGGTCCCGCACATATCACATATGTGCCCTACTTCGTTTCACTTGAGCTAGGAAATCTCTGTATGGGACTCTAAAGACTCGTCAATACACCAACAGTAGGTAATGATCATATCAGTTACCTACAAACCGTCAGCGGTAGTAGCTGGACGTAACGGCTACCCAGGTATTGAGCGAATAGAAGATCAACAAGCAAGCTTTTCCAAACTCCCATGAAACCTATAAGTAACACTACCGTACAGTCCGGTCTCTTCGTCTGATATGTCGTATATCAAGTCTAGGGGTGGTAAACGTCAGACCCCTGTAACTTGATAAGTCATGCTGATATGAGGCTCATAACGGTTCGAGAAACTACTGATAACACTTACCAGTAAATCTCACCACCAGCCCTGT
Organism: Agapanthus africanus; assembly: GCA_030015575.1. Classification (NCBI taxonomy): domain Eukaryota; kingdom Viridiplantae; phylum Streptophyta; class Magnoliopsida; order Asparagales; family Amaryllidaceae; genus Agapanthus; species Agapanthus africanus. The sequence continues at coordinate 201,016,896 of CM057341.1, forward strand.
CCTCGGACTTCCTGTTAGTATAGCGCAACATCAACTCCCAATACTGGGAGAGACGAAACCCCTCCTATCGCTCACTGCCTCCATGTGACTCGGGACTGTACCGAAATTCTACCTGTTTGCATGACTCCTTTGAGCCATGGTAGGGAGGAAATCAAAGCACAGTGGGAATCACACAAGACTTTAAGACGATCTCAGGTCTACAGATTAACCTGTACTAGTGTCATCAGAGAACTGCTATCTGATGATAGGTATAGTACCATTTAGGAGTTCTCGGCGAGTGTACCCATTCTTTAATGAGTACATGTGTACAATCTCTGATGTCAAACACCAATGACTATGGGATCAACCATCGCCCCATACAGGGTCAAGAAATGCACACACTAGTCTACTCTAAAATATCGATGCCCTGTCTCGATACTCCCTTGACCGGGAACCATTAAAGGATGTACTTGTGGACTACCCTGGGCCCACTAGTATGATCTGCATCATAGTCCTGGTAGTCAAGTACACATCCTAAGGGCTTTATCAATATGTATCGGAGAGACAGTATAATAAGTGTACATATTAAGATAAAGAGCAACCAGAGAGCATACTATCATGTCGAGCAAGAAAATCCTATATATATATATATATCCAAGCATCCACTATAATATACAATCATATACAATAATGGTATCTAGGGCATACATATGACTAACAATCTCCCATTTGCACTAAATCCAGTTATTGCAGTATCGCATACCCAACATCTCAAAAAGTCTCTCAAATTGCGTCTGGGGGAGGGCCTTTATGAGTGGATCCGCCGTGTTAATCTTCGTGCCAACTCTCCCGACTTCGATCTCTCGGCGATCTACTATCTCTCGAATTAGGTGATACCGCCTAAAAATATGTCTGGATCGCTGATGGGACTGGGGTTCCTTGGCCAAAACCACAGCTCCATTGTTACCACAATACAATGGTATTGGATGCTCAATGGATGGAACCACACCAAGTTCAACTATGAACTTCTTCATCCAGACAGCCTATTTGGCAGTATCGTTGGCAGCGATGTATTCAGCCTCCATCGTCGAGTCTGCCAAGGTATCTTACTTGGAACTCTTCCAACATACTGCCCCTCCATTAAGGGTAAAGACAAAACCCGAGACCGACTTACTGTCATCCTTATCACTCTGGAAGCTCGAATCGGTAAAGAAATCCACTTGGAGATCACCGTTACCATACACCAAGAACATTTCTTTAGTCCTTCTCAAGTACTTAAGAATGTTCTTCACAGCTATCCAGCGATTCTCCTCAGGATCTGATTGATACCTGCTTACCACACTAAGTGTGTAAGCTATATATGGTCTGGTACATAATATTGCATACATAATAGACCCTACTGCAAAAGCATAGGGTATCCCTTGCATGCGAGCCCTCTCCAAATCAGTCTTGGGAGACATCTTTTCGGAGAGTGATTCCTGAGCAAGTGGGTAAATTTTCACGCTTGGAATCATCCATATTAAACCTCTTTAGTATGGTGTCAATGTACCTGGATTAGGACAATCCCAACATCCGCTTAGTTCTATCTCTATAGATCTTAATCCCCAGGATGTATGAGGCATCTCCTAGATCTTTCATGGAGAACTTTTGTGATAAGAAAAGCTTGACCAAGTGTAGCATAGGAATATTATTTCTTATCAAGAGTATGTCATCCACGTACAATACGAGGAAGACAACCTTACTCTCTACTACCTTCTTGTATATACAAGGTTCATCTACGTTTTTGATGAAGTCAAACCCTTTGACTGCTACATCAAAACATATGTTCCAGCTCCGTGATGCCTGCTTTAATCCGTAGATTGATTTAAGCAGCTTGCATACCTTTCCGCTGCTCCCACTATCTACGAAGCCTTCTGGATGTGTCATGTACACGCTCTCTTGTAAATCACCATTTAGAAAAGCGGTCTTGATATCCATTTGCCAGCTTTCATAGTCATGGTATGCAGCAATGGCAAGTAGAATCCTGATAGACTTAAGCATAGCCATTGAAGAAAAGGTTTCATCATAATCGACACCAGGTCGTTGACGAAAACCTTTTGCTACAAGCCTTACTTTGAAAGTCTCAACTTTTCCATCTACACCAAGTTTCTTCTTAAAGATCCACTTGCTTCCAATGGGTTTTACCTATTCAGGAGCAACTTTCAAAGTCCATACTTTGTTGGTGTACATGGATTCCATCTCAGATCGCATAGCATCCAACCATTTCACAGAGTCCCCACTCTTGATGGTCTGTTCAAAACTAGTTGGGTCATCATCTTCCATGATGCAATCCACAGTCCCACCGTCTATGAGAAAACCATAGTATCACTCAGGTGGATGAGGAACCCTATTAGATTGCGGAGAGGCTGAGGTTCATTGTGGACTATTGGATCCTCCGGTTCCACCAAATCATCAGTTGTAGTTTGTGTAGATAGAACTTCTTCCAGTTCTACCTCATTGCCACTAATTTCTTTCACAAGAAATTCCTTTTTCTAAAAAGGTAGCATGCTGAGCACAAACACCTTTTGTTCCTCACTGTGGTATAATAGATATCCATGTGAATTCTTTAGATATCCTACAAACATGCAAAGAACTGACCCTGCCTCGAGCTTGTCCGGATTTTGCTTTTTGACATAGGCCAGACATCCCCATATCTTAACTCGTTTAAGATATGGTCTATTTCCACTCCATATCTCATATGGTGTTTTAGGCACCGATTTTGATGGAACTTGATTCAATAGGTATGCGTCTGTTTTAAGCGCATAACCCCCAAAAGAAATAGGTAACTCAGTAGTACTCATCATAGAGCGCACCATATCTAATAGGGTGCGATTCCTCCATTCCAATACACCATTGTGTTGTGGTGTATACGGAGGAGTAAGCTGAGAGAGAATCCCATTCTCTTTTAAATAATCCAGGAACTCCGTACTTAAGTATTCTCCTCCCCGATCAAATCGAAGGATTTTAATACTTTTACCCGTTTGGTTCTCTACTTTGCACTTATATTCCTTGAATTTCTCAAAAGCTTCAGACTTATGTTTCAACAGGAACACATGTTCGTATCTTGAGAGATCATCGGTGAATGTAATAAAGTACGAGGAACTATTCCTGGCATGTGTAGCCATAGGACCGCATACATCACTATGTATCAGTCCCAAGAGTTCAGTAGCTTTTTCTCCCTGTCCAGTAAACGGAGTTTTGGTTATCTTGCCTTTGAGACATGACTGACAAGTTTCATAAGATGTAAATTCGAACGGATTCAAATATCCATCTTTATGTAACTTCGCTAGTCTTGTCGCATTGATATGACCAAGTCTATAATGCCACAAGAAGGCTTTGGTCATTTCTAAACTCTTCCTTTTGTGTGTGTTTTGTATGTTAAGAACTGTGGTTTGATTCAGAACGTATATACCGTTATATAACGTACAAAATCCAATCAACACTTGATTTAGGAAAATGTTCATAACATTATCCTCTAATGCAAAGTTATATCCTTCTTTAACTAATAAAGAGACTGATATAATATTGCATATCAGTTTCGGCATATAATAACAGTCGTTCAGAATCATTGTATTACAACTTGGTAATACAAGGTGATATTCGACAACTGCTTTGGTTGCAATAAGAGCACCATTCCCTACTCTTACATCACCCATTCCCAATTCTCTACTTCTTTTTAACCCATGTAACATATTACATATATGGTATCCTGATCCGGTATCTAATACCCAGGACGTAGAGCAGACAGAGAAACAGTTCTCGGTTATGAACACACCCGAGGAAGATGAATCAACATGCTCATTCCTCGTTCGGGTCACGTGGGAATCCAGGTATTCCCTTATTCCTTGCTCGATTTTATGACAGTCATACGGTAGAGCGGAACTAACGTTCCCTAGCTCAGTATAATAAGAAGGTTCGGTCAATACATCAATATTATTATCTTGATTAAGGCATGTCATGGTCGCTACCTGGAGAGAGAGAGAAGAAAACACTTTAGCGTATGCTCTTGAAAGATTAGATTGGTTATTATCTTATCTAATCAGGATGGCTCCCGCTATTTTTATCAAATCTTCCTTCAAACCCTAAAAAGTAAGACTAACCGGGATTAATTACACCCTACAAGTTCGCCAATCGGTCAGCCAGACAGGTATTAGTACTCCGAGAGAGTCTTCCCATACTTTCGCATGGAACTAATTAAATAACCTCATTTCCACAAAGGCATAACCCCGTTAACACCTTTCTTAGACACATACTGGATCGGCTAATTGAAATTCCCAATATCTGTTTTTGCCCCAAGCGATTTATGACCTTGACAAGGTCAACAAACCATAAATCGCAAGTCAAGTTCAACCCGTTCATTTCCTGATTGAATTACACCCACCTGTACGACCCTTGACAAAGTCAACAAGGAAGTACAACTACTCTAATCAAATCGCATCATATGGTTACAGATAAACACTAATCAGCTACCGCACACTACGCCTTGACAAGGTCAACAAACGCAGCATGAATACTAAATAGTTCTTATCTGAAATGACGGAGGGCTACGACAGGTTTTTAAGAAAACCTTTTGCGTAATGAACTTGATATCGTTGTAGAATCGGCTGATTTGAAAAAGAGTGGTTTAAGCTCCGCTTTTTAAAATCGAGTGTTTTTCAAAATAAACCGAGTGGGTTGTAGCATTTGATAGCTTTTTCTAAAGAGATCATTCCCGGTGAAGGGATCTTGGCTCTTTCCTCATCGAATGAGGTACTGGATATCCATCAAGGAATACCATTGTGCAAAGCAAGAACTAGAGATACCTTTTTGAAAATTTTGATTCTACAACATCTTTATGTTTCCTTATTTTTCATTAATCTCATTAATGACGTCCCATCATTTATGTTTCCTAAATATCACAGAATAAACGAAAATAGAACGTATGCTTATACTATCCACATTCTCCATGGGGCCCCGTCATGCACCGTTAGGTTACTTAACTAACAGCAGAGCGAGGGCTGGACTAGCGCGGACGCAAAATATAAGCAACGTTTATTATATATCATATATATAATATAAATCATTTGTCTCACGCAGTTATATGATCTCATCATAGAACATAGCAGCAGAAGTCAACATATGAAATATATGATATATTAGGAGCTCCGTGTTTTAAATTAAGCCAATAAAAAACACGGATTCCACGGTCGTGATGAATAACCAAACCCACATCCCTAGACCTCTACGAGAGCGGCAAGCAACCCTGCCAATTCTAGAGTTAGGAGACCCAGTCTTGACTCCTCGAGATAGCATCCCACTGGACTCTAGAACTCGGTTACTTATGCTACCAGCCTTGGGTCTATCCTAATGCGGAAAAGTAAATAATATACATCAATGGTGACATCATCCTCAACCTGGAAGTGTCCCAATAAAAGAATATTATATACAATTTTTACATGAATGAAAATGAAAAACTCTCATCTCATGCAAAAAACCCGGCTATTCAAACACGACGATCCAATATAATATATCACAACAACACATAAACATCACATGTCATCAATGTAAGTAAACATGTGTACCCCAATTGTCGTTGATGTATAGCAACGAAATCGGCGATACACCACATATTACACTTACGGTCCCAGAAAAGAAAATGAAAAATACAATGATTAGAATCCGAAACACCTTAGACATCATAAACCCGGAATATCTTATACTTCGGATTTCATGCCCAACGCTATAAACCTCGCATTTTTAGTCTCGAATTGAAAACACTTTTCAATAACCAGTCGGGTAATTCAACAAGATTTCCGACAACCTGATCGAATGATCGTCGGAAACATTAGTAGATGGCCGCACCCCCGATGCCATCGACGAAGTGCATTTAGGCGGAACACCGCGGCCGCGAGCACCAGAGTTGATGCTTTTGGCAACGGGGTTCTCCTATAGTCACTTGGTCGGGGCTATGGGGCATGACTATCTAGCAGTGTTACCCGGCGAGTGTTCGCGTACTATACGAGATTGCGACGGAGTTTTGATCCGAATTGAAACTCTATGGCAATCTATCAAAAGAGACTAAATTGCTAGATTTACAAAATACTAACTAGTTTTCACAAAACTAATTATTGTGGATTCTAAATATTGTATCACAGATCAATATAATCTAGACGATATTAAACATTTCGATCAATGTATCAAGTACCCACAAATCACATAGACCTCAACAACTTGAGAATCATAAAAAAATACTCAGAAAGTGCAAAATCACAAAATGGAGCAGCGCAAGAAAATTCATCCCACAACTCTTCATTATTGCAGAGGAACTGCGGCCAAACAAGGGTTTGGGCCGCGGTTCCGTGACTCAATGATGGAGTTGGGGATTAGAATTTCTTGGGGCTCTATAATTTAACCTGTACGATTTTCTGCATATTTTTAATCTTAAAATTTCCAACTTTTGAAATTTTTTCCAGAAACTATGAAACTTGGGTTTCGAAAAGTCGATCGAACACTTTAACTTCGTCCAGACCACTCCTAATGCTCTAGCTTGGTTCTGATACTATGAAACTATACCTTACCACTACTAGGTTTTCAGAGGCATCAAGTATGTAATTTTAAAAAATCTAGTGGGCTAAACTATACTAACCTAGAATCAAATTAGAGAATTATGATTTCTATGCATGTAAACAAACTTTACACTAAGTGAATAGAGAATACAACCTTTGTAGACCGGTCCTTCACTTCTAAACCTCCAAGTAGTAGTCCCTAGAACTCTTCGTAGGCTCCACTTGACGAAAAGAACGAGCTTACTTAAGGATCTTTGAGGCCGAAGATGATCCACCTTAAAGTATCTCTAACTCAAGCTATATCTTCACTAACTAAGGAATTAGTAAAGGAAACAACCTATGCTAAAGGACTAGTTTGGTATAGATTGGTGAAGTAGGAATTTTGCTTACTTTAGAATTCTTCTCTTTTTCACTCCAAGAAAATCAAGAAGAGAAAGAAGAAGAACTATTGAAGAACTTGAACTAATATTGAACCATTGATGAAAATAATTATCTCATAGATATTTGTAGAGAGTTAACCATGGTTAAAGATAATGATTAGGTTATTAAATATCTAGAGTAAAACAAAATTAGTGGAATTAGTCAAGGCTTCTACATGCTTCCACAAGTATCTAAGCCATGCTAATTTCCACCTCATTTTGATTTTACTCTAAATGAATAATTACCCTAATTATCTTTATCCTTGGTGTGAGTCTCATACACCCATGTCTTTTGTATCATCTAGCATGACACAATAGTCTATGTATAAAACACACACACATACATACATACATACACATATATATATATATATCACATAATCATATATATCAACATATATATAAATAAAAGAGAAGAAATTCTTTAGTGAGCTAATATTAGTTAATACATATTAATATATCAAATATATATATATATATCAAATTATTAAATCAATACTTGATTTAATAATCCGGTTATATCATATATAACCGATCAATATCTTTTTATATGTACATCAATTTATCGAATCAACACTTGATTCAATAACCTGATTATATCACATATAACCGACCGATATAATATATCGCGAGATTAGAATACGGTATCACATACACGTATTTAATCAAGGTCCCGCACATATCACATATATGCCCTATTTCGTTTCGCTTGAGCTAGAAAACCTCTGTGTGGAACTTTAAAGACTCGTCAATACGCCAGCAGTAGGTAATGATCATATCAGTTACCCATAATCCATCAGCGGTACTAGCTGGACGTAATGTCTACCCAGGTATTGAGCAAATAGAAGATCAACAAGCAAGGTTGTCCAAACTCCCATGAAGCCTATAAGTAACACTATCGTACAGTCTGGTCTCTTCGTCTGATATGTCGCATATCAAGTCTAGGGGTGGTAAACGTCACACCCCAGTAACTTGATAAGTCATGCCGATGTGAGGCTCATAACAGTTCGAGAAACTACTGATAACACTTACCAGTAAATCTCACCATCATCCCTGGCCAGAGACTTTCTGTTATGGCCAATCAACCATAGCGCAACATCAACTCCCAATACCGGGAGAGACGAAACCCCTTCTATCGCTCACTGCCTCCATGTGACTCGGGACTGTACCGAAAATCTACCTGTTTGCATGACTCCTTTGAGCCGTGGTAGAGAGGAAATCAAAGCACAGTGGGAACCATACAATACTCTATGACGATCTTGGGTCTACTGACTAACATGTACCAGTGTCACCAGAAAACTGCTATCTGACGATAGGTATAGTACCATCCAGGAGTTCTCGGCGAGTCATGTTCGGTGTACCCATTCTCTAATGAGCACCTGTGCACAATCTCTGATGTCAAACACCAATGGCTATGGGATCAACCATCGCCCAATACAAGGTCAAGAAACGTACTCACTATTCTACTCTGAAATATCGATACCCTGTTTCGATACTCTCTCGACTAGGAACCATTAAAGGATGTACTTGTGGACTATCCTGGCCCCACTAATACGATCTGCATCATAGTCCTGGTAGTCAAGTACACATCCTAAGGGCTTTATTAACATGTATAAGAGAGACAATATAATAAGTGTACATATTAGGATAAAGAGCAACCATATAGCATATTATCATGTCGAGCAAGAAAGTCCTATATATATATATATATATATATATATATATATGTCCAAGCATCCACTATAATATACAATCATGTACAATAATGCCCTCTAGGGCATACATATGACTAACAATGGGCTTCTTTTTTAATGCAAAAATGTTATGTTAGATTTTCTAAAATGGTTAAGGAAATATGAATTCATTCTCTCTCATTCTATTCTTTTGAAACACTTATCCATTTTCATGAGGAGAGCTCTCATCTCCTTCCTCCTTCTTCTTCATTGCTCTCTTGAGCTTTGAAATGAGAGAAAAAGATTAGCGGAAAAATCCCTACATCACCCTCACTTCATTTCTAGCGAGCTTAGAGCGTCGGTTGGAGTTTGGATCGGTTTCCTTCGGGTGGATCATCTTCGGCATGGAAGTTTTTCGCCAAGTTCATTCCTACATCTCAAGGAGCCGATGAGGAGTCCAAGTTCACCATTGGAGTATATGAAGACGCATCAAAGATTGTATCTTCTCAACCTTACATATATAGTTTGCTAGTTTTAGGCGTTTGGACGATTTTATGGTTGCGGTTCTCTCGAGTTCGCTCGATTTTTTTTGTTGCATCACGCCTCCGCTGCGCCCCCGAGCATTAGGGAACCCTACAAGATAAGTGGAAAATAGTAAGACTGTAGATCATTTGAAAACCTCTTTAATGTACATCAATATATGAAAAAAATATTTCAGGTATTGTCTCTAGGACCAGTCTTGTTCGGCTACTATATAGCATAAACCATCTCATTCTGTGCAGGGCATCTATATTGATCCCTCACAAAGCATAACATGCGATAACATCCATCTACATCATATATAAGTATCAACGCATCATATCGAGTCGTGCAACATGGAAATATATCATCCACAAGATCATCATCATCATTATCAAATGAGTGTCCATCATCGACACTCGAAATCTCATCAAATGAGTGCCCATCATCGACACTCGAAATCTCAATCTCATCTTCGAACACCGGTCACTCCACCGTGTTCAAGAGTATCACCGGTCGGTATCCTTCGGATATCCACCGCAATCCAAACTGTCACCGGTATCGATCATCCTCTCTAAGCTTTATATACCTTCCTACGGCCTCACAACTCCTCGAAGTCGTACTGGGTCCACCATGTATCCGTAATCAATTATCCTCTACCTCAATTCGGATATCATATCTTGAAAACCAGATTACTCATGGTGGGCGTTTAAATCATCATATCAAGAGAAAACCACATTTTTAAATATGCACAAGTTTTATAAATCATACCACGGCTTCTCAAATCCATGAAAAATATCAAGTTCCGAAGAACACATACATTATTCATCTTGCCACAGTTGGCAACAATCATATACGAATATACATAGAAATAGTATTCTGTAAGTAGATTCTCAAGCTTGTGTCTCTAAATAGCGACCAAGGCGGAATAGAAAACAAAAATTTCTATAACTAAAGCACGAACTTCTACGAGCTAGAATCAAACCCAAACACTAAACTAGTAACTATGAAATGGTTAACTACTCGGATAGAAGTTAGCTACCTTTGTAGTCATGCCCTTCGTCATCTTTCCTTCTTCTTAGGCTCTAAGGGACTCCGGGAATGAGTTTGGATGCCGGTCTTCATAGTCGAAGAAGATCTACCCGAGATAACCCTAGTTAAGGTTATATCTTCACACTAAAAACCAAGTTAAGAAACCAGTGAACTAAATTTGCTAAGAATAGTTCACTAGATTATGTAGTAGTCTAATCTCTAAATGTTTCACTCTTTTTCTTTTTTATTTCTCAAAATAAAATCTCAAGAGAGAGGAAGAGGATGATAATGGTGATGAACTTAAGAATGACGACTAAAGAAAAAATCTCTTCACCTCTCATTTCTTTTTCTCTTTTCTTTAATGTGAGATATGGATGGCCTTGTGACTCACCATAGTGAGTCACAAGCCCACATCCTTCTCTCACATTCAAGAATAGATGAGAAGAAATGAGAGAGCCACCTCACATGACACATATACATATGTATATGTAAATACATACACATACAATAATACAAGTATATGCTACAAAATCCATAAATCCGTATTCGTATCAAAATAAATATACCCGTATTCGTATAAAATATGAATATCCGTATTCGTATAAAATATGAATATCCGTATTCGTATAAAATATGAATACCCGTATTTGTATTAAGATACAAATATCCGTATTTATATTAAGACACAAATACTCGTATTCGTATAAATACCGTATTCTGTCAAAATACGAATATGAAAAAGAGGGATACTAAAAAGAGATAAATAATACTAGCTCACATTTCATCCAAATCTGATAACCTGGCTATCTTTCAAACATGATAGTATTAACAAACTGTTCGATTAAAAGTACGTGTACAAAAATACGTATTTAGTCAAACCCAAGTACAAATCCAAATACGTACACTACATCATTTCGCTTAAGCTGGGAAAACCTTCTGTGTGTGACTCTAAAGACTCGACAATACGTTAGCAGTGGGTTTAACCATAAGCATGTCAGCGGCACTAGCTGTACGTAATGGCTGCCCAGGTATTAAACGAAAGGAAGGCAAACAAGCAAACTTGTCCGTATCGCTATTAAGCTTGAAAGTGACAATCTATGTACAGTCTGTTCTTTTCTTCTGAGAGTATCGCATACTGGGTCTAGGGAGGTGGAAATCTTCAGACCCCTAATAACCCAATAAGTCGTGTCGATGTGGCCCAAAACCATTCCGAGAAACTACTGATCTTACAATCAGTAAATCTTAACTGCAGTGGCCAAGGTATAATGGTGATGACCAATCGATCATAGCGTGATATCAACTCTCTATACCGAGAGAGACAAATCCCTTCTATCTCTCACTGCCCCCAAGTGCTTCAGGACTGTACTCGACTAAAACTTGTTTGCACGATTCTTTAAAACCGTGGTAGGGTAGTAATCTAAGTACGGTAGGAACACACTCAGGATGAATGCCGATGTCAGGTCTAAAGACTAACCTTGTACCTATGTCAACAGAGAAATACTATCTGACCATAGGTATATTACCATCTAGAAGTTCTCGACGAGTCCGTACAGTATAACTCATAACCTAATGAGCACATGTATACTATCTTTGGTGCCGAACACCAATGGCTGTAGGATAGGCCACCTTCCCTCACAGGAATAAGAAACGTATACACTAGTCTACTTCGGAGTATCGATGCCCTATCTCGGAACCCCAACGACTAGGGACTATTTAAGAATGTGCTTATAGACTACCTAGACCCCACGAGTATGATCGCCATTACATCTCTAGTAGTCAAGCAAATATCCTATGATCTTTACCAACATGTAATCGAGATATATAATATAAAATAGAACATATACACATGTTGAGGTAAAGAAAACCAGATAACATATTATCATATTGAGCAAGACTGTCTTGTATATATATATCCCAAGCATCCACATATAATATACAATCATGTACTATACAATAATGGCCTCTAAGGCATATACATTCAACAATCTCCCATTTACACTAAGGCCATGTATTGGCGTATCAAAGACCAATTATCTCCAATAGCCGCTCAAGCTAAGTATGAGGAAGTGCCTTCGTGAGTGGGTCCACCGTGTTATTCTTTGTGTCTACTCTCCTGACCTCGATTTATCGGCGATCAATGATCTCCCTGATCAGGTGATACCGCCTTAAGATGTTTCTGGATTTCTGATGGGACAGTAGTTCCTTCACTAATGCTATACCCTATTGTTGTCATAATACAAAGGTATTGGATCAATAATAGACGGAATCACCTCAAGTTCATGAATGAACTTTCTCATCTAGACAGTCTCTTTTGCGGCATCGCTGGCAGCAATGTATTCAGCCTCCATCATCGAGTCTGCTATGGTGTTCTATTTGGAACTCTTTCAACAGACCGCCCATCCATTGAGGGTAAACATATAACTTAAGACAGACTTGCTGTCATCCTTGTTGCTTTGGAAGCTTGAATCGGTAAAGGATTCCATCTGGAGTTCTCAATTACCGTATACTAAGAACATATCCTTAGTCCTTCTCAGGTACTTCAGAATGTTCTTCACAGCTGTCAAATACTTCTTCCATGGGTTTGATTGATACCGGCTTACTATGCTAAGTGCGTAAACTACATCTGGTATGGTACATAATATCACATATATTATAGATCCTACCACCAAAGCATAGGGTATAGTGCTCATGCGAGCCCTCTCCTCATCTGTCTTGGGAGAAATCTCTTTGGAGAGGATGATTCCGTGACAAGCCGTATCTCTTTAGTATGGTGTCAATGTACCTAAACTGTGAAAGTCCCAACAACCTCTTAAATCTATCACGATATATCTTGATCCCAGAATGTAGGAGGTATCACCCAGGTCCTTCATGGAGAACTTCGGAGACAAGAATAGTTTGACCACTGTAGTATAGGAATATCATTTCATATTAGGAGAATGTCATCCATGTACAATACGAGAAATACCACAGTTCTTCCTACAATCTTCTTATATATACAGGGCTCATCTATGTTTTTGATGAAGTCAAATTCCTTAAATGTTTCATCAAAACAGATGTTCTAGCTCCTCAATGTCTTCTTTAATCCATAAATGGATTTAAGCAACTTGACACCTTCCCACTGCTCCCACTGTCTATGAAGCCCTCTGGTTGATCCATATAGACACACTCTTCTAAATCGCCGTATAGAAAAATGGTCTTTACGTCCATCTGCCAAATCTTATAGTCATGGAAGACAGCAATGGCAAGTAGAATCCGAATGGATTTGAGTATAGCCACTGGAGAAAGGTTTCATCATAGTCTACACCAGATCTTTGACAAAAACCTTTTGCAACAAGTCTATTCTTATAGGTTTCCACCTGTTCATCTGCACCAATCTTCTTCTTGATGATCCATTTGCAGCTGACGGGTTTTACCCCTAGCGGTGCAATGTCCAAAGTCCAAACTTTGTTGGTGTACATGGACTCCATTTTGGATCACATAGCATCCATCCATTTCACAGTGTCCCTATTGAAAATGACCTGCTCAAAACTATTAGGATCATCTTCTTCTAAGATGCAATCCTCTCGATCTCCGTCTACGAGAAAACCGTACTATCTCTCGAGCGGATGAGAAATCCTACTAGATCTGCGGAGTGGCTGAGGTTCGTCTGGGATGATTGAATCTTGTTGCTCTACCAAATCCTCAGTTATAGTTTGTGGTTCTGATATCTCATCAAGTTCTACCGTGCTCCCACTAATTTCTTTGCCAAGAAATTCCTTCTCTAAAAAGACGGCGTGACGAGCAACAAACACCTTCTGTTCCTCGGTGTGGTAGAAAAGATAACCTTGCGAATATTTAGGATATCCTACATACTTACACAAAACTGATCGTGTCTTAAGCTTGTCCGGTTTTTTTACTTTAACATATACTGGACAACCCTATATTATAATAAAATTAAGGTATGGTCTCTTCCCCTCCCATATTTGATGTGGAGTGGTAGGCACAGATCTGGTAGGAGCCCTATTCAATGCATATGTAGCTGATTCAAGTGCATATCTCCAAAATGAAAGAGGTAAACCAGCACTACTCATCATGGAGCGAACCATATCTAATAGGGTATGGTTACTCCCCTCCGATACACCATTGTGCTGTGGTGTATACGGAGGACTAAACTGAGAGAGAATACCATTCTCTTTTAGGTAATCAAGGAATTCCGTGCTTAAGTATTCCCCTCCTCTATTAGATCGTAGGATCTTGATACTTTTGCTAGTCTGGTTTTCTACTTCGTTTCTATATTCTTTGAATTTCTTAAAAGCTTTAGATTTGTGTTTCAGAAAATACATATATCCGAACCTAGAGAAATCGTCAGTGAATGTGATGAAGTTTGAGAACCCACCCCTTGCATGTATAGACATTGGACCACATATATCATTGTGTATGAGTCCCACGAGCTCTGTTGCTCTTTCTCCGTGTCCGGTAAACGGAGATTTGGTCATCTTACCTTTGAGATAAGACTGACAAGTTTCATAGGATGAAAATTCGAACGGATTCAGATATCCATCCTTATGTAACTTGGCAAGTCTGGTCTCATTGATACAACCAAGTCTACAATGCCACAAGTAGGTCTCGTTCGTATCTAAACTCTTCCTCCTGCGTGTGTTTTGTACATTAAGAACTGTGTTTTGATTTAGAACATAGATACCATGACATAGTGTACCTTCTGCAACCAATACCTGATTAAGCTAAATGTTCATGATATTTCTATCTAGAACAAAGTTATATCCATTTTTATCAAGTAAAAAAACTGATATGATGTTGCAAAGTTTGGAAGGTACATGTTAGCAGTTGTTCAAAATCATAGTATTTCCACTTGGCAATACCAGGTGATATTCACCGACGGCAGCAGTATCAACTTGTGCTTCGTTCCTTACTCTGAGGGACATATCACCAGGTGCAACCATCTTACTTTTTCTTAGTCCCTGCAATAAATTACATCCTAATCCGGTATCTAGTATCTAGGAAGTAGGACTGACCGAAAAACAGTTCTCAATAACAGGAACACCTGAAAGATATGCAATAATATGCTTCTTCTTCATCGGGGTTATCAAGGAATTCATGCAATCCTCTTTCCCTTACTCATGCTCGTGATATTTTTCACAAGTCAGAGCCGAACTAACGTTCCCTATCCCCGAATAAGAATTCGGGTCGGTCAAATCAAACATTTTATTATCTTGATAAATGCGTGACATGGTAGCTGCAATTAGGAGAGAGAAAAGAAACACTCAGCGTATACTCTTGCAAGTTTAGATTGGTTATTAGTTTTTCTAAACAGGATGGCTCCCACCATTTCCTCGAATTCTCCTTCAAACCCTAAAAGGAGAACTAGTCGGGATTATGTACACTCCACAAGTTCACTAACCGTTTAGCCAGGAAAGTGTTGGTACTCTGATGGAGGCTCACCATGCTTGCACATGGACCTAATTAAATAACCTCGTTTCCGTAGAGGCATAACTCCGTTAACATTTTTCCAGACACCTAATGAGTTAGCTAGTTGTGAAGTGAAAATCTCCCGAGAGTAATCCACTCATCAGTGGGATCGGGACCCAACTATCATCATGTGATAACTTAGATGGAAGCTACTCTAGTCATCACAATCCAGAAGAAATGCAACACTAGCAAGTTTCCTGTATATTTGAAACCCCGGATGTGATTTTTACCCCTAACGACCTATGACCTTAACGCTTGCTAACAAATCATAGGCCGCTAGTCAAGTTTAACCCGTCATTATCCTAGATTAACTTAAACCCACCTGCACAAACCCTTGATACTTGCCAACAAAGCTATACGACTGCCTCAATTAATCGCATCTCTATGCAACACATAAATATCACCTAGCTACCGTTCACTATGTCTTGGTGCTTGCCAACAAACGTAGTACAAATACTAGGTGGTACCTATATGAAATGGCGGAGGGCACGACTGTTTTTTGGTGAAAACCCTTTAACGTGATGAACTTGATATTGTTGAAGAAAACCGGTGATTTTGAAACGAGTGGTTCAAGCTCAATTTTGAAAACTTTTGGTTTTGTGAAAAATCGATTAGTTTTGAAAAGAACCTAGTGATTTTGAAATTTGATCCCAACATCTTTTTAGGTTTATTTTCTTGCATTAATTAGAATTAATGCAGTCCCATCAATTAACCCTATCATTGCAGAAGAAACCAAAATATAAAGTATGCTTATGCCATCCATATTCGCCACAGGGTCCCGGGTCTTCACCGTAAGGTTACTTAACTTACAGTAGGGCAAGGAGAGGACTAGCGCAGAAGCAAATTAAACATAAACAACGTTTATTATATATATCCATTCGTCTCAAGCAATGATAAAACATCACAGATCATAGGCAGTTAATAAACAAGATGGAATTAGGGGATAAACTAGGAGCCCTGAAAAGTATTTCGTTTGAGCCGCAAACGAAAACCAACGTTCTCTGGTCGTGTAGATAGCTCGAACATCACCTGTACCAAAAACCCTACGAGCGCCGCAAGTTACCCCTCAATTCTAGAAATGAGGCAAGCAACACTCAATAAAATGAGTGGGCCACCCAGCGCTTCTTGGAATCCGGTAACTTGAGAACTCCACCTTGGGTCTATCCTATACCCCTACAAGTGCGGCGAATAGCCCGTCAATTCTAGAGTGAGACGGTTCGAACTCGCCACTGCGAGACGACCACCTAGCATACTTTAAAACCTGGCTATTCGTGCACTTCTTCGTGGATAATCCTAATACATGAATAAATGAATATACAATGGTAATATCGACCTCAACCCGGTCGTATTCCAATAAAATAATATACAACAAGCGGTGATGACGGCCACAATCCGGCCGCTTGCCCTGAATATCAAATATTCATCCATTACTACGATGAGAGGCTATCCACATGACTATCCATCTATTCCATTACAAGATATAAACCACCATAGCAAGATCAAGTGTTTGCAACCCCGTCTAATCGACCTATAGCAATTAGACGACATATACAAACACAAATATGAACTTAATACAATAAACGATACTAAAGTTTTGAGTTTAGAACTTTCTGTGTTTCCTGAATACAAAGATAACACCTAGTGAAATCTGATAAAAAAAGAAGTTTACCAAAAATCCCCATTTTCAATACCAAAGACATTGGAAAAAGATGAGCCAAAACAGAGAACACAGGGCTACAAATTGCGGTTTTTGGGATTTTTTTGATGGCTGAAAAGTCTCTGAATTGCCTTATTTTTGTACAGTGTCATATACTGGCCTCTATCATCTTTCTGCAATAAGCAAAAAAAAAAATTTCGAGACCAAAAAATATTTGACAGAAACTTGAAGATTTGGGCTTTGAAAATATGGAAATTTGTCGGTTCGAAACTTTAAACATTGTCTAAACTAGTTCTAGTATTTGGGTGGCTTTGAAACCATGTAAGTATATGCTCATACTCGTGTCGCTAACTAGCGACCAAGGTGGAATAGCAAACAAAAATTTCTACAACTAAAGCACGTATTTTTACGAGCTAGAATCGAAATCAAACACTAAACTAGTAACCATGAAGGGGTTAACTACTCAGATAGAAGTTTAGCTACCTTTATAGTCGTGACTTTCGTCTTCTTTCTTTCTTCTTACGCTCCAAAGGACTCTGGTAAAGAGCTTGGATGCCGGCCTTCGTAGTCGAAGAAGATCCACCCGAAAGAACCCTTGGTAAGGCTATATCTTCACACTAAAAACCAAGTGAAGAAATTAGTGAACTAAATTTGTTAAGAATAGCTCACTAGATGATGTAGTAGTCTAATCTCTAAGTGTTTCTCTCCTTTTCTTTCTCCTTTCTCAAAATAAAATCTCAAGAGAAAGGAAGAGGATGATAATGGAGATGAACTTGAGAATGTCAACTAAAAAAAATCTCATCTCCTCTTATTTCTTTTTCTCTTTTCTTTAATGTGAGACAAGGGTGGCCTTGTGGTGAGTCATAAGCCCACATCCTTTTCTCACATTCAAGAATAGATGAGAAGAAATGAGAGGGCCACCTCACATGTACATATGTACATATGTATATGTATATGTAAATATATACACATACACTAATACAAATAAATGCTACAAAATCTATACACCCGTATTCGTATCAAAATACATATACCCGTATTCGTATAAAATATGAATATCCATATTTGTATTAAGATACAAATACCCGTATTTATATCAAAACACAAATACACATATTTATACAAATACCCGTATTCATATAAATACTGTATTCTGTCCAAATACGAATATGAAAAAAGAGAGATTCTAAAAAAAGATAAATAATACTACTTCACATTTCATCCAAATGTGATAACCTGGCTATCTTTCAAACCTGCTAGCATTAACAAACTGTCCGATTAAAAGTACGTGTACAAAAACACATATTTAATGGGCGCAGCTCTCTCCTTCCTCCCGCTCTGGTTAGCACGGTCAAGCTGGTTTAAGTCTGTCTTTCCGATCTCTTCCCTTCCTGTCCTTCTGGTCTCTTTTCTTCTTTCCGTTCGGTTCGGTAAAGCTTGTTGAAATCTATCCTATCCTATCTGTTCAGTTTTGTTCCGAAAGTCCGCAATCTATACTTTAAGTAAGCGGTTGAGGCCTATAGAGAGCGAAGCGACAAAACTCCTCTTCTTGTTGCGGGAAGCGTACCGTACCATGAATACGTACACTATATCGTTTCGCCTAAGCTGGGAAAACCCTTTGTACGGGACTCTAAAGACTCGACAATACGCTGGCAGCGGGTTTAACCACAAGCACGTCAGTGGCACTAGCTGTACGTAACAGTTGCCCATGTATTGAACAAAAGGAAGGCAGACAAGCAAACTTGTCCGTATCCCTATTGAGCCTGAAAGTGACAATCTACGTACAGTCCGGTCTTTTCGTCTGAGAGTATCTTATACTGGGTCTAGAGAGGTGGAAATCTTCAGACCTCTAATAACCCAATAAGTCGTATCGATATGGCCCAAAACCATCTCGAGAAATTACCGATCAATCGGTAAATCTCAACTGCCTTGGCTAAGGTCTTATGGTGATGACCAATCGAACACAACGCGACATCAACTCTCTATACCGGGAGAGATGAATCTCTTCTATCGCTCACTGCCCCCAAGTGCTTCGGGACTGTACCCAACTAAAACATGTTTGCATGACTCTTTAATGTCGTGGTAGGGTAGTAATCTAAGTACGGCAGGAACACGCTCGGGACAAATGATGATGTCAGGTCTAAAGACTAACCTGTACCTATGTCACCAGAGAACTACTATCTAACGATAGGTATATTACTGTTTAGAAGTTCTCGACGAGTCCGTCTAGTGTAACTCATAATCTAATGAGCACATGTATACTATCTTTAATGCTGAACACCAATGGCTGTGGGACAAGCCACCTTCCTTCACGGGAATAAGAAACGTATACACTAGTCTACTCCGGAGTATCGATACCCCGTCTCGAAACTCTAACAACTAGGGACTATTTAAGGATGTGCTTATAAACTACCTAGACCCCATGAGTATGATCGCTATCACAACTCTAGTAGTCAAGCAAAGATCCTATGGGCTTTACCAACATGTAATTGAGATACGTAATATAAAATAGAACATACACATGTTGAGGTAAAGAAAAACCAGATCGCATACTATCATACTGAACAAGATTGTCCTGTACATATATATCCCAAGTATCCACATGTAATATACAATCATGTACTATATAATAATGACCTCTAGGTCATATACATCCAGCATATTTATATATCACAATCATCAAGTATCATGCATACTAGCATGGATAACTAAAACAGGAATAACTATGGAAGTTTCTACTGTGTTATAGCAATATTAATGATATATAGTGTAACATGCACGTCTGTGCTCTTGCAACAGGCAACTATTAGTAATTATGCAAGTGTTCTATCAAGTGTATTCGTACAAGAATAATTCTCAATTCACATCATACACATCAACATCATAATCGTCAACACTGCACCATGCATCTTTCTTCAGTTGACGATTAAATATACAGATATATCAATCAATCACATATATATATAATGAAGTCATAATAGACAGCATTGACATCAACATGGGTATAATTTAGCATAGGCAATCCTACATTATCATGGCAGTATTAATGATTTGTAGTGTAACATGCGAGTCTGCGATGGTGACACATAGCAATCATTGGTAGTTGTTGAGTGTTTTATAAGTGTCCATACAAGCATGGTATCATAAACTAATTATACGAAGCATATAAGAACGAATAATAAAAGCGTAGTGTAACTTAACAAATTAAATGAAATGCGGGCGTATAACAAGTAAAAGAAACGTAACGTGAACAAGCGTTATAAATACAATTATACAGTTTAAAATAAAACGAAACGTTGTTTGGAAAGAATGAGCTTGTGATGTTTTTAATATAGATATTCATTTGAAATTAGCAGCGCATCCTCGGCATTAGAGTTTAAAATTGGAAACGAGTTGTTAGTTTTACAATAGTATAATCTTAGCATTCATAGTTTTCCCAATCGGGATACATAGCAAGACTCTATGAGTCAAATAAATATCGACCGCATTCGATAACCTATCCTCCTCACATCAATACGAAATCTCCATCGTACGATATCAATCAATCATCCAAATATTAGTACGAATTTCTAGTCGCGTATGCAAACACATATAGCCTATATAGTACGGACATCTAGTCACGTACGACACATACAATAATCATATATACATATATATGTAGCCTACTGGTTATGAATTATAGACTACTTACATAGTTTACGAACTATAGACTAATTTATCTAATTATTGCCTAAGTATACGGGTTATGCATATACGCTTTCTAACATAACATATAACCTACGTATATAAGTTATTTATCTACTAGATAAGTGCTTTTTAGAATTAGTTTCGGGGGTGCTATACACCATCCACTCGACTTCTCCTATAAATATAAATCTACTCACCGAAGTCCGTCTCGAGCTAGTCGAAGCCGATGACCGTCTTGCCCTTCCTCTCCATCTTGGAAGTCCCCTCAATCGACCCTATAACCAAAATAGTCATAAACATGCAAGGAAACTCCATTAAAATCAATACAAACCCAATAAAACGAAATACGAAAACATCAAAACTGTGAAAAATAATGAAAGACAGACGTTTGCATCTCTCAAGGGCAGATGTCTAGCTAAACTGTTACTGTTGCACAAAGAGCAAAACAGACGTCTGAAGAAGGGCTCCCAGACATCCGAAGACCAAAACCCAAGAAAACCAAATCAAAGGCAGACATCTGTTTCATCAAGCATCAGACGTCTGACTTGGAAAATATTTCAAACCAGAAGTTTAAGACATACGTCTGAAACTTTGAGCTCAGACGTCTATTGAAAAAAATCATGAAAAGCAGTTTAAAGGCAGACGTCTGAAGCTTCTGAGCTCAGACGTCTGGTGAATAAATGATGAAATACATTTTATCGGAAGACGTCTGAAGCTTTGGAGGACAGATGTCTACAGAAGGAAAACCATGAAGCACAAATCATAGGTAGACGTTTGAAGCTCTATAGAACAGGAGTCTGCAGGAGGGATTCGCTGAAACGAAATTTCTAAAAATTGCATAACTTTGAATATACAAACTCTTTCATCAAAATACCCTCTACTTCCCAAAATAAGGTATAATCACCATGTAAACTATACTAGACCCATCACAACCAGTGGATCAAAAAACCCATACCTGGAAGAGTTTAACCCATAAAAAAATATCATTTTTATGCAAAAACCATACTGTTTCCATGGAAAATACTCTAAAAATTTGAAGAACTTGATGAAAAGAGAGATATTTACCTATTTGAGTGGGGGGAAAGAAAATATTCAAGCTTGAAATGGCCCCAAGATTTTGGTGAAGACTTTGTTGAAGCAACTAGAGAGAGGAGTATGACTTGGATGGAGAGTTCTAAGTTTTGAGTGAGGTTGAGAGGAAACTAGTAGGTGATTTGGATAGCCATAGAGGATGACGGTGAGAGAGAGAGAGAGAGAGTGTGTGTGTGTGGAAATTTGGAGAAGAAGAAGAAGGAATGAATGGTGTGTGTGTGTACACTAATGGCATCCATGTCTCTCCCTCTCTCTTATTTTATTATTTGGGCATACCTCCTATCTTTATGTTTCCCTATCCCATTCCTCCTTTTAAAAAATAATAATAATAATAATTTAAAACCAAAGTAATAAAAATAGTATGTTGTGTTAAACTGGTCATGCCAAATTAAATGTTAAGTTGGGAAGATAACCATAGTTTTAGTGTATGGATATATGTTTAAATCCGAAACTAAGAAAACCCAATTAAATAAATGTTCTCATATTTAATAAATTCATTTTATTATCAATTAAATTATAAAATAAATATTTAAATTTTCCGAAATTTTACAGCAATATGCCGGTTGTGACGGCCATGGACCCCGTACTGACGATGGTTGCGAAGGAGGACCATATTGTTGCGAGAATTGAGTCCACTGCTCCTGCATTTGATCTCTCCATGCCACATCAACTTCCTTCATCTTCTTATCTGCTTCATCCCTCCCTTTGAGCGGCTCCTTTAGCTCTTCGATCTCCTGTGCCTGATCCATTTATGGGTTGGAGTGGGCGGTCAACGTCCTTGAAGTTCTGCTGGAACTCGATAGCGAAAGATCAATAGGACCACCGTAAAGGGGAATACGGCTGTATGACCTTTAGCGAGGGAACTCATGCTCTATAATAGATACCTCGGCCTCGAATGGAATATGATTGTCGGCCGGAAATTCGGGATTTGATCCCCGATAGCTCCTCCCCGCCTCCTCGAAATGCTCTTTCGATGAATGAAACAACAATTACATACTAATACAAAGTTAACAAGTATATTTATTTAAAATAAAATATAAATGTAATCTTATTAGATGTTGAGTGGCCGTATCCACTCTTTCTTCTAGCATACATTTTTTAGTGTGCAATGTCCCAAGTCTCAGCAAATCCTGGCTTTTTCCCAGCCCTCTCCTGTACCGGATATATAATTTATCTATATGTGAGAATATGTAATGATAAACTTAAAAAATCTAACATATATGTAATTAAAAATAAACTCACCAAAGTATGTCTATATTGATCGTTAGGAACCGATCCACCAAAATAGTCATCGGTGGCTTTCTCTCGGTTTTGGCTATTCCTTGCTGGTTCTGTTTGCATATTCAGAAGATAACTTATCTAAATTTAAATTAATCTAAATTCAGTGTTCAAATATAATAAATATCTTTTTAATTACCTTTGCCTCGGGTGTCTCCCAAGACTATAGGAGAAAAGCAAAGTTCTCCCTAAGGATGTTAGAGAGAAGACCGGCAAAATGTTCCCAATCCTTCTTAAATCTACCCGACTTTGTGTATTTTCTTTTTAATCTTTTATGCCATCTCTTGAAACACATATGTATCTCATACCGGACATGCGTCTAATGTCCGTCTATATCGTCTTCTAAGACGAAATGTTTTTGTAATACAGATCAACAAGTATATCAATTAATAAATTAATATCATTTAACAAGTATGTAATGGTGAAATAAGGTTAATTGAGTTATATATTACCAAGAGACCGCCAAGCCTATACATAGGCTTCCCAGGGATTTTCTGTAAACGTGAGTCCCACGTTCCGATACTCTATGTTACGGACAAGAATACCAATGTAAGCATTGAAATGAGTAGCCCATGAACCCAGACCTACGGGTATTCCACCTACCCATTCCATAATTGCTCTTTTTCCACTCATATCGTATTTGGTATATTCGGAGGCAATACCACTTCCGTGCTTTTCAAATCGGGACAAATCATCCCCCGCAGCCCGTGCCTCAGCGATAAGCTCGTCAGCTGCATCTATAATTCTCTCGATTTGAGGATAAGCAGCAGCATAACTCGCCTAGGCCTTCATAGAGTCCATATATCGATAAACTTTTTCATCTACTAATGTGCGAGGAAGAAGCAATATAGTAATATGCTCATCTGTGATGGGATCTAAGAATGTGCCAGGTTCTCTACTTAGATCCATACACTGCACGTCTAGGTGTGCATATGGATCATCTGGCACAGATGTACCTGCATCCTCCTGATCAGATGTACCTATATATTTTAATCAATTAGAATCAATGCAATGGTTATATGAACAAAATAATTTGAACATGCTTATTTAAAACTTCTAATAAATACCTCTAATCTTAGGCTGTGTCGAAGAGGAAGCATATCAATCTCTTTTCTTTGAATAGAATGCTGTAGTAAATTTTATGAATATGCATTTTCTAGATGATCGCCCCATCTATTTCATGCAAGCTATAACGATACAAAATATATAATATGTATAAATCATTAAACTAACATATCAATAGATTACAAGTGATTACAACTGCAGAGTTTTTCATATATCAATAGATTACAAGTGTTTACAACTGCAAAGTTTATAATATATATAAATGATTACAACTGCAAAGTTTTTCATATATCAATCGGATCTACTTCCTCGAGGTCATACTCGTCGATAGAACTATCAAATAAGGATTTAGGAGGTGTCCACAATGCAATCCAAATATCATCACGATTAGGATCTTTGACATAAAAGCACTGATCAGCATGTAAATCTAACATGAACTTATCATCTTGATTAATTTCTTTATTGAGATTGAAAAGTTAAAAACAGTACTCATCTTGTTGCACTGTTGAAACTTCTCGAAATGGACGAAAATACAGGAGAAAGTGAGGTGTGAATCTTGTTGCATTCGTAACTTATCCACACTGGAAAAATCCAACAATTACTGTATCTCAAATCTCCTTGTCGAATACTACATAGACGTCGAATACTACAATCTATTGATTTATGAATATGCATTTTCTAGATGATCGCCCCATCTATTTCATGCAAGCTATAACGATACAAAATATATAATATGTATAAATCATTAAACTAACATATCAATAGATTACAAGTGATTACAACTGCAGAGTTTTTCATATATCAATAGATTACAAGTGTTTACAACTGCAAATTTTATAACATATATAAATGATTACAACTGCAAAGTTTTTCATATATCAATCGGATCTACTTCCTCGAGGTCATACTCGTCGACAGAACTATCAAATAAGGATTTAGGAGGTGTCCACAATGCAATCCAAATATCATCACGATTAGGATCTTTGACTTAAAAGCACTGATCAGCATGTAAATCTAACATGAACTTATCATCTTGATTAATTTCTTTATTGAGATTGAAAAGTTAAAAACAGTACTCATCTTGTTGCACTGTTGAAACTTCTCGAAATGGACGAAAATACAGGAGGAAGTGAGGTGTGAATCTTGTTGCATTCGTAACTTATCCACACTGGAAAAATCTAACAATTACTGTATCTCAAATCCACTTGTCGAATACTACATAGATGTTTGAAAAATTGAACAGGACGTTCAACCCTTACAAATATTTGTATTCGTATTCGACGGGAAAAGGATTTAAATATAATAATTGTTAGACGGGAAACTATAAGTCGATCCTAAATAAATTTAAGATCTTTCGATCTTAAACTTACTAATTAAATGAAAAAATAAAACCATCCTTAAGTTTCTAACCAAAATTTTAGGGTTTCCCTTATAAATTTTTATTTAATCATTTTTAATTGGGGTCTCGGTTCAGTAATATCTGGTTTTAATTAAGGTTTCTTAATTAGCGTAATTAATATTATATCTTAATTAGTGTTAATATTGGATTTTTTATAATTAGGTTTTTTCGGTCTCTAATTACGGTTTAAATAGTTTGTAATTAAGATTTTCTTAATGTGCATATTAGGGGTTTTAAGTTGTTATTAGGGTTTTTTAGGGTTTATCGATTAATAAGTTTTAAAATGGATAATTTAGGGTTTAACGATCATAAACCCTTTTAATGTCTAATCCAAGCAATAATCCATCTTCTACCTTTAAACCTAAATTTCCAAATTTCTATTTCAATTTCTCAACTTTCATATGCATAATCCTAAGATCCATCAACCACTCTTCAAATTCTCCATTCTCTACATTTTAAATCCTAAACCCAACACCAAACACATTCTTCAATTTCTCATCCTAAAACCCAACACCTAACCACCTTACTTCAATTCCTCATTTTCCATATTCAAAATCCCAAAAGCCAACACATTCTTCCTATTTTATTGCTATCAAAATAAAAAAAATTTCATAACCTAATTTCACAATTGCATTATTTAATTGAGAAAATAATAATCAAAGGGGGAAAACCCTAACCTTGGACTAGTTGTTGAGTGAGCAAGGCGATGACAGCAACAACATAATGTTAAAAAAAATTTGGAGAAGAATTGGGTGAATTTGGGGAAGAATTGGGGGGAAGAAACGGGGCTCGGGAAGAAACGTCGTGGGGAATTTTGGGAAGAATAGGGAGAGAAGGCCCTTCACGGCTAAAAATTACTGAGGGTATTAGCGACCATTATATACAGTCGCTAATACATATGGAACGGTCGCAAATGTATTGGCTACCGTTTATTAGCGACCACATAATATATACTGTCGCTAATACTGTATTAGCGACCGTATATAATTTAACGGTCGCTAATATCCCGTCCCTATTTACCGCCAAAGACCGGACCGAGACGAACCGAGATGGATCATTTTTCCTGAATTTGGGGGCAAATGCATAGATTTGATCCATCCACCAGTTCGAAGACTCTAAGTTGATTTATAGCGCCGTATATCAGAAGTTTGGAAGGATGCGACCGATGTACCTGACTTCAGATTCCCTCTCAGAGTGGGAGGTTTATTGATTGTAGTGACGCATTTTTGTTGGGGTTCCTAGCACCCTGGCCATCTACCGTGGTCGATTGCGGAACAATTTTTTTTTGGCGTTTAAAGAACTTGGTGCTAGAAACAACTACCTAGAATTGAATCCAAATATGAAATTAGTAATCTAAAAGAGTTTAACTACTGTGATAGAGTGTTATACCGAACGAACCATGTCCTCCGGTCTTCCTCCATCGAAAATGATCCACCCGAGGGATGTAGCTCCTTGCTCTAGCTCCACATAAAAGATCAAGTGAAGCAACTAGGGATTCTAGATGGCTTGTCTATAATGCCTAGGATGTAGTGGAGTGTTCTAAGTGTATCTCTTCCTCACCTCCACTCTTGATTCTTAACACATGAGATTGTAGGGAGGAGATTGAAGATGAAGGCGGAGGAACTCAAGAAAAGAAAGAGAAGAGTGAAGTTAATGGTGAGATTGTTTTTCTCATCTAAAAAATAATGAACCAACCATCCAAGAAAGCAAACCATAAAGCATGGTTTTATCAAACTCATCCATCTCTTTTTCTTTTCACTTTCATCAAGTGTTCAAGTAAAATGAATCCATGTTTTATAAGAACCATTTTACCAATTTTAAATTCACACCATGCTTGAATAGTTTGCACAAATGAATAAATAATTCATTTGTGCAACTATAGAAACATGGTTCTCACCATACTCCCTTCTATCCTTTTTCGACCTCATAACCCATTTAAAATAAATGGATAAAATCAAAATAAGGTGTCCACCTTCTAGAATGTTTTCCGTATAAATACGGATTATATTCTACTGTATATACATATATGTATTCGTACCGAAATACGAATACCCAAAGAGATAGAATAACACAAAGAACATAATACTAGAATATACATATCGAAATACATATACGTAAATTATTAAATCAATACCTAATTTAATAATCTGACTCAATTCCGAACCGGCTAGTATTATCAACTGTCCAATCGAATGTCCGGGTACATAGTACAATCAGTTGATCGGAACCCTGCACGTATCCATTACGGCTACTACATCGTTTCGCCTGAACCAGGGAAACCTTCTGTGTGGGACTCTAAAGAATCGTCAATACGCTGGCAGTGGCTTTAACTCCAAGCACATCAGCGGCACTAGCTGTACGTAAAAGCTACCCAGGTATTGAGCGAAAGAAAGTCCGACGAGCAAACTCATCTGAATCCCTACTAAACCTGTCCGTGACAATCTCCATACAGTCCGGTCTGTTTGTCTAAGAGTATTGCATATCGGGTCTAGGGGTTGGATAAAGTCAGACCCCTAATAACACGATATTTCGTGTCGGTATGAAGCCCATCACCTACTGATAAACTATTGATCCAAATCAGTAATTCTCGACTACCTTGGCTAAGAATTTCTGGTGATGGCCACCCGTGCACTGCGCGACATCAACCCCTAATATCGGGAGAGACGAATCCCCGACGATCCGCTCACTGCCTCCATGTGGCTCGGGACAGTACCCAACTAAAACCTGTTTGCACAACTCCTTTTAGCCGTGGTAGGGTAGTAATCAAAGCACAGTAGGAAATCACATAAGACAAATGACGATCTCAGACCGACAGACTAACCTGTACTTATGTCACCTCGGAACTGCTATTTGACAATAGGTATAATACCAACTAGCATGTTCTCGGCGAGTCCGTCCAGTGTACTCATAACCCAATGAGCACATGTATACTATCTTAGGTGATTGACTGACACCAATGGCTTCTGAGACCGGCCACCGCTTCTCGTCGGGGTCTCGAAAAGTATACACCAGTCTACTCCGGAGTATCGATGCTCAGTCTCGTACTCCCTCGACTATGGACATTTAAGGATGTGCTTATAGACCACCCAGCTCCCACGTGTATGATCTCTATCATAATGCTGGTAGTCAACCATGAATCCTATGGGCTCTATCAATATGTAATAGTGATCTGTAATACTACATAATACATGTACATGATGATAAAGACAAACCAGATAGTATACTATAATTTTGAGTAAGACTTTTATACCCGTATAAGTCCTCCCTCAATCATCACAATCGCGTGCCTGCGATTACAATAATTGACTTGAGGGCACTATAGCCAACAATCTCCCACTTGCACTGAAGGTTAATTACTGCGGTGTCGCATACTCACAGCCCGTGTGATACCGAACACACAACTTCTTTACTAATCAGTCTCGCAAAGCCCGTTTGTAAAACTATTGTATTCGAGAAATAGCCTCAGTGAGTGGATCCGCTCCAATGTTTCTAACTTTATCTCTCTATATCTCAACTTCGCGGAGAAATACTATCTCCCGAAATGAGCGATACCTATCTTAGAATTTGTCTAGATATCTGATGGGACCCAGTTCACAAATGAACTCCAAATCCAACAAACTTCTTAGACCATATTTTCCACTGAATTTAATCAGTATCCTGCGCCATGTCTTCCTCAGTATCCACTTGGACCACCTGTTCAACATACTGCCCCTCAAAAGAGGGAAATCTATAACTCTGACAGCCATTCTGTCATCCAGGTCACCTTGGAAGCCTGAAATGATAACCGCCTCCAGAAGGAGGCTGCCGTTACCATATACCAAGAACATCCACTTATGTTCATAACTTCTTCCTAACTTTTCTCCATGACTGGATTAATATATACTTATTTCAGCCAGTGCAAAAGTAATATCTGGTGTGCTACTTGGCATTTCATGATTGACTCAATTGCCTAAGCAAATAATATGTCAATCATGCAAATCCCTCTCCTCATCAGTCTAGTATATATCTCTTTAGAGAGGGTGACTCCATCACCTGCGGGTACACCACCACGCCTGGAGTCATCCATTCTAAAACACTTTAGAATAGTATGAAGTACCCAAATTGGGACACTTCCCAAATCTAGATCTAAAACCATAGATCTAGTTACCAAAATCCCTGATATTTTATCCATATGTTATGTGGAGAAACACCTTGTGACAACCACAGTATAACTGATCGTAGTATAGGAAGATCACTTCCTATTAAGAGCATGTCATTCAGATACCAGGACATCACTCCCTACTACTTTCTTACCAGGTCCATCTATTGTTCTTGATAAAGTCAAACTCTATGAATGCCACATCAACACTAGACAATCTATCTCCGTTATACCTGCTTTAGTCTATAAATAGATATAAGCTACTTGCCCACTACACTTTTGCTGCTCCCACTGACTACAACAACCTTCTGACATATTCATATACACGTGCACTTCTAAAGCTAATTTGGAACGACGTTATACTCATCATCCTGCCAGATCTCATAGTCTAGAACAGCAGCAGTGGCAAGTTTAGGTAATCAAAAACCTCTCTGTCACCGTCTTTGAGGAGACCGAAGTACCTCTCGGGTGCCTGAGGTTACCCACAAAATCTGCGTAGTGGAAAATGGATCGTCTAAACCAATTGAATCCTTAGGTTCTACTAAATTTTCAGTAATCATTTGTGGTTCTGGAATAACTTCCAGTTCTACCATACTCCCACAAATATTTTCTGAAAAAAATCATTTTACTAAAACTGGTGGCGAGTCAAAAACAATATAACTATTGATCTTCCAGATGGTAGAATGTTAACTCTCGTCAAACCCCGGGAAAACCCACAAACTGCTATTACTGAAACGTGCCTAGAGTTTAACCGGATTCTGGTTTTAAGCATAAGCCGGACAACTCCATATACCTTAACATCATTAAGATATGAATCCATTCTATATATCCAATATAAAAATAAATGCACTAATTTAATTTGAACCAGATTCAAAATACATGCAGCCGTTTCCAGTGCATATCAACTAGATAGAAGGAGGCCAAGGAACATTACTCATCATGGAGTGCACCCGTGCATGAGTAACCTGAGAGAGAAGCAAGTTCTCAAAACTATTACTTGCAACGGAATACCAAACACAAGTATCTATATCTTCGATCACCTTGAAGAATCCTGATACTTGCAACATATGGTTCTCTACTTTATTCTTATACCTATATCTTCTCAAAATTTGGAGCTTGTATTTCAACGAAATACTTGTCTAAAACTAGAGAAGTCATGTGTAAACAGAATATAGTACGAGTACCAACCCCTTTGTCCTAATGGACATCAGACAACATACAATACTCTGTATAAGTCCGCTGAGTTTAATAACTCAAACTCTGTACGTCGGTTGAAAACTGTGCTATGGTTAAGAAGAATTATACCGTTGTTGAATGCACCTTACCTAACCATCAACTGATGTAGGTAAACATCATAAACATAATTTCAAAAGTTATATCTCACTTTATAAAATAAACGTACAGATATATCAGTTTGAAATTGGTGCATAACGATGGATATTCAAAATCAAATATTTGCCGTCAGGCAAACCCAGGTGATTTCCTCAAATATCACTAATTACGAAGAATTCCGATATGATGAGGATCTAATCACCCAATTCCTAATATCTTACCATCTGTAACTCCATACAGATGTGAGAATCAAGTCTGGTAAATACATACCCTGGAGTCAGAATCTAATTGGGAAAACAGTTTTCAATTAATACCGCACAGTAAAACTGAAACATGAAAATATTTCAAAGAGGTGGCCGGGTATTCTTAGTAATGCCTCTTCCACTATTCAGATTCATGACAGCAACCATATACTTCCTTACTCTCACTCCAATCCCTTTATTTGTCTTTACTTATTACCTTCTGTACACCACACTTAGACTAATTGGTTTTCTTCCTTTCCAACCTTTCAGCACCTGTCTATGGTTTGGAAGAAGACTATCCAATAAACGCAATATGTGTACTCTCCTAATACTAGGAGCCTTCGCAACCGGAGAGAAGGTAAAGGGAAAAGACAACCGAATAATCCTATTCAATTTCTCCAGAACCATAAACCATCCTCGAACTGAAACAAGTTTCTTCGAGTTCGTATATAACTATTCGACGGAATATCCAAGAAATGTGGATCTTCGTAGTGATGCAGAGTGTTCTGGAGAAATGCAAAGGGGATGTAGGAGTGGCAATGATATATGCAACTAAATGACAATCCAATAGCCAAAGTGTTTTAAGAAGGTTCGGTTAACTTGGTTCATAAGTTTTTAAGGTCAGGCCATGGTCGCTGCCAAAGAGAGAGAGAAAAGAAACACTCAGCGTGCACTTAACCTAGATTAGATTGGTTAATCACTTTATATAATCAGGATGGCTCCCACTATTTCCTCGAATTCTCTTTCAAACCCTAAAAGGAGAATTAGTCGGGTTCATCTAAAATCACCCGAGGAGTAACACCTACTCATCAGTGGGAATCAGGATCCAACTATCACCGCATGATAACTTGATGGAAGCCACTCAATTCACTACACTCCAGAAGGTATATGCATGCTTGGCAAGTTTCCTGTATATTTGAAACTCCCGATGTGGTTTTTGCCCCTAGGATCCAAGTAACCTTGACATTGCCAACATATCAAAGGGTCCTAGTCAAGTTCAACCCGTCATTATCTTGATTACATTAAACCCGCCCGTACGAGTCCTTGACAATGCCAACATGACTGTAGACTGTCTTAACCAATCACATCAAAAGCTACAAACAAGTAATACTTAGCTACCGTACACTACGTCTTGACAATGCCAACATACGCAGCACGAATATTGAGCAATGAAATGACGGAGGGTTACAGCTGGTTTTTGGCGAAAAACCTTTAAAGCAATGAACTTGATATCGTTGAAGAAACCCGAGCAGTTTTACAAATATATAGTGGCTTAAACTTTTGCTAAAGAGGTCACTCCCTGTGAAGGGATTTCGGCTCTTTCCTCATCGAATGAGGTGCAGGATATTCCTAACTGAATACCACGATGCAAAGCAAAAGAATCGAATATAGTGAAATTATTACTATGACGCAAACTATTGCCCAAGAGGTCACTCCCGATGAAGAGATCTCGGCTCTTGCCTCGTCGAATGAGTTGCTGGATATTCTTAATCGAACACCACTGTGTGAAGCAAAAGGAAACGTCCTGTAATAACAGTTTTTGAAAATTTGGTTCCAACAACATCATTTGGGTTTATTTTTTCTTGCATTAATCAAAATTAACGCAGTCCCATCAATTAATCCATATCACACCAGAAAAAGGAACGAAAATAAAATGTATGTATATACCATCCGTATTCGCCACGGGGCCCCGTCATGCACTGTTAGGTTACTTAACTAACGGCAGAGCGGGGGCTGGACTAGCGCGGATGCAAAACATAAACACCATCTACTAGTATATATAAATATATATAACACTCGTCTCAGGCATGATACAAGAAACATCACAGAATAACGGATAATCTAGGAGCCCCGGGTTTCCTTTGAGCCGCAAGTGAAACCCGACGTTCCCCGGTCGTATGGTTAGCCTGTGCAATGAAAAACCTGAACCCCTACGAGTGCGGCAAGTTTCCCGCCAATCCCAGAAGTGAGGCAACCCCAATCAACAAAGTGAATGGGCCACCCAGCACTTCACATAATCTGATAACTTGAGCACCCCTCCGTGGGTCATCCTATACCCCCTACCAGTGCGGCGAATAGCCCGCCA
Organism: Agapanthus africanus; assembly: GCA_030015575.1. Lineage (NCBI taxonomy): Eukaryota > Viridiplantae > Streptophyta > Magnoliopsida > Asparagales > Amaryllidaceae > Agapanthus > Agapanthus africanus. The sequence goes on from CM057341.1 coordinate 201,050,544, forward strand.
ATTCTAGAGTAAGGCCCCCTCCGTCTCAACGCCATGAGATGCGAGCCTGTTGCTCTTTGGAACTCAGCTATTCGAGCACTCCACCACGGGGTAATTCTAGTACACAGAAAAGAAAAGTATATATAAAATGGAGACATCGACCTCAACCTGGTCGTGCCCCAATAAAAGAATATACAAACTGGAGGAAACGACAGTCCACATGTCGGACGCTCGCCCCGTAATACTGAATATACAAATGAATCTAAATTGCAAAACTACCATTGCACAAGAGGCTATCCCACACAACAATCCGAACATAGCCATCACAGATATCAACATCACAGCAGTATAAGAAAGTATGTGCAACCCCGTCTAAATGACATATAGCAAATAGACGACGTTTGAAAAACACATACACCACATCACAGATATCAACGATGCAAAATTTTAAGTTTTGAAACTTTCTAAGCCCCCCCCCAAGGCAAAGACAACGCTAAGTCAAATTTGGGGAAAACAAACAAGACCAAAAACACCAATTTACAAAACCCAAGACACTGGATGAAAATGAGGTCCTGAAGTGAATAGTAAAAAGGCGAGGCCATTTTTTTTTGCAATATGGCCGGAAAAACTTACATCAAATTGCCTCGTTTTCATTCTTTGTCATACTTATGTCTAAACTAAGTCTCTACACATTTAAAAAAAAAATTCAGAGATGAAAAAAATTTCAGAACAGAGAGTGGGTTTTGAAATCGGAGTTTTTCGGTTTTGAAACTAATGCATCGTCTACTACTAGTTTCTAATGTTTGGGTGGCTCTGATATCATGTTGGGGTTACTAGCGCCCTATCCATCTACCATGGCCGATTGCGGACCAATTTTTTTTTGGCGTTTAAAGAACTTAGCGCTAGAAACAGCTACCTAGAATCGAATCCAAACATGAAACTAGTAATCTAAAGGAGTCTAACTACTATGATAGAGTGTTATACCGAACGAACTATGTTCTTTGGTCTTCCACCATCTCTCTTAGCTCCTTAAGGTCCTTTGGATCGAGCTTGGCCGCCGGTCTTCCTCCGTCGAAGATGATCCACCCGAGGGATGTACTTCATAGCTCTAGCTCCACATAAAAGATTAAGTGAAGCACTAGGGATTCTAGATGGTTAGTCTAGAATGCCTAGGATGTAGTGGAGTGTTCTAAGTGTATCTCATCCCCACCTTCTCTCTTGATTCTCAACATATGAGATTGTAGAGAGGAGGTTGAAGATGAAGGTGGAGGAACTCGAGAAAAGAAAGAGGAGAGTGAAGCTAATGGCGAGAGTGTTTTTCTCATCTCAAAAATAATGAACCAATCATCCAAGAGAGCAAACCATGAAGCATGGTTTTATCAAACTCATCCATCTCCTTTTCTTTTCACTTTCATCAAGTGTTCAATTAAAATGAAGCTATGTTTTATAAAAACCATTTTACCAATTTTAAATTCACACCATGCTTGAATAGTTTGCATAAATGAATAAACAATTCATTTTTGCAACTATAGAAGTATGGTTCTCACCATACTCCCCTCTCTCCTTTTTCCACCTCATATCTTATTTAAAATAAATGGATAAAATCAAAATGAGGTGTCCACCTTCTAGAATGTTTTCCGTATAAATACGGATTACATTCTACTGTATATACATACCTGTATTCATACCGAAATACGAATACCCAAAGAGATAGAATAACACAAAGAACATAATACTAGAGTATACATATCGAAATACATATACATAAATTATTAAATCAATACCTGATTTAATAATCTGGCTCAATTCTGAGCCGGCTAGTATTATCAACTGTCCGATCGAAAGTCCGGGTACATAATACAATCAGTTGATCAGAACTCTGTACGTATCCAATATGGCTACTACATCGTTTCACCTGAACCAAGAAAACCCTATGTGTGGGATTCTAAAGAGTCGCTAATACGCTGGCAGTGGGTTTAACCACAAGCATGTCAGCGACACTAGCTATACGTAACGGCTATCCAGGTATTGAGCGAAAGGAAGGCCGACGAGCAAACTCATCCGAACCCCTACTGAGCTTATCCATGACAATCTCCATACAGTCCGGTCTGTTCGTCTAAGAGTATCGCATATCGCGTCTAGAGGGTGGATAAAGTCAGACCTCTAATAACGCGATATTTCGTGTCGGTATGAAGCCCATCACCCACTGAGAAACTACTGATCCAAATCAATAATTCTCGACTATCTTGGCCATGAATTTCTGGTGATGGCCACCCGTGCACTGTGCGACATCAACCCTCAATACCGGGAGAGACGAATCCCCGACGATCCACTTACTGCCTCCATGTGGCTCGGGACTGTACCCAACTAAAACCTATTTGCATGACTCCTTTGAGCCATGGTAGGGTAGTAATCAAAGTACAGCGGGAACTCACACGAGAAAAATGACGATCTCAGGTCGACAAACTAACCTGTACTCTTGTCACGTGGGAACTGCTATCTGACAATAGGTATAATACCAACTAGCATGTTCCCGGCGAGTCCGTCCAGTGTACTCATAACCCAATAAGCACCTGTATGCCATCTTAGGTGACGGAATGACACCAATGGCTTGTGATACCGGCCATCACCCCTCATCAGGGTCTCGAAAAGTATACACTAGTCTACTTCGGAGTATCGATGCCCAGCCTCGATACTTGCTCGACTAGGGACATTTAATGATGTGCTTATGGACTACGCAACTCCCACGTATATGATCGCCATCATAATGCTGGTAGTCAAGCATGAATCCTATGGGCTCTATCAATATGTAATAGTGATCTGTAATGCCACATAATGCATGTACATGATGATAAAGACAAACCAGATAGTATACTATCAATTTGAGTAAGACTGTTTTACCCGTATAAGTCCTCCCTGAATCATCACAATCGCGTGCCTGCGATTACAATAATTGACTTGAGGGCACTATAGCCAACAATTTTTCCTATGGGCGCAAGCCCTTGTAGTTAATTATGTTAATGAGAATGATAACTTTCTACACTCCAGGTTCTTTGCTTCATGTGTCGTGTCTTTTGGTTTGTTTATTTTGGGTTTCCCTTGGATTATATACGGAGACTAATATTGTCATCGCCCGTAGGGCGCGGATTAGTCCAAATCCATTTATATATCATATGATTTGGGTCAAGCATTTGCTTGACAAGGTTCACCCTTGTAGCTTGGTTTGCCAACGGGAGTGAACTTAGGTTGCATTTATCACATTTGTGGTTTATCGGTTCACATGAGAGAAGAAGCTCTATCTAAGGACACGTTAGTCTCATTTGAGAGATAAGTCAATTTAAAGAGTTTCGGGCTAAGCATTTGCTTGATAGGGTCTACGTTGATAGCTTGGTTTGCCAACATGAATGAAATTATTGTAACAATTCTCATGTTTGTGAGATCCATAAGTTTCATACCAGAGAGTAAACTCTATTTAAGCATTGTTAGTCCCATTTGGGAGTTAATATCAACTTAAATAACTTGCTCATATCTTGAGGACATTGTTCTCTGTTGATCAATGGATCGTAAATGAAGTCTAGGCTTCTATACTTAGCCAATTTGCTAAGTCTCAAGCTTTAGCTTAGTATTCATGTGTGCTTGCGCACTTATGTTGCGCACATCTGTATGCTCACGTGGGTTGCAAATGATGCGCATGACGCTCAGTGGGACCAAGGTTAGCACTTGTTCCTAGCACCTGTGCACTTATTTTGTGAAAGGTGTTGCTTTTCAGGAAAACTTTGCTTTCAATGAAGCCAAGGCTTCTTTTAGCTACCTTTTTGGGGTGCGCTTGCGCTTTTCATGGTGCGCACGTCTGTATGAATCGCGTTCAAGATTATGGGGAGACCTGATTCATGAAAGTTGGTAGCTTTCAAGAAATTTTTTCTTTCAATGGTGCCAAAGCTTCAGACTTGTTCTTTTTCCACGTTTGACGAAGCCGAAGCTTCTATTTTTATATGTCTAGACATCTTTTAATGGGAGTTTTTCTCCCCATGGTCTTGGATCTTGGGATCAACGCCCCCATGAGAGTCTAGATTCTCGTAGAGATGAGATAAACCCTAAGATCTTTTGATCTTGCATGTAGAGTCGAAACTCTAATGAAGCTGAGGCTTCGAAGTGAAAGAGAAGAGAGATTATTTTTTTACCTAGTTTTGATTAGTGTTTTCTTGTGGAAGAACTTCTTCTTGATGAAAGCTTGTTCTTCTTGAAAAATTTTTCTATGTTGATGTTTTAGAAAAAGAAAATTTCTCTATCTGTCATGGAGGTTTTTCTACCAAAGGCTCCTATTTATAGGAGAAGAGTGGTTAGGGTAAATCCCTAACTACAAGATTTGAATTAATCTCTGATCAATTCAAGTTGTGTAGGTGTCGTTGGATCACTGATCCCAATATCTTTTTGTTAAGAAAGTTAACAAAAAAGATATCATTCCAAATAAAGCTTCGGCTATAACAGAAGAACATACTTTATAAGAGATGCATCTCAAAGGGTTGCATTTACGCTATGTGCATCGCACGTGACATGGCGAACTCGTCTATGGTACATGCACAATGTGCATTGCACGTAGAGCTGCTCATATGCAGAAGGATTTTGCGCAACGTGCATTGCATGTGAAACTTTCTGCAAGTGCGCACTGTGGATTTTGCGCAACGTGCATTGCACGTGAAACTTGTGCAAGTGCGCACTATGGAGTTTGCAATCCAAGCATAGGTGCACCCTAATTTGGCGGGAACAAAGTACCCCCTACCACTGCGCTCACGCGCATTACACGTGGGTGCAGCGGTGTCAAGCTGTTGGATATAGTGCCCTTAAGGCAAGTATTGTAGTTGCAGGTAGGTGATTATGATAATTAAAGGAGGACCTATACAGAAAGAACAGTCTTACTCGAGATAATAGCATACTATCTGGTTTGTCTTTATCATTGTGTGCATACGTTATACTTGCTATTACGTGTCGCTAATATATAATGATAAAGCCAGTAGTATTCTTACTTGACTACCAGCATTATGATGGCGATCATATACATGGGAGCTGGATGGTCCATAAGCAAATCCTTAAATGTTCGTAGTCGAGGGAGTATCAAAACTGGGCATCGATATTCCGGAGTAGACTAGTGTATACGTTTCTAGACCCCGACGAAGGGTGGTGGCCGGTCTCACAAGCCATTGGTTTGGTGTCACCTAAGATAGTATATAGGTGCTCACTAGTGGTGAGTACACCGGAAATACTCGCCGAGAACTTCTAGATGGTATTATACCCATCGTCAGATAGCAGTTCTCTGGTGGCATGAGTACATGTTAGTCCTTGTTTCTCCTAATCAGGGCAAAGCTCTGTTTTGAATTTCAAAATTCAAAAAAAAATTGAAGCAACGCTTCAGATCCCGTGCGCTGCGCGCTGCGTGCCACATGTCAAGCGCAGACGCACTAGCGCCAGGTGTGCTGCACCCTAGGCAGCGCACCCCCAATCAGAGCAAAGCTCTGTTTCAAAATTCAAAATTTAAATTGAAGCGACGCTTCAGATTCTGCGCGCTGCGCGCTGTGCACCACGTGTCAAACACAAGTGCGCTAGCGTAGTTGCGCTGCGCTCGGCGTTTCAAACACAGGTACGCTAGCGCAGTTGCGCTGCGCTCGGCGTTGCGCGCCACGTTTCAAACACAGGTACGCTAGCGTAGTTGCGCTCTGCGCTGCACGCCACGTGTCAAACGTAGGTGCGCCAGCGCAAGGTGCGCCAGCGCTGGAATTAAAAATTCCCCCACCGTCAGATCAAAAGATCTACTAATAATAAATTATTAATTAATCAGAACTAAAATTCTGTTATGGAAAGATTTTTCAATCTTATTGAAACAAGAAGATTATCTTCTGTAAAACATAAGCCTTAGGATCAAAGATCCAACGGTGGGAAATATTCCCAAATCAAGCAGAGAAAGATCTCTTAAAACTGATTTAACAAATCATTTGGCCCTATATAAAGGACCCTAGACTTCAAGTCTAAGGAGAGATAGAGATACAGAATATAGAGAAGAAAAGAGAAAAAAAAACCTCTGCAAAAAAGTGCAAGCTCTTAGAAAAAAAGAAGATTTTTTTTTCATCTTCAGGGTAAAAAGAACCATGTTCTTGAATAATAGAGATAAAACCATCTCGTAAAAAGAAGAACCATTTTCTAAAAAGATCAGAGATCTAAGAAAAAGACCAAGGTCTTTAATAAAGAAAATATCAAAAAGAACTAATCATAAAAAGACCAAAAGAAGTATTTTACTTCATTCACAGATCTTTTGATTTATAAAGGCAGACCCTTTTATAAAAGAAAAACAAGAACTTTTGTTCTTGGATCTTGAGGAAAAAGCCTCCTTTGAAAAACATAAATTTGTTCTTTGATCTTAAAATTGATCAGATGCGCCTTGTGCTATTGAAAAGTGCCTTGCACTCATGAATTGCGCCCTTGCGCTCATTGGACCGGCGCTCAGCGCCAAAACCTGCCACGTGTCAATCAGAGGCACAATCTGCGTTTTGCGCTTCTAAAACAGAGCACTGCGATCATGGGCTGGCGCTTAGCGCCAAGCGCGCCATGTGTCACTCACTGGTGCGCCAACAGACTAGCGCAATGTGCTCATAAATTAAAAGCGCAATGCGCTAATAAACTAGCGCTTAGCGCTAAGCGCAACACGTGTCCTCTTCGTGTGCGCTACCCGACAGATGCGCAATGCGCTCCTTGACTGGCGCAACGCGCCTGGCGCGCCACGCGGCGCTGTCAGAACAAACTTTGTTTCTGATTAATGCTATGCATTCAATACAAGATAAAAATGTCAGAGCCCAACGCCTAGCATTATTAAAAGGGCCGAGCCCAAACAAAGTCTTAATAGCTAGAATAAAAAAAATGTTAAAACATTTTAATTGGACTTAGCCCAATTCTGGCCATAAGTCCTCAACTTATCTTGAACTGAGCACATCTGCTCTTTCAAACAACTCACCTTGGTTCAAGGGTAAATCTCTTCACTCCTTTGATATTTGTCGTTGTAATTCCTTAACGTCTTCAAAGAGGTGACGGGTCCCGACAACCACACATTTCATAGACTGTGGGGTCCTTAAACTCATGGACTATGATGTCCTTAACCTCGACCGTGATGTCTTAAAACTAGCATTGGACTGTAGGGTCCTTAAACTCATGGACTATGATGTCCGTAACCTCGACCGTGATGTCTTAAAACTAACAACGGACTGTGGGGTCCTTAAACTCATGGACTATGATGTCCTTAACCTCGACCGTGATGTCTTTAAACTAACTTCGGACTGTGAGGTCCTTCCACTCATGGACTGTGAGGTCCTTACACTCATGGACTATGATGTCCTTAACCTCGACCGTGATGTCTTTAAACTAATATCGGACTGTGAGATCCTTAAATTCATGGACTATGATGTCCTTAACCTCGACCGCGATGTCTTTAAACTAACGATGGACCGTAATGTCCTTAAACTAATTATCGACCGCAATGTCACTAAACTAAACAATAGAGCCCAATTGCTCTCTTGTCGGATCTAAACGGTCCCGTTAAGTTGATCTTAGTCTAAAATTAGACTAACATATCCTTAACAAACGTTTAAGTTGATCTTAATCTCAAATGAGGCTAACGTATCCTTAAACCCAACCCCCAAACCCAAATCTAAGAAAGATACGGATTTGGAGTAGTCCACGCCCTATGGGCAACGACAGAAATTAGTCTCCGTATACAATCCACGGGCAACCACAAACAAAACAAACACCCACGACACGAAGTGACCATCTAGAGAAGGAGAAAGTTGTTACCGCCATGCGGTAGCATAATTAACTGCAGGGGCTTGCGCCTGCAGGGAAGAGCGTCCCCACAATCAAAAACCTCTCAAACGAGGGGGAATCCGACGAAGTCTGCTACATCGGCCACATCCGTTTAAACCTTCGATACATGGTGCCATAAATCAACTTGGCATCTTCGGAGAGGTGGATGGATAGCACTAATTAGCATCTGCCCCGAAATTCAGGCGAGACGTTTGTCGCGTCTCCGCCGCGTCTTTCGGAGGGGAACAGATTCTGGCACGCCCGGTGGGACCTTTTCCTCTTTCCACTCCACACTTCGTGTGTCGTGTTCGCGAACCAATCACGGTTTGCTGATGGTTGCCCTTGGGTTCGAGGTACTAAGATTTGGCGTTTTGCTTGATGCAGAAAGCGAAGGATCAATGGCGTTCACTTATGCAAAATGTTCCAGCTGCAACTGCAACGTACGCTCCGCCTCATCTGGAGGCATAGCTTACGGGCCTCAAGCGGCGTCCCTGTTCACGATGCCGGTGGAATAGGTCACTCAAGCCACTACTGGATTTTTTTTCGGGACCATGCTCCCTCCAACGAGCTTCACCGTTCCTATGCCAGCACCGGAAGCTCCCAAGAAGTCGGTCTTCGATCGGCTTGCTACTACTGCGGCGCTTTTCAATGGGTCGCCCAGCTCCAGCACCTCGGTCTTCTCCAGATTGGGCCGAAGTTCCTGTGGGCCCATGTTGAAGCCTGCAGTCCCAGAAAAGGTTGTTCCGAAGAGGATAGCCATCCCTGCTCCTGAAGTCGTCAAGGCGGCTTCTCCTACCAAATGGTCAGTTTTTACAAGACTGGCTGTTCCATCTCCCACTACGGTTCCCGTCCCTGCTCAGAAGTCTGTTTTTGACCAGTTGGATACCGCTTCTCAACGGACATCGGTCTTTAAGAGGCTGACGCCAGCAACAGCCCCTCACCTGGATAGGGGGCAAGAAAAAGCCATCCCCATCACCGAACCAACCCCAACAGCTCGACACGCTCGACGCCGCCACTGGCGCCGAGTAAGGAAGGCTGGGGGCAACTCCCCCTCTGGGCTAACTCCACCAGCTCCAACGGTGGAAATTAATGCCGCTGTTCCAACTGGGAACAGCTTTGAATTGCTGAACAAGGTGCGCAGGAACTCTCCTACCGCCGTACTAAAAAGATCTCCTCCGCCGGTGGAGACTGTCACAGAAGAAAAGCCGGAATAACCCCCTCAACAGCTGTCCTCCAAAATTTATAAAGTCTGGCGACAGGTCCAAGACTCGATAATCGATCAAGACTATCCCCGCCGGCAAAAGAAGCTGAAGGTCCAACAGGAAGAAAACCGTCCTGTTAAGCCACAGAAGGCGACGGCTACTTAGGTGCCCACTGCAACGGCCCCCTCAACTTCGACCGCCCACAAGAGGAGAAGGCCGGAGAAGATCCCTGTGTCTACGACAAATGTCAAGGGCACTAAGCCTAAATGCCCCAAGTCTAGGGGCATGGTGGTGCATACCGTCTATATGGAATCCGAAAAAGAGGATAGCCGTATCTCCACAGGTCATCGGCCACTTACGCGATCCGTGACAAAAGCCCAAGAGGAGCAGCATAAGCTTTAGGAGATGATGACGGCGATGGCCGCACTCACAGGACCAAAAACAAGCTCAGAGGCATCTTCGGAGCAACGCCATGAGCAAGAAACTGATGCCGAATTCCTTCGGAGAATGGTTGAAAAGAAGGACAAAGATGTCGTGGAACAAGCGGCCAATATAAAATAAATAGCCCTTCTGTTCCAAGATATGGTGGGCATGATGATCCAGCCGGATCCCCCAGCCGAAGATACTCCAGTAATAATTGAAGATGATAGAGGAGAAACATCAAATCCACCTCCGGCTCTTTCAGCAGCAAAGGAGGAAACTATTTCCAAGTCCGCCCTGAATGATTATATCGCTCAGCAGATACGAGTTCACCAGGCGAATGAAGCGGCTGGGAAAATTGTTAGAACTGGGCGACCGTATCCAAGCTGGTATGATCAAATAATGTACCCGCCGGGCTACACGATCCCCAAATTCTATGTGTACATAGGGACAGGCAATCCTCATCAACATGTCGCTCAGTTCAGGGCTCTCTGTGGCAATACTGGTGGCGATGACAAGCTTTTGCTCCGCCAATTCGTCGGCAGCTTATCGGAAACGGCGTTTGAGTGGTACTCCGAACTCCTAAACGACTCCGTCAAAAATTTCACAGAAATGGAGTTGTTGTTCATCCAGCGATTCGCAAGTGCCAGTGAACGCACCCCAATAACGGCATTGATCAATGCCAGGGTGAAGCCGGGCTAGACGTGGGTTCAGTACGCGATCCGATGGCGGAATCTGTGGTCGAAGTGCGAACAGCGCATCGAAGAAGCACCAGCGGTGGGAATGTTCGTGGGCACCCTAGACCCTCATGCAACTATTTCACAGTTCATGATGTTCTTCAAACCGACCACGTTTCAGGCTCTAATTGACAAGCTAGCCCAAATGGACCAGATGGGGCACAGACTGTCTCCTTTGAAGCCGGAGTCGCAAAACGAAAAAGCTAAAGGGAAGGCGACCTTCGTTGCGAATACCCAACAGCAGCCCAGTGCCCCAAAATTAACGGATCAACTGGAAGAGAGACGACGCTATTATAATGAGAAAATGAAGCGTCCTTACTCGTTCCTACGGGACAAAACGAAGAGACTCTTCGAGCTGGCGATGCGCAACCGGCTTATCAATCTGCCGAATCCAAGGCGGCCATTGCAACCCGGCGAAGCGAATAATCCTAATTATTGCCCTTACCACCAAACGGTGAGCCATCCAATCGAAGATTGCTTCGTCTTTAAGGGATGGATCGAGGATCAGTATCAACAAGGCAAGTTTGCGTTGTCTGAGAAGTGAAAAGTGAGCCCACCACAACCGCATTCTCCTAAGAGGATGGACACACCGGGGCCAACATGCTCTTTTGTTGAAGAAGCTCCATGGGAGGTCGTTCTTTCGGCCAAAACCAAAAGGATGCTGAATGATCTTCAGACATGCCCGGCGATCAGGTGGAAGAATCCGTTGGAACCTGAAATCATCAAAGGAATGCTGAAGCCGCACCCAACTCCAAAGGTTGGTGATGATAACCAAAGTATTCATATCCAGCCGTCGAAATCTTCGAAAAAGAAGAAGAAATCCAAAAAGCCTGTGAAGCCTGGTGACAAGCGCACGGACCTGCAGAAACAGATCGACGCGTTGGAAGAGTATAACCAGAAGGCGTGGACTCCAATCACGCTCCAAGAGTTCCTCGGCCAAGTCCTTGAAGACAGAGATGATGGAGAAGACTCGTCGGATGGATCTGAGGATTACGTAGCAAGCTGCCATGTGATCTCTCACTCGTCGATAGACGATGAAGACGCTCCTTGCACTAAGAAACTGGGGGCAAATCCTGAACCGGAGCTTCCAGAGCTGTCAAACAAAATGATCGATGCAATCCTAAATGAAGCTCTTCTGAAAAGTAAAGCTGATCGGGAGCGTGAGGTGGCCATATTTGAAAAGGCCAAACGCCGACGACTGGACGAAAGGGTCGAAACACTTCTGCCGGATCAAAGTACGTCCGCCGCGAATAAAAACAAGTTCAAGATGAGGAAAAGGTTTGCTAAAGCCATATCAATGGGAATGAAGCTACCACCCTCTGAAGGAAACACTCTTAGTGAAGCAGAGATGCATCCTAACTACTGCTTATATCATCGAAAGATTGCGCACCCCACTGAGGAGTGCAACGCTTTTAAAAGATGGTGGCAGGGATATGTCGCTCACCGGCAGCATTTCAAGCGGATGAAACACAAAACTCGTCGGGAGCAAAGAAATACGACCAAAGAGCATAAAAGAACCACCGGCAACTGTTGCACAATCAACACCGGGGGATCGCAAGTTCTCACCTTCGGGAGCGACTCTGACGAAGAGATGGCTCTTGTCCCTCTCTTTAAAGAGTCCACCTCGGGAAAAGAGGAAGAGCCGAAGACCTGTGAAAACATTCAGCTACACAATCGTACGCTGCCCGAGAAGAATCTCGGACCCACAAAAAGAAAAGTTAAGGAAAAAGAAAAGATCTCTGAGGATATCGCCCTAGATGACCAAGTCATGAAAGAGATGACCGCTAAGGACCCGCCAAAGAAAAGTAAGGTGGACTACAACGTTCTGGCGCACTTGAGGAAGCTACCCTCGCAGCTCAACATTCTCGACGCCCTTTTACTATTAAAAGAAGCAAGAGATTCATTGATCAAGGCGCTACAAGAGCCAGAGCAATTCCAAGCTTTCCTTGCCGAAGAAAAGATGAAGGACGAGCTGGAAGAAGCGTATACATCCGATATCACCTTCGGTGATGAAGATCTCCTCCTTGGGACGTGCGAGCACAACCGTCCCCTATATGTCTCAGGATACTGTCACGATATTAAGATAGGCAAGATCCTAGTCGACAATGGGTCCTCCGTCAATCTCCTCAACGTGCGAGTGTTGAAGGAAATCTGCATGAGCGTTTAGCACCTCGCTCGTGATAAAATTACCATCTCCGGTTTCGACTCCCAGTCATCACGGACTCTCGGGTCTGTGATACTGACGCTGCACTTCGGACTACTCGTCATAGATATTAAATTTCACGTCATCGATGCCAAGACATGCTACAATGCTTTTCTCGGTCGGCCCTGGTTACACGCGTACAACATCATCCCTTCTACACAGCATCAGTGTATGAAATACTTCAAGGATGGTCTTGAGTATACTGTGACAGGAGATTTAAACCCATTCTCCATGAATGAAGTCCGCAAGTACGAAGATACAAAATACTTCTTCCCAGACTTTGAAGACATAGAGAGATGTCATAAACCGGAGAACAAAACTATCCCTACCATTCCGGTCTTCGGGAGTGATACCGAGGAGGAAGAAGAGATAGTTTACTTAGGTCCGCCCCAGTGCAATAAACTAAGACCGTCCGCTCCTATGTTGATCTTTGGCAGCGACTTGGAAGATGAGGTCCATGCTATATTCTCCGCTCGGCCTTCAATACAAACATTCGCTGATGAAGAGCAAAGTTTACAAGTTGCCATGGTTCCGCCTAAGCATCATAAAGAACTAGACGCGCTGGATACCTACAGTGTGGAAGAGCTGCAAACGTTCTATGTCCTTCCCAGGCGAGAAGGTGAAAAGGAAATCCTATTCTGCCAATCAGGGGAAACTAAAGTGGAGAAAGAAATCTGGCACGGCGCGGATTTCACACTCGACAGGCTCCAGCCCATCCGTTTGCCCAGATATTACACAGACGGACTAAGGAGACTCTTGAGATGCCAAGGTGTACCCCTAAAACAAACTGCTCGACAAGCACGGTTCTATAACAGGATCTGGAACGTTCCTGGAACTCAGCGAAAGTTTCCCAACGGGAAAATGGAAATGATCGGGCTTGGATATGTTCAATCCAAGAAACGGGAGTTACACCGCGACTGCTACGTCATACATGACTTTGATGAAGAGGGAGATGCTTTTTTGGAAAATGCTAACCCTGAATCAGAAAGAGCTCCCGACGTAAAAATGCCCAGTCCCTCGTTTGAAGAACAAATGGACAAGCTTATAAGGGAAGCGAGTCAAAAGGTTCGAGACGACCACAATCGCGAAATGGCCATCTACGAGAAAGCCAGGACGCAACGCGTTCTTCAACAGGCAGCGAAAGATGAAAATGCTCCTTCCTGTCAACCCGTTGTACAAAAGGCCCGATGCAGAGGCGGAAACAAACCAAAGAACGGAAAAGATGTTCGAGAGCGACAAAGCGGGTCCAAGAAGCCACGCGGTCAGGAATCGAGTAGTCCAGATTCTTCTCTTATAAAGAAGATGGGTCGAGCGTACTCTTTTGACCAAGAAAAAACAAAGAAAATACTTGATCTTGCCATAAAACATCAACTGATTATCCTACCCGAATCCAAACACCCCGAGCAAGTAGGCGAAGTCTCTCATCCGGACTATTGCTCCTATCATAGGGCAATAGGACATCCTATTGAAGACTGCTTCACCTTCAAGAACTGGGTCGAAGATCAATATCGACAAGGCAGGTTCGCTCTATCCAGCAGCTGGAGGGTAACCCCACCACAAAGGCATGAACCCAAATCCACGAGGGTAGAACCAGATCAACGTCGGTCTTGGAAGCGAGCACGTACCTGTCACGTGATAACGTTATCAGAAGAAGACCCTGGCGGTATGGATAATCTCCCTTGCTGCTTCGAAAACAATGATGATGAGGTGATCTTAGAGTTTCCATCGGCGCCGAAAGAGCTGGAAGATGGAATACATACCACTGCGGATGAGCTCAAGAAAATTTATTTAGGGAAGGCAAGTGACCCGCGACCGACGTTCGTCAGCGAATTGCTGTCTGAAGAAAGGGTGGCTACACTAAAGGACGTGCTTATGCAGCTGATTTTGTCTCAAAGAATATTTATAACCGCAATCAAGAACGGCGTCGCTTGGTAGCTAGCCGGTGAGTACGGGTCGGTCCACAGGGATTTTGTGTATTTTCTAATTGTTCTAAAGAGTTAATTCCGATTTTTGTCGGATTGATTAAATATAAAAACTAAGTTTGATCTAAACTAAAATCTTGCTAGGGTTGGGTTTAGATTAAGTTTGGAGAGTCAATATTCCTCACCGCTTTCTATGCCCTTTTAAAATCTATGAGGTGTTATTGTAATAATTAATAAACTGGATTAGTACCATTGGAAAGAAACGGTGTTTCTTCCTCTAGGTTCTTGTCCTTCCTTTCTTAATTCTTACCCTAATCTCCATGGAAAACAAGTACAACCGGTCGTTTATACTACGGTATTACCGCTACCTCATGGGATAGGGTGCCGTAGGGAGCAGTGTGTGCATGTATGCATGGAGTCCTATAAAAACGTGTGATGGGCAAGAAAGGGGTGAGAGATCTTCATCTCTCAAGCCTTCCCCAAATCTAACCCTAACAAGCGAGGAGACCACTCACTCATTAGGGAATTGAAAAACATTTTCTAACTATCTAACTAGGGCAGAGAATAACGATCTATACTAGGGCAAGAAAGAAATTACATAGGGCACGGAAATAAAATTTAACTAGGGCAATGAAAAGAAAACTTACTCCTAATTTTTATTTGATGCTCTCTTCATACATTGCAGAAATTTACAGATCTGAATTTTTGATAAAATGAAATGAGGCACAAGAAGAGGCATACCTCAAAAATGTAAGTCCATGCTACCTCTCCCGGTACTTTCGGGCAAGCGGAATTTGGTAAAAAACGATTTTTATAGAGGTGGTAACATGGACCTATAACCCGGATCTTTGTTAAACATCTAACTAACAACCTAACTACGAGTTGCTAACTACTCGGTTAGGGGGTTATACCTTGCTTGTCTTGAACTCCTTCGTCTTCAAGCTCCAATGGTGGTCCGGATTGGCTTCTTCCCGTCGTCTCCTTACGCCGGAGATAGATCCACCTGAAAGCTCCAACCTTTGGCTTCTTCTTCGAACTTTGAAGAAACTAGTTTACTCGGTTTGCTAAACCTTGTGAACTAGAGTGAGTAGAGAAGAGTTTGTATGGGATTTTATCTATGGTTCTTGATTCTCAACTCATGAGACAAGAGAACCATAAAGTCAAAAGAGGGAGCAAGAGCAAGAGGGTGAGAGCAAAACAAGAGAGCTCAAGAACAAGAGAGAGAATGGTCAAGTGAGAATTGAGCAACTCTTTTTCCTTTCACCCTCTCATAATCCAAAGTAATGATAACTCATCATACCAATCAAGTGTTATGTGATGGTTGAAGCAACCATAACCATATCATTTCATGCACTCATTTTGCACAAATGAGCAAGCAAGCAAAAGTCTTTGCCATGAAATGATGGCTATGGTTATCATGATGGTCAACTAGTCAAGCCTAGTCAACCGGTCAACAAGTCAACAAGTCAACAAAAGTCAACAAGTCAACAAAGTCAACAAGTCAACAACCATGTCACCATAATACTTAATTAATATAATTGTTAATCATATATCATATTCTCATTAGGGTTGAGCAAAAAGTCAAATAGTCAACGGTCAACTGTCAACAACCCTAATGAGAATCCGCTGCCTCTGTCCCCCTGTCAACTGTGCATACACACCCGCATCCGCGTTCCGAGGAACACGAATGCATACTGGATAGATCCAATCCAAAAAGGTACACTAGGATCTGGCTTAAACCAAAGCCCGCTAGTGTAAACTGTCCGGACACTGTACGTGCACAAGTGCACGGATGTGACCGAACCCTGTCGCAAAACCATGCGACCTGTCTCAAAACCATGCGACCTCTACTCTTTTGCCTAAAGGCGAAAAGCTTTCTGTGTGGGACTCTAAAGACTCGACACTACGCTGGCAGTGGGTTTAACCACAGACCGCAAGCGGCACTAGCTGTGCGTAACGGTCCCCAGGTAATGCCGACAAGAAGACCGACGAGGCGAAACCCATCTGAACTCCTACTGAGCCTGAATGTGACATTCTCCGTACAGTCCGGTCTGTTCGTCTGATACATCGCATGGCGGGCCTAGGGGGCGGTAAACGTCAGTCCCCCAATAGCGGTACAAGTCGTGCCGGAGCGAAGCCCAAAACACCCTGAGATAACACTGGAAGCCTACCAGTATATCTCGTTTGCCCTGGCCAGGGACTACTCGTGTAATGGCTCTCCTAGACACAGCGCGATGTCAACCCCCAATACCGGGAGAGACGAATCCTGTCTAACCGTCACTGCCTCCAAGTGCTTCGGGACTGCACCCAACTACTACCTGTTTGCACGGCTCCTTTGAGCCGTGGTAGGGTAGTAATCAAAGTGCAGTGGGAACACACTCGAGGCGAAGTGACAGTGTCAAGTCAACGGACTAAGCTGTACTCATGTCACCTGGGAACTGATAACTGACGATAGGCATAATACCAACTAGTCAGTTCCCGACGAGTCCTGTCCAGTGTACCCGTAACCTAACGAGCACCCGCATACTATCTCAAGTACGACGTACTGACGGCTGTGGGACAGACCGTCTCCCACACTGGGATGAGAAGCGCATGCGCTGGTCTACTCCGGAGTATCGATGCCCCGTCTCGATAGTCCTGCGACCAGGGACCTGCATAAGGATGTGCTTATAGATTACCTAGCCCCACTAGTGTGACGGCCATCACATCGCTGGTAATCAAGCAAAGATCCTAAGGGCTCCACTAATGTGTATAGGCGATATACAAAAATAAACACATGTACACATTGAAGTAGAAACAAACCAAGTAGCATACTACTATTTTGAGCAAGATTGTATATACAAGGTGAATATCCCAAGCTTCCATTAAGTAATATACAAACTAGTATGATACAGTAATGGCCTCTAGGGCATATACACTAACAATCTACCACTTGCACTAAGGCCATGTACTGGCGTATCGAAGACCTATCATCTCGATCAGCCGCTCGAACTGAGTCTGGGGCAGGGCCTTGGTGAATGGATCTGCAGTGTTATCTTCTGAAGCGACTCTCCGAACCTCGATCTCCTGGCGATCTACGATCTCCCTGATCAGGTGATACCGCCTCAAGATGTGTCTGGATCTTTGATAGGACCCGGGTTCCTTCGCTAAAGCTATAGCCCTGTTGTTGTCACAATACAGAGGAATTGGATCAACAATGGACGGAACCACCTGAAGTTCTTTCAAGAACTTCCTCATCCAGACGGCTTCTTTTGCGGCATCAGATGCAGCGATGTATTCCGCTTCCATCGTCGAGTCCGCAACGGTTTCTTGTTTGGAACTCTTCCAACACACCGCCCCTCCATTGAGGGTAAGGACAAAACCCGACATGGACTTGGAATCATCCTTGTCACTTTGGAAGATGGAGTCAGCAAAGGCCTCGATCTGGAGGTCTTTTCCGCCATACACCAAGAACATCTCCTTAGTCCTTCTCAGGTAGTTGAGAATGTTCTTTACCGCTATCTGGTGTTTCTCTCCAGGGTTTGACTGATACCGGCTTACCACACTCAGTGCATAAGCTACATTCGGTCTGGTACACAACATCATATACATTATAGAGCCTACCGCAGAAGCGTAGGGTATAATAGACATGCGATCCCTCTCCAAATCAGTCTTGGGAGACATCTCTTTAGAGAGGGTGATCCCGTGACAAGCCGGTAGGTTACCGCGCTTGGAATCTTCCATACTGAATCTTTTCAGTATGGTGTCGATGTACCTGGACTGTGAAAGTCCTAATATCCTCTTGGATCTATCACGATGGATCCGGATCCCCAGGATGTATGAGGCATCACCCAGGTCTTTCATGGAGAACCTGTGTGACAAGAACCCCTTGACAGATTGTAGCATAGGAATGTCATTTCCTATTAAGAGAATGTCATCCACGTATAAAACGAGGAATACTACAGTTCTCGCTACAAATATACTATAGATGCATGGTTCATCTGGATTTTTGATAAAGCCAAATTCTTTGACCGTCTCATCAAAGCAGATGTTCCAACTCCGCAATGCCTGCTTTAGTCCATAGATGGACTTAAGCAACTTGCACACCTTTCCGCTGCTCCCACTCTGAATGAAACCCTCTGGCTGGTCCATGTAGACACACTCCTCTAAATTTCCATTTAGAAAAGCTGTCTTTACGTCCATCTGCCAAATCTCATAATCGTGGAAGGCAGCAATGGCAAGAAGGATCCGAATGGATTTCAGCATGGCTACTGGAGAAAAGGTTTCGTCATAGTCCAAGCCAGGTCTTTGACGAAAACCCTTTGCTACCAGCCTAGCTTTATAGGTCTCAACCTGTCCATCTACACCAATCTTCCTTTTGAAGATCCACTTGCATCCTACGGGTTTTACCCCGTCTGGAGCAATGTCCAACGTCCATACTTTGTTGGTGTATATGGACTCCATTTCGGTCCGCATTGCATCCAGCCATTTCACTGAGTCAACGCTCTGAACGGCCTGCTGGAAGCTAGTAGGCTCATCATAATCTATGATGCAATCCTCTCTATCCCCGTCTATGAGAAAACCGTAGTATCTCTCGGACGGATGAGTCTGCCTACTACTCCTGCGGAGCGGCGTAGGAATGTCCTGTTCTTCCGAACCCTCTGGTTCCACTAAACCTTCAGTAATAGTCCGTGGTTCTGGAATTTCTTCCAGTTCTACTGTGCTCCCACTTATCTGGTTTTCCAAAAACTCAGTTTCCAAGAAGTAGGCATGACGAGAAACAAGAACTTTTTGTTCCTCTTCACAGTAGAAGAAATATCCCTTGGAATTCTTTGGATATCCCACAAACTTGCACTGTACTGAGCGTGCCTCGAGCTTGTCCGCATGCTGCTTTTTGACAAAAGCTGGACATCCCCATGTCTTAATGTGCTTAAGATAGGGTCTCTTTCCACACCATATCTCATATTGTGTAGTAGGCACAGTCTTAGTAGGAACTCGGTTCAAAAGGTATGCGGCTGATTCTAGCGCATACCCCCAGAATGATCGCGGCAACTCAGCGTTACTCATCATGGACCGCACCATATCCAATAGGGTGCGGTTCCGTCTCTCCGATACACCGTTATGTTGCGGAGTGTATGGAGGAGTAAGCTGAGAGAGAATTCCATTCTCTTTTAAATAGTCCAGGAACTCGGCACTTAAGTATTCTCCACCTCGATCCGATCTTAGAATCTTAATACTTTTGCCGGTTTGTTTTTTTACTTCATTCTTATACTCCTGGAATTTTCCAAAGGCTTCGGACTTATGTTTCATTAAAAAGACATAACCGTACCTTGAGAAGTCATCCGTAAAAGTAATGAAGTAAGAATAACCGCTTCGCGCATGTGTAGACATTGGACCGCACACGTCACTGTGTACGAGTCCCAAGAGCTCGCTCGCTCTTACTCCATGTCCAGTAAATGGAGTCTTTGTCATCTTTCCTTTGAGACAGGATTGACAAGTGGCATACGATTGATATTCGAACACATTCAAATATCCTTCTGTATGTAACTTAGTCAACCTTCTCTCATTGATGTGACCCAGTTTACAATGCCACAAGAAAGTCTGATTTATTTCTGGAGACTTTCTTTTGTGTGTATTCTGGACATTGAAAATTTATGGTTGGTTCAATACGTATATACCATTACTCAATGTACCTGACCCAATCAAAACTTGATTAAGGTGAATGTTTACAACATTACTTACAAACGCAAATTCATAACCTTCTTTAGAAACTAAAGATACAGAAATGATATTACAAGTTGCGTTGGGTACAAAAAAGCAATTACGCAAAACCAAAACATGTCCATCTGTCATTCCCAGGTGATAGTCCCCCACGGCTTTAGCATCCATGCTAGCTCCGTTCGCAACTCTGAGGGTCATGTCACCTGCCTTCAAAACCCTACGGTTTCTCAACGCCTGCAAAGAATTACAGATATGAGATCCTGATCCGGTATCCAATACCCAGGAAGTAGAGTTTATTGAAAGACAGTTTTCAATAACATACACACCTGAAGCTGAAGCTGCAACCTGCTTCAATTCCTGTGTTCTGGCTTTCCAAGCCCTGCAATCATTCTTCCAGTGACCTTTCTTATGACAATAGAAGCATTCTTCCTTATTCACAAGCTTCCCCGCTTTCTTTGTTGCTTTTGTTTTTCCCTTCGTATCCACTTTACTAACACCGCCCCTTGGTTTGGCGGGGGCTTTCTTCTTCTTTCCCTTGGCTTTCTCCTTGGACCTAGAAGAAGATGATCCTCCTACAAACAAAGTGGATGTTTCCCTACCTTTCTGTAGGGTGCCCTCTGCGCTCCTCAGCATGTTGAGGAGCTCTGAAAGTTCAACCTCTTTTTCTTGTAAGTTGAAGTTCAGTATAAACTGGGCGTAAGTGGAAGGAAGGGACTGGAGAACTATGTCCGTATAGAGCTCACTCTCCAATGTGGTCCCTAGGTCCGCGAGCTCCTCAATGTAGCCGATCATCTTTAGCACGTGCTCGGCCACTGATGATCCGACGGCCATCTTTGCCGAAAATAACTTTTTCGACGCTTCGTATCTTGCGATACGAGATTGCTCTCCATACAGTTCTTTTGTATGGAGAAATATGGATTCAAGGTCCATATTCTCGTGCCTCCTCTGATGTTCGTTGTCCATCGAGGCAAGTACGAGGCACTTGGCCTTCGCTCTATCAATCTCCCAGGTCTTGCGGATTTCCTTATCCGCGACGCTGGAAGTGGGACCAGGGACAAGGGGAGCTTTGGTGGTAAGAAGATACCCCAGCTTGTCGTAAGTGATTGCCATTTTGACATTCCTGAGCCAATATTTGTAGTTTGGCCCTGTCAGTATGTTTTTATCTAGAAGTTACTTAAGTCCAGTCATGTCGATTGGTCGCTGCAATTAGGAGAGAGAAGAAGAAACACTCAGCATGATGCTCTTGCAAGTTTAGAGTGGTTTTTAGTTTGTCTAAACAGGATGGCTCCTACTGTTTCTCGAATCCCTCCTCAAACCATAAAGGAAGAATTAGTCGGGATCAATCCCACCGTACAATACTTGCTTAACCGTTCAGCCAGGCCAGTGTCGGTACTTCGAGGGAGGTTTTCCAACGCTTTCGCGAAGTTCCTTAATTAAAGAACCTCTTTTCCCTGGGGGCGTAGCCCCGCTAACACCTTTCTAGACACCTACTAGGTTTATAGCATTGATCGTTAAGTGAGAAATTTCCCGAGGAGTAGCATATACTCACAGTAGGATCGGGATCCAAATATCATTGCGTGACAAAACTGAAGGAATCCTACTAGAATCATCACACTCTAAATGGTATGCAAACCTAGCAAGTTTCAGTACTTATGAAACTCCCGATGTGGATTTTTGCCCCATGCTCTTATGACCTTGACTTTGGCCAACAAATCATAAGTCACATGTCAAGTTCTACCCGTCGTTCTCCAGGTTAATTTGAATCCACCCGCACCTACCCTTGACTTTGGCCAACAAGGCAGTACGACTGTTCCAAACCAACGCATCTATCTATGCTGCACATGAATACCCAATAGCTACCAATCACTATGCCTTGACTTTGGCCAACAAACACAGCTTGAATACTATTGACTATTCATGTGAAACGACGGAGGGCTACGAATGGTTTTGGCAAAACCGTGAACGTAGTGAACTTGATTTGGTCGATGGAACGAGATAGCTTTTAAAAGGAGTGGCTCAAGCTCCGCATTTAAAAGTTGGTTTTGAAAAGAACCGAGTGGTTTTTCGAAAGTGTTCCAACGACTTTAACTTGGTTTATTATCTTGCATTAGTTCTTTTAATGCGTGATATTCTTGCATTAGTTCTTTTAATGCGTCCCATCATTTAATCCTACCATTGCAGAAAACAACCAAAATATGACGTACGCTTATGCCATTCGCATTCGCCACTGGGCCCCGTCATTACCCGTTAGGTTACTTAACTAACGACAGAGCGGGGGCTGGGCTAGCGCGTCTGTAAAACATAAGCAACGCCTAAATAATATCATATATAGATATACTGCAATGATAAACATTTCGGATCACAGATGAATATATTGGATATACTAGGAATCTGTAATTCGTACGAGCCTATAACGAAAAGCAGATTACACGGTCGCGGTGAATAGCCAATACCCCACCCAAGACCCCTACGGGTGCGGCAAACTACCCGCCAAGTACTCGAAGCGTAGCAACCTCCCTCATCTCCATGAGTAGGCCACTCGACACTTCGGCATACCCGGTAGTTTGTGCACCCCTTCCATGGGTCTATCCTAGGAGCAAAAACAGTAAAAAGAAATTATACAATGACGGCTACAACCCCGACCCGGTTGTGCGGCCATACAAATAATTATTACATCAATTTACAAATTTACATGAATTGAAAGAAAAGAAAACTCTCGTCTCACAACCCCCGGCTATTCACCCGCGACAATCCAACATATTCATATACACATTCCAACAACATTACAGATCACAGATTTGTATAACCCTCACTAATCGACATATAGCGATTAGTAGACGTTCAATACAAATATCACATTACAGAAAAACCCGTTAGCTTAAGTCTTTTAGAAGTTCGATCAAAAATACGGATTTTCGGGACCCCAAAAAATAAAATTTTCGTTCTGGAAAATCTGGGCAGAAAACACATATATCAAAAATCCCAAAATACCCCCAGAATAACACTGCACCAAAGATTGACCTCGGCCGAGTCAACTCGGCCGCGGATCCGCGGCGGGAGCGTGCTCCCGCCGCGTTTCCGCGGCTCTTTGACTCGATCGTTGGACCATCTTTGGTGGTTATTCACACAAAAGCCTGAGCCAATTTTAGGTGTGAAAATAATCAACTTTTGAACAGTATAAAAATCGACAGAAACTTCGAATTTTGGGGTTCGTTTTCGTGACTTTTTCGTTGATCGATCTTCTAGTTACTTGCTAACATGTTAGATAGAGTTTAACTAGGCTCTGATACCACTATAAGTCCATGCTACCTCTCCCAGTACTTTCGGGCAAGCGGAATTTGGTAAAAAACGATTTTTATAGAGATGGTAACATGGACCTATAACCCGGATCTTTGTTAAACATCTAACTAACAACCTAACTACGAGTTGCTAACTACTCGGTTAGGGGGTTATACCTTGCTTGTCTTGAACTCCTTCGTCTTCAAGCTCCAATGGTGGTCCGGATTGGCTTCTTCCCGTCGTCTCCTTACGCCGAAGATAGATCCACCTGAAAGCTCCAACCTTTGGCTTCTTCTTCGAACTTTGAAGAAACTAGTTTACTCGGTTTGCTAAACCTTGTGAACTAGAGTGAGTAGAGAAGAGTTTGTATGGGATTTTATCTATGGTTCTTGATTCTCAACTCATGAGACAAGAGAACCATAAAGTCAAGAGAGGGAGCAAGAGCAAGAGGGTGAGAGCAAAACAAGAGAGCTCAAGAACAAGAGAGAGAATGGTCAAGTGAGAATTGAGCAACTCTTTTTCCTTTCACCCTCTCATAATCCAAAGTAATGATAACTCATCATACCAATCAAGTGTTATGTGATGGTTGAAGCAACCATAACCATATCATTTCATGCACTCATTTTGCACAAATGAGCAAGCAAGCAAAAGTCTTTGCCATGAAATGATGGCTATGGTTATCATGATGGTCAACTAGTCAAGCCTAGTCAACCGGTCAACAAGTCAACAAAAGTCAACAAAAGTCAACAAGTCAACAAAGTCAACAAGTCAACAACCATGTCACCATAATACTTAATTAATATAATTGTTAATCATATATCATATTCTCATTAGGGTTGAGCAAAAAGTCAAATAGTCAACGGTCAACTGTCAACAACCCTAATGAGAATCCGCTGCCTCTGTCCCCCTGTCAACTGTGCATACACACCCGCATCTGCGTTCCGAGGAATACGAATGCATACTGGATAGATCCAATCCCAAAAGGTACACTAGGATCTGGCTTAAACCAAAGCCCGCTAGTGTAAACTGTCCGGACACTGTACGTGCACAAGTGCACGGATGTGACCGAACCCTGTCGCAAAACCATGCGACCTGTCGCAAAACCATGCGACCTCTACTCTTTTGCCTAAAGGCGAAAAGCTTTCTGTGTGGGACTCTAAAGACTCGACACTACGCTGGCAGTGGGTTTAACCACAGACCGCAAGCGGCACTAGCTGTGCGTAACGGTCCCCAGGTAATGCCGACAAGAAGACCGACGAGGCGAAACCCATCTGAACTCCTACTGAGCCTGAATGTGACATTCTCCGTACAGTCCGGTCTGTTCGTCTGATACATCGCATGGCGGGCCTAGGGGGCGGTAAACGTCAGTCCCCCAATAGCGGTACAAGTCGTGCCGGAGCGAAGCCCAAAACACCCTGAGATAACACTGGAAGCCTACCAGTATATCTCGTTTGCCCTGGCCAGGGACTACTCGTGTAATGGCTCTCCTAGACACAGCGCGATGTCAACCCCCAATACCGGGAGAGACAAATCCTGTCTAACCGTCACTGCCTCCAAGTACTTCGGGACTGCACCCAACTACTACCTGTTTGCACGGCTCCTTTGAGCCATGGTAGGGTAGTAATCAAAGTGCAGTGGGAACACACTCGAGGCGAAGTGACAGTGTCAAGTCAACGGACTAAGCTGTACTCATGTCACCTGGGAACTGATAACTGACGATAGGCATAATACCAACTAGTCAGTTCCCGACGAGTCCTGTCCAGTGTACCCGTAACCTAACGAGCACCCGCATACTATCTCAAGTACGACGTACTGACGGCTGTGGGACAGACCGTCTCCCACACTGGGATGAGAAGCGCATGCGCTGGTCTACTCCGGAGTATCGATGCCCTGTCTCGATAGTCCTGCGACCAGGGACCTGCATAAGGATGTGCTTATAGATTACCCAGCCCCACTAGTGTGACGGCCATCACATCGCTGGTAATCAAGCAAAGATCCTAAGGGCTCCACTAATGTGTATAGGCGATATACAAAAATAAACACATGTACACATTGAAGTAGAAACAAACCAAGTAGCATACTACTATTTTGAGCAAGATTGTATATACAAGGTGAATATCCCAAGCTTCCATTAAGTAATATACAAACTAGTATGATACAGTAATGGCCTCTAGGGCATATACACTAACAAAAAAGAGGTTTAGGGTTTCTATTTATAGAGCATAGAAACCCTAGGGTTACAATCGAGTCACATTTACTTTTACACATTTGCCCCTAAGAAGCCTAGTCAATGCACCGCCACTCTGAATTTTTTAGCACCGACACGGGCTTCACATGGCCGCGGATCCGCTGCCAAAACCCATGTTTGGCCGCGGATCCGTGGCTAAAAGGAGGGCTTATGGGCTCAATTTTCTATTGCTTCTGTCTGTTGCTGTCTTCTTTTGTTTTATTTAGTTGGTTCTTCAAAATGACTTCCGGTCTTCTTCCAGATTTCCACAGTGAATAATGTAGTGGACTTTTACCGTTCGCTTCGTGTCGAAGTCTTGAACCTTGCGCTGCCTTTGTACTTTGTGAACTTGTTCACTGATCTTCGTTTATTCTCTAACTGTAGGCTTGATCAAGATTCTTTCATTTGTTGGTCGTAGTCTCATTTTTGTATCGTCTTTTCATCTTTTTCACTGTTTCTGTTCCGGGAAACTGTAACCTGCAACTATGTAGCAAACATGGGTCAAAAGCACCTGTTTATTTGTAAAATGACTAAGAATGGGGAATATAGTAATGCAAAATTATGATATGAACAAATACCCCCAAACTTATCTTTTGCTCGTCCTCGAGCAAACCTAGTTTTATTCTTGAAAAAGACCTAGCCTCACTTTCGCAGGGAAACGCGATTGCACTGAGCTCGTGCAACAAGCCGTTAAACCTCTAGGTGTCCCTAGTAGGAGGAGTGTTGTCTCCTGAGGGTTTTCAGCGGATACTACCCACAAAATCCTATCAATTCGGCCTATTAACTTTTATTTTCCAATTAGGTTTTCCAACAAGGAATTCTATTATCTTCGACTCATAAATTATCCACCCGTATTTTTCACGCTTCCTTATCATTTAACTTAAGATTATATATATTTTTGTGAATTTACTTAGCTTTTGGCATCTTTTAAGTTTTCCTTCTAGGGTTCTATCTCAACTTAGGAATTTTTATCATATTTACTAAAGATACAAGTCCTATTTTTCATTCCTATCTCTCATCTAAACCCTAATCACATACCCCTACGTGTGTGTATATATCACCCCTACACTTGGAAATTCAAATCAAGCTATTATACTCTTGTCCATCGTCCAAAGTACTTTTCAATTGGTGAATTTTTAGATGAAATTGCTAACATATTCTTCATACGACCGTTAATACTTTTTGAGGTACCAACGACCGATTACAAAATGTGTTTGCACATTAAAGCTTAATTCCTAGTCTTGTAATCCTTAAGGCTTTTAGCAGTGACTCCCAAACCAGTTGGTCTAAGGCACTAGGTGATAAAGCACCCTCGCTAAATATTTTTTTCTATTTATGCAGCCTTAAGTAATTACAAAAACCAGTGTTCATTTTTTTATCTCTTTATTCACACTTGTATTTTTATTTTATTTCCCTTTATACTAAGGACTTTAGACAAGAGCATTTCAAGGTCTCTTCTACTATTCCAAGTTTCAAGGTTCGTGTTTTTGCAATTTGTAGGTATATATTTTCAGAATTTAGACTTAAGCTTAGGAATTATTTTTCAAACTTATACTTTAATAAAGATATCAATACATTTCCCTTGTTTTAACTTAGCCCAAAAAGTCAACTCGAAATTTGCCTATTTCTAATTAAACTACAAAGACATATACTTTCTACCGTTAAATTTTAAGAAAGGTTATTTTTAGTATTTTTAATTTATTAAGTCTAATATCTAGTTGTTCCTAGCTAGTTAACATTTTTGTCAAACTTAAGTCAATTATAGCCAAAATTGAATTTTTCAAATTTTTTTATAATTTTTCAATTTTTAAATTTTTATGATTTTTAAGATAAGTATGCAAATGCAAAAATATACACATGAATGCGAAGGAAGAAGGCTTACCGAGCACACCCCCAAACTTAAACTTGACAGTGTCCTCACTGTCAGGCTACACCAAGAAGGTCAAAATTGTCGGCACTCCCGTGTTTATTTATTTACAATTTTTTTTCTTTTTCTATTTTTTATTTAAAAGAAAAACAAAAAATATATATACAAAAAGGCCTCCCCCTAAACTTAAGTGAGACAGTGTTTCCACTGTTTAAAGCGTTAAAGTTCAGAGTTAGGGAGGAGAAAGAAAATCAAACTATACAAGGCCTTACACAGGCCAAAGGTTAGCACCAACCATTCAAAAATTTTATCTTCATAATGGTGGGGTTGGTGGAAGAATGGAATGTAGAGAAAGGAGTTGAGAAACACACGAGACCGTATGGGAAGAAGGGTGGAATATGGTCTCGGTGGAGGAGAAGAATGGCGGAAGAGAGAAAGAAGTGTAGCACGAACTTGAGGGTGTAAATTGAGTGAATAAATTAGCACAATTTGTGATGACCGATGTGTTAAAAGCGATTGTGCTAATCTATCAACCCGTTGAGAAATGGGGATAAATCCCTCAAGATTCGCGAGAAAACATGGGTACGTTGAACTTGGTAAACCAAACATTGAAAATGGAAGCGTGACGAATTTTTGCTCGGTCGAAGGATGGAAAGGACGAGGGGGAGTGAATTAGGGATAGTCTTATTCTCACCGAAGTAAACTATCTCGAACTCGAAGGATTCCATCAATGGTTCGAAATGACTGTAAGCAACCGAGTCTGATAGTTCAACTAACTCATCTGAAAATTCAAAGGGCTCAAACTCGGGCGGTGAGTCTTCAAAATCGTCCGAAAAAGTGAAACACTCATAATCGTTATCGGTTGTGCAAACTGTGTCAGATTCAAGGAGGAACGCACTAGTGGCGTCAAAACTGCCGTGATCGAACAGAAATTTTTCAAGCTCACAGTCCTCCTGCGTGATTTCTTGCATGGTAGGAACGATGGAAAGGATGAAGGGGGGTGATTTAGGAAGTATAACAGTTAAAGGTTCAGGAGGATGAATTGGAAAATCCGACTCATCAAACAAAAATGGTTCATCCTCAATACTATCCTCATAATTCTCCTCAAAAGTTATCTCATCCATGCAATTATCATCAAAATCAAGACGCATATGAGGTTCGGGAGAAACATTTAATGACTCGGGATGATGAATTGGAGATAAAATTTCAGTCAAATCTACGGGTTCATCATCCAAAATATTCCCGGCGTCAATATCCTCAATCAAGTGAAAATTAATTTTATCGGACACCTCATCAAAAGTATGGATATTTATCAATTCAGGTTTTAGATTGGAGGTGTAGAGATCGAAAGGATTGGTGATGGTTTCACTCGAAAGGGACCCTTCACAATCTGGCAAATCAAGCACTACAAAGTCGCACAACTCATTAAAAGTTTTATTTTCAACTGTTGAATCATTTGGGACACTTGATAAACATTCAAAACCGGAGTTGTGGGATTCAATTGGTGATGGGTAGGTTTGATTTGGAAGGGTGCACAGCTCTCTCTCTCCATTCAAATTCTCAATCTGTCCAACCGCCTCATCATACATTGGAATTTTTGGAGCTAGTTGGAAACTAGCTACCGGGTCACTAGGTTGCATAAGGGCGGCAATAGACGCATCCGAATTCCTCATCTGTCGGTTTGTTGCTGCAATGTACGCTTCCAACGACTGTTCCAGACTAGACATGGGTTGTGAAGGGGTTTCAGTAAAAGATTCAAAATTGTTTGGATACGTGAAACTTCCAAATGGTTGTGTAGAATCAATGTCTAGGGAAGGTGTGAAAGTCGGGTAGGACTGGTAGGAATTGAATGGTTGGACAGGAGTAGGATCAACATTTAGATAAAAAGGTGAATAGACTTGTTGATCCCAAGAACTGAAAGTTTTGAAAGGGGTGAAAGATCGGTTACGAGATTTTTCAATATGTTCCGCAATAGACATAGGTTTCAGAGTTACAACAGAACTCGAAAAAG
This sequence comes from Agapanthus africanus, assembly GCA_030015575.1. NCBI lineage: Eukaryota > Viridiplantae > Streptophyta > Magnoliopsida > Asparagales > Amaryllidaceae > Agapanthus > Agapanthus africanus. Next base: position 201,079,933 of record CM057341.1, read on the forward strand.
AAGTATCAACGTAAGAAGGCGGTGAAGGTTGAAATGGTTGATACAAAGTGGATTGTGGAGTCGAACTGTTTCTCCTAGATGCTTCTATTCGATCTTTCAAAGAAATTTTGGGCATGGAGGGGTCGTCCGTAATTCGACCAAAACAATTCGCGTATGAAGCAATGTTTGGATGAGGGTACCAAAGTTCAGCAAGAGTTTTGGGAGGTAGGGTACCCATGATGTAAGAAAGGAGAAGAAAAAGAATGTGGGGTGCACGGATTTTTTAGCGACAAGTTGCAAGTTTTTGTAAAAAAAATTTCCTTTTTTTTTCTTTTTGTGTTTTTTTTATGTGGAGCTTATTGCAAAAAAGATTTTCAATAAAAGGCTTAGACACACGTTCAATCAATCATAAATATACAATCAAACCTAGATCTAGGGTCACCTAGGTCAGCTAGACAACTCCTAACTGTTCCAAAGGGCAAGAAGTAGGACCTCAAACCGCCTCTTCACCGCCAATTGTGGCCAGGTAAGCACAAGTAGAGAAATGAGGGATCCGCTCACGAATCACCGTGAGACGGGCCTTTTAAATTTACCTTTCGCTATTTGTCTAGCCTAGGCACCACAAAGTCCGGTTAGGATCAACGGTCGATATCGACAACTATTCCTTTGTCCTATTGAGCGTGAAGTCCTTAGGGCTGGGTCTAATATTTTTTAATTAACTTGATGGTCAATGCAATATGCTTTATGTGATTTTTAGGGTCCTGGGAAGGGTGATGAAATCCCCACCCAATCTGGATTGGTGTTCAAGCCCCTTAAAGTCAATTTAAAATATGCAAAGCAGTAAACACATTCAAACACTTGCAAACAATTTTTTTTCAACGCGGCGCAAACAATCTTGCACAAGATCAATTATTGGAGAAGGGGATAAATTTTTGGCGCAAAGAATCCTGCAGGAAATTTTTACAGAGGAGATATCAGGGGGTTCAGAAGAAGAAAGGAAGCTCAAAGAAAAAATTTCAATTGATGACGTCACCACCCCGCGGCGGTTCCGCGGTCAAAAGTGGGTCAACGCGGCGGAAGCGCGGTCGACTAGTCGGTTCAAGCCTCTAAAAATCATCTGTTGTTCTGTTATGGTACTCCTGTGATGTTCAGATCTGCTGTTTTCTTTTTCGATTTCTAGATTTTTCCAGATCTGAATCCGTTCTTCGATCCTGCACAATTCAAAAGAAAATACCTTTCACAAAATAACAAGATGATAAATTTTTTTAAATTTTTTATTTTTCAGTTTTTATGATTTTTCAATTTTTATATTAACCCGAAATTACAAAAAGAAAATAACAACGCCATCCCCGGCAACGACGCCATTTGATTTTGTCTCAAAGAATATTTATAACCGCAATCAAGAACGGCGTCGCTTGGTAGCTAGCCGGTGAGTACGGGTCGGTCCACAGGGATTTTGTGTATTTTCTAATTGTTCTAACGAGTTAATTCCGATTGTTGTCGGATTGATTAAATCTTAAAACTAAGTTTGATCTAAACTAAAATCTTGCCAGGGTTATGTTTAGGTCAAGTTTGGAGAGTCAATATTCCTCACCGCTTTCTATGCCCTTTTAAGATCTATGAGGTGTTATGGTAATAATTAATAAAGTGGATTAGTACCATCGGGAAGAAACGGTGTTTCTTCCTCTAGGTTCTTGTCCTTCCTTTCTTAATTCTTACCCTAACCTCCATAGAAAACACACACAACCGGTCGTTTATACTACGGTATCTCCGCTACCTCGTGGGATAGGGTGCCATAGGGAGCGGTGTGTGCATGTATGCATGGAGTCCTATAAAAACGTGTGATGGGCAAGAAATGGGTGAGAGATCTTCATCTCTCAAGCCTTCCCCAAATCTAACCCTAACAAGCGAGGAGACTACTCACTCATTAGGAAATTGAAAAACATTTTCTAACTATCTAACTAGGACAGAGAATAAAGATCTATTCTAGGGCAAGAAAGAAATTACCTAGGGCATGGAAATAAAATTTAATTAGGGCAATGAAAAGAAAACTTACTCCTAATTTTTATTTGATGCTCTCTTCATACATTGCAGAAATTTACAGATCTGAATTTTTGATAAAATGAAATGAGGCACAAGAAGAGGTATACCTTAAAAGGAGGTTTTAGGGTTTCTATTTATAGAGTATAGAAATCCTAGGGTTACAATCGAGTCACATATGCTTTTACACATTTTCCCCTAAGAAGCCTAGTCAACGCACCGCCACTCTGAATTTTTTAGCACCGACACATGGCCGCAGATCCACGGCCAAAACCCATGTTTGGCCGCGGATCCGCGGCCAAAAGGAGGGCTTATGGGCTCAATTTTCTATAGCTTCTTTCTGTTGCTGTTTTCTTCTGTTTTATTTAGTTGGTTCTTCAAAATGTCTTCTGTTCTTCTTCCAGATTTCCACAGAGAATAATGTAGTAGACTTTTACCGTTAGCTTCGTGTCGAAGTCTTGAACCTTGCGCTGCCTTTGTACTTTGTGAACTTGTTCACTGATCTTCGTTTATTCTCCAACTGTAGGCTTGATCAAGATTCTTTCATTTGTTGGTCGCAGTCTCACTTTTGTATCGTCTTTTCATCTTTTTCACTGTTTTTGTTCCGAGAACCTGTAACCTGCAACTATGTAGCAGACATGGGTCAAAAGCACCTGTTTATTTGTAAAATGACTAAGAATGGGGAATATAATAATGCAAAATTATGATATGAATAGCAGCATAAAGATTGCTTCGCATGGAATTATTCCGAGATGCCAGGACTAGATCCCAAGATTGCTATACACAAGTTGGCAATATCCCCAGACGTCAAGCCAATAAAACAAGCACCGAGGAGAATGCGGCTCGAGCTTGAGATGAACATCAACGCCGAGGTCAAGAAGCTAATCGACTCTGGTTTGATCCAAGAGGTTCAGTATCCTGATTGGATCGCCAACATTGCCCCAGTGATGAAGAAAAACGGGACAGTACGCATATGTGTGGATTTTCGGGATCTCAATAAAGCCTGCCCGAAAGATGACTTCCCAGTACCGGTCACCGAGCTAATGATTGACAATACGTCCACCCACGAGATTTTCTCCTTCATGGAAGGCTCGTCAGAATACAATCAGATAAAAATGCATCCTGAAGACCAGAAGCACACCGCTTTCCGGACCCCTTTGGGTATATTCTGCTACAAGGTGATGCCCTTCGGTCTAAAGAACGCTGGCGCCACCTATCAGAGAGCCATGACGAAGATCTTCGATGATCTTATACATGAAATCGTCGAATGCTATATCGACGACCTCGTGGTGAAAAGCAAATCATACGAAGAACATTTAGAGCATCTGAAGATCGTGTTTCAACGCCTTCGACAATACAACTTGAAGATGAACCCTCTCAAATGCGCGTTCGGAGTTTCCTTGGGCAAGTTCCTAGGATTCATCGTTCGACACCAAGGCATCGAGATAGATCCGTCAAAAGTCAAGGCAATTATGGAGATGCCCCCACCGAGGACTCTCAAGCAATTGCGGTCTCTCCAAGGGAAGCTCGCGTATATCCGGCGATTCATAGCCAATCTCTCAGGAAAGTGCCGTCCTTACAGTCACCTGATGAAGAAGGGAACCCCGTTCGTCTGGGTTCACAAATGCCAAAGCGCGCTGGACGAAATCAAGCAATACCTGTAGAATCCGCCAGTACTGGCCGCTCCGGTCAAGGGAAAACCTCTCATTCTGTATACAACCGCCCTTGAAGGTTCCTTAGGTGCATTATGGGCACAGGAGAATGACCAAGGGAAGGAGAGAGCCCTCTACTATCTGAGTCAAGTTCTACTGGGGGCAGAAAGCAATTATTCTCCCATCGAAAAACACTGCCTGGCATTGATCTTCGCGATAACAAAGCTCAGGCACTATGCGTTGGCACATGAAGTCCGTCTCATATCAAAAGTGGATCCTCTTAAATATTTGATGTCAAAGGCCATATTGACAGGGCGGCTCGCTAAATGGGCCTTGCTCTTGATGTAGTTCTCAATAACTTATCAGCCTCTTAAGGCAGTAAAAGGCCAGGCCATCGCCGACTTCCTCGCTGAGCATCCGATACCTGCCGATTCTCCTTTGAATTGTGAACTGCCAGATGAGCATGCGTTTGACACGATCGACGGTAATGGCACCCAGTGGGAACTTTACTTCGATGGAGCATCCTCCATGAAGAAGCGCAAACAAAAACCCCCCCATAATCAAATCAGAGGTAGGCCTCATCTTCATAACTCCACAAGGAGGGATAATGCGCTTTGCCTTCTCCTTAACAGAGCCGAGGACAAACAATGAAGCCGAGTATGAAGCTTTGATAGCAGGTCTCGAGATCGCCATCGACATAGGGATTGAGAACCTCCTCATATACGGAGACTCCCAATTGGTTGTTAGTAAAGTAAACGACGACTATCAAACGTGCAAACCAGAACTGGTGAAGTACGGCGAGAGAGTACAGTAACTGCTGACCCAAATACCTTCCTACACCTTGGAAAGCATACCGCGTGTGGAAAATAGCAAGGCGGATGCATTAGCCAAGCTCGCTAAAGAACTAGATGATGAGAACCTCGATGACGTGAGGATCATTGTGCAAAGCCGTCGGGTTCTTGCACTGGCAGAAGTATCTCCGGAGTCGTCCGAAGAAAAGGGAGCGACCGAGCAAACGGCCCTGCAAACAAAAGACCAAGAAAAGGTTGAGGATTGGAGAGAAGTCTTTATAGACTACTTCAAATCCCGTCGAACGCCTGAAGATGCGTCCTCAAAACATCAGCTCATGAAGCGAGCCCTATCTTTCTCCTTCATAAATGATACTCTGTACAAGAGGTCATTTGATTCTCTGTTGTTAAGATGCTTGGGAACTGAAGAAGCAAAAAGAGTCATCCAAGAAACTCACGACGGAATCTGCGGTTCTCACCAAGCCGGGACGAAGATGAAACTGAAGATCAAACGGATGGGTTATTATTGGCCCACGATGATCCAGGACTGCCTTGAGTATGCGAAGCAATGCCACTCGTGCTAGATCCATGGGGAGTTCATCCATCAGCATCTGAATCCGTTACATCCGACGGTGGCTAGCTGGCCGTTCGAAATGTGGGGAACCGACATAATCGGCCCCATCGAACCAGCATCGTCCAGAGGACATCGATTCATTTTAGCGACAATTGATTACTTCTCCAAATGGGAAGAAGCAGTACCGCTGAGGGAAGTGAAAACAGAGAATATCCTCCACTTTTTCAAGACACACGTTATCTATCGGTTTGGCACTCCGCGACGGATTATCTCCGATAACGGACAAGCCTACAGAAGCCACAAGATCAACCGCTTCGCACAACAACACAACATAGACTGGAGATACTCCTCAAGTTATAATCCCCGAGCTAACGGTCTAGCTGAGGCTTTTAACAAGACCTTGACGAAGATCGTGAAAAAGATGGTGTCCCTGAATAAGAAGGACTGGCACGAGAGACTGCATGATGCTCTCTGGGCGTACCGGACTACGTTTAAGACGGCCACGAACACAACGCCGTACGCATTGGTATTCGGTACAGAAACGGCACTCCCCCTCGAGATAGAGTTACCCTCGAGACGAGTGGCAGTTCATTACGAGCTAACGGAAGAAGAGAACGCTCACCTTCGGTTCGAGGAGCTCGATGCCTTTGATGAAACCCGGCTGATAGCGCAACAAAATCTGGAGGCTTATAAAGCAAAGATGACGAGCTCATACGAAAGGTTGACTAGGTCGAGGACATTCCGCCAAGGCGAACTCGTGCTAGTGGTCAAAAGACCTATGATCCCCAATCGTGCCAAGCGAGGGAAATTCGAGCCGAACTATGAAGGCCCATATATCATAGACAAGATCTACCAGGGTGGAGCCTATCTACTCATGGACATGCATGGTGAAAGGCCCTTTAGGCCAATAAACGGTCGCTTCCTGAAGAAGTACTACGCTTAACGAGTCATGGCCTAGGTCAATGATAGATGACGATGACTATGTCTGCTCGCTATCTTCCTAAGCCCAAACTCTATAAGCAATAGCCGATAGCAGACCGAAACGTCCTTAAACTAACAGCGACCGAAACGTCCTTAAATTAACAGCGGACCGAAACGTTCTTAAATTAACAGCGGACCGAAACGTCCTCAAACTAACGACGGACCGAAACGTCCTTAAACTAACAACGGACCACTATGTCCTAAAACTATCCATTGACCGAGATGTCGATAAACTACGGTGGATTGCAGCATCCCAAAGCTGATATTAAAAAAGAACAAAAGGAGAAAAAAAAAGAAAAGAAAAAGAAAACAGTATGTCCATAAGAGAAAAGGGCACGGATGAAAACCCGAAAGGTCTCCGTGAGTAAAAACAGCAGGGCTACCGGCGAGTTTTGTGAAAATCCGAAAGGGCACAATCTCGTTAAAAGACACTTGCAAGGTCCTCTCGACTTTGTAAGGAGAAACCACATGCGTGAGATCCCTACGACTCATAAGGGAGCAACACACTTAGGGATCCACACGATTCCTAAGGAGAAATTAAACTTGCGAGATCCTCACGACTCGTAAGAAGAACCCTCTTATGGGACCCTCACGGCTCATAAGATTCAAAAGTCTTAAGTTACAGGGATCTGAACCTGTTCTTAAGCAGCCCCCACAACCTCCGATACTTCCGTACAAGCGGCTCAATACTGACCCTTGTATACAATTCACGGGCGTGAATAAACATTTCCCTAACAAAGTCCCATCCGTGACTAAGGATATGTCTATACGGTGAACAACCCTTGTAAGTCTTCTCGACTTATAAGGAGAAAACACTCTTGTAAGATCCTTACGACTTATAAGAGAACGTGCACTTAGGAATCCTCATGACTCCTAAGGAGAAAACACACCTACGAGATCCTCACGACTTGTAGGGAGAAATACCTTTATGAGACCCTTACGGTTCATGAAGTCAAAAGCCTTAGTCGACAGAATCCTAACCCTGTCTACTAGGCTACCTTTGTTCGACATCGACTAAGGCAAATGATGATTCGCTACTGGCAATATCCCAGTTGTAGTGGTGCTGATGCTGAAATCGGATTCTAATCCTAAACTTGCAGCGAAAAGCCAGCGAGCCACACATGCATACGAAATAGCCGAAATGATGGGGGCAACTTGCAAATAAAAAGTCAGCAAGTAAAAATATATGCATGCAAAATATCCGAAATGATTGGGCAACTCGCAATAAAAAGCAGTGAGTAAAAATAAAAAAAATAGCCGAAATGATTGGGCACCGCGAAAAATAGCCGAAATGATCGGGCAATCGCGACCTTCGCGATATAAAAGCTGAAATGATAGAGCATCGCGGAAAGAAATTAAAAAAAATGAATGAAATTTTTTCCCTACAGGTGATATCATGTCAATCCCTGTATACAATCCAGGGGCGCAAACAAAGAAGGAATCACACCCTTCCTCCCCAAGCTTCATCAGAAGGAGAAGCCAAATCTCAATGGTTCATAGACAGCCTAGAGATCATCTCAACATTCGTCTTATTACAAAGGACACAACATCAAGCAAAGCGGAACAGCGGCAACTCCCAGTTCCATGTCTCGGCGGTGTACAGATGACCGAGAGTCAAACTACGACTCCGTGAAATGCGGATAAAGTCAACCCTTCCTGGTCACGTGGAACGCGGATAATGTCAACTCTGACCCCATGTGAAGCATCGAGAGTGGAGCCTGGTCCTCGCCGAACACGGCAGTGAACCCGTGGGAAGCATCCAGAGCAAAATTCCTGTCTACGTGGAACGCGGATTATGTCACTCCTGACCCCGTGGAAAATGTCCAGAGCGGATCCTGGTCCTCGTAGAGCACGGCAGTGAACCCGTGTGAAGCATCCAGAGTGGAGCCTGGTCCTCGCCGAACACGGCAGTGAACCCGTGTGAAGCATCCAGAGCAAAATTCCTGGCTACGTGGAACACGGATTATGTCACTCCCGACCCCATGGAAAATATCCAGAGCGGATCCTGGTCCTCGCACAGCACGGCAATGACCCCATGTGCATCCAGAGCGGAGCCTGGTCCTCGCCGAACACGGCAGTGAACCCATGGGAAGCATCCAGAGCAAAATTCCTGGTCACGTGGAACGCGGATTATGTCAATCCTGACCCCGTAGGAAACGTCCAGAGCGGATCCTGGTCCTCGCAGAGCACGGCAATGAACCCGTGTGAAGCATCCAGAGCGGAGCCTGGTCCTCGCTGAACACGGTAGTGAACCCGTGGGAAGCATCCAGAGCAAAAATCAATATTCAGCAGTTTGATCGGACCAAGCCAGACTGTGAAGTCCTTAAACTCACGGACTATGATGTCCTTAACCTCGACCGTGATGTCTTAAAACTAGCATTGGACTGTGAGGTCCATAAACTCACGGACTATGATGTCCTTAACCTCGACCATGATGTCTTAAAACTAACATTGGACTGTGGGGTCCTTAAACCCATGGACTATGATGTCCTTAACCTCGACCGTAATGTCTTAAAACTAACATCGGACTGTGGGGTCCTTAAACCCATGGACTATGATGTCCTTAACCTCGACCGTGATGTCTTAAAACTAACATTGGACTGTGAAGTCCTTAAACTCATGGACTATGATGTCCTTAACCTTGACCGTGATGTCTTAAAACTAACAACGGATTGTGGAGTCCTTAAATCCACGGACTATGATGTCTTTAACCTCGACCGCGATGTCTTTAAACTACGGTATCCTGGAAAACATCCAGAGCGGGGTCTGGTCCTCACAGAACACGGCAGTGAACCCGTGGGAAGCATTCAAAGCAACCCCTAGCTCCGTGAAATGCGGATAAGGACAACTTCATCCATCACTTGCGGGTCCTCACGACTCATAAGGGAGTAAATTCTCTTGTGAGATCCTTACGACTTTCAAGAGAAAACACACTTAGGAATCCTCACAATTCTTAAGGAGAAATTATACCTACGGGATCCTCTCGACCGGTAGGAAGAAAATTCTTTATAAGACCTTCACGGCTTATAAAGTTGAAAAATCTTAAGTGACAGATCCTAACCCTGTTTTCTAAGCCATCACTACCTTATAAAGAGCACAAGATTGACAGTTATATACTATTTACAGACCGCACTTGCTAAAATCACATGGCAAACAACGCAGCAAGAAAGAAGAAAGCAGAGAGATGACACAAGACATTACGAAGAACGTGTATCTTTTATTCATGAATTCGATTGGGTACAAAATATACCATATGAAAGAATAAAAGAACAAATACATTTTATTCATAATTACAAATGGTACAAAAATTTTTATTGAGAGGAATGCGCTTTCAATAATCCAATCAGCCGCTTGCGCACTTCCCTCAGCCCCTCTTCCTGATCAGCTGCCGCAGCCAACTCCGCTTCGACCTGGGCTCACTGCTGCAAGTAAGACGAGAGTTGTCCTTTGACGGCCCACTGAACTGCTTCACGATCTTGTGCATCCCGCTTGACGACGTCGAGCTTCTGCCTCAATGTTAACCCATCAGAGATACATCACAGAAGGCCTTCGAAGATAACTTTCAACTGGGCAGCGTTCGCATCGACCTCAGCATGCAGTCGAGCAGACTTGCTTGAAGTTTCTTTACATTCCCTTTGCTTTAAAGCCACTTCTTGTTCAAGATGGCGGAAGTAAGAAGTGCTCTGCTCGATCCATGCAGCCCGTTGAGTGCTTATAGCCAGAATCTCAGCTGCAGGACGCCTAAGCTCAAGCTCATGCAAGCAAGCCTCGATTTCCCTGCAGCGATTAACCCAAGACTCAACGACGCCCTCACCATGAAAGTTCATGAGCGTCGCCAGCATAGGGTTAACCTCTGCGGAAAAATCCGCAACAGGTATGGGAGTCTCCGCGTCAAGCTCCTTGATATATTCGCTCAGCATGTGTAGACTGGTCACAACACCTTTGGATGATGGACGCCTGGAAAAAGGCCCTGCCGGCATTATAATGCGAGACTCGAATGGGGCTGGAGTCGATGTGATTGCTGCAAAGTAGATCATAATCATATTTCGGCTCAGGAAATAAAGAAAATACGCGAAAAGTAGAGTCTACTATACCGGCTGAAACTGGGGGCAGAGCTGGGAGTACTGGTGGCGCAATGACGGCCTCGTCCTCTCCTTCAATTCGTAAGGCTACAAGCAATATAAAGAAGAGTTAGCAGTAATGCGATTGCCCGTTAAAAAAAAGAACGTCGTTTAGGGAAATACTCACCGACACTGGCAGATGGACTAATCTCTGACAAGAAGGAGAAATGTGGGTGCAGCACCTAATACAGGTGGTTAAAAAGGACTCCTGCAAGGGCACAATAGTGCAACGTCAGTACATGGGTTATACAGCTTAAAAAATAAGACTGATGAGTCACGAATCTGCACCTTCCAACATCTGAGATGGTATGATAGAGGGTAGAGGAGATGCCACCGTCAAGGTGGTAGCTGATGGCACTGCCTCGGGTAGTGCGACATTAGCACTGGCCGCACTTGCATTAGAAACAAGATAAACCCTGCCAGGAAAGATTGCAGAATAAAAAGAAGGGCGGTGACCTAATATTTACCTGATTAGTCGCCAGCCGGAGCCGTGATGAGGGCGTCACTTGATACAACGGCGGCGTCTCTCTCCTCTATCGGGATGGTCTCACCTCCCGTCACTTCATCCCCTGACTCCACAAGAGCCGTCGTCACGCTCGCGACGCCATGAGACGACAAAAAACCGTAGGCGGGAAGAGCGATGATCGGAGCAGTGCCCAACTCTTGAGAAAGAGCGGCCATCTCGGGCCCAGCAATTGTACCCTTTTCGCTCGCCACCACTTCGAGCTCAGTGATTGCAGCCGCCTCATCCACCGCTGCCTTAGGCTCGGCCGTAGTAGCCGTATCACCCACCGCCACCTCGGGCTCGGCAGTGGTAGCTATCTTGGGCATAGCAATTGTGATTGTCTCATCAGCCACTATCTCGGGCCCAGCAATTGCGGCCACATCGCCTATCGCCGCCCCGGGTTCGAGAATAGCAGCTACCTCCTCCACCGCTCCCGCAGGCTCAGCGGTCGCCGCCACTTCTTCGGTAAGGCCCGGCCCTGCAAGACAAGATGTATGAGAACTGATAGTTTAAAACTTTGACAACGGAGCCTCAAGGCACATTACTTGGGGTTGATTTACCGTTTGCCTCCCGAGCTGCACGTGCCGACCATTTGTAAGCTGTAGAAAAGGCAACGAGAGACTCCTCTAAAGGAGTAGCAGCAGGGGTAACGGCGCTTGAACCTGCTCCCGCAGCTAAAGCAGCACTGCGCTCCCTTGCTGCGCGCCTCAGGCTCTTCCTTTCCTCCCGAGCCGTCAAAACAGGCCTTTTAGAAGCCTCCTTCAACAGTGCGTTATCGTACACATCCAGGGTTACCTCTGGAGCCGCCAAGGCTTCCGTCATCGGTTTTTTTAAGTAAGGCCTCTTTCGGCAGTGCCGAAGAGGCCGGGACTTCGGTAGCTACCTCAGGGAGAATTTCCGCATCAGCTTGCGGGATAGGCATTGTGGTCCCTGTGATAAGACAAAGAGAGGGTCAGATTACTCATAAGAAACGGGAGCAGAAACACGGCGAACCGAAATGTACCGAGGCCTAAGGATGCTCGAAGTCGTTCCTCTTCCTCAAAAGTCTTGAGAGAAGCAGCGAGAGCTTCTTCAGTAGAAATGCCTATTAAATAATAAAAAGCGTCAGTCAAAAAAAATAATACAAGTATGATGCAATGGCAAAAAATACAACTAAAGATTACCTGATCGCGCGAGGATAGCCAACCTCTCTTCGCGTCTTGCCAATCGCTCGGAAGCTGCAATGGCAGCCGCCAGATCAGTATCATCTGGCGACATGAACAAGCCCTCATTGGTCCCATACTCGCTCAAGCCCTCACTATAAGGAGCATGAGGCTCCTGGCCAAGTACCACGTCAAGAGAAAACATCGACATTTTCTTCTTCTGAGAGCGAGCTCCGGTCGCAGCCAACACCAGCTTGCGTTTAGTGGCCACCTTAGGACGGTGGGTCCTGATATCCGAGCCCACGCTAGATTCGGGCGAGGGTACATTCACCGTCTCCACGTGAGCACGAGGCACCGATGGCGCATCCACCATCTCCACAGAATCACGGGGCAATCCACGTGTCGGGCTTAGCACACGTGGAGGCTCAACTACAACAGCCTCTCTTAGCGGAGGGGGCACGGCGATCCGTCGCCTTAAAGGGACGTTGAGATCGCTGGCAGGGGGCGCACTCTTGCGATCGAGCAACAGCCGTCTCTCCTCCCTGATGACAGCACCCATCGCGTGCTGATACCAGGCCCTGTATACGTTAAGGGCCCTCGGTATGCAACTTGGCTCGCTAATGAAGAAGTGGGAGCCCGTATTCAAGCGCATAAAGTGATGCAGTGCACCCCGTATTCCCTCTCTGGTGGCAGCAGGTTCTTCCAAAAATGCCTCCAGTAGGACCCCCTGGTTATAACTTAGCTGCTGGGCAAAATGATGGGGGTTGTATCTCATAAAAAGCACTGCATCATTTTTCCTGAATACGAGGAAGCCCGGCCTGATGGAGTATAGATATAGAATCTTCTGGGCTTTCAACACGGAGTCCCTGTCCTTAAAAGTGTCGCGCAATGCCAGCACCGTCTTGTAAGTTTCCTGCCCGATTGTCAGGACTTTGTCCGTGAAAGACATACCGGCCCCGACCGTGCGCGGACGAAGAAGCAAGCCCCTAACTTCCCGCTGAGACGGATTCACGATAGACGCGTCAACCAGTCGTATAATTCGCGGGAGCTTGCATTTCTCGTAAAACGATGGTCTTTTATGAATACCAAATACCCCGAGCACGTGCATTTCCATCCACGAAGTAAAGTAGTGCATCGGGAAGTTGGCATCTTGCACCCCCGGTTCAGTTGTATCCGCCGCCACGCTAAGACCATGGTACAGGTGGGCCAGCCCGGCAATCCTGATGGCCACTTATATTCCGGCCACCATTCGATGTGTTGGATAGAAGACGGACGGCTTCATATAGCGAGGGTGTATGGGGAGCGCGAACCAACACAACCATAGCCCGAGAAACCCGAGAAAGAAAGTCTCCTCGTCATTGCCTGGAGCGACGATTTCTGACAAAGGGATGATCGCGACATTGGGAAGATAAAAGCCCTTCTGATCATCTTCCAACACTGGTCGACGGTCCAAGCCAAAGCCAAAAGGGTCGTTGAGCTTGGCAAACTTTTCACCTCGTGCGATAAAATCTCCGGGCGAAGAAACCGGGCAATGAAGTCTGCGAAGCTGACCCCCCCGGCCTCCGGATTCCAAGAAGAGGCTCTCGTACATGTTCAGCACCTTTATCAGACTAGGAAACTGGCGCTGAAAAGCGTTCTCCGGTGTTAGGCCCATCACCACCGGCTTGGTGGCAAAAACGTATTCATCCGGAGGAAGCAGCTCCTCGTAGTGCTCCCCCCTCACCGACAGACCGGAAATCTCAGCAAATTCTTCTAAGGGGATGGAGATTTCTCTGTCCAGTAGAAGAAAGGTATGGGTTGGGATGTTCCATTGCTCCAAGAACGCCTTAATCCACCATGTCGGAGGAGCAGAATATTGGAACAGCGAAGCATAAACCGCAGGGTATAGACCGATCTTCAGCAGGTGCGTCTTCTTCGCTGACAAAATGTACCTGGCCCACTGCAAATACCCGGCCGAATGTCGGGGGGTCAACCCGATGTTGTAGGGTTGTCCCTAAGGGTGCGACTCATCCTGGCATATGCGCCGCCCCAAAGTATCCAAAGCTGCCGGCATCTGCATGGGTATGGCGGCAATCGAAGGTTGAAGAAGACCCTCCGAAGTCCAATTGACAAGCTCCACGGCATAGTTCACCGGGGGTGCATCTGCATACGAAATCGATGAGATCGGATCCGACGGCATCGCACAAGAGAAGCTTCGGCGACCTTTGATAATCTGGTCGTACCACCTACCCCACAGGTGAAGGTTTTTGTGTTCCGGGTCATAATCTCTAATGAGCGCGAGAACCTCCCGGTCCACCGGTGCCTCAGGGAATCCTCCCTCTGAACGGAAAAAAGGTAAAGAAAGATCGGAAGACATGTCGCCTGCGAGAAAGAACGGAATTTAATTATTAGTATTATAATTTAATTTTAAAATCCCGACGCTCGGCACTTTAAAATTTGTACCACACTGCAATGCAGTGGAAAGGGGACCAAAGGTGGACCCACAAAATCCAGATAACAATGCATCAATTAATAAAATAGCCTCATCATTAGATGGGGCTGTCAATTAATGAGGAAATCCTCAAGGAATATTCTCATTGAATGAGAAATCCCTCGGGAAAAGGAGAAAATCTCCCTTTGAGAGTAAAGCTCTGTAACAGAGCGACACTTGTCAAACTCTGGTCATGAAGGAATAAAATTTCTTAAAGAGCCTAGCTCTGTAATGATGATGAAAAATCCATCAAAGATTAATTATAATTAAAATTAATTCTTGAGAATTAAAAATTCTGGGATCTTCAAGATCCATGAACAAAATCTTAAGAGTTCTTCATCAAAAGATTGAAAGATCTACATATTATCAAAAGAGCAGAGCTCTGATGCATGGGATAAGAAACTCCAAGAAAAGATCTATTTAGATCTATGGATTCTTGATAGCAAGGCTCTGTTTATGAAACCCTAAAGGGGTTTTCTTTAGGTCAAGGATCTATGGAGAGCAAGGCTCTGTTAATGTGCAAAAACCCTAATTTATTAAAATTAATTTAATTTTACCTAAGTTTGATAGAGTTCTAACTCTTGAAAGTTCTTGAACAGAAGAGCAAGGCTCTGAATAAAAATTCTTGAGAAGAAGATGATAATCATCTGAGGACCAAAGGTCCTATTTATAGGCACTGAACCGCCTCTTCAACTTCTGAGTTGATCCAAGGGCTCAGATGTTGCCACCGCTGCACTCACGTGTGCGCCACGTGAGCGCAACGGTAGGGGGGGCATTTGTTTCCCACAATCAGGGCAAAGCTCAGTTTTGAATTTCAAAATTCAAAAAAAAATTGAAGCAACGCTTCAGATCCCGTGCGCTGTGCGCTGCATGCCACGTGTCAAGCGCAGACGCGCTAGCGCCAGGTGCGCTGCGCCCTAGGCAGAGCACCCCCAATCAGAGCAAAGCTCTGTTTCAAAATTCAAAATTTAAATTGAAGCGACGCTTCAGATTCTGCGCGCTGCGCGCTGTGCGCCACGTGTCAAACACAGGTGCGCTAGCGCAGTTGCGCTGCGCTCTGCGCTGCGCGCCACGTGTCAAACACAGATATGCTAGCGCAGTTGCGCTGCGCTCTGCGCTGCGCGCCACGTGTAGAACGTAGGTGCGCTAGCGCAAGGTGCGCCAGCGCTGGAATTAAAAATTCTCCCACCGTCAGATCAAAAGATCTACTAATAATAAATTATTAATTAACCTGAACTAAAATTCTATTATGGAAAGATTTTTCAATCTTATTGAAATAAGAAGATTATTTTCTGTAAAACAGAAGCCTTAGGATCAAAGATCCAACGGTGGGAAATATTCCCAAATCAAGCAGAGAAAGATCTCTTAAAACTGATTTAACAAATCATTTGGCCCTATATAAAGGACCCTAGACTTCAAGTCTAAGGAGAGATAGAGATACAGAATATAGAGAAGAAAAGAGAAAAAAAACCTCTGCAAAAAAGAGCAAGCTCTTAGAAAAAAAGAAGATTTTTTTTTTCATCTTCAAGGTAAAAAGAACTATATTCTTGAATAATAAAGATAAAACCATCTCGTAAAAAGAAGAACCATCTTCTAAAAAGATCAGAGATCTAAGAAAAAGACCAAGGTCTTTAATAAAGAAAAGATCAAAAAGATCTAATCATAAAAAGACCAAAAGAAGTATTTTACTTAATTCACAGATCTTTTGATCTATAAAGGCAGACCCTTTTAAAAAAAAAACAAGAACTTTTGTTCTTGGATCTTGAGGAAAAAGCCTCCTTTGAAGAACATAAATTTGTTTTTTGATCTTAAAATTGATCAGATGCACCTTGCGCTATTGAAAAGTGCCTTGCACTCATGAATTGCGCCCTTGCGCTCATTGGACCGGCGCTCAGCGCCAAAACCTGCCACGTGTCAACCAGAGGCACAATCTGCGATTTGCTCTTCTAAAACAGAGCACTGCGCTCATGGGATGGCGCTCAACGCCAAGCGCGCCACGTGTCACTCACTGGTGCACCAACAGACTAGTGCAATGCGCTCATAAATTAAAAGCGCAATGCGCTAAAAAACTAGCGCTTAGCGCTAAGCGCAACATGTGTCCTCTTCGTGTCTGCTACCCGACAGAAGCGCAATGCGCTCTTTGACTGGCGCAACGCGCCTGGCACGCCACACGGCGCACTGTCAGAACAAACTTTGTTTCTGATAAATGCTATGCATTCAATATAAGACAAAAATTTCAGAGCCCAATGCCTAGAATTATTAAAAGGGCCGAGCCCAAACAAATGCTTAATAGCCAGAACAAAAAAAATGTTAAAACATTTTAATTGGACTTAGCCCAATTCTGGCAATAAGTCCTCAACTTATCTTGAAGTGAGCACATCCGCTCTTTCAAACAACTCACCTTGGTTCAAGGGTACATCTCTTCACTCCTTTGATATTTGTCGTTGTAATTTCTCAACGTCTTCAAAGAGGTGACGGGTCCCGACAACCACACATTTCATAGACTGTGGGGTCCTTAAACTCATGGACTATGATGTCCTTAACCTCGACCGTGATGTCTTAAAGCTAGCATTGGACTGTGGGATCCTTAAACTTATGGACTATGATGTCCTTAACCTCGACCGTGATGTCTTAAAACTAACAACGGACTGTGGGGTCCTTAAACTCATGGACTATGATGTCCTTAACCTCGACCGTGATGTCTTTAAACTAACATCGGACTGTGAGGTCCTTAAACTCACGGACTATGATGTTCTTAACCTCGACCGTGATGTCTTTAGACTAACATCGGACTGTGAGGTCCTTAAACTCACGGACTATGATGTCCTTAAGCTCGACCACGATGTCTTTAAACTAACGATGGACCATAATGTCCTTAAACTAATTATCGACCGCAATGTCACTAAACTAAACAATAGAGCCCAATTGCTCTCTTTTCGGATCTAAACGGTCCCGTTAAGTTGATCTTAGTCTAAAATTAGACCAACGTATCCTTAACAAACGTTTAAGTTGATCTTAGTCTCAAATGAGGCTAACGTATCCTTAAACCCAACCCCCAAACCCAAATCTAAGAAAGATACGGATTTGGAATAGTCCACGCCCTACGGGCAACAACAGAAATTAGTCTCCATATACAATCCATGGGCAACCACAAACAAAACAAACACCCACGACACGAAGTGACCATTTGGAGAAGAAGAAAGTTGTTACCGCCATACGGTAGCTTAATTAACTGCAGGGGCTTTCGCCTGCAGGGAAGAGCGTCTCCACAATCAAAAAACCCTCAAACGAGGGAGAATCTGTCTGCTACATCGACCGCATCCGTTTAAACCTTCGATACATGGTGCCATAAATCAACTTGGCATCTTCGGAGAGATGGACGGATAGCACCAATTAGCATCTGCCCCGAAATTCAGGCGAGATGTTTGTCGCGTCTCCGCCACGTCTTTCGGAGGGGAACAGTCCTTTGATATGAGATCGCCATTTTTCCCGTGTGAGTTCCCAATGTACTTAGATTATTACCCTACCACGGCTCAAAGGAGTCGTGCAAACAGGTTGTAGTTGGGTACTGTCCCGAGCAACATAGAGGCAGTGAGCAATCGTCAGGGATTTGTCTCTCCCGGTATTGGGAGTCGATGACGTGCTGTGTTTGGATGGCTATCACCATAAATCTCTGGCCATGGTGGATGATATTTACTGATGGGAGATCAGTAGTTTCTCGGCCAATGATGTGCTTATCTCCGGCATGACTTATCGGGTTATTAGGGGTCTAACGTTATCCATCCCTAGACCCGTTATGCGATACTCTTAGACGAAAAGACCGGAATTTATGGAGATTGTCATATTCAGGCTCAGTAGGGATTCAGATGATTTTGCTCATCGGCCTTCTTTTCGACAGATACTTGGGTAGCCGTTTCGTACAGCTAGTGCCGCTGACGTGCTTGTAGTTATGGATTTGTCCAGTAACTCTCTGCCAACGTACTGTCGAGTCTTTAGAGTCCCACACAGAGATTTTTCCTGGTTCAGGCGAAATGATGCAGAGGTCGTATATTAATATGTGCAGGGTTCCGATTAAACACGTATACTAGTTATGCGAACTTTAATCGGACAGTTGATAGTACTAGAGGGCTTAGGATTAAACCAAATTATTAAATCAAGCATTGATTTAATAATATTCTAGTTTTATGTTTGTATTATTATTCTATCTCTTTTGGTATTCATATAGTGATACGAATACGGGTATGCATATATGGTATATCATTCTTGTATTTATATAAGCTTTTAGAAGAGGACACCTCATTTTGATTTTCCATTCATTTATTTAAATGGAAATGAGGTGGAAGGGTGAGGTGACATGAATATGGTGAGAGATATGGTTATGAAATTTTTAATTCCGTTTGGGTTTACAATTCAAGCATGGTTACAATTTTTTAATTGTAAAATTCTTTTTCACAAAACTAAAATTGTTATGCTTGATTCTCTCACTTTAAGTTCATTCTCATATTTTCTTTCTCTCTCCTCTCAAGCTCTTCTTCTTTCTTTACTCTTTCATGTGTTGAGAAACAATAGAATTAAGAGATGGATTAATCACATAAACACTCTCTACATCTCTAAACACTCTAAATTAGCAAGCTAGGGTCTTTAGTTACTTCACTTGGTGAAGTTGGAGCTTGAACGATAACTCTCGGGTGGATCATCTTCGACAAAGGAAGACCTATATACAAGCGCGATCATGGAGAACTAGGATCTTAAGAAGTGGAGATTTGAAGACCCCAAGGACACGCCTTCAAAGATTGTATCACTAAACCAAGTACATTAATCCTCTTGGTTTTGGTTGTTTAGGCTATGGACAGATTTTGGGTTGATAGTTGGTTGTGCTTGCTTGAAAATTATTTTTTAGGCATCCCGTCTCGCTAAAACCATTGTAGTGTGAGAACAACACACTAATATGGTATCAGAGCCAATCCATACGTCTAAATAGACTTTTGTGACCGAAGAATTCATTGCAAACTTTGTTTCACAACGGCAGTTTTTTTGGACAGTCACATTTGCGACTAAAATTATGTTTTCATGTGTGTATTAGATCCTGGGAGCTCTCATTTTGGAATGGGGACTCCTTAGGAGTTCGATGGTGATCCGAGTATTCTCGGGAAGCCATTTTTTCAAATTTATATCGTGTTTTGTCGCTGTTTTTTGGAGCTAAAAACTGCTGAAGTGTTGCTGTCAAAAACTGCACTTAATGCTATTAAACTTGTGTTTTCGTGTGTGTACTCGATGCCCGGAGGTCTCGTTTTGTAACGGGGACTCCGTAGGGTATTGAGGGTGACCCGTAGGTTCTTGGAAAGACATTCTTTTCAAAAATACATCATGTTTAATGGCCTTTTTGGATGTTAAAAACTGCAGTGTAGCGGCTGTCCAAATTCCAATCTTTTCGCGTTTTTACGATCCTCGTGGGCTCTTGGTTCGAACCAAGAGTCTGCGGTATGGATTGTGGGTACCCCTAGACCCCCAAGGGACCTCCAGGGCTGCACTTGAGAGTCCCATCGGGCACTCGAGCGCATTTGGAGTTGTTCAGACTCAAGGTTTTGGAAAAAAGAATTGGATTTTTGGATGATATTGTGCACTTGATTTTCAGTGTTGGAAAATTTAAGTGTTCGCTTCGTGTGTGTGATGAATTATAATGTCATGATTTTCGTTATTCTTGCTCTTGTGATGTATATGTGTTGGTTAACATCATCTAATTGCTATATGTTCGATTAGACGGTGCTGCACATATTGTGGTATTGCTTGTTGTGTGTGTGTGTGTGTGTGTGTGTGTGTGTGTGTTTGTGATGGTTTAGCTGTATTGTCATGAAGGATAGCCCCATGTGCGATTGCTTGTACAGTTTTGATTTATAATGTTGTATTCATTTCTTCGGAATGAGCTCCAACTTGTGGCTGCCGTTTCTGTATTATGTATATTCTTTTATTGGGGCTCGACCAGTATGCGGTCGATATCACCGCTGTATATATATTTCATTTCTGTACTAAGATTAACCCAGAAGAGGTGCTCAAGTAGCCGGATTATAGAGTGCGGTAAATGGCCATCTCATGGAGTAGAGATCAGGCCGTCCTCTCTAGAATTGGCTGGTTGCTCGCCGCATTTATAGGGGTTATAGAATCGACCCGCGAAGGAGTACCGAAGTTGCCGGATTCTAGAAAGCGACGGGTGGCCGACTCATGATATTGAGAGCGGGTTACCCAGTTTTTGGAATTAGCAGGTGGCTTGCCGCACTTGTAAGGGTCTAGGATCAATGTTGTATGGGCTATCCATGCAACCGGAGAATGTCGTGTTTTATTTGCGGCTCCAATGAAACACGGGGCTCTTATTTTATCTGCTATTCCATTTTGTTTTCAGCATGCCTGTGATGTTTTTATATGCTTGTGATGATATATATATATATATATATATATATATAAGGTTCTATATATTTTGCATCCGCGTTAGCCCTATCCCCGCCCTGCCGTAAGTTAAGTAACCTTACGATGAAGACTCGAGATCCCGTGGCGAATACGGATGGCATATAAAGCATGCTATTTTAGTTGTTTTTGGAGTGGCTTAGAAATTTGAATGATGGGACTGCGTTATATGTTTAATACAAGGAAAATAAACCTATATGATATTGTTGGAACCAAATATTAAAACTATAGTCTTATTCTTTTTCTTTGCATAGAGGTATTCGGTTTGGAATATTCTGCACCTCATTCGATGAGGAAAGAGCCTTGATCTCTTTACAGGGAGTTTGCTCTTAGGAAAAAACTTATGTTACTATAAACCACTCGGTTTTCTTCAAACCAGTTGTTGTAAAAGAGGAGTCTAAACCACTCCTTTTCAAACCCACTCGAGTTTCTTCAACAATATCAAGTTCATTATATTAAAGGTTTTTCGCCAAAAACCAGCCGTAGCCCTTTATCATTTCAGATTAGTATTGCTTAGTATTCATGCTACGTATGTCGATCTTTACTCAAGGAGTAGTGTTCGGTAGCTCTGTAGTACTTTTTTGCTACATAGTGATACGATTGGTTAGGACAGTCATACAATATTTTTGATCTTTAGTCAGGTGTTGTGCGGGTGAGTTTAATACAATCAAGATAATGACGGGTAGAACTTGACCATGACACTTTGGCATTTTGATCTTTAGTGAAGGTCATTTGGGTCCTAAGGGGAAAAACCATATCGGGAGTTTCAAATATAAGGGAAACTTACCAAGTATACGTATATCTTTTGGAGTGTGGTGACTTTGGTTGGTTTTCATCAAGGTTATTACACAATGATAGTTGGGTCCCAATTCCTACTGATGGGTAGGTATTACTCCTTGGGAGATTTTTACTTCACAATTAGCTAATCTATTAGTTGTCTAAAAAGTGATAATAAGGTTATGCCTCTGCAGAAACGGGTTATTAAATTGGGTCTGTGCGAAAGCACGGAGGACCTCTTTCGGAGTACCAACACTGATCTGGCTGAACGGTTAGTGAACTTGTAAGGTGTACATGATCCCGACTAGTTCTCATTTTAGGCTTTGAAGGTGAATTCGAGAAAACAGTGAAAGCTATCCTGATTAGATAAATTGATTAACCAATCTAATCTTGATAGAGTGCACGCTGAGTGTTTTCTTTTCTCTCTCTTTGGTTTGCGACCATTACTTAACTTTAACTAAAACTCATGAACTAAGTTGACCGAACCTTTTTACCATCTGGTTTTGGAATGTCACGATTCACGACAAAGTCGCATATATCCCTACTGCTCCTACTTTCCCTTTTCTTTCTCCAGAACATTCTGTATCACTACAGAAATCCATATAACTTGGAACGGCCATCGCAAAATTACATACGAACTCGAAGAAACTTGTTTCAGTCCGAGAATGGCCACTGGTTCAGGAGAAATTGAATAGGATTATTCAGTTGTCTCTTTCCTTTACCTTCTCTCGGGTTGCGAAAGCTCCTTGCATTAGAAGAGTACACCGGTTACATTTGTTGGATAGTCTTCTTCTAAACCTTAGGCTGGTGCTAAAAGGTAGGGAAAGAAGAAAACCAACTAGCCTAAGTTGGTGTGCGGAAGATAAGATGTAGAGACATATAAAGGGTTGCAGTGTGGGAAAAGGAAATTGTGATTGTTGTTGTAAATCTGGACAATGGAAGAGGCATTACTAGAAATACCTGGCCACCCCCTTGAAACATTTATGTTTCAGAATTTCTGTGTTGTTATAATTGAAAACCATTTTCCTAATTGATTCTGACTCCAGGGTATGTATATACCAGATTAGAATATCATATCTGTATGACATTACATATGCTAGGTGTAGAATATTGGGAAATTGGCGATTTGATCCTCAATATCGGAATTTGTACCAATCGGTGATATTGGATTAAATCTTCTGGTTTTGCCTTACGACAAATATTTGGTTTTGAATAAACGTTTTTATGCACCATTTTTCAAAATTGATATATCCGTATCTTTATTTTATAAAGTGAGATATATTTTTTGAAAATTTTGTTCTAAACATTTACCTTTATCAATTGAGGATAAAATAAGATGTATTGAATAACGGTGTAGACATTCTTAACTAGAATACAGTTTTCAACTTACAACACACGAAATTTGAGTTAGTGTACTCTTGGAATATATACATCGCAATGCATATTGTCTGGTGTCCTTCTGGACAAAGGGGTTGGTACTCTTACTTCATTCAGGTTACCTATGGTTTCTCTGATTTAATACACACATTCGTTGTAATGTAAGATTCAAAGATTTTGAGAAGTTCATATGGTATAAGAGAAAAGTAGAGAACCAAACGTTGAAAGTATCATGATTTTTCGAGATGATCGAAGATGTAGATACTTATGCTAGGTATTCCGTCATAATAATATTGAGAACTTGATTCTCTCACAGGTTACTCATCCATGGGTGCGCTCCTTGATGAGTAATGTTGTATGAGACTTCTTCTATTAAGGTGATATGCACTGGAGACAGCTGCATGCCAATTGAATTTGGTTCCATCTAAATTAGTGCATTTGTTTCTATATAGACATAGAAGGGTAGTATATCTTGAGGATGTTAAGATATAGATTTATCCGTTTTCTGTTTAAAAGCAGAATCCAGGCAAACTCAATGCACGTTTCAGTAACGGCAGTTTTTGGATTATTCCAAGCTTTTAGTAACGGTTTAACTTCTACCATTTTCAAAATCAATAGAAATATTGTTCTTGACTCACCACCTTTTTATAAAAATAACTTCTCTCCAAAAAATATTAGTGGGAGTATGGTAGAGCTGAAAGTAATTCCAGAACTACAAATGGTTACATAAAATTTAGTAGAACCTAAGAATTCAATTTGACTCGACAAAGCTTAGCCACTTTGCAGATTTTAGTAGGTGACCTAAGCCAGCTGAGAGATACTTCGGTTTCCTCGTAGACAGTGACAGAGAGGTCAGCATCATCGTTATGATTGTCCTACTAGTTATCAACAGGTCATAGGAAGTGATAATTTTTAGGTGACCAGATGTAAGATATCCATTAGGAGCAAGTATAACTTTCGAGATCAGTGCAAGTGGAAAGGTAGTAACCTAATAAGGCTAGACTTGAAATAAAGGGTTTTCATCAAATACCCGGTATGAATTGTGATGAAAATTTTTATTCAAAGTCTTTGCATCCATATGGATATGACTTAATATTGTTGCATTCATGACTATGAGATCTGGTTGGTGGATGACTATAACGTCTTTCTAAATGGGAATTTAGAAGTGCACATGTATATGACTCTGCCATAGGGTTTTTGTAGTCAGTGGGAGCAGCGGAAAGTGTGCAGGTGGCTTAAGTCTATTCATTGTTGGCTATAGTGCCCTCAAGGCAATTATTGTAATCGCAGGCAGGCGATTATGATGATTGAGGGATGACCTATATGGGTAGAACAGTCTTACTCGAGATGATAGTAAGCTATCTGGTTTGTCTCTATCATCATGTACATGCATTATGTGGTATTATAGATCACTATTACATGTTGATAGAGCCCATAAGATTCTTCCTTGACTACCAGCATTATGATGACGATTATATACGTGGGAGCTTGGTGGTCCATAACCACATCCTTAAATGTCCATAGTCGAGAGAGTATCGAGACTGGGCATCGATACTCTGGAGTAGACTAGTGTTTGAAAGATTTTTAGTATGCTATTTTTAATTACCGCAATCAAGACGGTTTCGCTTTGTAGCTAGCTGGATGAGTACGGGTCGGTCCACGGAGAGATGTGAATCTTTTTCTTAATGTTTTAACGAGTTAAGTCCAAATGTATGAGTTTGTTCAAGATTAACTATGTGCTAAATATGTTTGATAAAAGAGCTTGTTAGGGTTAGGATTAGGATAGTTTGAGTTAGGATTTCACTCACTTCTTTCATTTGCCACTCTTAATATCGATGTTACGGTAATCGGCAATAATGGGGATTAGCACGACTAGGAAGGAAACTTGTGAGTATAAGTTAGGCTTTCCAACGCTTAGTTCCTTCCTTTTAGTCCTTTTCTGTCCGTTCTTGACTCTTAGCCATAACCTCCGGTCAATTCAACCACAACCGCTCTCACTAGAGTGTCACCACTATCATGTAGGATAGAAGCCTTAGGGAGAGGATTGTGGTTGCCTTGACGGGAGTTCGAATCAAGATGTTGGGTAAGGAAAAGAGTGAGAGAGATTTCCTTCTCTCAAACTTTTCTTATCCTACCCTAACAAGTGAGAAACTACCCACCCATTATAAAAGAAAAAATAAAATAAAACAAACAAAGAAGATGAAAGAAATGAGGTAGAAAATTTACAACTAGCTATTTGGGACCTCACTTAGGCAAGGATCACACTTAAGCATCATTGTTGCAAGGATAAAATAAATGAGAAGAAGAACAAACAACAACTAATTTAACAAAGAGAATTACAAGCAAAAAATATAAGAACTAAATTATAAGACATGCATATGAGAAGAACTTTTCTTTATTCATCCTTCACTCAAAATCTCACCACAATGTTAATGGAGAATAGATGAAGAGGAAGAAGAAGTTACAAACTAACTATACTAAATCCTAACACAAGAATGAGCATCATCACTTGGTTTGAAACTGGGCTATTTATAGACAGATAGATAAAACCCTAAGGTCAAATTCTGAGCCCTCACACAATTACAAAACTACCCTAAAAATATCTCCTGACTCTGAGTTGACTCGGCCGCGGAACCGCCGCATAAGTGCCACATCGGTCGCGATTCCGCTGCACTTTGGGTGAGCTTTTGTGTCGTTTTTTCTGGGGTATTCCATGTTGCTATTCTTCTCTGTTTACTATACTTGGTTTTTCAGAATTACTCCATTTTTCTCCCAGATTCTCAGCAGTCCAAAAGGATGAAAGAAAGCGGACTTTTGCCTTGATTTTCTTGAGCTCCGCATTATCAACTCGATTCTTATGCTGCCTCTCTTGTGCTTTGTGCATGAATGACCCTTGATTGACATTTGTCTCTCAAACTGGTGGGCGGCATCTGACGGATGGCGAGCGGAAACCTGTATTTTATCTATTGTTGGCAGTTGTTCTGAATTTGCCGTGATTGCTCTTGATCTTCATTATTTTGAGCTGAGAACCTGTAACCTGCAATTATGTAGCAAACACGAATCAAAAGTGCCTACATTATGCAATGCGATCAAGAATGGGCGGTATAAAAATGCAAAATTCTAATATGAACAAATACCCCCAAACTTATCGTTTGCTCGTCCCGAGCAAAACCATTTTATTCCCAAAAACTCAATTTCGTAGGCAACACGGTTGCACTTAGTGTGTGCAACAAACTGTTAAACCCTTAGGTTGCCCTGGAAGATGAGTTTTGTCTCTTGAGGGTTTTCAGTGGATACTACCCACAGAATCCCATTGTCATGCCCCACCCCCAATACAGAGAGTATTGTCCTCTCTGGCCAAAGCCGCACGATTTTGTCCTTCGGAGTACACCGGACCCGGCCAGGGGCCACTTCCCAGGAGGTCACCCATCCCAGAACTTCCCTGGCTCGAGCACGCTTAACTATGGAGTTCTCAAGCTCCTGTAGTGCCGGTTCACTTAAAAGGCGCCTCTGTATTGAAGAGTGGTATCATTCCATTTATATTACAGATCTGCCCCCTTTCGGAATGTATTCCGAAGAGTCTCCATTGTTCTACAGTGGGTCCCACGGACTCAAGAGGTGGCCCCCACGAATTCAAGAGGTGGCCCCCGCACACTTAACACGACACTTGGCGTGGTACTTTGTTCCGTGTGGCACTTTGCTCCGTGAGCAAGAACCGGGGTCCCGACATTCTCCCCACCTTTGAACAATAGTTCGTCCTCGAACCACAGACCTACTATTGAGGGACCAGCTCTGATACCATTCTGTCACGCCCCACCCCCAATACAGAGAGTATTATCCGCTCTGGCCGAAGCCGCACGGTTTTGTCCTTCGGAGTAAACCGGACCCGGCCAGGGGGCACTTCCCAGGAGGTCACCCATCCCAGAACTTCCCTGGCTCGAGCATGCTTAACTACGGAGTTCTCAAGCTCCTGTAGTGCCAGTTCACTTAAAAGGCGCCTCTGTATTGAAGAGTGGTATCATTCTATTTATATTACAGATATGCCCCCTTTCGGAATGTATTCCGAAGAGTCCCCATTGTTCTATAGTGGGTCCCACGGACTCAAGAGGTGGCCTCCACGAATTCAAGAGGTGGCCCCCACCCACTTAACACGACACTTGGCGTGGCACTTTGTTCCGTGTGGCACTTTGCTCCGTGAGCAAGAACCGGGTCCCGACACCCATCAAGTTGGCCGTTGATTCTAATCCTACAGTTCAGCATTCTAGCAAGAAACTATATCATCCTAAGTTAGAAATATTCATCCCTTATTCTTCACATCTCCTATTCATTTAACTGAAGATCCTATACGTCTTGTCAGTTTATAAAGCTCTCGGTATCTCTTGAGTTTTCCTTCTAAAACGCAGTCTCAAATCCGGAATTTTTATCATCTCTACGGAAGATATAAGCCATATTCTTTATTCTTATCTCTCCTCCAACTTCTATCATATACCCCTACGTGTGTGTAATATCACCCTTACACATGGGAATTCAATTCAAGCTATAGTACCCTTTCCTTAATACCTAGTATTACTTCTTTTCATTAATGATGGATGGATTCGCTCACACATCTTTCATTTGACTATTACAGCTTCCTGAGGTATTAATCAGCCGATTACTGAATGTGTGAGCTTAAAGCGTAACTAGCAATTTCCAAGTCTTGTACTTTTTTCTTTTTTTTCTTTTTCTTTTTCTTCTTTCCAAGACCGGATATATTTGTTAATGATGCTCTTTTAGTGGTTAGCTTTAAATACTGTTTTTTCTTTCATACTAGGCTTTCAGGCAAGAGTATTTCTAGGTATTCTCAACTATCCCAAGTTTCAAGGTGCGTGTATATGCGATTTGTAGGGTATATATTTTCTGAATTTGGACTTAAGAATCGGAACTATTTTTCAGATTTACTCTTCAAATAAAGCTTTCAATACTTTCCCTTCATTTCAATTTAACTCAAGAACTGAACTTAAGATTTACTTATTTCTAAACAAACTGCAAGGCCGTATATTCACTATAGTTATACTTCAAGGAAGGTTATATTTAGGGTTTTCAATTACTAAGTATAGGATTTAGTTATTTCTAACTAGTCAACCTTCATGTCGAACTCGAGTCTAAATAGCCAGCTTGAATATATTTTTTTATTTTTTTTATTTAATTTTTTATATAAGGGAAAACAATGCAATGTAGAAATATAAACAAGATGCGATGTGGAATTTAAACATGCGAATAAGAGAACAAATATTTACAACAACAAAAAAAACGTGCAGATGCAGAATGCATGGATAACTATTTAAAACAAAACCCTGCCCCCAAACTTACTCACAGCAGTGCTCTCACTGCTGCCTACTGCATCTCTTAGAACCTGACGCAGTAGCGCTCGTACCAGCACTACTCATGCCAGCTCCACTCCTGTCTGCACCATGACCATTCGATCTCGCTCTCTCTCCTTGTGCCAACAGAGTAGACATCCCCCGCTCAAGACCCGTCATACGCTGATCAAAAGTCGTCAGCATCCCCAACACTCTCTCTACCCCCTTATGAGTACGCCGCAGTAAGCGTGCTTCCTCGGCGGGGGTCAGCTCCTCATCGCTCGCTGTAGAGCTCGAGCTGGTCGTCTCTGCCATCACATTCTCGGCCGGCTTGGTGCGTGACCATAACCCATGAAGTTTAGTGGATGACATGGAGACACCCTTAAGCAGGGGTCGAATGGGAACCCCATCTTGCATAAAAGCATCGAACTCCTCAACAGAAAGGAAATAGAGACACAATTGTGTCACTAACATTGGGCACGGATATTTGGCTGCCCTCTTGCCGGCACCAATCGAGTGCAAAAGCACGGTGCACATGTCATAGCTAGGGTTTTTCATCATTAAGGTATGCACAATGTGTAGGGATGGAGTGAAAAAGGTAGTGTTATGCGAACTTCCAAAGATATTATTTTGTGCCCAAGGCACAGGGTTAAGATATTCGCATACAGCGTACGTGCCTGAATTCCTTTCCTGGGTTCCCTAGAATAACTATCGCCCATCAACGGTAGGTAATCCTCAAAGCGGAGGGGTTGGTCATGGGTGAGGATACGGGGTATCAAAGTGACTTCATGAATGAAATTTCTATCTATAATAATTTCCCGATCCCCCTAAAACAAGCGTATAAACCCGTATTTTGCTAAACAACCTTCCTCCATGCTCTCAAAGAAACGAGTAACGAGATCCGGAAGCGCGAACGTGTTCGAATAGATATACAATAAGAAATTCCATCCGCGTTTCCGTATCTCATCACCAAAATAACTACCGTATACGTTATGGGCAAACAATTCAGTGAAATACCGTTCAAACTGAAACCTATGAGCCATCAACAGAAAACGCAAAAATTTTAGATCTAAAGAAAGGATATAAGGAAATCAAACCTCCTCTGAAAATTTCGGAGGGAGAGAGTCAGGTCGGCGGCGGTTTCGCGGTGAAAGGTGAGTATTGCGGCGCTTCCGCGGTATTCTGGGGAGATCTCAGGTGGAACTTGCAGTGGTGGCTAAGGTTTTCTGTGAGAGGATGTATGAAGGCTCGGGGATTACAAAAGAAGAGAGGAAGAGTATGTAAAGGGGAAAGTCAAGATGTGGTCAAAAAGTGACCTATTTTGCACAAAAGTCCTCCTAAATTTTATTATTATTATTATTATTATTATTATTTTTTTATTTTTTTTAGATATTCTTGAATATTTACAAAAATATCCCCCCTTTTTTCCCTCTCTCTTTTTTACACAAATGGGAATTTCACCAGGCAAGAAATACCCCGACACATAGAACTGAAACAAAACAAAATGGATATAGACCGGAAAAGAATATCCATTATATATATACAAGATGGTATATACATACCCCCAAACATATTTAAAACTGTGTTTCCACTATTTATGGCTGGATAGCCGAAGTTTGGTGGTAAACGGAGGAATATTAGTCAATGTAAACCGGTTCCTGCAATATTAAGAGCTCCTCCGATGGTTCTGCGGTGAGAAACGGTTTTACTCTGTGTCTGTTCACTTTGAATGGTGAACCGTCCTCTGGATTCTCCAAATCCACCATGCCGTGCGGGTATACACACCGCACAAGAAAGGGTCTCTTCCAGCGAGATCGAAGCTTACCGGGATAGAAATGGAGTCGGGTGTCGTAAAGAAGTACCTGTTGTCCGGGCGTGAAAGTTTTGCGCGTAAGGTGTTTATCATGAAACACCTTCATTCGGTTCATTATAACAACCGCGTTCTGGTAAGCCTCATCCCGAAGCTCGTTCAGTTGCAGCTTCCGATAGCTGCCCGCATCTTCAAGGTTGAAGTTCATCTCTTTGATCGCCCAAAATGCGCGATGCTCGATTTCCACAGGGAGGTGGCAAGCCTTTCCATAGACAAGCTGATAGGGAGACATTCCAAGATCAGTCTTGTACGCAGTTCTAAATGCCCAAAGGGCATCGGTTAGTTTCAAAGACCAATCTTTACTGTTCTTGGAAACCGTTTTCTCCGAAATCTTCTTGATCTGCCGATTCGAAACTTCGGCTTGCCCACAAGTTTGGGGGTGGTAGGGTGTGGATAGCTTATGATTAATTGGGTATTTCCGCATCAAGGCCTGAAAAGACATATTGCAGAAATGCGTCCCATTGTCGTTAATGATAGCGCAAGGGTGCTCGAACCGGGAAAAGATATTTTCTTTAAGGAATCTAACGACAACCTTGTTGTCGTTCGTCCGGATCGGCACAGCCTCGACCCATTTGGAGACATAATCAACAACTGAGAGAATGTATAGGTTCCCAAAAGAGTTAGGAAACGGGCCAATGAAATCAATTCCCTAAACATCGAACATCTCAACAACCAAGACTGGTTGGAGCGGCATCTCGTTTCTCCTGGATATCCGGCCTAAATGTTGGCACCGGGAACAAGTCTTGCAGTAATAATCATGGGCATCTTTGAAAATTTATGGCTAGTAAAAGCCACACTGCAAGATTTTCTCAGCTGTCTTTCTTGGTCCAAAATGCCCGTCACATGCTTGATCGTGGCAAAATGACAGCACACTCTTGAATTCATTATCAGGAACACACCGACGAATGATTAGGTCTGGACAATACTTGAATAGGTAGGGTCGTCCCAGTAAAAGTGTTTTACTTGGGATAAAAATCTAAGCCTGTCCTGACTCGACCATTCGTTTGGTATGAGTCTTGTTGCTAAATAGTTCATGATATCTGCGAACTAGGGTTCGCAAGATACTGTCAAGAGTTGTTCATCAGGAAAAACATCGTTAATTGGGAGAGGAAGTATCGGCGAAGAAGGAAGTCATGAAAGATGGTCGGCTACTATGTTTTCACATCCTCTTTTGTCCTTAATGACAAGGTCAAACTCTTGAAGTAAGAGGATCCAATGTACTCACCGAGATTTTGCATCCTTTTTCGCAAAAAGATGTCTCAGAGCGGAATGATCAGTGTAGACAACGACCGGGGAGCCAATGAGATATGACTGAATTTTTCCAAAGTGAAAACAACCGACATGAACTCTTTCTCCGTTGTCGTATTGTTCATTTGTGCATCATCCAGGGCCCGACTCGCATAATAGATTACGTGCGACATCTTATCGATGTATTGTCCTAGGACCTCACTAATAGCAAAGTCGGATGCATCGCACATAATCTCAAAAGGATGTGTCCAGTCAGGTGAAGAAAGAATGGGAGCAGTGGTGAGTGAGCTTCTCAGTGATTCGAAAGCAGTCAAACAGCTCGAGTCAAAGTTGAACGTGGTATCCTTGGTCAGAAGAAGAGTCAAGGGTCTAGCAATCTTGCTAAAGTCCTTAATAAATCGTATGTAAAAACCGGCGTGTCCAAGAAAAGCTCGGATACCTTTGACGCATTTGGGAAGAGAGAGGTTGGAAATGACATCAATCTTTGCTTTGTCAACCTCGATACCATTTCACGAAATGATATGTCCTAAGATAATACCTTCACGCACCATGAACTGGCATTTATACCAGTTTAAAGTGAGATTTTCATCCTTACATCGGGTAAGGACATCGTCAAGATGTTGCAGACACTCGTCAAAAGAATCACCAAAGATGGAGAAATCAACCATGAATATCTCCAGAAATTTCTCAACCATGTTAGAGAATATTCGCATCATACACCGCTGAAAGGTAGAAGGAGCATTGCATAGCCCAAAGGGCATGCGGCGATATGCGAACGTGCCGAATGGGCAAGTGAAAGTGGTTTTGTCCTGTTCTTTCTTGGCGATGGGAATCTGGTTGTAGCCTGAGTAACCCTCCAGAAAACAGTAATACTCATATCCAGCTAATCGTTCGAGCATTTGGTCAATGAATGGTAGCGGAAAGTGACCCTTCCGCGTTGCGGCGTTGAGTTTTCGATAATCAATGCATACTCGCCACCCGGTCTGGGTGCGAGTAGGGATCAACTCATTTGTCTCATTTATGATGACCGTAATGCCCAACTTCTTAGGGACAACGTGTATAGGACTGACCCATTGGCTGTTTGAAATAGGGTAAATGATACTTCTATCCAGACATTTAACGATCTCCTTTTTCACAACCTCCTTCGTGACTGGATTTAATCGCCTATGTGGATCCCTAGCTAGTTTGGCATCATTCATCATATGAATGTGATGTTCAACGATTAAGGGACTAATCCCCTTGATGTCCGCCGTCGTCCAGCCGAATGCTTGCCGATTGGATTGCAAGACCGTGAGAAGGGCTTTCTCTTGCTCTAGAGCTAGAGAAGCCGAGATGATGACTGGGAGGGTCTCGTTTTCACCTAAGTAAGAATACTTGAGGTGAGATGGCAGAGGCTTGAGTTCGAGCGTAGGAGGTGAAATGACTGAAGGCAAGATTGGAGAAAATGTCTCGAACTTAAAAGTTCCAACATGGGCTCAAAGTGAGTGTATGCGACCGAGTCGGATGGTTCAACTAACTCATCCGAAAATTCAAAAGATTCAAACTCGGACGGTCACAAGCCAAGATAGTTTGAAAACGTGAAGCACTCGTAATCGTTGTTGGAAGCGGAAGCAGGAGGTTCAAAGAGGAATGCACTAGTGGCGTCAAAATTACTGTGATCAAATAAGAATTCCTTAATTCACAGTCCTCGGGGGAGATCTTCTAAATGGAACATATATCCAGTATATGAGCGTTCGGTTCGGATGGCTGATTCCCTAACCTTTCAATTGTCATGTTACCAAAAGATAGGTTCATGGAACTATTTCGACAATTGATCACAACATTTGAGGTTGCAAGGAATGGGCGACTGAGAATCACTGAAATTTGATTCCTGGGGTTAGTTACAGGTTGTGTATCTAAAAAAATGAAGTCAACGGGGAATATGAAGTCCCCAACCTTAATTAACACATCCTCTAGCTCACCCCTAAAATGGATGATAGATCGGTCAGCCATTTGAAGTGTACAATGTGTAGGTTTCAGTTCTCCTATATCGACTTGCTCATATACTGAATACGGAAGAAGGTTAACACTGGCACCAAGATCCAAAAGAGCGCGATTAATGTTCTTATCCCCAATGGTTATTGAAATCGTAGGACAGCCAGGGTCCTTCCATTTTTGTGGTAAATCTTGGGTAAGAGTATCACTCACATTACTAGCCAAGAAAACTTTCATTGGTACATGAGATTTCCTCTTCTTAGTGCACAAGTCTTTCAAGGTTTTTACGTAAGACGGGACTTGCTGAATTGCATCTAAGAGGGGAAGGTTGATGTTAACATGTTTGAACAACTCCATAATCTTCTCCATTTGTGGATTTTGTTTATTGGATCTCAACCGGTTTAGAAATGGAACATTTTTGAAATTGGTTGAGTCCAATGCTTGTGGAGTTGGAACGTACCCCAAAACTGAAGTTTGAGTGGAGTGAGATGTGGATCCATTCGAAACAGCAGTTGAAGAAGAAGAGCCTTTTGAAGAATGGAGAATAGGCTCAAAAGAAGAAGAAGAAGAAGGAGAGGAAGAAATGGCCGGGGTTTCATCATCATCAATTCGTGTGCCGATATTGTTGTTCAGCATTCTTCCAGATCTCAACATAGTCACGACACTCATATTATGGTTCTGTTGTTCAAGAGCAACATGTACATTATGTGGGTGACCAGGATTTGGGAGTGGTTGAGATGGAAGTCTTCCTTTCTCTCGCTCGCTTAAAGCCGCGTTCAGCTGTGCAGTCTGGGCTTCGATGGTCTTGATGCTTTGCCCGTGTGCAGCGTTGTGTTGTGCCGGATACTGAATAAAAGACTGGATGTTGGCTGTGGATTGAGTCGATCGCTTTACAAAAACCTCTAGACTCCGTTCTAGCGAGGAAACCTTATCGTTATTTGACAGAACAAAGTTGTTTTGAGGGGAAAAATTGTTGTATGGTACAAAGTTGTTCGTCGGATTCTAAAAAGGTCGGGGTTGGAAAGGCCGCTAAAATTGTTGTTGAGCTTTTTGTTGAGGAGGAGGAGACCTCTGGAAGTTGTTGTAGCCTTGGTATTGATGCTGGTTCTGATTCCAGTCGAAATTAGGATGGTTCCTCCAACCGGGATTGTATGTGGAAGAGTATGGATCGTTTCTTAGTCTTTGCTGAAATGCAGCATTAACCTGATCTTGTACTTGAGATGGTGGTGGATTGTAAGGACACTCTTTGGTCAAATGAGATGGATCCGAACAACAAGCGCAAATGGTACGAAGGGGAAGAACAGGGGCAGGAGAAGGAGATGAGAATTTTCTCTCAATTGCTTCCAGTTTCCGCGTGATCGTAGCCATCTCGGCCTTTATTGCAATTGAGATATCGAGCAGATGAACTCCTGTCCTAGAGAGAAATAAAGAAGAAGAAGAAGTTGAGGTGTTCGGTCGGGTGCTCTTCCACTGCAGCGTTTTCTCCGCAAGATCGTCAAAGAATTGCCAAGTATCCTTGTCAGATTTGGACAGGAAGTGTCCCTGATAGATGGTCTCCATCAACTGTTTGGTTGCTAGATTCAGGCCCTCGTACAGAGTTTGGCAAAATTGCCATTTCTCTATACCGTGATGAGGACACTGAACAAGGAGGTCCTTGTGCCGGTCAAAGCACTTCCAAAAAGGTTCGATTGGAAGCTGGGTGAATTGATTTATCTCGTTTCAAATTCATGCTGTCTTATGATTCGGGTAGAGATTTTTTAAAAATGCTTTTACAAACTCGTCCCAACCGGTTATCGAATGAGATGCGGTGCTATACAACCACTTTTCAGTAAGGTCACACAGAGTAAAATGAATGACTCGTAGCCGTATAACATCATCAGATAGTTGGGTTGTCTTCATCATCGCACATACGTTCTGGAATTTATTGATGAAGATGTAGGCATCTTCAGATTAAAGCCCATGAAATTTAGGCAACATGTTGATGACGTGGGGCTTAATTTCGAAATTATCCCCATTGGCCTGTGGAAGTGAAAGACAAGTCAGAAGTGCAGCGCGGGTAGGATAAAAACAATCCTGGAGCGCGATTCACTGTGGCGCTTTAATAAGAGGAGGTCGCGGGTTATTTGCACCTAATGGAGGTGGAATTATTCCCGGGGGAGGTAAAGTGATGTTAGGAGAAAATCCCGACATCTCTGAAGGAGAATTTAGTGAAGGTGAAAGTGAAGGTGAAGGTGAAGATGTATGAACAGAATTGTGGTCAACGTCGGAGTTGGCCTGCAAAGGTAAGGGTGAAAGAGGCGTCGAAGGAGTTTCGACGTCGGAGTCGATTATGTAGTCGGTAAAGACTAATGTAACGAGGACTATGTGGGCACTAGTATCCCGAGTCCGACCGGACATACACTAAACGAGTTTAGCATAGTCAAAGCGTAGAATATAAGAGTAAGAAAACGTCAATGGAGAAAAGTCGGTGAAAGGTAAGTGAAATGGAAATTTGGCGACAAATGACAAGTTTTTATAAAAGTTTATGGATTTTTTTAGAGAGTTTTGCAAAATATATACGGATTTATGGAAACAACTTCAAACAATCACAGTCACAATATGCACAATCACACCTAGAGCTATGGTCTTCAAAGTCAACTAGACTGCTCCTAACTGTTCAAAAGTGACAAGTTGTGAGATAACCCTCAAATCGTCTCTTCACTGCCAATTGTGGCCAGGTAAGCACAAGTAAGGTAAGGAGGGTTCCGCTCACGAATCACCGTGAGACGATCCTTTTAAAATTACCTCCTCACTTGTCTAGCCTAGGCACTATAAAGTCAAGTTTAGATAAACGACCGAATGCCCATAACCTTCCTCTGTCCTATTGAGCACGACAAGTTCTTAGTTGGCTGAGACAAGATATTTTTTTAATTAAGCTCAAGTGTAATGTGTATACTTTTAGTGATTTTTTTGGGGTCTTAGGAAGGGTGATGAAATCTCCACCCAATCTGAATTGGTGTTATAGCCCCTTAAAGTCCGTATTATTTATGCAAAACAATAACAAACAAAAAGCTAAAATACTTACAAAAATTTATTTGGCGGCGGCGTAAAGAATCATGCACAAAAACAGTTTTATTGGAGAGGGGAAGAGAGTTTGCGCAAAGAATACTGCAGAAAAAATAGTTCAGTGGAGTTCAGAGGGAGTAGATGGAAGAGCGGAATACTCACAGAAGATTTTGGGTACTGATGTGACAGGTTGACCGCGGTTCCGCGGTCAAACCTATACTTCCGCCGCACCTCTGTGGTGTAGTAGACGAGTTGGAGCTTCAAAATTCTTCCCTGTGCTAAATTCAATCTTCTCTTATTGGTTAGATCCCCTGAGTCTTGAATTGGTCACTGAATTTGCTCCAGAATTTGTACGGTTAGCCGCGGTTTCGTCTTGATCCGCCGCGGTGTAGCCGTGAGATATGGGTCCAACTCCCCACGACTTTGGCACTGAACTTGATCTTCTCTCTATTCTGCACACTTGCACAAAAAGAATCAAAAATAACAAGATGATTTTTATAGTTTTGTTTATATATATATATTCACAAATTAACCCGAAATAACACAAAGAAATAAATTATCGTCTCGACGGCAACAACGCCATTTGATTGAAAGATTTTTAGTATGCTATTTTTAATTACCGTAATCAAGACGGTTCCTCTTTGTAGCCAGCTGGATGAGTACGGGTCGGTCCACGGAGAGATGGGAATCTTTTTCATAATGTTTTAACGAGTTAAGTCTAAATGTCCGAGTTTGTTCAAGATTTTAAATATGTATGATAAAAGAGCTTGTTAGGGTTAGAATTAGGTTAGTTTGAGTTAGGAGTTCGCTCACTTCATTCATTTGCCACTTTTAATATCGATATTACGGTAATCGGCAACAACGGGGATTAGCATGACTAGGAAGGAAACTTGTGAGTATAAGCTAGGCTTTCAAATGCTTAGTTCCTTCCTTTTGGTCCTTGTCTGTCCGTTCTTGGCTCTTAGCCATAACCTCCGGCCAATTCAACCACAACCGGTCACTAGGGTGTCACCACTATCATGTAGGATAGGGT
Organism: Agapanthus africanus; assembly: GCA_030015575.1. Lineage (NCBI taxonomy): Eukaryota > Viridiplantae > Streptophyta > Magnoliopsida > Asparagales > Amaryllidaceae > Agapanthus > Agapanthus africanus. The sequence goes on from CM057341.1 coordinate 201,117,307, forward strand.
GCCTTAGGGAGCGGATTATGGTTGCGTTGACGGGGGTTTGAATCAAGATGTTGGGCAAAAAAATAGTGAAAGAGATTTCCTTCTCTCAAACTTTCCTTATCCTACCCTAACAAGTGAGAAACTACTCACCCATTATAAAAGAAAAAAGAAAATAAAACAAACAAAGAAGATGAAAGAAATGAGGTAGAAAATTTACAACTAGCTATTTGGGACCTCACTTAGGTAAGGATCACACTTAAGCATCATTATCGCAAGGATAAAAGAAAAGAGAAGAAGAACAAACAAACAAACAAACAAACAACAACTAGTTTAACAAAGAGAATTACAAGCAAAAAATATAAGAACTAAATTATAAGACATGCATATGAAAAAGAACTTTTCTTTATTCATCCTTCACTCAAAAGCTCACGACAATGTTAATGGAAAATAGATGAAGAGAAAGAAGAAGTTACAAACTAACTATACTAAATCCTAACACAAGAATGAGAGCATCATCACTTGGCTTGAAACTGGGCTATTTATAGACAGATAGATAAAACCCTAGTGCCAAAATCTGAGCCCTCATATAATTACAAAACTACCCTAAAAATATCTCTTAACTCCGAGTTGACTCGGCCGCGGAACCGCCGCATAAGTGCCACATCGGCTGCGGTTCCGCGGCTCTTTGGGTGAGTTTCTGTGTCGTTTTTTCTGGGGTATTCCATGTTTCTATTCTTCTTTGTTTAGTACACTTGGTTTTTCAGAATCACTCCATTTTTCTCCCAGATTCTCAACGGTCCAAAAAGATGAAAGAAAGTGGACTTTTTCCTTGATTTTCTTGAGCTCCGTGTTATCAACTCGATTCTTGTGCTGCCTCTCTTGTGCTTTGTGCATGAATGACCCTTGATTGTCATTTGTCTCTCGAACTGGTAGGCGGCACCTGACGGATGGTGAGCGGAAACCCGTATTTTTATCCGTTGTTGGCAGTTGTCCTGAATTTGTCGTGATTGCTCTTGATCATCATTGTTTTGAGCTGAGAACCTTTAATCTGTAATTATGTAGCAAACACGGATCAAAAGTACCTACCTATATGCAATGCGATCAAGTATGGGTGGTATAAAAATGCAAAATTTTGATATGAACAACTAGTGTATACTTTTCAAGACCCCGACGAGGGGCGGTGTGCGGTCTCACAAGCCATTGGTGTCAGTTAGTCAGCTAAGATAGTAGACATATGCTCATTGGGTTATAAATTACATTGGATGGACTCTCCGGGAATATGCTAGATGGTATTATACCTAATATCAAATAATAGTTCTCAGATGACATGAGTACAGGTTAGTTTGTCGACCTGAGATCGTCATTTGTCTCGTGTGAGTTTCCACTGTGCTTGGATTACTACCCTACCATGGCTCAAAGGAGTCGTGCAAACGGGTTTTAGTTGGGTACAGTCCTGAGCTACATGGAGGCAGTGAGCGGATCTTCGGGGATTCGACTCTCCCGGTATTGGGGGTAGATGTCGCGCTGTGCACGGGTGGTGTTCAGTTGATAAAACTGCACATTTGTATTACATTTTTCCTACCATTTTCATATTAAAAAAGGACTTTATTATAATATATTATACATATGAGGGTTTATGTGTAAAAACACCATTTTCCATGTGTTAATATATTTTAATTAGTATTTGGTAGAAAAATGTATGCAAATAAATTCATTGACCAAATCCTAGTAGAACTAAGTCTACTAAATATTATTTGAGATTATGGTGCAGAATTTTCCAAGTTGTTATGCAGAATTTATCAAACAAATCAAGTTGTTAAAGAAAACTTGCCAAATTAAGAAGCAAAACTTGGAGACCAAGTCTGGAAGCAACCGAGAGAAGATTTCTGAATTCTAAAGGTGCCTAGGACTGCCACATGTCACAAGAAGAAAGCCCAAGAATTTTGATGAAGAGATCTCTGCCTTTAAGAGCGGATCCGCGGCCAAACCCCCCTTGGGCCGCGGATCCGCCGCACTTCTATGGAATTGGGAGCAAATAATTTTTGGTGTAAATCTCTGATGAATTTTACGAAGTTTCCAACTAAAAGATTCTGGCTTTGCACTATAAAAGAGCACCGAGAGCCTCTTGGAAAAATCATCAAGCCGACGAGATCACGAAGCCCCAGACGCTCACGCATCCAGGCTGATCATCAACTGTTCGTCTACCTCCTTAGGAAAGATCGAGAAGCAACTAGTTTTGTAATCATTTTCTACGGAATAAAAGTGTAGATTGTTCAAGTGATTAATAAAGGTAGTTATTTTATTTAATTCTTTTGCATTTTACATTATGTTTCCCCTCTCTGTCTTTTCATCTTCTTCTCCCAACATGCGCGAGTAATTCTCCGTTTGTTAGGGTTCGTAGGATTATGGTAGGCTAATGGATGATGAACATCCCTAAACCCTTTTTAAGTCCTATAAAGTTTATGAACTTTATCAAAAGAATCATTAACATCCTAATCGGGCGCGCTAGCAATTCTTTGCTAGTTCCGACCGCGATTAGAGATTAAATTAATGATTGTTTTGGTAAAGGCTAGATTTGAACGGAGTTCCGTGTCGAGATAAGGGTTAAGAGTGGGATTCCTTTTCCCTCCAGAAACCCTAATCTACACGCATCACCGTCGTTCTAGTTTTAAATCTATTAATGGATAAAAAGGGTAACTTTTAATTAATCGTCCATGACTACTAAATCCTAACGAACCCTACAAGCCCTCTTATTATATTGTCTAAATCTCTAAAATAATCTAGATCTATATTTTTGCATTCTTGCTTAACGTAGATCTAGAAACTTTTCACAAAATTCTTATTTCCTCCTCTCTTTCAACACATCTAAAGTAAAAATAAAAAGTTCCACGTTTCCCAGAGGACGACCCGTACCCACCTCGGTCTAGCTGCACGCGACACCGTTCTGATTGCGGTTAACTACAAATACACTTTTCCACATACAATCAAATGGCGCCGTTGCCGCGGATACGCGCGTAATTTTTTATTTTTTACTATTTGTGTTGAATTCTTAGACGAGTCATATCATTATTAACACAAAACTGCAAATTGCATATTTAACGATTCGTGCGTGAATTTTTGCAAGGAGATCTGGAGTCACAGAATTAAGGAGAACAGGAAACAAAGACATTTTTAGAGATCCAGAGGAGCACAGAAGGCTATACAAAAAATTTCATCAACTGTTCCTTCTTCCACGCGGCGGAACGCGGCATAAAGGCACTTCCTGCGGCGGAAACGCGGCAGTTTAGAGGGATCAACACCACAGAATTCTCTGGTATCTTTCTTAACTCCTTCTCTCCCTCCTCAAATCCAATAAAATCTATTTTCTGCAGGATTCTTTACAAAAATATTGCGCCGCTCAAAAATTTTTTTTGCAAAAGTTTTGTGATTAGTTTTGTTTTACATATTTAATACGGACTTTAAGGGGCAAAGACCAAATCAAGATTAGGTGGGGATTTCATCACCCTTTCTAAGCCCCACAAATCACAAGCCGAGCATATAGATCAACCCTTCATTAATTTAAAAGATATCTAGACCAGACTCTAAGGACTGTCACGCTCAATAAGGACAGAGGAAGGTCGTGGGTAATCTGTCGTTTATCCGCATTACTTTTGTAGTTCCTAGGCAAGTGTGACAAAGGCTAGTGGTTTTTAATTAGGCCCACGACGTGGTTCCTTCCCACTTACCTGGCACTTACCTGGCTACAAGGGTAGTACGGAGGCGATAGAGGATTAATCCTGCGGCTTGTCCTTTGGAAGTCTAGGAGCGGTCTAGAGACTGGACCTAGGTGACCTTAGTTCTAGGGTTGCTTGTGCATCTTAAGGTGATTTGTCTTGAGTCCCACATTTTCAAAAATAAGCCAATTTTAAAATCACACACACGCTGCCACTTGCACTAAACCCACTTAGTGCATGCTCGGCTGGACACGGGATCCTAGTGCCCGTCTTGTCCGCGTTCCTGCTATCGACGCCGAAGTCGGTACTTCTTCATCTTCTTTTCCCCCACCACACACCACATCGACCGAGATGGACGGCACTCCATCAGAGTATAACACCACACTGCCACCACCCGAAGGTGCGCAGAATCCACCGCGTATCTCTCTCCAAGAGAGATGCTAACCTATCCGTGGTCTTCTTCCCACTTGTCTATCTCTTCCACCACCTAACGGGGATAATTTCGAGATTAAACCCCACTACATCAATCTGCTGCCCAAATTTCACGGGCTTGAGTCGGAAGACGCGTACGTTTTCATCACCAAATTCGAAAATGTATGCTCAATGATGGGTACTTCACAATTGACTTTAGATGCTATGCGCTTACGTCTTCTCCCATTCACACTGTGCGACTTGGCAGAAAAATGGCTTTACAATACTGCCGCACACTCTATCACTAATTGGGATGAATTCATCATAGCATTTCTTAAGAAGTTTTACCCAAACCATAAGACTGCACGTGTTAGGAGCGAGATCAACCAGTTCACCCAGCTTCCCAATGAACCATTTTGGAAGTGCTTTGAACGTTTCAAAGATCTGCTTGTCCAATGTCCTCATCATGGAATCAATAGATGGGATTTATGTCGGATTATATATGAGGGCATTAATCCAGCGACAAAGCAGATGCTTGAAACAAATTATCAATGCAATTTCATGTCTAAAGACGACGGCGAAGCTTGGAAATATCTGGAAGACCTTGCTGAACACACGTTGGAGTGGGAAAGCGTAAGACCACCTTCAACTAAGGGAGGTATTCACCAGCTCGATGTTTCTATCGCAGTAAAAACCGAAATGGCAGCGATACAGAAGAAACTCGATGCTATTGAAAGCAATTTCTCATCATTCTCCCTAAATCAGGTCACGCTTCCTAAGACCGTCTGTGGTTGCTGTTCGGATCCTTCACACTTAACGGAAGAATGTCCTATGAATGCATCGTTTCAAGCTAATGCTGTTTTTCAGCAGCGACCTAGAAACGACCCTTATTCTTCCACGTACAATCAAGGATGGAGGAATCATCCTAACTTTGCTTGGAATCAAAACCAACAAAGAAATTATCAACGACCTCCTCCACAGCAACCACAACCACAAAATCAGCCCCCCTTTCAGTCACAGAATTTCCAAAATCCGGCCAACATTTCTACACCACAAGTGGCCGGTACTGACAACTCACTTGCACAAACTTTGAATATGTTCATGAAACAATCCATGCAAATTTCGGCTGAGATGAGGTCTTCTATTGATACCATAACGAAAAACTCCGCCTCCCAAGGTGAGAGTATTAAATCATTAGAAAACCAAATCGCATAGTTAAACGCCGCAATGAGTGCGAGAGAGAAAGGGAAACTCCCATCTCAACCCCTACCGAATCCTGGCCATTCACAAAGTCATAATGTGAATGCCGTTACTACATTGAGATCGGGGAGAGAGCTGAATAACCGTGTGGGTGAGCAGTTTGATGTTAGTGACACATTTGATACCCCAGCTTCATCTTCTTCTTCTCCTAATTCGTCTAGTCCCCCCACCTTCATCCGAGCCTATTCTCCGTTTTCCCCAAGGCTCGAACATTTCGCCAAATCTATCTAAGTCGATGCCCACTCCAATTTTGAGATCGAATCCGTCGCCACAGTCTTCTCCACAAACGTTGGACCCAAAACTTATTGATCGAGCTCCATTTCCAAACCGATTAAGGGCCAACCGACCTAACCCGCAGATGGAGAAGATTGTGGAAATGTTTAAGCAAGTTAGTGTGAATATTCCTCTCCTAGATGCTATTCAACAAGTCCTATCTTATGCAAGAATCCTTAAAGACTTGTGCACTAGGAAGAGTAAAACTCAAGTGCCTAAAAAGGTTTTCATGACGAGTAATGTTAGCACAGCTTTTACCCAACAAATACCAAAGAAACGTAAGGACCCCGGCTGTCCTACAATCTCTATTTCTATTGGGGGTAAAAATATAAATCGTGCTTTACTCGATCTAGGCGCTAGCGTCAACTTGCTTCCTTATTCAGTATACGAGCAGTTAGGAATTGGAGAGTTAAAACCAGCCCATTATACTCTCCAAATGGCAGATCGATCTATCACCAAACCTCGGGGCGAACTAGAGGATGTGTTAATTAAAGTCGGGGAATTCATATTTCCCGTGGACTTTATTGTTTTAGATACACAACCTGTAGCAAACCCACGCAATCAAATCCCGGTGATACTTGGTCGACCCTTCCTAGGAACTTCTAACGCTGTAATTAATTGTCGTAACGGTTCGATGAACTTATCCTTCGGGAAAATGACAATTTAGCTTAATATTTACAAGCTAGGAAGTCAGCCATCAGAACTTTCTGCTCATTTGCTGGATGTTTGTTCCATCCACGAGATAGCTCCCGAAAGCTGCATGGATGAGGAACTTTGCTTTGATGTTCTCGACAACACTAATGAGACATCGTTTGATCTTGCAACACTTCACAGTGAGGATATGTTCAATGAGTCCGACTTTGAGATTGAACCCATTGACTCATTGCAAAAGTCAGCAGCACTTTCCGAGTCAATATCTTATGCAATTTTTGAACCTCTTAAGGAGTCCGAATATCATTCTGTTACCCCTCCTTGTATTGTCTCTCCGCCAATTCTTGATCTCAAACCACTACCTTCTCATCTTAAATATGCATATTTAGGAGAAAATGAGACTTTGCCAGTGATTAATTCCGCTTCTCTAGCCTTAGAGCAAGAAAATACACTTTTGGCAGTGTTGAGATCGAATCGGCAAGCATTTGGTTGGATAATGGCCGACATCAAAGGGATTAGTCTCTTAATTATTGAACATCACATACATCTGATGGATGAAGCCAAACCAACCCGAGACCCACAAAGACGGTTAAATCCCGTTATGAAGGAGGCGGTAAAGAAAGAAATCGTCAAGTGCCTTGATACTGGAATAATTTACCCCATATCTGAAAGCCAATGGGTAAGTCCAATTCATGTGGTCCCTAAAAAGTCTGGAATCATAGTCATCACTAATGAGGCTAATGAGTTAATCCAAACACGCACCCAAACTGGGTGGCGCGTATGTATTGATTACAGGAAACTCAATGCCGCGACGAGGAAAGATCACTTTCCTCTACCTTTCATTGACCAGATGTTGGAACGATTAGCGGGAGACGATTACTACTATTTCTTGGACGGATACTCTGGCTACAATTAGGTCCCCATCGCCGAAAAGGATCAAGATAAAACCACTTTTACTTGTCCTTTCAGAACTTTTGCTTATAGACGCATGCCCTTTGGGTTATGCAACGCTCCCGCTACATTTCAGCGGTGCATGATGGGGATATTTTCAGATATGGTGGAAATTTTTTTAGAAATTTTTATGGACAATTTCTCCATTTTTGGGAACTCCTTTGAGAACTACCTTCGTAATCTTGACGCTGATCTTACCCGCTGTAAGGATAAGAACATGACTTTGAATTGGGAAAAATGTCATTTTATGGTCCAAGAAGGTATTGTACTTGGACATATAATTTCACGAAAAGGCATTGAGGTTGACAGAGCTAAAATAGATGTCATTCAAAACCTCCCTCGTCCCAACCGCGTCAAAGATATACGATCCTTCCTTGGTCATGCAGGATTTTATAGGAGATTTATTAAGGATTTTAGCAAAATTGCTAGACCCTTAACCTTTCTATTGGCCAAGGACACCACTTTTCACTTCGATTCGGATTGTGAGGCTGCTTTTGAATCTCTTAAAGAATCACTCACTACAGCCCCCGTTTTATCATCTCTGGATTGGAACCACCCGTTCGAGCTTATGTGTGACGCATCAGATTTTGCTATTGGTGCTGTCTTGGGACAGCATATTGATAAGATGCCACATGTAATTTACTATGCAAGTACGACCTTGAATGATGCACAAATAAATTACACAACTACCGAGAAAGAACTCTTGGCAGTTGTATTTGCATTAGAGAAATTCAGGCCCTACTTGATTGGCTCGCCTATTGTGGTTTACACAGATCACTCCGCCCTACGACATCTTTTAACGAAGAAGGATGCAAAGGCCAGGCTAATACGTTAGATCATATTGTTACAAGAATTTGATCTTGTTATCAAAGACATGAGTGGATGTGAAAACGTTGTAGCCGACCATCTTTCATACATCACTTCTTCGCCAACTGTGACCGTGCCGATAAATGACTCATTCCCTGACGAACAGCTCTTGAATGTATCCTACGAACCTTGGTTCGTGGATATCGTGAACTATCTTGCTACGAGACTTATTCCTAGTGATTGGTCGAAACAAGACAAACTGCGATTTCTATCCCAAGTAAAATATTTTTACTGGGACGAACCTTATCTATTCAAGTATTGTTCCGATCAAATCATTCGCAGGTGTGTCCCTAACGATGAGTTCAAGAGCGTGTTATCATTTTGTCACGATCAGGCATGCGGCGGTCACTTTGGACCTCGAAAAATGGCGGAGAAAGTTTTGCAATGTGGCTTTTATTGGCCAACATTATTTAAAGATGCATTTGAACATTGCAAAACTTGTCCGCGATGTCAGCATTTAGGTCGGATTTCACGAAGGAACGAGATGTCGCTCCAACCTATATTGGTTGTGGAAATATTTGATGTTTGGGATATTGATTTTATGGGCCCTTTTCCCAACTCCTTTGGGAATCTATATATCTTGTTAGCGGTTGATTATGTCTTGAAGTGGGTGAAAGCTATACCGTGTCGCACTAATGACAACAAAGTTGTCATTAAGTTCCTTAAAGAAAACATCTTTTCGCGATTCGGACACCCTCGCGCTATCATTAGCGACAACGGGACACATTTCTGCAATAGGTCTTTCGAGGCCTTGATGCGGAAATATTCAATCACTCACAAGATTTCTACGCCCTATCATCCCCAAACAAGCTGGCAGGCTGAGATCTCAAATAGGAAGATCTGTTTAGATGTATTAATGTAAAATGCAAAAAACAATTAAATAAAATAACTACCTTTATTAATCGACTTGAACAAACTACACTTTTAATCCATAGAAAATGATTACAAAAACCTAGTTTGCTTCTCGATCTCTTCTAAGAAGGTAGATGAACCGTTGATGATCAGCCTGGATGCATGAACCGTCTTGGACTTCGTGATCTCTTCGGCTTGATGATTTTTTCAAGAGGCTCTCGGTCCTTATTTATAGTCACAGAGCCAGAACCCTAGTTTCCTAATATGGAAACTAGTTGTTAGGATCCTGACCACCACAATCCCATATCTTAACTCTTCAAATCCGCGGCGGAACCGCGGCCATTGGATAGGTTTGGCCGCGGATCCGCCCCCCTTTGGTGAGATCATGGCCTCTAATTTTTGTAGCTTCGTATCTGTAACACTTGGTAATCTTTTGAGTATTTAGACTTTGAAAATCTTTTCTGCATTTCTACCAGAATTAGTTTCTTGAATATCTTTGGTAGATTTGATTTGCCAACTTTGATTTCCTTGATTTCAGCCCTGAAAATTCTGCACAACAACTTAAATAATATTTAGTAGACTTAGTTCTACTAGGATTAGGTCCATGATATTATTTGCATACATTTTCCTACCAAATTCTAATTATAATATATCGACACATGGAAAATAGTATTTTTACACATAAACCCTCATATGTATGATATATTATAATAAAGACCTTTTTTAATATGGAAATGGTAGGAAAAATGTAATAACAAATGTGCAGTTTTATCAACTGAACAAATACCCCCAAACTTATCTTTGATCGTCCCGAGCAAACTAGTTTATTCAAGAGAAGGAGAAAAAGAAAGGAGAAAGCTAAGCACACTTTCGTAGGCAACACGATTGCACTGAGCACGTGCAACAAGCCGTTAAACCTCTAGGTGTCCCTAGAAGGAGGAGTGTTGTCTCCTGAAGGTTTTCAGCGAATTACACCCACAAAATCCTATAATAAAAGAGAGATGGTGAAATTTACATATAAAGATAAGAACCATAAAAGAAAGACTTTTGAAAATAAGAGTTTTCAACTATACTAACTTTTCAGTTTTCATGAGCCCTATCTTAATAGTCATGAAAAGATGTTAGAAATCACATCATCCCTCAATAAAATATCGTCTTTATTCTTCATTCCTACCTTTCATCCAAACATCGATCATATACCCCTACGTGTGTGAATAGAACATCCCTACATTCGGAGAATTCAATTCAAGCTATCATACTCTTGTCCATCTACCTCAGTACTTTTTAATTTGATGAATATTTAGATTTGCTCACACATTTTCATGCGACTGTTAATACTTCTTGAGGTACTAACCGACCGATTACTCATGTGCTTGCTGATTAGGTGATAATATTTTCCTCGTCTTGCACCATCAAAGGCTTAGCAGTGACTCCAAGACCAGTTGGCGTTAGGGCACTAGGTGATGAAGCACCCTCGCTATATTTTTTTATTGCTGCCTTGGCGATAACAAAACCAGTGTTCATTTTTTTCTTTTCTTCACCATTTTATATTTTACTTCATTTATTATTTCCTTCATACTTTGGCTTTTAAACAAGAGCATTTCAAGGTATTCTCTACTATCTCGAGTTTCAAGACGTGCGTAAGTGCATATAGTAGGGTATCAACATTCAAATGTTTGGCTTCCAGAATAGAAACTATTTTTCAGACTTATTTTTATCCTCAGATTAGTGACTTCCTTCATCTTACTAACCCTTGGGACAACAGCTCATAACTACTTATTACTAGTTCGTTTAAGAAAACTTCTAATTTTCTTGGTTTTCTTAAACTATTCCTATCTTTCATATATAATTTTTCACTTTCTATTCTTTTATTATCAAAATTTTTTGTGCTTATATATAGTATAATGCAAAGTATGCGTAAATAAGCACAAACCTCCCCCAAACTTGTTTTCAACAGTGTCCTCACTGTTGCTATCTGCTGGATCACAAAAACCTGTAAGCTTGGGAGGAAATTATTAATGGGGGCAAGAATATATGAAAGTGAAAATCCCTCCCAAACTTATTTTTGGCTCACAAATTTGAGAAAGTTATGTTCAAAAGCCAAAAATATACCCCCCTCAAACATAAGTTAGACAATACGAAGCATTTTAAGAGGGGGTGAGTCATTTGGTCAAACTAAGACTTTACAAAGACCAAAAGTTAACACCAACTATTCAAAGATTTTATCAGTATATCGTATAGGTTGGTGGAAGAATGTGTTGTATCGAGTCAAGAAAAAGTGGGGAAGGGATAAGAGGTGGCCTGGAAAGGGTTTGAAATTAGAGAAAAGAAAGAAAGGGGATGAATGTGAATGATTAGGAAGAAGGAATGGTTACGGTTCAACCTCTATTGGTGGAGATTGATTAATCATAAAATCCGTATTGTTTAAAAATTCAAGTTCGTCAGCAAAAAGTTCTTCAAAACTTTTATCAATGGTGTGATTGAACATTTTGCTGTCAAAGAGTTTTGTGCTAGAATTTATCCTACTTGATTCATCAAAAATTATTGAGGTAGAGGACTCGAAAAACTCATCTACCTCATTTTCAAAAATATCCAAATCAAGTTGAATTTCTGGTATTATTAAACTTGAATTAACGGATTGTGTTCATCAAAACTTACTGAAACTATAGGAACAGAAGAAGAACCGGAAAAAGTAGAAGGTGAAATGGGTAAACAAATTGGTGTGTCGAGTGTTTCTGTACCAGATGTTGAAGATGGAGGCTGTATTTCGGTCTGATCTTCGGGTATACCATTATCATCAACTTCAAGATATATTTGGGATTCGGGAAGAATTAAAGGCTCAAGATGATGACCACAAGGAAGTGAAAGGATTTGATGAATTGGTGGGACAAAATCATCCAAAATTTTGGGTTCATCAATCAATATATCCCCAACGTCAATCACCTTATTCAAGTGAAGGTTAAAATTCTCAAACACCTCATCAAAAGTATGGTTTTCAATCAGTTTTGGTTCAAGAGTGGAGGTGTAGAGATCACAAGGGTTGGGTATGGTTTCACTTGAAATGGACCCTTCACAGTCGGGTAAATCAAACACTACAAAGTCACACAACTTATCAGACATTCTATTTGGTGTACTTGATGAATCTATGAAACTGGAGTTGTGGATTTCAGTTTGGAATGGGGAGGTTTGATTAGGAAGGGTGTACAGTTCTGTCTTACTACCCAAATCCTTCCTAATTTGGTTCGACAGTTCCAGAAATTTTTCTAATGTCTGCTCCAGACTAGTCTTGGGTTGATAAGAGGTTTCGGTATAAGATTGAAATTCCTGTGGATAATTAAAACTCCCAAATGACTGATTAGAAGAACTGTCTAGAGTAGGTGGAAAATTCGGATTCGATTGATAGGAATAGAATGGTTGTGGAACTTGGGTAGGAGTAGGATCAATATTATGATAAGAAGAATATTGATATGGGTTGGTTGGCTGGCTATTTTCAACAGACATCTTATATGCCACAAACCGCATATCAAACTCTTCTCCGGACAGTGGTGGTGATGGTTGATATTGGTCCGGGTTGAAACTTTGGCCTCTAGACCTAGCTATGTGCTCAGCAATGGACATTCGTCTAGGGGCTTCCTCACTCTGGGTATGAACTGAAAAAGGTGTAGGATTAGGATACGGTTGATAAGACCTAGACTGAGGTGGCCAACTGTTTCTTCCTGCTTGTTCTATATGATCTCTTAAGGACATGGAAGAGCCGGACGGTATACCGAAGGGATTACAAAAACAAGAGATATCTGGTTGTGGACAGCAAAGCTCGGCAAGTGTTCTTCTGTTTAGGTCACCCATTATAAGAAGAGAAGAAGGGGGAAGGGTAAAAAGGGGAGAAAATAATTGGATTGTTTTGAAAAATGACGGATTTAGACAAATCACACAAAAATGCACAAACAACCCTAGAACTATGGTTACCTAGGTCCAGTCTCTAGACCGCTCCTAGACTTTCAAAGGACAAGCCGTAGGATAAATCCTCTACCACCTCTTTACTACCCTTGTAACCAGGCAAGTGCCAGGTGAGTGGGAGGCTCCCCACTACAAAAGTAGTGGTCCTAATTAAGTAACCACTCGTCTTGGACACACTTGCCTAGTCACCACAAAAGTAATGCGGATAAGCGATAGATTACCCACGACCTTCCTCTGTCCTTATTGAGCGCGACAGTCTTTAGAGTCTGGTCTAGATATTTTTTAAATTAATGTAGGGTTGATGCAGATGCTCGGTTTGTGATTTTTGGGGCTTAGGAAGGGTGATGAAATCCCCACCTAATCTGGATTTGGTCTTGCCCCTTAAAAATCCGTATTAAAATATGCAAAAACAAACCGCAAAACAAAACTTTGCAAAAAGATTTTTGAGCGGCGATATTTTGCAAAGAATCCTGCAGAAAATAGATTTTATTGGATTTGAGAGGAGAGAGAAGGAGTTAAGAAAGATACCGGAGAAGTGTGAAACCCTAGATCTCCTGTTTCCTCAAGTCCGTGACTCTAGATTCCCTCGCAAAATTCACACACAAATCGTTAAATATGCAATTTGCAGTTTTGTTTTAATAATGCTATGAATCGTCTAAGAATTCAACACAAATAGTAAGAATAAAAAATTACGCACGTATCCCCAATCAACGGCGCCATTTGATTGTATGTGGAAAAGTGTATTTGTAGTTAACTGCAATCAGAACGGTGTCGCGTGTAGCTAGACCGAGGTGAGTACGGGTCGTCCTCTGGGAAACGTGGAACTTTTTATTTTTACTTTAGATGTGTTGAGAAAGAGATGAGGGATAAAGAATTTTATATAAAGATTTCTAGATCTACGTTAAACAAGAATGTAAAATATAGATCTAGATTATTTTTAAAGATGTAATTAATATAATAAGAGGGCTTGTAGGGTTCGTTAGGATTTAGTAGTTATGGACGATTAATTAAAAGTTACCCTTTTTATCCATTAATAGATTTAGAACTAGAACGACGGTGATGCGCGTAGATTAGGGTTTCTGGAGGGAAAAGGAATCCCACTCTTAACCTTTATCTCGACACGGAACTCCGTTCATATCTAGCCTTTACCAAAACAATCATTAATCTAATCTCTAATCACGGTCGAAACTAGCAAAGAATTGCTAGCGAGCCCGATTAGGATGTTAATGATTCTTTTGATAAAGTTCCTAAACTTTATAGAACTTAAAAAGGGTTTAGTTATTTTCATCATCCATTAGCCTACCCTAATCCTACGAACCCTAACAAGCGGAGAATTACTCGCGCATGTTGGGAGAAGAAGATGAAAAGACAGAAAGGGAAAACATAATGTAAAATGCAAAAAACAATTAAATAAAATAACTACCTTTATTAATCGACTTGAACAAACTACACTTTTAATCCATAGAAAACATGAGGTGACGCGATCACGAAGCTCCACGCTCTTGAACTCATCGTTAGGGACACACCTGCGAATGATTTGATCGGAACAATACTTGAATAGATAAGGTTCGTCCCAGTAAAAATATTTTACTTGAGATAGAAATCGCAGTTTGTCTTGTTTCGACCAATCACCAGGAATAAGTCCCGTAGCAAGATAGTTCACGATATCCACGAACCAAGGTTCATAGGATACATTCAAGAGCTGTTCGTCAGGGAATGAGTCATTTATCGGCACGGTCACAGTTGTCGAAGAAGTGATGCGTGAAAGATGGTCGGCTACAACGTTTTCACATCCACTCTTGTCTTTGATAAAAAGATCAAATTCTTGTAACAATAGGATCCAACGTATTAGCCTGGCCTTTGCATCCTTCTTCGTTAAAAGATGTCATAGGGCGCGTGTAGCTAGACCGAGATGAGTACGGGTCGTCTTCTGGAAAACGTGGAACTTTTTATTTTTACTTTAGATGTGTTGAAAGAGAGGAGGAAATAAGAATTTTGTGAAAAGTTTCTAGATCTACGTTAAGCAAGAATGCAAAAATATAGATCTAGATTATTTTAAAGATGTAATTAATATAATAAGAGGGCTTGTAGGGTTCGTTAGGATTTAGTAGTTATGGACGATTAATTAAAAGTTACCATTTTTATCCATTAATAGATTTAGAACTAGAACGACGGTGATGCGCATAGATTAGGGTTTCTGGAGGGAAAAGGAATCCCACTCTTAACCCTTATCTCGACACGGAACTCCGTTCATATCTAGCCTTTACCAAAACAATCATTAATCTAATCTCTAATCGCGGTCGGAACTAGCAAAGAATTGCTAGCGCACCCGATTAGAATGTTAATGATTCTTTTGATAAAGTTCCTAAACTTTATAGGACTTAAAAAGGGTTTAGTTATTTTCATCGTCCATTAGCCTACCCTAATCCTACGAACCCTAACAAGCGGAGAATTACTAGCGCATGTTGGGAGAAGAAAATGAAAAGACAGAGAGGGAAAACATAATGTAAAATGCTAAAGAATTAAATAAAACAACTACCTTTATTAATCAACTTGAACAATCTACACTTTATTCCTTAGAAAATGATTACAAAAACTTGGTTTGCTTCTCGAACTCTTCCGAAGGAGGTAGATGAACAGTTGATGATCAGCCTGGATGCGTAAGCGTCTGGGGTTTCGAGAGCCTCTTGGAAAAGTTATCAAGCCGACGAGATCACGAAGCCCCAGATGCTCACGCATCCAGGCTGATCATCAACTGTTCATCTACCTCCTTCGGAAGAGTTCAAGAAGCAAACCAAGTTTTTGTAATCATTTTCTAAGGAATAAAGTGTAGATTGTTCAAGTTGATTAATAAAAGTAGTTGTTTTATTTAATTCTTTTGCATTTTACATTATGTTTTCCCTCTCTGTCTTTTCATCTTCTTTTCCCAACATGCGCGAGTAATTCTCCGCTTGTTAGAGTTCGTAGGATTAGGGTAGGCTAATGGATGATGAACATCCCTAAACCCTTTTTAAGTCCTATAAAGTTTAGGAACTTTATCAAAAGAATCATTAACATCCTAATCGGGCGCGCTAACAATTCTTTGTTAGTTCCGACCGCGATTAGAGATTGGATTAATGATTGTTTTGGTAAAGGCTAGATATGAACGGAGTTCCGTGTCGAGATAAGATTTAAGAGTGGGATTCCTTTTTCCTCCAGAAACCCTAATCTACACGCATCACCGTCGTTCTAGTTTTAAATCTATTAAAAGATAAAAATGGTAACTTTTAATTAATCATCCATAACTACTAAATCCTAACGAACCCTACAAGCCCCCTATTATATTAACTACATCCCTAAAATAATCTAGATCTATATTTTTGCATTAGTGCTTAATGTAGATCTAGAAACCTTTCTACAATATTCTTTATCCCTCCTCTATTTTTCAACACATCTAAAGTAAGAGTAAAAGATTCAACGTTTCCCTGAGGACGACCCATACTCATCTCAGTCTAGCTACGCGCGACACCGTTATTGATTGCGGTTATTCTACAAAAACACTTTTTCGAACCAATCAAATGGCGCCGTTGCCGGGGATACGTGTGTAATTTTTTATTTTTTACTATTTGTGTTGAATTCTTAGACGAGTCATATCATTATTAACACAAAACTGCAAATTGCATATTTAACGATTCGTGCGTGAATTTTTGCAAGGAGATTTGGAATCACAGAATTAAGGAGAACAGGAAACAGAGACATTTTTAGAGATCCAGAGGAGCACAAAAGGCTATACAAAAAATTTCATCAACTGTTCCTTCTTCCACGCGGCGGAACCGCGGCATAAAGGCACTTCCTGCAGCGGAAACGCGGCAGTTTAGAGGGATCAACGCCACAGAATTCTCTAGTATCTTTCTTAACTCCTCTCTCTCCTCAAATCCAATAAAATCTATTTTCTGCAGGATTCTTTGCAAAAAATTGCGCCGCTCAAAAATTTTTTTTGCAAAAGTTTTGTGATTGGTTTTGTTTTGCATATTTAATACGGACTTTAAGGGGCAAAGACCAAATCAAGATTAGGTGGAGATTTCATCACCCTTCCTAAGCCCCACAAATCACAAACCGAGCATATAGATCAACCCTTCATTAATTTAAAAGATATCTAGACCAGACTCTAAGGACTGTCGCGCTCAATAAGGATAGAGGAAGGTCGTGGGTAATCTATCGCCATCACAAGAAATCCTTAGCCAAGGTGGACGACAATTAATGATTTGGATCAATAGATTCTTAGTGGGTGATGGGCTTTACACCGACATGAAATTTCGCGTTATTAGGGGCCTGACTTTATCCATCCCCTAGACCTGATATGCGATACTCTTAGACGAACATATCGGACTGTATGGAGATTGTCACAGACAGGATCAGTAGGGGTACGGATGAGTTTGCTCGTCGGCCTTCCTTTCGCTCAATACCTGAGTAGCCGTTACGTACAGATAGTGTTGCTGACGTGCTTGTGGTTAAACTCTCTGCCAGCGTATTGACGAGTCTTTAGAGTCCCACAGAGGGTTTTTCCAGTTCAGGTGATATGATATAGATGACGTATATTTGTACATACAGGTGTCCGATTAAATATGTATACTGGCTACATGGACTTTAATCGGATGGTTGATAATACTAGCGGTTTAGGATTAAACCAGATTATTAAAACAAGTTTTGATTTAATAATTTATATATTTGTTTTTAATATATGTATTCTAGTATTATTGTTCACTATTCATTTTCTCTCTTGGCTATTCGTATTTTTATACAGATACGCGTATATGTATTTCGATACGTATACCGGGTTGTATTCCGTATTTATAAGGAATTTGTTCTAGACGATGGACATTTCATTTGTGAATATTTATTTATGAATATTCATGAAATGAGGTGGAGAGTGAGGTAGTATTGAGCATGGTTGAAGACATGTAGAGAAAAATGGGCTTCATTATTATATTACAAATTGTTATGAGATTTTATTTGTATGGTTGTAAAAATTGTAAAGCCATTCTACTTCTATTCTCATTCATTCTCTCATGCCTTCAACACTTGCTCATGGCCATTTTTCCTCACCTCCTCGTCCTTTTTCTTTGTTTGCTCTCTTTAGCTTAGATTTGAGAGAAAAAGATAGTAGAAAATTACTACATCCTTACTCTCCATTCCTAGCGAGCTTGGAGCGTCGGTTGATTCAGCAGGTTAAGCCGAAGCTTGGATCGGTTTCCTCGGGTGGATCATCTTCGCCAAAGGAGGACCGGGTTGCAAACGTGACCTGGAGCACTTGAGAGAATGCTAGAGTCCAACCCAATTGGAGTAAATGAAGACGCTATAAAGGTTGTGATTTCTATCTTGTTATGGTTCTAGTTTAGGTGTTTGGTTCGATTCTTGAGTTTTAGTTTCTAGTTCCACGAAAATTCTTGTTTTTGGATTTCGCATTGGCCTTGGGTTAGTAGCGAGGGAATTAGGAATTTTCAATGGTATCGTAGCCACCCAAACACCCTAAATAAGATTGATACGACTCCCGAATCCCGCTGGTTTGTGCCCCGCAAAAACTACAGAAAAACAGTGAGGAATTTCATGCTAACTTAATGTTTTGACTCTACGCAGGCTCTCGGTTTGGACCGAAAAGCCACGGGGAGATGAGCGGGGACCCCGGGGATGTCCTGGGGGTACCTAGGGAGGGACCACACCCCTGACCACCCAAATGGTGGCCTTGGGGGTGGGGTGGGGACCTGAAACTGCCTCAGAAGGTAGTTTCGGGTCTGCCCACCCCTATGGCCATCTTAGGGTGGCCCGTACCCCCTTAGGTGCCCTCTGGGTTGACATTAATTTTATGCCAGGGCCCTTTGTGAAGTTTTGGCTCAATCTGAGCTCATTTCGGACTCCCGGAGTGGGTTTTAGCATGGAATTTCTTGTCGGTTTCTAGCACACTTGATTTTCGGTGTTTTGGAAAATTGAAGTGTTAGCTATTTGTGTGCGGTATTCAATTGTCATAGGCTTGGTGATGGTTGCATGTATCATAATGTTTGGTAAAACGTCGTCTAATTTCTATACTTATTAATTAGACGGGGTTACGGAATTGATACTCGCAAGTTTGCATGTTCTATGATGGATATTGCTTGCTGATTATGTTTGTGTTGGATTTATCGTGATGGATAGCCCGGTGTATGTAGTATTAGATAGAATTCTCTGTGATATAATGTATATTCATATTGTGTGGCGAGCGTCCGATATGTTGACTGCCATCACTGAGGCTTGTATTATTCTTTGGGGCGTGTCCCGGTTGCGGACGTAGTCACCGTTGTATATTTAATTTTTCATTACATGCACCAGGATTACCCCGCGGCGAAGTGCTTGAATAGCCAGGTTCTAGAGTGAATCGGGCCTCCATCACATGGCGTTGAGATTGGGGTGCCATACTCTAGAATTGGCGGGCTATTCGTCGCACTCATAGGGGTATAGGATTGACCCGTGGAGGGGTGCCCATGTCACCGGATTTTGAAAGTGCCGAGTGGCCCACTCTTTTTGTTGATTGGGGTTGCCTCACTTCTGGAATTGGCGGATGGCTTGCCTCACTCGTAGGGGTCTAGGATATGATACTACGGGCTATCCTCACGACCGGGAAAATTGCATTTCATATTTGGCTCCATTGAAATGTATTTTTCCTTGATTATCTGTATTTCCGTACTGTGTTTGCTTCTGCTGTGATGTTTTTGTGATGTTACTTGATATCTTGCATGAGACGAATGTTGCTATATATATTATATATTTAGTAGACTCTATATATGTTTTGCATCCACGCTAGTCCTGTTGGATATAGTGCCCTCAGAGTCAATTATTGGATCGCAGGCACGCGATTGCAATGATTGAAGAAGGACCTATACCGATAGGACAGTCTTACTCAAGATGATAATATGCTATCTGGTTTATCTTTATCATCGTGTACTGCTTTAGGTAACCTTACAGGTCGCTATTACACGTTGATAGAACCCTTAGGATTCTTGTTTGACTACCAGCAGTATGATGACGATCATATACGTGGGAGCTGGGGTCTATAAGCACATCCTTAAAAGGTCTCTAGTCGTGGGAGTTTTCGAGACAGGGCATTGATACTCCGGAGTAGACTAGTGTATACAGTCGAGACCCCGACGAGGGGCGGTGGCCGGTCTCACAAGCCATTGGTGTCAATTGGTTCACCTAAGATGTATACATGTGCTCATTGGGTTATGAGTACACCGGACAGGACTCGCCGGGAACATGCTAGTTGGTATTATACCTGACGTCAGATAGCAGTTCCCTGGTGACATGTGTACACGTTAGTTCATCGACCTGAGATCGTCATTTGTCTAGTGTGAGTTCCCATTGTGCTTTGATTACTACCCTACCACGGCTCAAAGGAGTCGTGCAAACAGGTTTTAGTTGGGTACAGTTCCGAGCCACATGGAGGCAGTGAGCGGATCGGCAGGGGTTTCGTCTCTCCCGATATTGGGGGTGAGATCGCGCTGTGTCTAGGAGAGCCATTACACGAAGTCCTTGGCCAAGGCAGGAGATTTACTGGTAAGTATCCCAGTAGTATCTCAGGGTGTTCTTGGCTACACTCCGACACAATTTGTACCGCTTTTGGGGGTCTGACTTTTACCAACCCCCTAGGCTCGCCATGTGATGCTCATAGACGAACGGACCAGACTGTACGGATATTGTCACCGACAGGCTCAGTAGGGCATCAGGATGAGTTCGCTCATCGACCTCCCTTTTGGTCAATACCTGGAAGCCCATTACGTACGACTAGTTCTTCTGACGTGCTAGTGGTTAAATCCACAGCCAATGTATTGACGAGTCTTTAGAGTCCCCCACAGACAGTTTCTCAAGTTTCGGGCGAAACGTTGTAGAGACCGTATGATATATGGCAGGGTCCGATCATATACGTGCAGTAGTGCATGGATCATGATCGGGCGGATCATACTAGTGGGCTTTGGTTTAAGCCGGATCCCAGTATTAGATTTGTTGGATTACTTTAGTCTCATCGCATTCGCATTCGGTCGGAATGCGGATGCAGGTATGTATATACAGGTGAGGGGTATCCTTGTGATCCGTCATGAGTTTACTTTAGATGTTGCCGTATCTTTTTATTGTTGCAAACATTTGGATTAATGTTTGCATATGGAAATTATGAGCTAGATGTCATGATATGGAGCATTTATTGTGACACATGCACAAGTGGTGACTCATGGTCTCTTTTCTTGTGCATGTGTCACATTATGAGATGGATTTGTTATGATATGATAAGAAGAGAGAGAGTGGGGCTGCCATGAGTGGGTGTTGGTCTTGTATTGTTTGATATCTCATACTCTCTCTTTTTATCACAACAACACAAGAAAAGAAAAGCTCCTCTCTTCTTCTTCTTCATCTAGCTCATAACCTCCATTAATGGAAACACCTTCAACCTCCATCCAAGCAATGGATGCAAGTGACAAAGCGATCACAAATATTCTCTACAACACCTTGGACACGTCAGCTAGCACACTTCGAGCCCGAGTTGCTTCGGATGAAGCGGGAGCCCGTAAAAAGACTCGTAGATGTGGTGCCATTTCCGACGAGGAGATCAAGACCGGAGATGCCGCGAGGAGCTTGGGATGGTGGCCAAAGATCGAAGGACACGGATCGATCGGTATAGCTTTCCAACCCTCTCTCTAGATATCTAGTAGTAGGTTAATGGTTCGATCCGGGTTTTAAGCATACGATAGCGCCGGTTTCTAGTTTAAGAAAAGTTTTCGTTTCCGCATTTTGGCCTCGGACAGACGGCCGGGGCACTACCGTAGACTTACATGGTATCAGAGCCACGCCATTAACCTTTACTAGCTTTCTCTAACGTGTTTAGAACTTCGATCGGACGAAATTTCCAAAAACTGCATTTCCAATCATGAACTTTCTGTCGAATTTTTATTGTCGTCAAAAAATTATTTTGAGTATTGCAGAAAATCAGGCAGGCTTTTCTAAGAAAACTGAAAAAATTTGGTTAGCTGATTTCACTGTAGCGTGGCGGAACCGCGGCCGTACACACGTTTTGGCCGCGGATCCGCCGCAGTACTGTAGCCACAGTGCACGAAATTTTCTGAGGTGGTCTCTGACTTGGAAATGTGGTTTCTGGTATTTTTTTTTTGGTCCCAGATTTGTCTGAGTACCGGGTATTGTACTTGGGGCCCTGATTTGTCTCAAAGAATATTTATAACGACAATCAAGAACGGCGTCTCTTGGTAGCTAGCCGGTGAGTGCGTGTCGGTCCACAGGGATTTTGTGTATTCTCTATTTGTTCTAACGAGTTAATTCTTATTGGTGTCGGATTGATTAAATCTAAAAACTAAATTGATCTAAATCTTGCTAGGGTTAGGTTTAGGTTAAGTTTGGAAAGTCAATATTCCTCACCGCTTTCTGTGCCCATATTAAGATCTATTAGGTGTTATGGTAATTATTAATAAAGTGAATTAGTAGCATCGTGAAGAAATAATGTTTCTTCATCTAGGTTCTTGTCCTTCCTTTCTTAATCCTTACCCTAACCTCCATGGAAAACACGCTCAACCGGTCCTTTATACTACGGTATCACCGCTACCTCGTGGGATAGGGTGTCGTAGGGAGTGGTGTGTGCATGTATGCATGGAGTCCTATAAAAACGTGTGATGGGCAAGAAAGGGGTGAGAGATATTCATCTCTCAAGCCTTTCCCAAAGCTAACCCTAACAAGCGAGGAGACTACTCACTCATTAGGGAATTGAAAAACATTTCTAAACTATCTATCTAAGGGCAGAGAATAAAAGATCTATGCTAGGCAGGAAAATAAATTTAACTAGGGCAAGAATTGAAAAATAAAACTTACTCCTAATTTGATGCACTCTTCATTCTTCACAGAAATTTACAGATCTGAATTTTTGAGATTTACAATGAGGTACAAGAAGAGGCATAACCTAATACAAGATTTTAGGGTTCCTATTTATAGAGGATAGAAACCCTAGGGTTACAATCGACTCGCACATCTACAATTACAAGTTTACCCCCTAAGAAAAGACTAGTCAACACGCCGCGCACCGTCACAAAGATTTTGCACCAATACGGGCACCATACGGCCGCAGTTCCGCGGCCAATAGCATGGTTTGGCCGTGGTTCCGCGGCCAAGTTAGGAGCTTGATGCTTCATTTTTTCTGGGGGTCTTTCTGCTGCATTTGGGTACTTGTTTCTTCAGTTTGTTCTTCAGAATATCTTCTAGTTCTCTTCCAGATCTTTCCAGTGAACAATGTAGTGGACTTTTACCGTTTCTTCGTGTCGCTGCCTTGTACTTTGTGAACTTGTTAATTGATCTTCAATGTTCCTCAAAATGTGGGCACGATCAAGATTCCACCATTTATCGGTCGTAGTCTCACTTTTGTATCGTCTTTTGTCTTTTACACTGTTTTTGTCCCGAGAATCTGTAACCTGCAACTATGTAGCAGACATGGGTCAAAAGCACCTGTTTATTTGTAAAATGCATAAGAATGGGGAATATAATAATGCAAAATTATGGTATGAACAGGCCCACTTCGGGAAATTTTGTCGATCGAAAATTTTAAATATGTTGGTTCACAGTATTTACTTTATATCTGCGACTGTGAATGTCATTTGATCGGTAAATCTTATCTAATTGCTATAGTTCTTTTAGACGGATTTGCGAATGTGACATTCACGTTGATGTTCTGTGTTGTGCTGTGATGTTGCGGATTTATCGTGGTGGATAGCCTGGATGCAGTGGCAGTACAGTTTGGTTGTATTTGTACATTTGATATTGCGGGGCGAGCGTCCGACATGTGGACTGCCGTCACTGCCTGTTTGTATATTATTCTTTTGGGGCACGACCGGACTGAGGTCGATGTACCCGTTGTATATATTTTTTTACTTTCTGTACTAGGATTACCCCGCAGTGGGGTGCACGGATAGCCGGGTTCTAGAGGGCAACGGGCCCGCATCTTATGGCTTTAAGACGGAGGGGGCTTTACTCTAGAATTGATGGGCTATTCACCGCACTCGTAGGGGGTATAGGATGACTCAAGGAGGGGTGCACAAGTTACCGGATTCCGTGAAGTGCTGGGTGGTCCATTCACTTTCTTGAAGGGGGCTGCCTCTCTTTAGGTTTTGGCGGGTAACTTGCCGCACCCGTAGGGGTTTAGAATTTCATTGCACAGGCTGTCCACACGACCAGGGGAACGTCGGGTTTTAGTAGCGGCTCTATGAAACCCGGGGATCCCAGATTATCTGTATTGTTCTGTGATGCTTATTACTCTCTATGATGTTGTTTTTATCACGCCTTGAGCGAATATTATATATTGATATGTATACTAGTAGATGTTGTATATGTTTTACACCCGCGCTAATCCAGTCCTCGCTCTGTCGTTAGTTAAGTAACCTAACGGGTGATGACGGGACCCAGTGGCGAATGCGGATGGCATATACGTACATCATATTTTCGTTCTTTATTGGTGTGATCAATTGATGTGACTGCATTGATTCGGATCAATGCAAGCTAAACAAACCTATTCTGATGTTGTTGGAACATTTTTAAAAAAAAAGGCTGTTATTGCAAGGACGTTCTCTTTTTTTTTGCACAGTGGTATTCGGTTATAAATATCCAGCACCTCAGTCGACGAGGCAAAGGCCGAGATCCCTTCACCGGGAGTGACCCCTTGGACAGAAGTTTGCGTCAGGGTAATAACTTCACTATAGCCGATTGCCTTTTGCTTTGCATCGTAGTATTCGGTTATGAATATCCAGCACCTCATTCTATGGGGAAAGAGCCGAGATCCCTTCACCGGGAGTGACCTCTTTAGCAAAGGTTTTCGCCACTATATTTTTATAAAAAGCTATCAGGTTCCTTCAACGATATCAAGTTCATTACGTTAAAGGTTTTTCGCCAAAAACCATTCGTAGCCCTCCGTCATTTCAGACGGGTAGCACTTAGTATTCATGCTATGTTTGTTGGCCAAATTCAAGGCATAGTGTATGGTAGCTATTTGTTACCTTTCTGTTGTATAGATAGATGCATTGGTTTGGGACAGTCGTACTGCTTTGTTGGCCAAAGTCAAGGGTAGGTATGGGTGGGTTCAAATTAACCTGGATAATGACGGGTAGAACTTGACATGTGACTTATGATTTGTTGACCAAAGTCAAGGTCATAAGAGTATGGGGTAAAAATCACATTGGGAGTTTCTAAAGAAACTGAAACTTGCCAGATATGCGCTTACCTTCTGGAGTGTGATAACGTGAGTGGATTCCATCATGTTATCATTCGATGATAGTTGGATCCCGATTCCCATTGATGAGTTGGTTTACTCCTCGGGTGATCCCGACTAATCTTCTTTCAGGTTTGGAGGAGAATTTGAGGTTACAGTGGGAGGTTTCCTGATTAGATAAATTGGTAACCATTCTGATCTAGGTTAGAGTGCACGCCGAGTGTTTCATTTCTCTCTCTCTTTGGCAGCGACCATGACCCGATCCTTGACTATGACTCAGTGACCAAGTTAACCGAACCTTCTTAAAACACTGGCTTTTGGATTGTCAGAGTTGCATATTTCATTGCCACTCCTACTTTTACCCTTTTTCTCCAGAACACCCCTTATTACTACGAACATCCACTTCCATTGGATAAAACTATCGTATGGTTATATACGAACTCGAAGGAACTTGTTCCAGATTCGAGGATGGTTTCCGGTTCTGGAGAAAACGAATAGGACTATTCAGTTGTCTTTTCCTTTTACCTTCTCTCAGGTTGAGAGTGTTCCTTGGATTAGGACGGTACACCTGTTACGCTAATTGGATAGTCTTCTTCCAAACCATAGGCATGTGCCGAAAGGTAGGGAATGAAGAAAACCAATTAGCCTAACGATGGTGTACAGAAAGTAATAAGTAAAGACAAATAAAGGGATTAGAAAGAGGGCAAAGTAAAATGCGACTGCTATTCACGACCAAACCAAGTATTTCATCGCCACTCCTACTTCACCTTTGTATTTCTCCAGAAGACTTCGTATCACTACGAAGATCCACAGTTATTTGGATACTCCATCGTATGGTTATATATGAACTCGAAGGAACTTGTTCCAGTTCGGGGATGGATTCTGGTTCAGGAGAAATAGGAATAAGGTTTATTTAGTTGTCTTTTATCTTTACCTATTACGCTTATTGAATAGTCTTATTCCAAACCATAGGCTGGTGCCGAACGGTAAGGAAGGAAGAAAACCATTTAGTCTAACGAAGGTGTACAAAAGGTAACGACTATAGACAAATAAAGGGATTTGGAGAGATGACAAAGAAATATACGGTTACAGTTGTGAATCTGATAATGGAAGAGGCATTGCTAGGAATACCCGGATACCCCTTCGAAACATATTCATGTTTCAATTTCACTGTGCATTGTTAAAAGAAAACTGATTTCCCAATTAGTCCTTGCTCCAGGGTATGTATTTACCAGGTTTGATTCTCACATCTGTATGGTTTTACAGCTGATGAGTGGGAGTAAGTTATTGGGAATTGGGTGATCATCCTCATTATATCGGGATTCGTTGTAATTGGTGATATTTGAGGAAATCGCCTGGGTTGTTTGCCAGACGGCAAATATTTGGTTTTGAATATCCGTTATTATGCACCAATTTCAAATTGATATATCTGTACTTTTATTTTTATAAAGTGAGATATAACTTTTTGAAATTATGTCTATGACATTTACCTATTGTAGGGTGTTTTTCGTCACCCCATTGAGATGGGAATACGCGCGCGCTTGTCAGGCGTACTACAGATTCTCCCTACCTAGGGTAGATGGGGGTTTATTGATTGTGGGGATCCGAATCTCTGGCAGCCGCGGACTAAGCTGCCGTTAATTACCCCTCGCCTTTGGGGCGAGGGAACCTCCGATTAACGGGTTAAACTGGTCATGCGAACTCAATGTGCAGTGTACGTGTGTGTTGTTTTGGAATGGGGGTTTGGATATATCGGGAGCCACGCAGAGTTTTCACGGGGTCCCGCTACCCGGATAGCGGGCTGGGGGTCAAGGGGGCTAGCAACCCCCTTGCGGGGTGCAGGGCAGCGCCCCGGCCCAAAATTTTTTGGGAGGGATAGTGTTGTAGAGAATGTGTATGTGTACATACATGTATATATATAAAGGGGGGAAAAGGCATCCAAAGGATGCGTGGGGCCAGCGCTTTGAGCCCAAGAGCGCTGGCGCGCCACGGAGCGCTGGGCGCTTGAGCGCAAGCGCGCCACGTGTCGGCACGTGGGCGCTTTGCGCTTGAGCATAGCGCGCTGGAGCGCAAGCACGCCACGTGTCGGCATGTGGGTGCTTTGCGCTTGAGCTTAAGCGCGCCACGTGTCGGCATGTGGGCGCTTTGCGCTTGAGCGCAGGGCGCTGGAGTGCAAGCGCGCCACGTGTCGGCACGTGGGTGCTTTGCGCTTGAGCACAAGCGCGCCACGTGTCGGCACGTGGGCGCTTTGCGCTGGAGCGCAGGGCGCTGGAGCGCAGGGCGCCACGTGTCGGCACGTGGGTGCTTTGCGCTGGAACGTTGGGTGCTGGAGCGCAAGCGCGCCACGTGTCGGCACGTGGGCGCTTTGCGCTCGAGCGCAGGGCGCTGAAGCGTAAGCGCGCCATGTGTCGGCACGTGGGCGCTTTGCGCTTGAGCGCAGGGCGCTCGAGCGCCAGCGCGCCACGTGTCGGCACGTGGGCGCTTGGGCGCCGGCGAGAAAAAGGGGTCTTTTAGTCCAAGAACCAGAAGCTATGCTTCAGAAAGGAAATATTTATTATATATATATTTGTATATATATGGAGTTAAACTCCTAGGATGTTTTGAAGATGATGAAGGGCTTCTCCCCTTGAGCCCTGGTTTTTCCCCAAAGTGGGGTTTCTGGAGATGAGTCTCCTTCTTCTTCCTTTGTTTGGCCGGATCTTGAAGCTTAAGAGATGTGAGATTTTAAAAATCTCTCGTTTCTGAGATTTGATGGCAGATCTGAGTTCCCCTTTGTGGATTTTATGGTGGAAAACTACTTAGTTTTTTAAAAGAAAGAGTAAAACTCTTGATTTAATTCAAAAGAAATGAGAAGGTTTAGAACCTTGGAGAAGGAGCAGGAGGTACAAAAGAACCCTAGTTTTGGGGGGAATGAAAATTTTTATGATTTATTCATTATGATGTTGCCTTATATAGGCTTACATATTTATATATAACCCCTTGGACTTTGCAAAATGGCATTTTGCCCATCCCATGGCTCATGTGCCATTTCTTTTTTGGCACATAAGCCACAGGCTTACAAAATATTGGCTTTATGCCCATTTTGCATACATTCATGCATAAAAAAAATACATAAAAATTATTTATTACATGATTTTATTGTTGGCATGGGGAGGCTGGCCGCGGGCTCGACTTGGGCATGGGCCCGCTTGACCTGGGCTTTGGCCCACCCGGCTTGGGGTTGACCTTGATGTTCCTCTCCGAATGGCGGCCTAGACTTTGCGTCTGGCCTGAGATTCGGGGCAGATGCTATATGGTTTTATCCGTCTACCTCTCCGAGGATGCCAAGTTGATTTATGGCGCCGTACATCGGAGGTTTAGACGGATGCGGCCGATGTAGCAGACTTCGTCAGATTCCCCCTCAGGGTGAGGGGTTTTTGATTGTGGGGACGCTCTTCCCTGCAGGCGCAAGCCCCTGCAGTTAATTACGCTACCGCATCGCGGCAACAACTTTCTCCTTCTCCAGAATTTCACTTCGTGTCGTGTGTGTTTGTTTTGTTTGTGGTTGCCCGTGGATTGTATACGGAGACTGAGTAATGTCGTCGCCCGTAGGACGTGGATTAGTCCAAATCCGTATTTACTTAGATTTGGGTTTAGTGTTTTTTTTTTAGTTTAAGGATACGTAAGTCGTGTTGCGGCTAAGATCAACTTAAACGTTCGTCAAGGATGCGTTAGTCCTGTTTTGGACTAAGATCAACTTAACGTGGTGATCCATTTAATATATGACCGTCGGGACTCATCACCTCTCTGACGTCGTTGAAGGATTACAACGATGTATGTCAGAGGAGTTCAGAGATGTACCCTTGAACCAAGGTTGATTTGGAGTTTTATCATTCATTTAAATGTCTAAGGATACGTTAGCCGTATTTGGGGCTAAGATCTACTTAAACGGGACCGTTTAGATCCGTCAAAAGAGCATTTGGAGGCTCTATTGTTCCAGTTTTAGGGACGTAGTGGTCCATGTTCCAGTTTAGAGACGTGGCGGTCCATCGCCAGTTTAAGGACGTGGTGGTCCATCGCCAGTTTAGGGACGTGGTGGTCCGATATTAGTTTAGGGACGTCTCGGTCCGATATTAGTTTAAGGACGTCTCGGTCCGACATTAGTTTAAGGACGTTTCGGTCCATTATTCCAGTTTAGGGACGTGGTGGTCCAATATTAGTTTAGGGACATCTCGGTCCGATATTAGTTTAGGGATGTTTCGGTCCATTATTCCAGTTTAGGGACGTGGTGGTCCAATATTAGTTTAGGGACATCTCGGTCCGATATTAGTTTAGGGACGTCTCGGTCCGACATTAGTTTAAGGACGTTTCGGTCCATTATTCCAGTTTAGGGACGTGGTGGTCCAATATTAGTTTAGGGACATCTCGGTCCGATATTAGTTTATGGACGTTTCGGTCCATTATTCCAGTTTAGAAACGTGGTGGTCCAATATTAGTTTAGGGACATCTCGGTCCGATATTAGTTTAGGGACGTTTCGGTCCACGAGTTTAGGAACCCCGCAGTCCATATTGATGCGTGTGGTCGTCAGGACCCGTCACCTCTATGACGACGTTGAATGATTACAACGACATGTGTCAGAGGAGTTCGGCGATGTACCCTCGGGCCGGATATAAGTTGATTTAGGGAGCAACCGTGCTCAGTCAATTTGATTTGAGGACTTATGGCCACGATTGGGCTAAGTCCAGTTGAAAATGTCCAACATTTTATTTGCTTTTACATTGCATTTCTTTTTATTCTTATTTGGGCTTTGCCCAGAAAGGATACAGAGTATCTGTAACATTTCCAAAATAATAAAATATTATTTTTAGGAATTTCTATAATTTAATATTATTTTATTGATTATTTTAATATTAAATTAATATTTAAATGCAAATAAATGGAGAAAAATTATGAAAAATTATGGAAAATTCTAAAATGGGTTATTTATTGGAATTATGCCATTTTTAAGTGTTTGTGATCAATTATATGCTAATTTAGGGCTAATCGCGATTAAAAATCGCTAATCGGATTTTTGGCTTTTGGTGCAAAATTGTGCACATATCATTTTTGGACTTGTGTTACATTTTTCTACCATGTTACTTTGGGGATACTATTGGTGTGAGAAGGATTTGGATAAAGGAAAAAAAAAGGAAAAGAAAAGAAAAGGAAAGAGTAGGTGTAATGATGAGAGAGAGGGGCAAGGTCAACCCCACCTTTTTGAACCATGCTTCCATCATTCCTTCACCCTCATCTCTCTCCCTCTCCCTCATGGAGCTGCTGCCCTTTCCCTCACTCCCTCACCCTCTCCACTAAAACCCTAGATCCATCAAGAAAACTATCCCAAAACCCTACCCTCATTTCACAAAAATTGCCCACAAGCCCAAGATCTATGCAATGGACAAAGAAAAGGTGGTGTTTGGTGCTGTTGAGGATTCATGAGGTTCATGTGAGGTAATTTCTTCTCAATTAGAGTGTTAATTGTTGTATTTAAGGTTTAATTCAAGTTTCATATCGATATCGGGTGATTTGTGGATATTTGGGCAAAACTAGAGAGGATTAGAGCAATGGTGAGTTATGACTTTGCAATTGAACTTAGAAAAGGGCCTTAGACCCTATTTTGACCAATTCCCTGACCCAATCCAACCTGAACCCAAAAATACGGAATTTTAGCACTTTCATGTCGGTTTTTGTGTAGCTGAGACTTCCAGGAAAATCTGGAGCACATTGGGACTTTTTCTGGGAAATTAAGTAGTGTTAGAATGTTGTGCAGGTAGTTCTAAGTGATCACACAGAAGCCCACCCCCTCCCCACCGGTTTTGGCCGGTGGCCAATGAAGAGATGGCCGGCGACGCCGGCCCAGTGAAGGAATTAGGGCTTGGGTTCTTGCCGGGAGTTATCAGGGGATATTTAGGGTAGTTTGGTCCTACTTAAATTTGGTATTTTGACCTGAGGAGAAATCTGGGACCATTTGTTTGGGTTGCTGCTTTGGAATCTGATTTGGTTTTGCGTATTATGATTTCCAGATTTTGTATTTTGTGTGTTATCTCGATTGTGTGACGTTTAAACGTCTATATTGAGTGATTCCGGGTTGTTTTGCGAAGGTGAACCGTAGGTTCTAACCTATAGGCCTTTTCGCGTATCGTATTGGTTTTAGCGTATCGTTTCAAGTGTTGATTTGGTTTTGATGCGATGCGACACGTGTGATATGTGTAGGTACACCGCGACGATCCGAGGCGATGCAGAAGATGACGGTGATATCGACACCGACACGCAGGATACAGGTGAGTAGATTTATATCTACGGGAAGAAGTCGGGTGGATGGCGTATAGCACCCCCGCAGTCCGTGGTGTTGTATACGAATACGTATACACACGTATATTTATTATGTGTGGTTAGGATCATTGTTAGTAATAATGATATTCGTGATGCTCAGATTATATTGGTGTAGTATAGTGCGAACCCTAGGGTAGCGATTGCACTCATACCTACACTCATACATATACTTACACACATTCTTGCATTCCTTCTTTCATTTGATAGTGTGTATATCTACACATGGGTATGGGACTATGTGTTTATATACGTGGGCTGTGATGATACTTGATGTGAGGCCGTGAGATCGGCGATGTGACATAGTTGCCCTTGAGGTGCGATATGATAGTTTAGCGGGCCTTTGGACATGTGCTTTACCCGCATTCATACTTGAGGATATCTTACGATATGGTATTGAGGCAAGATCACCGACTATCATAGCTATACTTAGATATATATTGACTCAGATTAGGTGGTTTCATACCCCTCCTGTCTAGATTTCTCAGTAGACCTTGGACTGGACTGAGTCATACCTTTTTCAAAAACTAACGAATCGGGAATATTTTAAAGATAAGCAAAAAGGGTAATACGGATATTTTTCAAATGATGCATCTTTTCTTAAAACACCGTAGCCCTTACTTTACCAAAAGCCCTGATTCGTCCTATTTTAAAAGGCATGGTTGCATAACATATCTATTGGGGCAGGTTCTGTGCTTTTGCGTTGATCATTGTTTCCGCATTATTCCTGCTATCTGCATTGCATCGCTTGTATTGTTGTGATATTCAGTCATGCTGCTAGGACACTAGCACCATTATCGATGATGCATATGTTCCACGTACACTTGTTGCCGGCTCACACACTCATCATCGATAATTGCCATGTCAGTACACTGTAGTACTATTGCATTCAGTATATGATCCTTGCATGACATGATGATGTACATACCTTCCTTTACATGTGGCATACTTCATGCTTGATTATACGCATTGAGATATGTGGTTTCTATGATATTTCTGGATTTGGGAACCGAGGATGTTTTAAAAAGAGAATATATCATTACTTTAAAAACCCGGTTCCCTTGATATGATATTTCAGCCACCATGTGTTTTCTCGGTGCTGAGAGCGACATGTGACACCCGAATCGAGGCGCGGATGAGCCGATTGCGGGTACATGGTGGACCCGGTATGGTTCCCCTCGGCAAGATGATCGATGAGCTTTGCCGATTGAGCCTGGAGGCGGGCGAGTACCTACCGGTGATTGGTTGGACCTGGCGGTTATCCGGAGGATACTGACCAGAGTCGATAGATGATTTGGGCATACTGCCGGGGCAGAGGGCCAATACCGCAGACAGAGCCCGTGGGCCGGTCCGGACCGACGGAGCCCGATATATGAGGATTTACGTGCCGATGCTGGGCACGGTTTTCATGATGTTTTCGGGTGTCGATGCTGGGCACCCTGGTTCCATGATATTGATGTGTCGTGAGGGACACGGGTGGTTATATCCTCATATCATATTTCTATGCACAGGCTTGTGATATTTACTTGCATGATGTTTATCTTCAGTGGGTGACGAGTGGACGGGATCCACGTGTGTGCAGATTTGATTACATTGGTTATACCTCATATTCATGACATGCTATTACCTGAGGCACTAGCACGAGTGCTTGGCATTACACTCATGTATAGAGTTTACATTGCCAGTTTAGTATGTTTCAGCTTTATTCATATCGAGGTTTATTTATATCTGATCGTATTGACCTAGGATGGGTCATGCATTCGATTCCTGCTTGTAGATATCTTTCTATTCACGAGTTGGCAACTCACCCCCGTTGTGCCCCAGTTCTTGCAGGTTTTGCCGTACAGATTCCATAGCGGCATTCCCGGCACATTGCTTCTTATGGGTGACTTGCTTGGTTAGGTGGGTTCCTTGTATCAGAACCGCCATTGTTCATGTATTATTATTGTATCTAGAATTGTCCATCAACCAAAACTTGTATATTCTTTCAGACTTAGAGACAGTGTTGTATTATTCGACCTAGAGTCGCGCTTAGTAGTATTGCGGTTTTCTTATTGCTTTGAGCTTTCTTTTGGATTTGATCCTCGCCACTTGGCGTTGTATATTATCATATCATTGTGTGGTTGTGACCGTCGATTGACGAAGAGCTAGCTCCCGCTTGGGGATGCGTTTTATCATGTTATATATATTATTCCTGTTGTACCCCGTTCGGGGTCAGTTTTTACAAAAGAAACTCTGCCGAAATTTTCAGGAAAAAATTTCACATTTTAAAAATTTCATATTCGGCTTAGTTATTTAAAAACCTTGATTTCAAACATGTTTTTCGTCACTTCTTAAACTAGTTCCTTTACTTATTCCTAAAAATGGTTTTAGATTTCTGGGCTTTTGGCTTACTTGGATCAGATGGAGTCCTATAGACTTCATATGGTTCAAGGGCCAGTCACGTGCTCTTTCGGGTCGTGACAAAGTTGGTATCAGAGCGCTAGGTTGACCTTGGTTCGATTCTAAGTTTGACTATGTGGAGCCTAGGGAGTTATTTATATACGGAACATAGGCTTGACCTTACGGAACTTAGACTTGGTCGAGGGGGTATTCGACCTGAACTTTCGTCGTATTAGGATGACCCTTGGTTGATGGAATAGGTGACTAAAGTAGAGTGACGTACCGTTGGTATGTTCCGCGGCATACTTACGACACGCCACTCCGCTTAAGGAACCTTAGGATATACATACTTTCGAGATTAGTGATTCTCTTCATATCCTGGATTATACATCCATTTGAGATCCCCGATTCTATTAGTTTCATGATCATACCTTCATTGATGTTGTTCCTTCCTATGATCATGTATCCACTTTGGATCTGTTGTTTCCCTTCTTGCCACTGGTGTGCTCTTTTGATACTCGACTGAGGTTCCTGTCACCATGTTTGAGCGCAGTTTGGGCTGCTGCTAGGGTTACGGCCGGTGTGAGCTCGTTTGGTACGAGGGCCGACCATTGTGTTTTCTGGTGACATGAGAACGTCTCGAGTTGGTATTGTGGATTGTGACCTATAGTGGAGGCAAGTGCTTGGTTTTGCACCAGATGATCAGGCCATTGTTAGAGCTGCCAGTTGAGAGAGGACTGTTGATGTACAGCATACCTCAGAGATTGTGATGTCGCCTATCGTGCAGACAGATGGACCAGCTGTTGCTGAGATTGACAGGATGTGCTTTCGGAGCTTACGAGCTGAGATTGTCGGAGCTTTCAGGCAGATATGCGACAGATGATAGCTAGTCTACCCGATTTGAGAGACGAAGGTGATTCGTCCGATGTTACGCCAGAGCGGGCCCAGTGAGTTGAAGATTTCCAGTGTGGAGAGTCTTACTCAGATCTAGAGCAGACCGATTCAGAGATGACCGCCAATGTGTTGCCTTTCCTGGAGGATTGAGGCATTGTTCGGCGTACAGGCGTATGAGCCAGTTGTCGCTGCAAATGATGAGATATCGCCCAGATGGTTGGAGCTACTGCAGCATGAGCATATACTTAGAGAGATGATAGCGAGTCGCTAGTCACCTGAGGATGAATGACTAGGACATGTGGTTCGTTCGTTTACCGATGCGGAGTCATCAGGTAGATTGTTTCCAGCTAGAGACGACTTCACGTAGGTTCGTTGAGAGTCGATTGAGACGATCGGATGTCAGGAGCCTATTTTCCAAGTTTAAAGTATACGGAAAGACATGCAGGTGATTCTATGGACCCTCTAGAAGAATGAAACCCTAACTCGACTTAATGACCGTGTGAAAGCCTTTGAACCTTCGGGTTTGCGGCAGTTCCTCGACGCCATTAGTGAGGCTTGGGTTTGCCCTTCTACGGCTGGACCACCGACGCTGTGGCATGTACTCGATACTATTAAACTGTACCCGAGATGTGAGCTCTTGGGGGATTATGAGGTTCTGACGAGTCGATCGGATGGTTCGACATCTTTCGGATATTGTGATGGGACACTGCTTGGGAGACTCCAGATGCGAGCATAGCCGTCGGAGCGCAGTTTGTATAGCCACGATGAGTTGAGTCCGAATCAGTCGATATGTCAGCAAGGTGGAGTAAAGAGTTCGCACGAGACTTCGATGAGATGACGTTCTACTCCGCTGACATCAGAGATATGACGTGCTCGGCTAGATATCTTCTACTGAGTGAGGAAGATACCGAGTTGTGATTTCGAGTCCGCGTGAGGGACTTCGGATGGACGTAGCGAGGACATTGCAGTGCGCAGATAGAGACGCGATGTCGAAAGGGACGACGATGCAGACAAGCGAAACCAGAGGTTCGTGCGAGACGCTGATGAGCTGTCATTACTTTCCGTCGAGACCAGAGGTCGGATATGCTTACAGAGGCGCTGGGATGCGACCAATTCCCGAGGAAATGCTGTGCTGAGGACACAGATGTCCATTGGACGAGAAGAGACTTTGCGAGAGTACCAGCCTCCGTACAGATCGACATAGGCAAGATCGGCAGAGACTTTGAGCAGGATTCCTTCCAGGACATTGCCGCAAGGATGTTTGCACCAGGACCAGACGCGTGATGTGCATTCAGAGAGCCGGAGGCCGATGCCAGGGACATATGGCTTTACGAGCGATCATGAGGATTGACCGAGAGATTACCAAGGAAGTGCCAGAACGGAATCGTTCCTGTCAGCACTCCTGACCGGGCCGGTGAGCCGATGGATTGCGAGATTGGTAATCTACAGGAAGGATCAGGAACCAGAGGCAGAAGACGCCAGCCGCGAGCAAGAGGCAAGTGGAGATCTTGCACCGCGAGAGTTTGATGTACCGGCACCTTCTCGATTTCGAGGGAGGATATACTGACGACAGTGTTTATAATTTGTGATTTTGTGATTCGACTATCACATATCTGTCAGTTTGGGATTTCGGTATTTTGGCGATCCTTTTGCATGATTGGTTTTGATGGCTGAGTTCTATGACTTCTGTTTTCGTGCACCATGGTTGCACTTATTGGGCATTTATACCTGGCGCATCATTATTATTCTTGAGGTATTGATTGTGATTTCGTGCCTATTATATGCCGATGATTCGATTTATGCTTCCAGCATAGTTTTCATGCATTTTGGTGTTGTGATTTGATTTGTGCACGCTGATGCACACGGTTGTAAGATTTTCCCTTGCGGTACACTTGATTTTGGTTTGAGCCGCATTATGTCGTTGATTTTGACCCTGATATTGATGGTTGACTTTTGCACTCCGTGCTTTTGATGTGACTTACGCATGTTCGGCGTTGCTGTTGGATTTCGTGATTCCGTGCATGTTGAGTGCGCAGGGTTTAGATTTTCATTTGTGCACGATGGGTGCACTGATTTGGATTTTTGCGCATGTTGGGCGCATGTTTTGAGATACGATTTTGGTGCACACCCGATGCACTAAATCGAGATTCTTCGTGCATGTCAGATGCACCGGATTTGTGGCTGTCAGGCACATACGTTGCCTATGACAGATGCTTCGTGCACCCCCGTTGCACTTAGATGCTGTTTCGTGCACCTGTTTAGCACATATATGGATTTTTGATTTCAGTGCACACCAGACGCACAGGATTGTGTTGTGTGCATTTTTGGGATTTATTCCTTTTGGGAGCAGTACTTTTTATGATGTTGGATTTTGTTTTCATACGGAGCAGGACTAGTCAGTGGACAGTACCTGGATATACTTTTGCATGCATTGATAGTTTGAAGGGATTTCCAAGGAGCGAGCTATAGTCTCGATATTTATATACTTACGTGTCTGATATGACACGAAATGTTTTAAAACAAGGAAACCCTTCTAAATTGCTTTTAAAACGGCGGAACGTGTTTGGTAAACGAAGGATATATATACATATATAGTTTTCTTATGAAAAACGTCCGCCACTGTGCAGTGTTAGGTGCATCGCACAGCGATTTTAAAAATTTGGCATGCTTTTACATCAGCTATTCACATGTTTAGATTGGATGTCTACATGTGTAGTTCTGATCCATATCATATCGGTTTTGTATTGGATTTGACATTATGTTTTTACTTTAACTCCGATGATTGCGGGATGCTTGACGGAGTTTTGATTTTGAGTTATCTGCTCAGTACCCTTGCGCATGCATTGCGCTGTGACGTTTTATGTGTTGATGATTTCGGAGCCCCGACGACTTGGGATTTGTATCGAAATGTTTTAGTACTTGGGGGTTTTAAATTTAAATTCGGGGACCGAATTTATTTAAGGGGGGTAGATTGTAACATTTCCAAAATAATAAAATATTATTTTTAGGAATTTCTATAATTTAATATTATTTTATTGATTATTTTAATATTAAATTAATATTTAAATGCAAATAAATGGAGAAAAATTATGGAAAATTCTAAAATGGGTTATTTATTGGAATTATGCCATTTTTAAGTGTTTGTGATCAATTATATGCTAATTTAGTGCTAATCGCGATTAAAAATCACTAATCGGATTTTTGGCTTTTTGTGCAAAATTGTGCACATATCATTTTTGGACTTGTGTTACATTTTTCTACCATGTTACTTTGGGGATACTATTGGTGTGAGAAGGATTTGGATAAAGGAAAAAAAAAGGAAAAGAAAAGAAAAGGAAAGAGTAAGTGTAATGATGAGAGAGAGGGGCAAGGTCAACCCCACCTTTTTGTACCATGCTTCCATCATTCCTTCACCCTCATCTCTCTCCCTCTCCCTCATGGAGCTGCTGCCCTTTCCCTCACTCCCTCACCCTCTCCACTAAAACCCTAGATCCATCAAGAAAACTATCCCAAAACCCTACCCTCATTTCACAAAAATTGCCCACAAGCCCAAGATCTATGCAATGGACAAAGAAAAGGTGGTGTTTGGTGCTGTTGAGGATTCATGAGGTTCATGTGAGGTAATTTCTTCTCAATTACAGTGTTAATTGTTGTATTTAAGGTTTAATTCAAGTTTCATATCGATATCGGGTGATTTGTGGATATTTAGGCAAAACTAGAGAGGATTAGAGCAATGGTGAGTTATGACTTTGCAATTGAACTTAGAAAGGGGCCTTAGACCCTATTTTGACCAATTCCCTGACCCAATCCAACCTGAACCCAAAAATACGGAATTTTAGCACTTTCATGTCGGTTTTTGTGTAGCTGAGACTTCCAGGAAAATCTGGAGCACATTGGGACTTTTTCTGGGAAAATAAGTAGTGTTAGAATGTTGTGCAGGTAGTTCTAAGTGATCACACAGAAGCCCACCCCCTCCCCACCGGTTTTGGCCGGCGGCCAATGAAGAGATGGCCGGCGACGCCGGCCCAGTGAAGGAATTAGGGCTTGGGTTCTTGCCGGGAGTTATCAGGGGATATTTAGGGTAGTTTGGTCCTACTTAAATTTGGTATTTTGACCTGAGGTGAAATCTGGGACCATTTGTTTGGGTTGCTGCTTTGGAATCTGATTTGGTTTTGCGTATTATGATTTCCAGATTTTGTATTTTGTGTGTTATCTCGATTGTGTGACGTTTATACGTCTATATCGAGTGATTCCGGGTTGTTTTGCGAAGGTGAACCGTAGGTTCTAACCTATAGGCCTTTTCGCGTATCGTATTGGTTTTAGCGTATCGTTTCAAGTGTTGATTTGGTTTTGATGCGATGCGACACGTATGATATGTGTAGGTACACCGCGACGATCCGAGGCGATGCAGAAGATGACGGTGATATCGACACCGACACGCAGGATACAGGTGAGTAGATTTATATCTACGGGGAGAAGTCGGGTGGATGGCGTATAGCACCCCCGCAGTCCGTGGTGTTGTATACGAATACGTATACACACGTATATTTATTATGTGTGGTTAGGATCATTGTTAGTAATAATGATATTCGTGATGCTCAGATTATATTGGTGTAGTATAGTGCGAACCCTAGGGTAGCGATTGCACTCATACCTACACTCATACATATACTTACACACATTCTTGCATTCCTTCTTTCATTTGATAGTGTGTATATCTACACATGGGTATGGGACTATGTGTTTATATACGTGGGCTGTGATGATACTTGATGTGAGGCCGTGAGATCGGCGATGTGACATAGTTGCCCTTGAGGTGCGATATGATAGTTTAGCGGGCCTTTGGACATGTGCTTTACCCGCATTCATACTTGAGGATATCTTACGATATGGTATTGAGGCGAGATCACCGACTATCATAGCTATACTTAGATATATATTGACTCAGATTAGGTGGTTTCATACCCCTCCTGTCTAGATTTCTCAGTAGACCTTGGACTGGACTGAGTCATACCTTTTTCAAAAACTAACGAATCGGGAATATTTTAAAGATAAGCAAAAAGGGTAATACGGATATTTTTCAAATGATGCATCTTTTCTTAAAACACCGTAGCCCTTACTTTACCAAAAGCCCTGATTCGTCCTATTTTAAAAGGCATGGTTGCATAACATATCTATTGGGGCAGGTTCTGTGCTTTTGCGTTGATCATTGTTTCCGCATTATTCCCGCTATCTGCATTGCATCGCTTGTATTGTTGTGATATTCAGTCATGCTGCTAGGACACTAGCACCATTATCGATGATGCATATGTTCCACGTACACTTGTTGCCGGCTCACACACTCATCATCGATAATTGCCATGTCACTACACTGTAGTACTATTGCATTCAGTATATGATCCTTGCATGACATGATGATGCACATACCTTCCTTTACATGTGGCATACTTCATGCTTGATTATACGCATTGAGATATGTGGTTTCTATGATATTTCTGGATTTGGGAACCGAGGATGTTTTAAAAAGAGAATATATCATTACTTTAAAAACCCGGTTCCCTTGATATGATATTTCAGTGCGTCCACCATGTGTTTTCTCGGTGCTGAGAGCGACATGTGACACCCGAATCGAGGCGCGGATGAGCCGATTGCGGGTACATGGTGGACCCGGTATGGTTCCCCTCGGCAAGATGATCGATGAGCTTTGCCGATTGAGCCTGGAGGCGGGCGAGTACCTACCGGTGATTGGTTGGACCTGGCGGTTATCCGGAGGATACCGACCAGAGTCGATAGATGATTTGGGCATACTGCCGGGGCCGAGGACCGATACCACAGACAGAGCCCGTGGGCCGGTCCGGACTGACGGAGCCCGATATATGAGGATTTACGTGCCGATGCTGGGCACGGTTTTCATGATGTTTTCGGGTGTCGATGCTGGGCACCCTGGTTCCATGATATTGATGTGTCGCGAGGGACACGGGTGGTTATATCCTCATATCATATTTCCATGCACAGGCTTGTGATATTTACTTGCATGATGTTTATCTTCAGTGGGTGACGAGTGGACGGGATCCACGTGTGTGCAGATTTGATTACATTGGTTATACCTCATATTCATGACATGCTATTACCTGAGGCACTAGCACGAGTGCTTGGCATTACACTCATGTATAGAGTTTACATTGCCAGTTTAGTATGTTTCAGCTTTATTCATATCGAGGTTTATTTATATCTGATCGTATTGACCTAGGATGGGTCATGCATTCGATTCCTGCTTGTAGATATCTTTCTATTCACGAGTTGGCAACTCACCCCCGTTGTGCCCCAGTTCTTGCAGGTTTTGCCGTACAGATTCCATAGCGGCATTCCCGGCACATTGCTTCTTATGGGTGACTTGCTTGGTTAGGTGGGTTCCTTGTATCAGAACCGCCATTGTTCATGTATTATTATTGTATCTAGAATTGTCCATCAACCAAAACTTGTATATTCTTTCAGACTTAGAGACAGTGTTGTATTATTCGACCTAGAGTCGCGCTTAGTAGTATTGCGGTTTTCTTATTGCTTTGAGCTTTCTTTTGGATTTGATCCTCGCCACTTGGCGTTGTATATTATCATATCATTGTGTGGTTGTGACCGTCGATTGACGAAGAGCTAGCTCCCGCTTGGGGATGCGTTTTATCATGTTATATATATTATTCCTGTTGTACCCCGTTCGGGGTCAGTTTTTACAAAAGAAACTCTGCCGAAATTTTCAGGAAAAAATTACACATTTTAAAAATTTCATATTCGGCTTAGTTATTTAAAAACCTTGATTTCAAACATGTTTTTCGTCACTTCTTAAACTAGTTTCTTTACTTATTCCTAAAAATGGTTTTAGATTTCTGGGCTTTTGGCTTACTTGGATCAGATGGAGTCCTATAGACTTCATATGGTTCAAGGGCCAGTCACGTGCTCTTTCGGGTCGTGACAGTATCAATTTGTTTTGGGCTCTGCCCTTTTTTAGGCCTGCTGGGTCTTTTTGATTTGGGCCTGGCCCTTCAAGTAATGCATTGCATTTGTGCAAAGCACTAGGAATCTTTTAGATTCAAGAACAGAAGTGCAAAGCACTTTTTTAATTTCTTGATCTAAATTTAGATCAAAGAAAATAAAACAAGTTTTTCCTTGTTTCAGAGAACCAAAGGTTCATAGCAAGTGCAAGGCACTATTTTTTTTTAATTATTTTTATTTATTTATTTATTTATTTATTGAAGATCACTGATCTTATTCTTAGATCAATGATCTATTCCTGAGAGAATTTTCTCTTCTTTTAAAGGTTTTTACCTTTTTTTTGTATTCTCAAGGAGTTCTTAAGAGTTCTCTTCTCTCTTCTTTTTTTTTATCCAGATGTCTCTCCCCTCTTGAAATGAGGTCTGGGGTCCTTTTTATAGTGCTCAAAAATTAGTTAAATTTGTTTAAAAGATCTTTTTCTGAGTGATTTGGGGAATTTTCCCCACCGTTGGATCTTTGATCCAAAGGCCCCTGTTTTACAGAAGAAATCTTCTTGTTTTAACAAGAACAGAAAAAAATTTCCTTAAATCTTCATTCTGTTTTTGCGCAACTCCCCAGCGCGTGACACGTGTCGCGCAGTGAAGCGCTTGCGCAACTCCGCTTGCGCAACTGCGCAGACGCGTGTCGAGCAGTGAAGCGCTTGCGCAACTCCGCTTGCACAACTGCGCAGACGCGTGTCGAGCAGCGGTGCACTTGCGCAACAGTGTTTGCGCAACTGCGCAGACACGTGTCGCGCAGCTGTGCACTTGCGCAACAGTGCTTGCGCAACTGCTCGGACACGTGTCGCGCAACAGTGCGCTTGCGCAGTTGTGCTTGCGCAACTGCGCAGACACGTGTCACGCAGCGCAGCGCTTGCGCAACTGAGTGTTGCTTATGTTTTTTAAAGAGCCTTGCTCTGATTGGACGCACTGCCTTGGGCGTTGTGCTGCCGTGTCAACTTCTGACACGTGGCGCGTTGCGCGCAGCGCACGGGATCCGAAGAATTGCTTCAAAATTTGAATTTTTGAAATTCAAACAGAGCCTAGCTCTGATTGGGGGAACAAATACCCCCCCACCGTTGCGCTCACGTGGCGTGCACGTGAGTGCAGCGGTGGCAAGATCCCGACCGTTGGATCATGGAGGTCAGGTGAAGAGGCGCAGGCGCCTATAAATGGGACCCTTGGTCCTTTAATTTCTTTACCGTTTCAAGAACTTTGATTCAGAGCCTTGCTTTTGCTTCTTCCCAAGAACATTAAAGTTCAGAACTTAGAATCACTCTAGGTAAAAATTTAAATTAATTTAAATTAAATTTAATTAACAGAGCCTTACTCTTATAGATCTTTGATCTAAAGAAAACCCCTTTGGGGTTTCTTCAACAGAGCCTTGCTCTCATAGATCTTTGATCTAAAGAAAACCCCTTTGGGGTTTTATCCACAGAGCCTTGCTTTCAAAAATTTACAGAGATCTTGTTCCTGGGTTTTAACCCATGAACAGAGCCTTGCTCATAGATCAAATGGAGAACTCCTAAAAGTTTTCATGGATCTTTAAGATCCCAAAATTTTTCTTTTAATCCTTAGGAGTTATAGTTTTCATTACTATTACAGAGCTAGGCCCCCTTTTTTTAGGAAGTTTTATTCCCTTGAGATCAGAGTTTGACAAATGTCACTCTGTGATAGAGCTTTGCTCTAAAAGGGGAGATTTTCTCCTTGTCTCTAGGGATTTCCCCCCAATGAGGATATTCTCTTGGGGGACTTTTTCATTAACTGAAAGTCTCATCCAATGATGGGACCGTCTTATCAAATGATGAGCCGTCATCTAGATTTTGTGGGTCCCCCTTTGGTCCCCTACCCACTGCATTGCAGTGTGATGTAGGACTTTAAAATGTGAAGCATTGGAACACTAACGGTTATTATTTTCTTGCTTTTTCTACAGGAAACATGTCTGAAGATTTGTCTTTCCCTTTCGTTCGCTCGGAAGGAGGGTTCCTCCATTCGCCAGTGGACCGGGTGGCGTTCGCTCTCATTAAAGATCATAACCCTGAGTGCAAAAAGCTCCACTTGTGGGGAAGGTGGTACAGCCAGATCATCCAAGGCCGTCGCAGCTTTAGTTCCGCCTCGCCGTCTGAGCCTACAGTCACGATCCCCTATGCAGACGAACCCCCGGTGAAGTATGCCGTGGAGGTTAAAAACTGGAATTCTGATGACCTCCTCCAGCCTGCGATCGGTGCCATTCCCGTGCAGCCGCCGCCGGCAATATACATTCCGGGGAGGCGAATCTGTCAGGGTGAAGCACGCCCTTGGGGACAGGCTTACAATATTGGACTGATCCCGCGACCCCCCGCCGGATATTTACAGTGGGACCGGTACATTTTATCGACGAAAAGGACTCATCTAACGAGGATTGGTTTATATCCAGCCATCTACGTTTCCCTTTTCGAGTATCCCTCTCCTCCAACGTGGTGGGTCAAGGCCTTTATCGAACAATGGAATATCCCCACTCACACCTTCCTGATGACGGATAGGGAAGTCTCTATCTCCTTGGAGGAATTCGCTGAGATTTCGGGTCTACCAATGAGGGGAGAGCACTACAAGGAGCTGCTTCCTCCTGACGAGTACGTCTTTGCCACCAAGCAGCTGGTGTTTGACTTGACTCCAGAGAACGCCATTCAGCATCAGTATCCGGGCTTGGTGAAGGTATTGGAGATCTATGAGGAACTCCATCTGGAATCGGGCGACTGGGGCGTCAGTTTCGCAGATTTTATTGCTCGCTTCATTCGCCCAGAGTTCCTATCAGAGGAGGGCGAGAAGTTCGCTCATCTTGGTGACCCTTTTGGTTTTGGCTTGGACCGCCGACCCGTATCGGACAATGACCAGAAGGATTTCTATCTCCCCAACGCTGCCATTGCTGCTTTCTCGGAAATTGATGTCCCGGGCATGGATGGGGAAACCTTTTTTATTGGATTCTTGGGCTTGTGGCTATGCAACTTTGCACTCCCCATGCACCCCCGCCTCATGCGGCCCTCTGTCTGGTTTGCAGTTATCGGTAGGAATCGCCGGGCTGGCTTACCTTTATCATGGACTTAGCGTAGCGGCGGACGCCAGTGAGCCCGAGGTACAGCCTGCTAACTTCCCGATGC
Source organism: Agapanthus africanus (assembly GCA_030015575.1). NCBI lineage: Eukaryota > Viridiplantae > Streptophyta > Magnoliopsida > Asparagales > Amaryllidaceae > Agapanthus > Agapanthus africanus. The sequence goes on from CM057341.1 coordinate 201,162,267, forward strand.
ACTACTTCACTTCTTGGATGGAGATGCATGTGCGAGGGGTGTTTGGTGCCCACAAGACTCCTCCGTTCTTCGAGAAATACAGACTCCCGAGAGTCATGCGGTTGGTTGGCGCTTCAATTGTGGTTCCAGCCCCGCGGGAGTCTAGAGGGCTGCTCCTTCGTCCACATCTGGTCGGAGCGAAGGCTTCTTTTGTGGACAAGGTCATAACCATAGGCTCAGAGACCACCAAGTCAGTGGTGCCCCTGCGTGATGACTTCAAAGATGGGGCTTCTGTATTGAAAGCTCGGGAAATCCTCCATCTCTACTCCATCCGGCCGGGCTATCTAGTGTTCAGGCAGAATAAGACAGCCTTGTTTATGAGATATAACCCACACCGATTTGCCCTCCAGTCAAGCTACAACCAAGGGATCCCGCTGGAAGCTTTCTTGGAAACGCCCGTGGTCGGCCCAGAGGGGATAAAGAATGCGATGCATCATTTTACATGGCTTAACACAGGTTCCTATTTCTTCATTAGTGAACCCAGCTGTGCCCCTAAGATGCTTAATTCATATGTGGCCTGGTATGCGCACGCGATGGGCCCAATTATCTTAACAGAGAAGCGTATGCTGGTTGACCATAGGGGTGCGCCTCCCGGCGGCGATCGCAAGGCCCCTTTGCAGCCAAGGCTCCCGGTCGTCCCTCCGCTAAATGATGCTGGAGTCGGTCGACCACGCATGTTGAGCCCCCCGCGGGGATTGCCGCTGCCCGCTACGGTGGATGCACCATCGGCGCCCCGTGCTCCCACGAAGGCGGCTAATGTAGTATCGCCAGAGCCAGGCGTAGGAGCAGATATTGGGACCCGCCGCCCTAAAGTGACTGCCAAGCGCAAATCTTCTCCGGGTGGGTCTAAAGCTGGCGAACAGAAGAAGAAGAAGTCCACCCTTTCCCTCGATGCGATCCTCAGCTTAAAGCCTGCGGCTCCTCCCACCGAAAGCATATGTGAATATAGCAGTAATGAGGGCTTCTTGGTAGACCCTGCGGACACCAATTTGGCTGCCGCCACTGCAGCTTCTGAGCGATCGGCGAGGCTCGAAGCGATGTTAAGCAAACTCGCTGAGTCCGGTAATCATCAGCCGCTTTATTTGTCATTTTATTGCACTTTTTATTATTATCTTTAACTAATATTTTCTCCATTTTCAACAGGTGTCTCTACTGAAGAGGCTATTGCTGCCTCCCTGAAAACCTTCCAGGAGGAGGAGGAGAAGCGTGCCCTAGCAGGCGTCGGTATGTTTCACCCCTTTCTCTTTTATAAGGAAAGTTTGTCGTCTTTTTCTGATGGTCAACCTAACCTTCTTTTGTTTCTTTGCAGGGGTTGTATCAATTGATGCGGGGATCCTTCCCGAGCCCGTTACCGAAGTCCCGGCTTCGTCGAAGTTGCCGCCAGAGCCTCGGCTTGACAAAACGACGAGGGATGCCCTGAAAAATCTAGAGGCCTCCCTATTTACGGACGAAGAAGCCTCACTCAAAGAAGCCCTAGTGGCATCCGTCTCAACGGCTCGAGAGGAGCGGAAGCGGTTGAGACACGAAGCAAAGGCGCGCAGAGCTGCTTTGGCCCCAGGAGCGGGCCCTAGCACTATTCCTCGTGCCGACACTCCTTCTGAAGAGGCCCCTGCCGTCCTGTCTACTGCTCATAGGCAAGTGGCGCGCGCGGCCTGGAGTGCAAACGATAAATCTTCTTCAGGTAGCATTTCTTTCAGAACCTTGTTGTAAGAATTATAAAGCCATTGGCTCATATGCATTCCATCTTGCAGGGCCAGGTCCGACTGAGGGGGAGGTGGAGACCATCGAACCCAGGGGAGCGGAGGAAGCGGTACTTGCCGAACCAGAGCTGACAGTGAGCAACGTCGTCGGGGCCACGGGGCCTGAAACAGAGGTTGAGGGATCCACCGCTGAGAGGGTCATTGATGCCGCACCTGAGGTGGCGGCAGATGAGATGATTGTCTTAACCGAGCCGAAAGCAGTAGAGGGCGATGCGCTTGAGGCTGGAGACCTCGTGGTGCCGATGGACGAGACAATCGCGACCACAGAACCCGAGGGAGTATCGGGTGAGGCGGCCAGGATTCCTGAGGAGGAGCTGACCCCTCTTTCCCAGGAATCTGGCAATATTCCGATCATAGCCCTCCCCGTGTATGGTTCCTTGCCGTCTCCAGGGCTTGCGAGCACAACAACAGTTCCCATCGAGTCGGGTGATGAGGCTACGGGCGGTGGTCTCATGTCATTGGAGGAGGGGATTGCTTCAGTTTCGGCTGGCAGCTCGTCGGGTAAATTTTTTAGTTACCAGCGTTCTTCTTTTTTTTTTATATATGTCTCACGACCACTTCTAACAAGTTTGTCTTTGCAGGTGCGGCCAGTGCCGACGCTCCATTGCTCGAGGGAGCACCGTCAACTACTGCTTTGGCGGTGGTCACTTCCCCGCCTTCCCTTGTACCATCGCGGATGTTGGAAGGTATGGATTTACGACTCATGCATTAATAATTTTTTTTTAAAATGTAGCTTTTATACTAACGTTATATTACTGTGCCCTTTCAGGAGTGCTCTTTGATCATTTATATCAAGTGTTGCTCCCACACTTCTCCTTTCCATCCGAACTCGCTTCTCCCTCTAGTGGCGCCGGTGAGTATACTTTCACTACAATGTCTTTATTTATCCCTTTTTTAGCAACGGGATGATTTCTGACTTTTCCTTTTCTTTATTGCAGTGCCACAATTCGAAGGAGGGGATGCAAGACCTGCTACGCTACCGGCCCCTCCGGCTTTGCCGTCCGTTGCAGCTGGTATAGTAAATTTCCTTTTTGGTAACCCTTCAACATCTCTTGAACCATTGTTTGACCATGTTTTGTTTTGCAGCTATTGTTCCGGCTCTGGTCCCTTTTGAGTCTCGCGTCCTTTCACCGGCAGGCCCTTTCTTGAAACGTCCATCTTCAAAGGGTGCAGTGATGAGTTTGGGCATGCTGAGCGGGTACATCGAAGAGCTCAACATGGACGCTCTCCCTTATGCCGTAGATTTCGCTGTGGAGGTTAACCCGATGTTGGCGGCGCTCGTAAATTTTCATAACGAAGGCGTCGTCGAATCTTGGGTTAATCACTGCAGGGAGATCGAGGCCTGTCTACATCGGCTGGAGTCGACACGTCCTTCTCCCGAAGTTTTAGCCCTGAGCACCCAACGAACAACTTGGCTCGAGCAAAGCACTTCTCACTTCCGCCATTTGGAGCAAGAAGCAGCTTTAAAACTAAGGGAGTGCCAAAAGACCTCGAACGAAACGGCCCATCTGCGCGCTAAGGTTGAAGCAAATGCTGCCCAAGTGAAGACTATCTTTGAGGGTCTCTTGGAGCGCATCTCCCATGGGCTAAACTTGAAGCGGAAACTTGACGTAGCTGAGCGCAATATCCCAGGTCGGGAAGCTGCCTACCAGGTCGTCAGGAAGCAGCTTGCGTCTGTCTTGCAGCAACGAGCCCAAGTGGAGGCAGGGCTGGCGGTGGTAGCCGATCAAGAGAAGGCATGGAAGGGCGTATGCGAACAATTGCTAAATCTATGCAAGACGCTTCCTTCCCAGTAATTCTCCTTGTATCATTTGTACTTGTAAAATATATGTATATATTTTTATATATTTTTTATTCTTTAGTACAATGTATCCTGTACTCGATCAACATTTATGAATAAAAGATACACATTTTTGTAATGTCCTGTGTCACTTCTTCGCTTTTTCTTTCTTTTCAGCATGACATCTTTAATGCAGCTTATTGGCATATAACTTCATTTCTCCCAGAGATAACGATGGCCTAGACTGCAGGTTCAGATCTGCCGCCTAGGACTTTTCAACTCTATGAGCCGTGAGGGTCTCATAGAGACTTTTCTCCCTACGGGTCGAGAGGATCTCGTAGGTGGTTTTTTTTTCTCCTTAGGAGTCGTGAGGATTCCTAAGTGTGGTTTTCTCTTATAAGTCGTAAGGATCCTACAAGAGAATTTTTCCCTCTTACGAGTCGAGAGGACCCGTAAGCGGTTGTTTCCCTCCTTATCGAAACTCGACTTTGGAGAGTGAGACCCGTGTATAGTATGCAAGAGACCATTTTAGATCGACTTGTAGGGTCCCATCGTTCAGGAAGCAAGTTTTCCCACCTCTGCTGCCTGAGGCTTCATCTTGCAAATTAAGAAGCAAGTCCAATTTGTTGAAGAAATCCCCTTTTCTGAATGATTTGGCGGAATTTCCCCCACCGTCGGATCTTTGATCCAAGGGCTTCTGTTTTACAGAAGAAAATCTTCTTGTTTTAACAAGAACAGAAAAGATTTCTTCAGAATCTTAATTTTGTTTAGCGCAAATGCTCCAGGGTACAACACGTGTCGCACAGCGCACAGTGCAGCGCAACTTCGCTAGCGCATCTGCGCCGACACGTGTCACGCAGCGCACGGCGCATATGCCGCTGAAGCGTTGCTTCCTTTAATTTTGCTTGAAATAGAGCTTTGCTCTGATTGGGTGCGCTGCTTTGGGCGTTGCGCTGATGCGTCTGCGTCAGACACGTGGCGTATTGCGCAGCGCAAATAATCTGAAGCGTCGCTTCATTAAATTAATTTTCAAGTCAGAGCACGGGCAAGACGAAGCGTTGCTTCATCTCTCGCCTCGGAATTTGAACAGAAGTTCGCTCCGATTAGGGTAAACTGCCGTGACAACTCTTGGAAGTCGAAGAGGCACTTGATGCCTATAAATAGTACCTTTCGCCCCCCCCCCCCCCCAGATATTTATCATCTTTCAGATTTCTATTTTCGAAGACCTCAGAGCTTTGTTCTTGCCTTCAAGAACTCTGGTGCCTTGCTCCTCCTTTTTTTTCCAAAGTTTTTAGGAAAACTTTAGGTAAAATCGATTCTTAGATTAATCTTAACCAGCAGAGCTTTCATCCAGGGGACTTTATCCTTGAACATAGTTTTGCTCTCTAGGAATTTAGTCCTCTACGTATATTATTGCTTTTCTATTGCTGATCTTCCTGTAATATTTCCTCCAGGCATAATGGCGGCGGTGCATCTATACAGTTTGCACGATTTTATTACCTACGACGATATCCGCACTCAGGGTCGTCAACAAAACCAAGAGTTTACAGACGCTGAATATGCAGAAGTCATGGGTCGTCTGAACGCAAGCGGTGGTTGGCTGTTGCCTCGTCGTTCGGCCCTTTTGAAAGTCATGTTGGGAGCCATATGGAGAGCACTTCCGGGTCTTCATGAGGCCTTACCTCTCAACGCGCTGGATGATGCCGAAGACAAGGTGCATTCAGTGTACCTGACAGGGCTGATTTCAAAGAAACGACGGAACAACCTTATTGACATCCTACACCAAGTCTTCCAGCAGACGACGATAGTTGCTGCTTATCAAAGGCCAGGAGGGCTCGCCGATGATCTCGATACAGAAGAGCGAGAAAGACTGCGCATAAGAATAATTAGAAAGGCCAGAAGAACTCTGGATGACCTTACTTTTGATTTCCTCAATCCGTGCCCCGGATCTGAGGTTATACCGTTGTAATAATTTGAATAATGTTTCTTATTCATTATTCTTATGCTTGTAAAAGAAAATTTTTTTTTAGCAGTATGAATGGAAACCCTTCCCTTTTCTATTTCAGCTTGTCTTATTTCTCGTCCTGAGTCTTCTGCCCATGCATAAATGAATGCGTCACGCACGCCAGATCAAATGTAGAACGGATATTCTTTCTGTCATCTTCTTTTTTTTTTATTGTCAGCAGGCTGTCTTAATAACCATGGTTGATGGATGTCTAAAACGAGTATTCCGACTTCCTTAGGAAATAGCGATGGTTTAGGCCGCAGGTTCTGGTCTGCTGCCTAAGACTTTTTCAACTCTATATGCCGTGAGGGTCTCATAGAGGCTTTTCTCCCTACGGATCGAGAGGATCTCATAGGCGGATTTTCTCCTTAGGAATCGTGAGGATTCCTAAGTGTGGTTTTCTCTTATAAGTCGTAAGGATCCTATAAGAGAATTTTCCCTCTTACGAGTCGAGAGGATTCGTAAGCGGTTGTTTCCCTCCTCGTCGAAATTCGACTTTGGAGAGTGAGGCCCGTGAATAGTATGCAAGAGACCATTTTGGATTGACTTGCAGGGCCCCATTGTTCAGGAAGAAAGTTTTTTAATCCTTGCTGCCAGAGACTTCATCTTGCAAGGTGGGACGAACCGGGAATTCTCTCGCGGAGACAGTGGTGGCTCTGCGAGTTGATGCGGGTCGGGAGGCTCTCGTCACGGAGTGTTTGTATCCGTGAGTCGAGGAGTTTTCTAGGGATTACCTGTTTCCCAAGCGCCAAGGATTATTTGTTTCCTTAGGGTTTGAAACGAGTCGAGGGTTCCCATAGAGGCTCTGGTGGCTCTGCGAGTCGACGCGAATCAGAAGGCTCTCGTCAAGGAGTGTTTGTATCCGTGAGTCGAGGAGTTTGCTAGGGATTATTTGTTTCCCAAGCGCCAAGGATTATTTGTTTCCTTGGGGTTTGAAACGAGTCGAAGGTTCCCATAGAGGCTCTGGTGGCTCTGCGAGTCGACGCGAATCAGAAAGCTCTCGTCATGGAGTGTTTGTATCCCTGAGTCGAGGAGTTTGCTAGGGATTATTTGTTTCCCAAGCGCCAAGGATTATTTGTTTCCTTGGGGTTTGAAACGAGTCGAGGGTTCCCATAGAGGCTCTGGTGGCTCTGCGAGTCGACGCGAATCAGAAGGCTCTCGTCAAGGAGTGTTTGTATCCGTGAGTCGAGAAGTTTGCTAGGGATTATTTGTTTCCCAAGCGCCAAGGATTATTTGTTTCCTTGGGGTTTGAAACGAGTCGAGGATTCCCACAGGGGCACTGGTGGCTCTGCGAGTCGACGCGAATCAGAAGGCTCTCGTCAATGAGTGTTTGTATCCGTGAGTCGAGGAGTTTGCTAGGGATTATTTGTTTCCCAAGCGCCAAGGATTATTTGTTTCCTTGGGGTTTGAAACGAGTCGAGGATTCCCACGGGGGCACTGGTGGCTCTGCGAGTCGACGCGAATCAGAAGGCTCTCGTCAAGGAGTGTTTGTATCCGTGAGTCGAGGAGTTTGCTAGGGATTATTTATTTCCCAAGCGCCAAGGATTATTTATTTCCCAAGCGCCAAGGATTATTTGTTTCCCCAAGCGCCAAGGATTATTTGTTTCCTTGGGGTTTGAAATGAGTCGAGGATTTCCACGAAGGCGCTGGTGGCTCTGCGGATCGACGCGGATCAGGAGGCTCTCGTCAAGGAGTGTTTGTATCCGTGAGTCGAGGAATTTGTTGGGAGGGTATGGTTCCCTCTTTGTTTATGCCCTTGGATTGTATACAGGGATCGATGTGATCTTAACTGTAGGGCAAAAAGTTTCATTCTTTCATTTTTTTATTCTTTCCGCGATGCTCTATCATTTCAGCTTTTATATCGCGAAGGTCGCGATTGCCCAATCATTTCGGCTATTTTTCGCGGTGCCCAATCATTTCGGCTGTTTATTTTATTTTTACTCGCTGCTTTTTATTGCGAGTTGCCCAATCATTTCGGCTATTTCGCATGCATACATTTTACTTGCTGCTTTTTATTGCAAGTTGCCCTATCATTTCGGCTATTTCGTATGCATGTGCGGCCTACTGGATTTTCGCCGTAAACCTGAACTTGGACACCGATTTTGGCATCAGCACCGCTACAACCGGGATATTGCCAGGAGCGAATTATCATTTGCTTCTGTTGTTGTCGAACAAAGGAGGCTTAGCGACCAGGGTTAAGGTCCTGTCGACTAAGGCTTTTGACTTCATGAGCCGTAAGGGTCTCACAAAGGTATTTCTCCGTACAAGTTGTGAGGATCTTGTAGGTGTATTTTCTCCTTAGGAATCGTGAGGGTTCCTAAGTGTTTTGTTCCTCTGTAAGTCCTAAGGATCCTACAGGAGGGTTTTCTCCTTGTAAGTCGAGAGGATTTACAAGGGTTGTTTACCGTGTGGACATATCCCTAGTCTCAGATGGGACTTAGTTAGGGAAATGTTTATTCGCGCCCGTGGATTGTATACAAGGGTCAGTGCTGAGCCACTTATAGGGCAATATCGAAAGTTGTGGGGGTTGCTTAAGCACAGGTTTAGATCTCTGTAACTTAAGACTTTCAAATCTTACGAGCCGTGAGGGTCCCATAAGAGCGTTCTCCTTACGAGTCGTGAGGATCTCGCAAGTGTATTTTCTCCTTAGGGATCGTGGGGATTCCTAAGTGTGTTGTTCCCTTGTGAATCGTAAGGATCTCACGCGGGTGGTTTCTCCTTATAGGGTCAAGAGGACCCTACAAGTGTTTCTTAACGAGGTTGCGCCCTTTCGGGTTTTCACAAACACTCGCCGGTAGTCCTGCTGTTTTTACTCACGGAGCCCTCTCGGGTTTTCATCCATGCCCGTTTTGCTTATGGACATACCGTTTTTTTTTACGAGGTCGCGCCCTTTCGGGTTTTCACGAACACTCGCCGGTAGCCCTGCTGTTTTTACTCACGGAGCCCTTTCGGGATTTCATCCGTGCCCTTTTCCTTATGGACATACCGTTTTTTTTTATTTTATTTTATATGTTTTTTTTATATCTCGTCAGCCTAAAAGATGCTGCGGTAGTAGTTTAAAGACATTTCGGTCCGCTATTAGTTTAAGGACATTTCGGTCCGCTATTAGTTTAAGGACATTTCGGTCCGCTATTGAGAGGTTGGCTACTGCTTATAAAACTTGAGCTTAGGAAGATAGCGAGCGGACATGGTCGTCGTCATCTATCATTGACCTAGGCTATGGCTCATTAAGCGTAGTATTTCTTCAGGAAGCGACCGTTTATCGGCCTGAAAGGCCTTTCACCGTGCATGTCCATGAGTAGATATGCCCCACCCTGGTAAACTTTATCTATGATGTACGGGCCTTCATAGTTTGGCTCGAATTTTCCCCGCTTGGCGTGATTGGGGATCATAGGCCTTTTGACCACTAGCACGAGTTCGCCTTGGTGGAATGTCCTCGGTCGGGTCAATCTTTCGTATGAGCGCGTCATCTTTGCTTTATAAGCTTCCAGATTTTGTTGCGCTATGAGCCTAGTTTCATCAAGGGCCTCAAGCTCCTCAAGCCGAAGGTGAGAATTTTCTTCGTCCGTTAGCTCGTGGTGAACTACCACTCGTAGAGAGGGTAACTCTATCTCGAGAGGGAGTACTGCTTCCGTACCGAACACCAACGCGTATGGCGTTGTGTTTGTGGCTGTCTTGAACGTGGTCCGATATGCCCAAAGAGCTTCTTGCAGTCTCTCATGCCAGTCTTTCTTATTTCGGGACACTGTTTTCTTTATAATTTTCGTCAAGGTCTTGTTGAAGGCCTCTGCGAGACCGTTAGCTCGTGGATTATAGACTGAGGAATATCTCCAGTCTATGTTATGCTGCTGTGCGAAGCGGTTGATTTTATGACTTCGGTAGACTGGCCCGTTATCGGAGATGATCCGCCTCGGAGTTCCAAACCGATATATGACGTGCGTTTTGAAGAAATGGAGGATATTCTCCGTCTTCACTTCTCTCAACGGTACTGCTTCTGCCCACTTAGAGAAGTAGTCAGTCGTCGCTAGGATGAAACGATGTCCTTTAGACGATGCTGGTTCAATGGGGCCAACTATATCAGTTCCCCACATTTCGAATGGCCAGCTAGCCACCGTTGGATGTAATGGATTTGGATGCTGGTGGATGAAATCCCCATGAATTTGACATGAGTGGCATTGCTTCGCATATTCGATGCAATCCTGAATCATCGTGGGCCAGTAGTAGCCCATCCGTTTGATCTTCAACTTCATCTTTGGGCCCGCTTGGTGAGAACCGCAGAGTCCGTCGTGAACTTCCTGGACGACCCTTCTCGCTTCGTCAGGTCCTAGGCATCTCAGCCACAGAGAATCAAATGACCTCTTGTATAGAGTATCGTTGACGAAGGCGAAAGATAGAGCTCGTTTCATGAGCTGATGTCTTGTGGACGCTTCTTCGGGCATTCGGTGGGTCTTGAAGTAATCTATGAAGATTTCTCTCCAATCCTTGGTATTTTGCCAATCTTTTACTTGCAGGGTTGTCTGCTCGTTCGTCCCTTTTTCTTTGGATGATTCCAGAGATATTTCTGCTGGGGCAAGCACTCGGCGGCTTTGTACCACGATTCTAACGTCATCGAGGTTCTCGTCAGCCAATTCTTTAGCAAGTTTGGCCAGTGCGTCCGCTTTGCTGTTTTCCGCGCGCGGTATGCTTTCTAAAGTATAGGAGGGAATTTGGGTCAACAGTTGTTGCACCTTTTCCCCGTACTTTACCAACTCCGGTTTGCACGTTTGGTAGTCGTCGTTTACTTGGCTAACGACCAGTTGAGAATCCCCGTATATGAGGAGATTTTCAATTCCCATGTCAATGGCGATCTCGAGGCCTGCTATCAAAGCTTCATATTCAGCTTCATTATTCGTTCTCGGCTCTATTAAGGAGAATACGAAGCGCATTATCCCTCCTTGTGGAGTTACAAAGATGAGGCCTACCCCCGATTTGATTATAAGGGTGTTTTGTTTGCGCTTCTTCATAGAAGATGCACCATCAAAATAGAGTTCCCATCGGGTATCACCACCGTCGATTGCATCAAACGCATGTTCTTCTGGAAGATCGCAATTTAGAGGAGAATCGGCGGGTATGGGATGTTCAGCGAGGAAGTCGGCGATGGCCTGGCCTTTCACTGCCTTGAGGGGTCGGTACGTTATCGAGAACTCCATTAAGAGCAGGGCCCATTTAGCGAGTCGTCCCGTTAATATGGCCTTCGACATTAGATATTTGAGAGGGTCCACCTTTGAAATGAGATGGACTTCATGCGCTAATGCGTAATGTCTAAGCTTTGTTATTGCGAAGATCAACGCCAGGCAGTGTTTTTCAATGGGGGAGTAATTGCTTTCTGCCCCCAGCAGAACCCGACTTAAGTAGTAGAGTGCTCTTTCCTTCCCCTGGTCATTCTCTTGTGCCCATAATGCGCCTAAAGAACCTTCAAGGGCGGCCGTGTAAAGAATGAGAGGCTTTCCCTTAACCGGAGCAGCCAACACTGGAGGGTTTTGCAGATACTGCTTGATCTCGTCCAGTGCGCCTTGGCATTTGTGATCCCAAACGAATGGGGTTCCCTTATTCATCAGGTGACTGTAAGGACGGCACTTTCCTGAAAGATTAGCGATAAACCGCCGAATGTATGCAAGCTTTCCTTAGAGAGATCGCAGCTGTTTAAGAGTTCTTGGCGGAGGCATTTCCATGATCGCCTTGATTTTAGACGGATCTATCTCAATACCTCGGTGTCGGACGATGAATCCCAGGAATTTTCCCGAGGAAACCCCGAACGCACATTTAAGAGGATTCATCTTCAAATTGTATTGCCGAAGGCGTTGAAATACGGTCTTCAAATGCTCGAGATATTCTTCGTATGATTTGCTTTTAACCATGAGATCGTCGATATAGCATTCGACGATTTCGTGTATAAGGTCGTCGAAGATCTTTGTCATGGCCCTCTGATAAGTAGCACCGGCGTTCTTTAAACCAAAGGGCATCACTTTATAACAAAATATACCTAGAGGGGTCCTGAAGGCGGTGTGTTTCTGCTCTTCGGGATGCATTTTTATCTGGTTATACCCCGATGAGCCGTCCATGAAGGAGAAAACCTCATGAGTGGATGTATTGTCTATCATCAATTCGGTGAATGGCACTGGGAAATCATCCTTCGGGCAAGCATTATTAAGATCCCGGAAGTCTATGCATATGCGCACTGTTCCGTTTTTCTTCATCACCGGGACGATGTTAGCGATCCATTCAGGGTATTGAACTTCCTGGATGAAGCCAGAGTCAATAAGCTTCTTGACCTCGGCATTGATACTCATCTCAAGCTCGAGCCGCATTCTTCTCGGCGCCTGTTTGACTGGCTTGATGTTCGGGGATATCGCTAGTCTATGTACAGCGACTTCTGGATCTAGCCCTGGCATCTCGGAATAGTTCCATGCGAAGCAATCTTTATGCTGCACAAGGACGTCGTTTAACGCAGCCACCCTCTCTTCAGACAGCAGCTCGCTGACGAATGTCGGTCGCGGATCGTTTACCGTCCCCAACTCGATTTTCTTGAGGTTATCTGCAGTGGTATGTATTCCATCCTCCAGTTCTTTCGGAGCTGGGGGAAATTCTGAGATTACCTCATCATTACTGTTTTCGAGGCACCAAGGAAGGCTGTCCATGTTCTCGGGTTCTCCTTTCAGTATTGTTACCATGTGACAGGTACGAATTCGCTTCCAGTCCTAATGTGGAACTGTTTTTTCTTTCGTGGCCTTGGGCTCGTGCTTCTGTGGCGGTGCTACCCTCCAGTTGTCAGATAGAGCGAACTTACCAAGCTGATACTGATCCTCGACCCAATTCTTGAAGGTGAAGCAATCTTCGAGAGAATGACCTATCACTCGATGATAAGAGCAATAGTCTGGGAGTGAGGCTTCGCCCGCTTGTTCGGGGTGTTTAGACTCCGGCAATGTAAGCATTTGATGCTTTAGGGAAAGATCGAGTATTTTCTTCGTCTTTTTCCGAGGAAACGAGTATGCTCGACCCATTTTCTTCATGAGGGACATGTCAATAACGCTCGATTCCCGTTTGCGTGGCTTCTTAGCCCTGCTTTGTTGCTGTTGAGCGCCTCTTTGGCCTTTCGACTTGTTTCTGCCTCCGCGTCGAGCCCTTTTTGTATCAGGTTGACATGGGGCAACATCTTCGTCTTTTACTGCCTGTTGAAGGAGGCGCTGCGTTTTAGCTTTCTCATAGATTGCCATTTCACGATTGTGATCATCTCGGACTTTTTGACCCGCTTCCCTCATAAGTTTGCCCATCTGGTCTTCAAATGATGGACTGGGCGATTTTTTATCAGGAACTTTTACTGGTTCAGGATTAGCGTCTTTCCTTTGAGCATCTGCTTCTTCATCAAAATTATGCACGACGTAACAGTCGCGGAGCAGCTCTCGTTTCCTGGAGCGAATGTATCCGAGCCCGATCGTCTCCATCCTCCCATTAGGTAGCTTGTGCTGAGTTCCGGGGACATTCCAAACCCTGTCATAGAATTTGGCCTTCCTCACGGTCTGTTCGAAGGGTATCCCCTGGCGTTTCAGCAGCCTCCTCAAACCTTCCGTATAATATCGGGGTAGACGGATGGGCTGAAGTCTGTCCAGCGTTGGATCCGCACCGTGCCAAATTTCTTTTTCTACCCTGTTTTCTTCGGAACGGTAGAATAGGATTGCCCTCTCGCCTTTTCATCCGAGAGGGATATAAAATGTCTGCAATTCTTCCACGCTGTCGTTGGCGAGTGCATCTAGTTCTTTATAATGTTCAAGCGGCACCATGGCTATCTGCAGACTTCGCTCTTCATCAGCAGAAGCTCGTATTGAAAGCCGAGCAGGGAATACAGCATGGACTTCGTCCTCCGAATCACTACCAAAGATCAGTGAAGGGGCGGATGGTCCCGGCTTGGTGTATTGGGGTGGACCCGAATGAATTACATCCTCTTCTTTCTCGGTGTCACTGCCGAAGATAGGGATGGTTGCGTTAGTTTTGTTCTCTGGTTTGTGACACTTCTCCGTATCTTCGAAATCTGGCAAGAAGTATTTGGCATCTTCGTATTTGCGGACTTCGTTCACAGAGAACGGGTTCAGTTCTCCCGTCACGGTATACTCGAAACCATCCTTAAAATACTTCATACACTGATGTTGTGTAGAAGGGATGATGTTGTACTCGTGTAACCATGGTCGGCCGAGCAACGCGTTGTAGCATGTCTTGGCGTCTATGACATGGAACTTAATGTCCGTGACGAGTAGCCCGAAGCGTAGCGTCAGTATCACAGACCCAAGAGTTCTTGATGACTGGGAGTCGAACCCGGAGATGGTGATCTTGTCACGAGCAAGGTGTTGGACGCTCATGCAGATTTCTTTTAACACTCGTACGTTGAGAAGATTAACGGAGGATCCATTGTCGATCAGGATTTTGCCTATCTTAATATCGTGGCAGTATCCTAAGACATAAAGGGAGCGGTTGTGTTCACACGTCCCAAGGAGAAGGTCCTCGTCGCCGAAAGTGACATCGGCCGTGTGCACTTCTTCCAATTCATCCTTCATCTTTTCCTCTGCTAGGCAAGCTTGGAATTGTTCCGGATCTTGTAGTGCCTTGATCAACGAATCTCTCGCCTCCTTTGATAACAAAAGGGCGTCGAGAATACTGAGCTGTGAGGGCAGCTTTCTCAGATGTGCTAAGACGTTGTAATCCACCTTATTCTTCTTCGGCTGGTTGTTGGCGTTTAGCTCTTCCAGAACTTGGTCATCTAAGACGATATCTTCAGAGACCTTTTCTTTCCCTTTATCTTTTCTGTTCAAGGGTCCGAGGTTCTTTTCAGGCAGCGTCCGATTCCGCAGCCGGATATTTTCGCAGACCATTGGCTCTTCTTCTTTTCCCGAGGTTGACTCTTTAAAGAGAGGGGCAAGTTCTAGCTCCTCATCAGAATCGCTCCCGAATGTAGGCACTTGTGACCCGCCAGTGTTAACCATGTGACAATCGCCGGCAGTTCTTTCGAGCCCTTTAGTCATGTCTCTTTGCTCCCGATGAGTTTTGCGCTTTTCTCGCTTAAAGCGTTGTCGACGAGCGACGTATCCTTGCCACCATTTATCAAAAGCTTTGCACTCTTGAGTGGGATGCGAGACCTTCTGATGATATAAGCAATAGGAGGGGTGCATTTCTATTTCACCAGTAATTTTACCTTCAGAGGATGGTAGCTTCATACCCATTGATATGGCCTTAGCAAACTTTTTCCTCATCTTGAGTTGGCTTCTGTCGGTAGCGAAGGTGTTCTGGTCCAGCGGGATCGACTTAGCTCTTTCATCGAGTCGCCGGCGTTTGGCCCTTTCAAATATGGCCGTCTCGCGTTCTCGATCAGCCTTACTTTTCAATCGAGCTTCGTTAAGGAACGCGTCAATCATTTCGGCTGATAGCTCCGGAATTTTTAATTCGGTATCTGCCCCCAGCGTTTTAGTGCCAGAAGTCTCTTCATCGTTCGTGATCGAATGGGAGATCATATGACAGCTCGCTACGTATTCCTCAGATTCATCTGATAAACTTTCTCCCTCGTCTTCTTCTTGAAAGGCGTGATTGAGGAACTCTTGGAGTGTAATGGGTGTCCGTGCCTTTTGGTTGTATTCATCCAGCGCATCAATTTGCTTTTGTAAGTCCATGCGCTTGTCGCCGGGCTTCACAGACTTCTTAGATTTCTTCCTCTTCTTTCTCGAAGATTTTGATGTCTGGTTGCGAGTGTTTGAGCCACCACCATCGGTCTTTGGAGTTGGGCGTGGCTTCAACATCCCCTCAATGACCTGCGGTTCCAAGGGGCTCTTCCACTTGATCGCTAGACATGTTTGAAGATCGTTTAGCATCCTCTTTGTCTTGGCTGATAATACGACTTCCCAAGGAGCTTCTTCAATGACGGAGCATGTTGCCCCCGGCGTATTCGTCCCCTTAGAGGTGTGGGGCTGCGGGGGATTCACCTTCCATTTGTCAGAAAGCGCAAATTTGCCTTGACGGTATCGGTTCTCAAGCCAATTTTTGAAAACGTAGCAATCCTCGATGGGATGGCCTAGCACTCGATGGTAAGGGCAGTAGTTGGGCTCGTTGACGTCATTCGGTTGCAACGGACGTTTTGGATCTGGCAGATTTATGAGTCTGTTGCGCAACGCTAGCTCGAATAGCCTCCTCGTTTTATCACGGGGGAAGGAATAAGGACGTCCCATCCTATCCTCAAGGGGTACGTATGGGCGCGTATTGTTTGGACGAGCGACCGGCTTCGAGTCGCTCGGTTGTTGTTGAGCATTAGCGACAACGATTGCTTTTCCCTTTCCTTTATCATTTCGGGAGTCTGGCTTTGGGAGAGGGGGTTTATGGCCCATCTGGTCCATCTGCGCTAGTTTGTCAATCAAAGCCTGGAAGGTAGTCGGCTTGAAGAACATCATAAACTGTGAGATGGTTGCTTGTGGATCAAGGGTTCCAACAAACATTCCTACCGCAGGAGCTTCTTCTATGCGCTGCTCGCACTTCGACCATAGATTACGCCACCGTATAGCGTACTGAACCCATGTCTCGCCGGGTCTTACCCTGGCGTTAATCAGTGCCGTCATCGGGGTACGTTCACTGGCACTTGCAAAACGTTGGGTAAACAGCAGCTCCATCTCCGCGAAGGTTTTAATAGAGTCATTGGGGAGCTCAGAATACCACTCGAATGCCGTATCTGATAAGCTTCCAACAAATTGGCGAAGCAACAGCTTGTCATCACCGCCAGTGTTGCCGCAGAGCGCCCTGAACTGGGTAACATGCTGATGAGGATTGCCCGTCCCCTTGTAGACATGGAACTTAGGAATTGTATAACCTATCGGGTACTTAATCTGATCGTACCAACCCGGATATGGTCGCCCCGTCTTTACGACCTGACCGGCTGCTTCAGTCGCCTGATGCACCCGTATTTGCTGGGCGATGTATTCATCCAAATCAGCTTTTGATATGGTATCCTCTTTAGCTGTGGATAAAGCCGGTGGAGGATTTGATGTCTCTCCCCTATCATCTTCAAGAATGATCGGGAGATCTCCAGCAGGTGGATCTTGTTGAATCATCATACCTACCATATCCTGGAGCAGGAGGGCCATTTTCTTTATGTTGGCTGCCTGCTCCGCAGCTTCTTTATCTTTCTTCTCTAGTACGCGCCGAAGGAATTCGGCGTCCGTTTCTTGTTCTTGACGTTCTTCTGAAGAGGTTCCAGGGCTTTCGTTTGGCCCTGTAAGTGCAGCCATGGCATTCATCATCTCCTGGAGCTTCTGTTGCTGCTCCTGAGCCTTGGTCACTGAACGTGTAAGCGGTCTATGACCCGTGGACGTACGGCTGTCTTCTTTTCCTGATGCCATGTAAACCGTATGAACTGTTATGCCCCCTGACTTGGGGCATTTAGGTTCACCATTTTTAACTTTTGCCGATGACGCGGGGGTTTTCTCTGGCCTCCTTCTTTTGTGGGCCGTTAAAGTTGAAGGAACCATTGGAGGGGGCACCCTAGTAGCTGCTGTCCCCTGCTGTTTAATGGGATAATCCTTGTCTTTTTCCATCTTCGCCTTTTTCTGGCGATGAAAGTGACCTGGGTCAATCACAGAGTCTTGAACCCTTCGCCAAACTTTATAAATCCTTGAAGACAGCCGTTGAGGGGGCTGTTCTTGTTTTGTTTCCGAAGCTCTCTCCGCGGGTGGAGGAGATCTCTTCAGTGTAGCGGTTGGAGAGTTCTTCCGTACCCTCCTCAGCAGTTCAAAGTTGTTCCCAGTTGGAACAGCAGCGTTGACTTCCACCACTGGAGTCGGTGGAGTTATCCCTGTAAGTGCACGGCGGCGCCCCGGCCGTCAATCCGACGGCCAAATGCGGAAGCGGTGATAAACCTTCATTTTGCGAACTTAGCAAACCGGCACCACCGCGCACTAAACACCCGGATCGGGCCATTAAACTAGTCCTAGATAACTACAAGATGGGGAAGAGATATACCGAGTGATCCGAGTCCTCCGGTCTTCTCGTGTTCGTCCCGATCTCCCGCGGAAACTCCGATTGTCGCCTCCTTGCCGGAAGGGCACCACATCGCCTGCATCTTTTACGGGCTCCCGCCTCTATACCGAGGCAACTCGGGCGCGAAGTTGGCTAGCCGACGCGCCCAAGATTTGCTGTAGACCAGTGTAGAATAGTTGTCTCTTTGGGGTTTTGTATAGTTGCCATGATGGAGGAATTTGTGCACAAGGATTTTACCATTGATGCTTGCTGGAAAAGAAATGGAGCATGCTCTTCAAAAGAGCTCGGCCAAAAACCCATCAGCCCCCCTTAAGCACTCAATGCAACCATATATAAATTAATCCCTCATCTCATCAATCTCCAACTCCAGCACACTCATTTTGCTCCTTTTTTTAAACCTTAGGAAATTAATCCACACTCATAAATTAAACACAGCACACTCAAGGGAGGGGGGCCCACGAAACATGCAAGAAACATTTACACACCAAAATATAAACATGTCCCCTCATTAACAGTGGCCGGCCCCTTCTCAAATAGGTGGGGTAAAAAGAAATGATTAAATCAAGAGGAGAATAATAAATAGATAATTATCAAAAGGTCACCCTCATCTCACTAATCAATCTCTTTTTCAAATCATCATGAAAAGCAATGAGTAAGACAAGAATGGAATCTCATGATGAAGAGGCTACAATTATGCAAGAAACCCCTCCACTAAATGTTATTTGCAAACTTGCAAATAACACCCTCCATCGGAAAGGTCCGACCGGGAAAGAACAAAGGAAAACCGACCGGAACGGAATGCAAACTGGCAACTCCAGAAAACTGGTCCCGTAATAAATTACAGGAAAAACCCCGCTACTGCAAATACATGCCCGCATTTGTATTCCCACTGAACACAAATGCAAAGAGACAAAACTACACTATTTAATACTAGGATCCGGCTTAAGCCAAAGCCGGCTAGTAAAATCCGTCCGATCATGATCCTTGCAATACCGCACGTATCTGATCGAACCCTACCATATCTCCATACGGCCTCTACAGCGTTTCGCCCAAAAGCTTGAGTAATTGAATGTGTGGTGGACTCTAAAGACTCGTCAATACTATGGCTGTGGATTTAACCACTAGCACGTCAGAGGTATTAGCCATACGTGACGGGCCACCAGCTATTGACCAAAAGGGACGTCGATGAGCGAACTCATCCTGACACCCTACTGAGCCTGTCAGTGACAATATCCGTACAGTCCGGTCCGTTCGTCTATGAGCATCGCATGGCGGGCCTAGGGGGTTGGCAAAAGTCAGACCCCCAAAAGCGGTACAAGTCATGTCGGAGTGTAGCCCAGAACACCCTGAGATACTACTGGAATACCTACCAGTAAATCTCCTGCCTTGGCCAAGGACTTCGTGTAATGGCTCTCCTAGACACAGCGCAAACTCACCCCCAATACCGGGAGAGACGAACCCCTGAAGATACGCTCACTGCCTCCATGTGGCTCGGGACTGCACCCAACTAAAACCTGTTTGCACGACTCCTTTAAGCCGTGGTAGGGTAGTAATCAAAGTACAGTGGGAACTCACACGAGACAAATGACGATCCCCAGGTCGATGAACTAACATGTCACCAGGGAACTGCTATCTGACGTCTGGTATAAGACCAACTAGCATGTTCCCGGCGAGTCCTGTCCGGTGTACTCATAACCCAATGAGCACCTGTATACATCTTAGGTGAACCAACTGACACCAGTGGCTTGTGAGACCGGCCACCGCCCCTCGTCGGGGTCTCGACTGTATACACTAGTCTACTCTGGAGAATCGATGCCCTGTCTCGAAACTCCCACGACTAGGGACCTTTTAAGGATGTGCTTATAGACTCCAGCTCTCACTTATATGATCACCCTCATACTGCTAGCAGTCAAGCAAGAATCCTAGGGGCTCTATCAACGTGCAATAGTGACCTGTCAGGTCACCTAAAGCAGTACACAATGATAAAGGTAAACCAGATAACATACTATCATCTCGAGTAAGACTGTCCTACCGGGATAGGTCCTCCCTCAATCATTGCAATCACGTGCCTGTGATCCAATAATTGACTCTGAGGGCACTATCTCCAACAATCTCCCACTTGCACTCAAGGCTAATTATTGTGATGTCGCATACTCACAGCCCGTGTGATACCGAACACCCAACTCCTCTACTAGTCAGTCTCACAAAACTCGTTTGCGAAACTATTGCGTTTGAGGAATAGCCTCAGTGAGTGGATCCGCCTTGATGTTTCTTTCTATGTCTCTCTCTATCTCAAGTTCGCGGAGAAAGCCATCTCCCAAAAAGAGCAATACCTGTCTTAGAATGTCTGGATGTCTGATGGGACCTAGCTCATAAATGAACTCCAAATCCAAACTTCTTAGACTGTATCGTCAACTGAACTTAATCGGTATCCTGCGCCATGCCCCCCTCAGTATCTGCCTGGATCACTGTTGGGGTAAAAATTTACACCCCGGTTGACCAAGTCAAAATCAAAGTCAACCCCAAGCCAAGTTGGCCCAAGCCCAGATCCAGTGGGCCCATGCCCGGGTCGAGCCCGAACATGAAGCGGCCGGCCTCCCCCCATGCCAAGATAAAAATTTTGTAATAAATAATTTTGTTGTATTTCTTTTATTTTATTTTTGGATAAATGTAAGAAAAATAGGCATAAAGCCAAATTTTTGTAAAGCCCATGGCTTATGTGCAAAAAGAAATGGCACATGAGCCATGGGATAGGCAAAATGCCATTTTGTGAAGCCCAAGGGACTATGTGTAAAATGTATGGCCTATAAAGGCAAGGATAATGAAATATCCCAACAACTTTTTCTCTCTCCAAAAAAAGTTTTCCAGATCTGAGATCTTTCTTCCTTCTTCAAGGTTCCAAAACCTTCTTCTTTCTTTTGAATTAAATCAAGAGTTCTACTCTCATTTTTATAAAATAAATTAGTTTTTCACCACAAAACCCATCAAGGGGAACTCAGATCTTCCATTAGATCTCAAAAATGAGTGATTTTTAAAATTCCATATCTCTTGATCTTCAAGATCCAGCCAACAGAGGAGGAAGAAGAAGAACCCATTTCCCCAACCAAAACATTTTTTCTTTTTTCAGGAGTTCAACTCCACTAATTTCTCTTTCGAGAGTTTTTGGGGCTAAAAGCCCTCTTTTCCTCTAGCGCGCAGCGCTCGTGCGCAAAGCGACCACGTGCCGACACGTGGCGCGCGCGCTTGCGCACCAGCGCGATGCGTAAAGCACCCACGTGCCGACACGTGGCGCGCGCACTTGCGCACCAGCACGCTTGCGCTCCCGCGCGCAGCACTCATGCGCAAAGCGACCACGTGGCGCGCGCGCTTGCGCACCAGCGCGATGCACAAAGCGCCCACGTGCCGACACGTGGCACGCGCACTTGCGCACCAGCACGCTTGCGCTCCAGCGCGCAGCGCTCATGCGCAAAGCGTCCACGTGCCGACACGTGGCGCGCGCGCTTGCGCTCCAGCGCGCGCGCTTGCGCTCCAGCGCGCAGCGCTCATGCGCAAAGCACCCACGTGCCGACACGTGGCGCGCGCGCTTGCGCGCAGCGCTCATGCGCAAAGCGCCCACGTGCCGACACGTGGCGCGCGCGCTTGCGCTCCTGCGCTCAGCGCTCATGCGCAAAGCGTCCACGTGCCGACACGTGGCGCGCTTGCGCCTGAGCGCACAGCACCTAAGCGCACAGCGCCCAAGGTGCTGCCCCACGCATCCTTTGGATTCCTTTTCTCCTTTATTCATATATATATGTATATATATACATTTGTATACAAATGTACACATACACATACTCCGCAACATTCTCCCCCTCCAAAAAATTTTCGGGCCGGGGCGCTGCCCCGAACCCCGCAAGGGGGCTGCTAGCCCCCTTAACCCCCAGCCCGCTATCCGGATAGCGGGACCTCCGTAAAAACTCTGCGTGGCTCCCGATATATCCAAAACCCCCCTTTCAAAACAGAACACACCGCACATTGGGTTCGCATGACCAGTTTAACCCGTTAATCGGAGGTTCCCTCGCCCTAAAGGCGAGGGGTAATTAACGGCAGCTTAGTCCGCGGCTGCCGGAGATTCGGATCCCCACAATCATTAAACCCCCGGCCTACCCTAGACAGGGGGAATCTGTAGTATGCCTGACAAGCACGCGCGTATTTCCATCTCACTGGGGTGACGAAAAACACCCTACAGATTCTGGCATGCCCGGTGGGACCAATCTCTCCTCCCTTATTTCGGTTTAAACGTTCATGCGAACTCAATCAATATACATACCTGTATTTATACTAAAAATAATGCTTTTTCATGCAGATTTTCAAGCAATCAATCTTCGACGACAATGTCTCCCCAGACGAATTCAGCTTCCAACGTGACCCCGATTCCGTACGTGGTCAAGATCAACGCTCGTGTGGTTCTCCCCGCAAGCCTCAGTCGACAGTGGGAGGAACCACCCCGCCAGTTTGGCTCTGTCATCAGCTACCCTGCCGGAAGCGCTCATCTGGCAGAGATCCCGGCGGAACCAGTTGCCAAGCCGGTCTCAAGGGGTAAGAGGCCAAATGTCGTGATCGCCAAGGCACCACAACCGAAACTTAAGATGGTGTCTGAACGAGTCCCTGGCGCTCTAGCTGGGGGCAAGACATCCGATGCGAAGGGCAACGTTAAATGTTGCGTACGAGCTCAGGCGATGACTCCAACAAATACACAATCGGGCGTATCTCCAAAGCCCTCCATCAACCGGTCTTCCCAAAGAGCCGAAGTCCGCCAGGTGCTTAGAACAGAAAAGTTAAGGCAGAAGCGGCTCAGGTATCGAGCCAACAAAAGGGCCAAGGCTTCGGCCAAATGGAATCGTGTGAAGTTCCAAGTGCAGGGTTGGCCGGCGACGACGGCCGAGTCGGACGTAAGAATCAGCAATTCCTTCGAGCCCCTGAAGTGGGTTCAGAAAAATGCCATGACCGCCAGAATCAAGAAGACAGCGGTCCGAACAGTGCCACAAAGAGACGTGTCCCGGCCCCAACAGAAAAAGTACGACACTATCTCTTCAAGGGTCTACCAGGCGCTCTGTGCCGCACGAAAGCAGCGGGGCAAACCCAGGAAAGAAGCGCCGGCACCATTTAAGAACCCGGTTAGGCCAGCCGCCTTCAATCGACTACCAGCTACCGAAGCAAGGGGGTCAAGACAGCGATCCGTGAAATCAGCCGCCAATGATAGAAAGAAGGCCGGATATATCATCCATACGGTCTATATGGCGGGCGGGCGCCCCAGCGACAACCTTCACAGCAAAAGCAAGGACGGGGCCTCCACATCCCAAGCCCAATCTAGCCTGAATGTGGTTGCCGCCGCCCAAGAACAGCCGCCCCTACTGGATGAAGAAAACCCTCTCGATGAGGATGATAGGCAGATAGACCCCTCGGTTCACGTAGAGTCAAGCTCGGACAGTGAGGAAGAGCCGACTTTCCGCCCCAGGACTGCGGAGCAGGAGCTGCTTCAAGAGCTTCGAAAACAGCTCAGGAGCAAAGATAAAGAGATGGCCAAGCTCTATTCGAAGATTGACGACTTAACGAACGTGGTGATGCAGCTTACGGCTCAAATTGCTCGAGCGCCTCCCAATCAGGCACAAGCCGCTACTAATCAGCCGGGTGATGACAATCCGAGGCAGCCAATGCCTGCTCCTTTGGGACCAAGACTGGTCGAGCCAAATGAAAGCCGGCTACATTCCGCTTCTGGGGACGCCTTGGCCCCAGATAGCACTATCCCTCTAACACAGGATCGGATAATGGATTTGGTCGCCAGCAAGGTTAAAACATTGGTGGCCGAAGCTGAAGCTCAGAAAGAAATCGGCAGTAGTGGGCGGCCATATCCCGCGCAGTACGATCTGATTGAGTTCCCAAGGGCTACGTCATCCCTAAGTTCGGAAGATTTGATGGAACGGGGAATGCAAACCAGCACGTCGCCCACTTCAAAGCATCGTGCGGAAATACAGGGGGCAATGACGCGCTCCTTCTTCGTCAGTTTGTCAACAGCCTGACCGCGTCGCCTTCGACTGGTATGCGAGTATACCGGACGGGTCCGTCATTACCTTGGCCCAAATGGAGTCCCTGTTTCGGCAAAGGTTCATGAGTGTCAGTGATAAAATCTCCATTGCTGACCTTGTGAGGACTAAGCCGGGGAAGAATGAAAGCAACACCGACTTTATCGCCCGATGGCGTAATCTCACAGTCAAGTGCGAACCGCCGCTGGAGCAGGACCAGTCCGTCAGCCTTCTCATTGGGAACCTCAGCAATTGGATGGTCCCATTCTTGTGTACAGCGGGCCTCAAGACATTTCAGGAGCTAACCAAGAAAGTTCAAATGCTGGAACGCTCGAAGCAAGAGTCCCCGCCGGACTCTCAGAGAGACAAAACCTGGAAAAGCAAGCGGGACGACAACCGTAGAAGCGGGAGTTCCAGCAGTACCAATGTCTTCAATGCCTCCGACAATGAAGAAAAGCGAAGGGCGGGTGAATCCAAAACCAACCGGTCTCGAAAGCCATTGCTGGGAGGAGATGGGCCTTCCCTAGAGGAAAAGAAGAACAAGGTTTACTCTTTCAGAAGGGACAAGGTCCGCAAGATATTTAAAGATGCCTTGAACAACGGCCTACAATTGCCGGAGTCGAAAAGACCCCAAGAAGCAAAAATGACCGACAATCCTCTGTATTGCCCGTACCACCGAGTAGTGAGCCATGCGATCGAGGATTGCTATATCTTCAAAGACTGGGTCGAGAAGCAGTACAAGGCTGGAGAAATCGAGCTGTCCAAAAGTGTGTTGGTGAACAATCAAGTTGCAACCGCCAACTTTATACAGACGGAAGCTGAAGCCTTCTGGGAGCAGACAGCCGAACCCGCTGCCCTGACAAAAGAAACTGACTCATCGCGGCCTCCGTGGAGTACGCACATATCTAATAAGACGAAGAAGATGCTAAAGCTACTTCAGAAAGAGCCCAGGATGGAATGGGAAGGACAGAAGAAGCCTACCAGTCCAGCTGCCAATGCGGCTCCATCAGGCTCAAAATCCAAGAAGCTCAAGAAGAAGAAAAGTGCAGCTCGGCGCGAAAAAGAGTCTGCAGGGAGATCGACCATTCAAAAATATATCGATTCCCTCGAAGAATATGAACAAAAGGAAAGAACATTGATTCAATTGAAGGAGTTCTTCCCTGTACAAGCGGCTGAAATTCTGGAGGAGTTAGAAGAAGACACCAATGAAGAGATCCCAGTAGTGACCTGCTACGCCATCCATCTTGGCAGCGACTCCGAGGATGATCTCTGTTTTCCGGAAGAGGACGAGGAGCTCACCACAAAGGCCAATCAAATCCAGCTCAGAAGCGACAGGGCTCTACCGCAAAATCAGGGCAACGCCCCAAAAGGGAAGGAAAAACAAGTCGCTAATGAAGAAGATGGCAGAGAACCGGCCGATGAAAACATAAGTCCTTCCTCGGTGGACTATAATGTCTTGGCACATCTCCGGAAGCTTCCATCTCTCCTGAGCATCTACGACGCCTTGGTCCTATCTAAGGAGCTTAGAGACGTTCTCATTCACGCTCTACAAAACCCCGAGCGGTATCAGGCTCACTTTGCGGAAATTAATATGAAAGAAGCCCAGCACGCTTTGCATGCCGCCGCAGTCACATTTAAGGATGAAGACTTGCTACTAGGAACGGCTGAGCATAATCGGCCGCTTTACGTGACCGGGTACAGCGACGGAGATCGAATTAATCGTATATTGATTGATCCGGGGTCCTAAGTGAACATCATGAACTTGCGAACTCTGAAGAGTTTGTCAATGGACGTCCGACACCTGTCAAGGGAAAGGATTGTCATTCAAGGGTTCAACCAAAATTGCCAGCAAATTCTAGGGTCTATAGCTTTGCCAATCAAATTCGGGGATCTGCAAACTGAAGCTAAGATATACGTGATCGACGCCGACACGTCTTATAAGATTCTCTTAGGGCGGCCGTGGCTCCACGATTACGGCATCATTCCGTCAACTCTCCATCAATGCATGAAGTATACTAAAAATGGCGAAGAAAGACGCATTGACGGAGACATCCAGCCGTTCGGTGTGCATGAAGTCCGATATGAAGATTCTCGGTACTTTATGAACCACCAAAATGCTAAGCCACAACTGACTGAGGATAGAACGGCCCCAAGACTCAAAAGCAAATCTGCGCCGGCTATCACTTTCAAAAGCAAAAATACCCAAGTACGCCCGCATTTCGGCAGCGACACTGATGAGTCCGACGCTGGAAGCCCGTCCTTCCGCAAAACTCGCCCTCATTTCGGAAGCGATACGGAAGAATCTGTTACTGAAGGCCCATCTAGCAGCAAAGTCCGCCCTCATCTTGGCAGTGACACTGAAGAGTCAGAAGAAGAGGACCTGCCGTGCAACAGCTGTGCAGATCGGCCCCCCATGCAGCAAGCGAAACTACGAGAGAACTTTGAAGTCGCAGAAGGGTCCCTGGCCATCACAAGGGTGCCGGAACGAATGTGCAAAGAGCTCGACGCATTGTCAGTCTCTACCGTGGACCAGCTGAAAACTTTCTACGTACCCGGGAGGAAAAATGGACAGAAGGGCATCCTGTTTTACAGGTCAAGCCCCGTTGTGCACCCGGACGACCTTTCTGTCGTGTGCCTTCCCTATGAGAGAGGCATAAGAGCCGTCCTCAATCCCAGATACTATGCGCCCGAGATGCGGGAATACTTTAAGAAGTGCGGATGCCGGTTATATCAAACAGAGTCCGAAGCAAAGTTTTATGAAGGGCTATGGTATCCGCCCCAGGTCCGAACACTCATCGATGGACGAATTCCAGATAGACGGGGCATAGGCTACATTCAACCTGATTCCAAAGTGTGCCACATGATCCATGTTGGTGAGGCCAGCGAAAGATCAAACGATGATGACGAGATAGCCGAGCCAGAAGAAGCTTCTCAAGAGCTCGAAGATGGCGGACAAGCAACCTTTGATGAGCTAACCGAGATTGACTTAGGAACGCCCGATAATCCAAGGCCGACCTACATCAGCTCACTCTTATCGGAGGAAATGAAAGAGCAGATAATTGCCCTGCTGCGTGAGTTCGTCGACTGCTTCACGTGGACGTACAAAGAAATGCCTGGCCTTTCCCCTGAGGTAGCCGTGCATAAGCTGGCTATATCTCCTGATGCTAAGCCAGTCAAACAAGCTCCTCGAAGAATGAGAAGGGAGTTGGAAGAAAAGGTCATCGAGGAAACCAAGAAACTCATCGATGCCGGCTTCATCAGGGAAAAGAAATATGCAGACTGGATCGCATGCATAGTCCCAGTGAAGAAGAAAAATGGGCAGATCCGAGTTTGTGTCGATTTCAGGGACCTCAACAAGGCATGTCCTAAAGACGACTTCCCTCTACCGGTCATGGAAATGATGGTCGATGACACCTCAAATTACGAATTGTTCACCTTTATGGACGGCTCGGCTGGATACAATCAGATCAAGATGTCGCCTGAGGATGAGAAGCACACAGCATTTCGAACCCCGATCGGAATATATTGCTACAAGGTAATGCCATTCGGACTGAAGAACGCAGGTGCTACATATCAAATGGCGATGACTAATATCTTTGATGACCTAATCCATAAAGTCGTCGAATGCTATGTTGATGATCTGGTCGTCAAGACTAAAGCCAAGGCCGATCATATCCAAGATCTCAGGACCGTTCTCACCAGACTGAGGGAATACGATCTGAAGATGAATCCTCTGAAGTGCGCTTTTGGCGTGTCATCGGGAAAATTCCTGGGCTGCATTGTCCGACATCGAGGGATCGAAGTTGACCCATCAAAGATAAAGGCCATCATGGAGATGCCCCTTCCGAAGAGTCTAACGCAGCTAAGATCTTTTCAAGGCAAGCTTGCTTATATACGGAGGTTTATCTCAAATTTATCAGGGAGATGTAGGCCCTTCTCAAAGCTCATGAAGAAAGGAGCTCCTTTTATCTGGGATGCCGAATGTCAAGCAGCGTTCGAAAGCATTAAACAATACTTGTTGCACCCTCCAGTGCTGGCCGCTCCCATTCCAAATAAACCGCCGATTCTCTACACTGCCGCGCTGGACGAGTCACTCGGTGCGCTCCTTGCCCAGAATAACGAGGAAGGAAAAGAAAATGCCCTCTACTACCTCAGTCGAACTCTAGTCGGGGCGGAACACAACTACTCCCCAATCGAAAAGCAATGCCTGGCTCTGATATTTGCTGTGAAGAAGCTGAGGCACTATCTGCTGGCTCATCGGGTTTTGCTGATCTCCAAGGTCGACCCGCTCAAACACTTGATGACCAAAGCAAGCCTAGCCGGCAGGATGGCAAGATGGGCTGTCATGCTACTTGAGTTTGACATAGTTTATACCCCTCAGAAAGCAGTAAAAGGGCAAGCTATTGCAGACTTTCTCGCCGCTCATCCCATACCAGAAGGGTCGCCGCTAAATTGTGAGTTACCCGATGAACAAGTGCTGCACCTCGAGGAAGATGAGCCATGTTGGGAGCTCTGCTTCGATGGAGCCTCGTCAATAAGGACCTCCAGTAAATCAAGCGTCCCGAAGATAAAAGCAGGGATAGGATTGGTGTTCATCACACCATCAATGGGAACCCTACGGCGTTCTTTTGCTCTCACCGAGCCTCGGACAAACAATGAAGCGGAGTATGAAGCTCTGATAGCTGGTTTGGAGCTCGCCATAGAAATGGAAATCCTTCGGCTACGGGTTTACGGTGACTCCCAGCTTGTCGTCAACCAAGTAAGCGGCAACTATAAGATATACAAACCCGAGTTAGCTCGGTACAGAGGTCGAGTGGTGGAACTCATGAAATGGTTGACTCATATTGAACTAACGAGAGTCCCTAGAGCGTTGAATGGAAAGGCTGATGTACTCGCTCGCTTGGCCAAGGAGCTGGCAGATCCTGACATGGACGAAATTCTGATCACAGTCAGGAGCCGAAAAATTCTACCCCCAGTCTCTCTACGAGAAGAGGAAAGCGCGGAACAGAAGAGCAGTCCTGCCGAAGAAGCTTCGATCATCCAAGACGAGACCGATTGGAGAGAACCCTTCATAAAGTACCTCCGATACGACAAGCTGCCCGAAGAAAAATCTGCGAGGATTCAGCTGAAGAAAAGAGCCCTCCGATACGTGTTTGTAAATGAAACGCTATACCGCAGGTCATATGACCAACTCTGGCTCAGGTGTCTGTCATTGGCCGAAGCCCAAAAGGTCATGAAAGATGTCCACTCGGGCGTTTGCGGTGCTCACCAATCTGGCCCCAAGATGCGGCTTCAAATCAAACGGCTTGGGTATTACTGGCCCACCATGATACGGGATTGCGGAGAGCATGCAAAGAAATGTTATATCTGCCAAATTCACGGTGATTTTATTCACAAGCATCCCAATCCATTGCATCCTACGGTGGCGTCGTGGCCCTTCGAAGTCTGGGGCACCGACATTGTTGGCCCAATTGATCCTCCGTCATCTAAAGGCCACAGGTTCATACTGGCCGCGACAGACTACTTCTCCAGATGGGCTGAAGCTGTCCCGCTAAAAGAAGTCAAGACAAAAGATATTCTGACATTCTTCCAGCATAATATTCTATACCGCTTCGGTACACCAAGAAGAATCATTTCTGACAACGGGCCTTCTTTCAAGAGCTTCAATGTCTCGAGGTTCGCTACTCAGCACAAGATAGACTGGAGATATTCCTCCATCTATAATCCAAGAGCCAATGGGCTAGCCGAAGCCTTCAATAAGACTCTATGCAAGCTCCTGAGGAAAAATACTTCAGCCAACAAGAGAGACTGGAATCTCAAGCTTCACGAGGCATTGTGGGCGTATCGTACCACGCACCGTACTCCAACTCAGTCCACTCCATACTCATTGCTCTTCGGAGTGGAGACGGTCCTCCCCCTCGAAGTCGAAGTACCAAGCTTAAGAATGGCCGTTCAGCATGAGTTGACAGAAGAGGAAAACGTGCTCTTTCGACTTGAAGAACTCGATGCCCTCGAAGAAAAGGGGCTCATGGTGCAGCAAAATCTGGAGCTATACCGAGCCCAAATGTCACGGGCCTACGACAAGATAACCCGTCTCCACGCTTTCAAGAAAGGTGAATTGGTGCTGGTCCTCAAAAGACCGATTATCCCCAATCGACATGCCAAGGGAAAATTCGAGCCGAACTGGGAAGGACCATACGTCATCGGAGGATCCTACCAACTAATAAGTGCCGAGGGAGAAAGGCCCATGCCACCCATCAATGGCCGATATCTCAAGAAATACTACACATGAATGCTCCAAGTCGTAGGCTAATTGAGCACATCAGCCCTACGGTCTGGATCAGACATCCTGCAAAACCGTATACAATCCACGGGCATAAATGACCCCTATTTCTCCTAAATCCTGCCGGTGAGACTACTTTAAAGTCCCATCAGCGGCAAAAAAAAAGAAAAAAGAAAAAACAAAGAAAAAGAAAAAAAAGAAGAAGAAGAAGAAATAAACGGTATGTCCACAAGCAAAAAGGGCACGGATGAAAACCCGAAAGGGCTCCGTGAGTAAAAACAGCAGGACTGCCGGCGAGTCTGTGAAAACCCGAAAGGGCGCGAGCTCGTGAAAGGAGATGAAATACACTCGCAAAGTCCTCTCGACCTTGTGAGGAGAAAACCCTGCGTGAGATCCTTACGACTCACAAAGAAGCAACACACTTAGGAATCCTCACGATTCCTAAGGAGAAAATACACCTGCGGGATCCTTACGACTCGTAGGGAGAAAAAGCTTTTATGGGACCCTCACGGCCCATAAAATTGAAAAGCCTTAGGTGATAGGGATCCAAACCTATCTCCTAAGCCATCGTTCCCCAACGGGCAACGGCAAATGATGAGTCGCTCCTGGCATTTCACTTCAGTGTTAGCGGTGCTGATGCCGACCAAAAACCCAAATCCCAAGTCCTCCCGAGGCAAATGATGAGTTGCTCTTGGCATTATTCCAGTGCAGCAATGCTAATGCCAAACAAGATCCAAATTCCAAGTCCCCAAACGGCGAATGATGAGTCGGTCCTGGTACCATATTCCAGTGCAGCGATGCAGACGCCAACCAAAATCCAATTTCTCAAAATTCTCCCAGCCCTACGGTTGGTCCCCAAGTTGACTACCGTATACAATCCACGGGCTCAAATAATTCTCGTCATACCCATGCCCCACCACAATTACCAGTTACGCGGCTGGTCTCCGCCTTTGGAATTATGCTCCATTGAGAAGACCCACTCATGTGTCCTCACGATACATGAGGAGAACAAACCTTTGTGGGATCCTTACGACTCATAAAGGAAAAACACACTTAGGAGTCCTCACGACTCTTAAGAAGAAAATACACCTGCGGGATCCTTACGACTCGTAGGGAGGAAATGCTTTTATGGGACCCTCACGACCCATAAAATTGAAAAGCCTTAGGCGATAGGGATCTAAACCTGTCTCCTAAGCCATCGCTCCCCAATCCCCAAATGGCGAATGATGAGTCGCTCCTGGTACCATATTCCAGTGCAGCGATGCAGACGCCAACCAAATTCCAAATCCCATACCCCAACGGCGAATGATGAGTCGCTCCTGGTACCATATTCCAGTGCAGCGATGCAGACGCCGACAAAGTCCCGAAATTTTTCCGGCCCTACGGTCTGGATCATACATCCTGTAAAACCGTATACAATCCACGGGCGTAAAACAATCCCAATTTCTCCCAAATCCTCTCGGGGCAAATGATGAGTTGCTCCTGGCATTATTCCAGTGCAGCAATGCAGATGCCAAACAAAAACCAAAATCCCAAAAATCTTCTCCATGACAGATTCGCTCCTGGTACCATATTCCAGTATAGCGATGCTGATGTCAACCCAAATCAAAATCAACAAGTCAACTTCCACTCCGACACCGCAAGAAGCGGAGCAAGTCAAGTCTACCCCTGACACTGCAAGAAGCAGAGCAAGTCAAATCAAGCACCGACCGTCCATGTCGCAAAAAGGGCAGAACCGACCGTCCAAGTCGCTAAAATGGCAGCATCGACCGTCCAAGTCGTAAAAAGGGCAGCATCGACCGTCCAAGTCGTAAAAAGGGCAGCACCGACCGTCCATGTCGCAAAAAGGGCAGAACCGACCGTCCAAGTCGCTAAAATGGCAGCATCGACCGTCCAAGTCGTAAAAAGGGCAGCACCGACCGTCCAAGTCGTAAAAAGGACAGCACCGACCGTCCACGTCGCTAAAAGGGCAGCACCGACCGTCCACGTTGCTAAAAGGACAGAGCCGACCGTCCACATCGCTAAAATGGCAGCACCGACCGTCCACGTCGCTAAAAGGGCAGAACCGACCGTCCACGTCGCTAAAAGGGCAGCACCGACCGTCCACGTCGCTAAAAGGGCAGAATCGACCGTCCAAGTCGCAAAAAGGGCAGAACCGACCGTCCAAGTCGCAAAAAGGGCAGCGCAGGATTCCTACAAAGCGGGAACCAGATAGCTCCGGGCCAGGGAAAACGCCTATCACGGACACTCCGTCTCGGAGACATGTCAAGCAACGACCGTCCATGTCGTAAAAAGGGCAGTGCCAGCTTCCCAAAAGGCGGGAACCAAATCAAGTCGCCTCCACGTGAAAGAAGATCCATCAATTTTATGCACACGACCCACATATGTGGTGTGCATTTATTGATGGGGGGCAATTTGTTGGGGTAAAAATTTACACCCCGGTTGACCAAGTCAAAATCAAAGTCAACCCCAAGCCAAGTTGGCCCAAGCCCAGATCCAATGGGCCCATGCCCGGGTCGAGCCCGAACATGAAGCGGCCGGCCTCCCCCCATGCCAAGATAAAAATTTTGTAATAAATAATTTTATTGTATTTCTTTTATTTTATTTTTTGATAAATGTAAGAAAAATAGGCATAAAGCCAAATTTTTGTAAAGCCCATGGCTTATGTGCAAAAAGAAATGGCACATGAGCCATGGGATAGGCAAAATGCCATTTTGTGAAGCCCAAGGGGCTATGTGTAAAATGTATGGCCTATAAAGGCAAGGATAATGAAATATTCCAACAACTTTTTCTCTCTCCAAAAAAAGTTTTCCAGATCTGAGATCTTTCTTCCTTCTTCAAGGTTCCAAAACCTTCTTCTTTCTTTTGAATTAAATCAAGAGTTCTACTCTCCTTTTTATAAAATAAATTAGTTTTTCACCACAAAAAACCCATCAAGGGGAACTCAGATCTTCCATTAGATATCAAAAAGGAGTGATTTTTAAAAGTCCATATCTCTTGATCTTCAAGATCCAGCCAACAGAAGAGGAAGAAGAAGAACCCATTTCCCCAACCAAAACATTTTTTTCTTTTTTCAGGAGTTCAACTCCACTAATTTCTCTTTCGAGAGTTTTTGGGGCTAAAAGCCCTCTTTTCCTCCAGCGCGCAGCGCTCGTGCGCAAAGCGACCACGTGCCGACACGTGGCGCGCGTGCTTGCGCACCAACGCGATGCGCAAAGCGCCCACGTGCCGACACGTGGCGCGCGCACTTGCGCACCAGCACGCTTGCGCTCCCGCGCGCGGGACTCGTGCGCAAAGCGACCACGTGCCGACACGTGGCGCGCACGCTTGCGCACCAGCGCGATGCGCAAAGCGCCCACGTGCCGACACGTGGCACGCGCACTTGCGCACCAGCACGCTTGCGCTCCAGCGCGAAGCGCTCATGCGCAAAGCGCCCACGTGCCGACACGTGGCGTGCGCGCGCTTGCGCTCCAGCGCGCAGCGCTCATGCGCAAAGCGCCCACGTGCCGACACGTGGCGCGCGCGCGCCTGAGCGCACAGCACCTAAGCGCACAGCGCCCAAGGTGCTGCCCCACGCATCCTTTGGATGCCTTTTCCCCTTTATTCATATATATATGTATATATATACATTTGTATACAAATGTACACATACACATACTCCGCAACATTCTCCCCCTCCAAAAAAATTTCGGGCCGGGGCGCTGCCCCGAACCCCGCAAGGGGGCTGCTAGCCCCCTTGACCCCCAGCCCGCTATCCGGGTAGCGGGACCCCCATAAAAACTCTGCGTGGCTCCCGATATATCCAAAACCCCCCTTTCAAAACAGAACGCACGCACACCGCACATTGGGTTCGCATGACCAGTTTAACCCGTTAATTGGAGGTTCCCTCGCCCCAAAGGCGAGGGGTAATTAACGGCAGCTTAGTCCTCGGCTGCCGGAGATTCGGATCCCCACAATCATTAAACCCCGGCCTACCCTAGGCAGGGGGAATCTGTAGTACGCCTGACAAGCGCGCGCGTATTCCCATCTCACTAGGGTGACGAAAAACACCCTACAATCACCTGTCCAGAATACTGCCCCTCGTCAGAGGGAAAACTATAACTCTGACAATCACCCTGTCATCCATGTCACCTTGGAAGCCTGGAATGATAATTGTCTCCTTAATGAGGCTGTCGTTATCATTTCCCTAGAACATCTACTTATGTTCTAAAGTTGCTCCCGACCGTTTCTCCAGGATTGGATCAATATCAACTTATTGCATCTAGTGCAAGAACAACTTCTGGTGTGGTACTTGACATCTCATGATTGACTCAATTGCCTGAGCAAGTGATCTGCCAATCATGCACATCCCTCTCCCCTTCAGTCTGTAAGACACCTTTAGAGAGGGTGACTCCATTACCTGCAGGTACACTACCGTGCCAGGAGTCGTCCATTCTAAATACTCTTAGAATGCTGTCTAAGTACCCAGATTGGGAAACCACCCAAATCTAGATCTAAAACCATAGATCTAGTAACCAGTATGTCTGATATAATGTCCAAGTCCCATGTGGAGAAACCACTGTGTGAAGACCAAAGTATAACCGATCGAAGTATAGGAATATCACTTCCTACTTTGTGTATGTCATCCAAAACCCGGATATCACACCCTACTACCTTCTCAACAGATCCATCCCCTATTCTGATGACGTCAAACCTATGACCGTCACATAAGAAATAGATGATCTATCTCCGCTATATCTGCTTTAGTCTATAAATAGACATAAGCCTGATGTCCACCAATGCTTCCGCTGCTCCCACTGACTACGACAACCCTCTGGCAGAGTCATATAGACGTGCACTTCTAAAGCTAGTTTAGAACGACGCTATACTCATCCTCCCACCGGGTCTCGCAGCCTGGAACAACAGCAATGGCAAGTGTGGGTAAACAAGAACCTCCCTGCCACCGTCCTTGAGGCTACCGGAGTACCTCTCGGGTGCCTGAGGTTACCCACCGTATCGGCTGAGTGGCCAATGGAATGTCAAACCTGATTGAATGTTTAGGTTCCTTATCAAATCTTCAGTAATCGTTTGCGGTTCTGGAATCCATTTTTATTAAAACTGTGGCGAGTCTAGAACAATATTACTATTGATCTCCCAGATGGTAGAAAGTCAACCCTCGTCATAGCCTGGGTCAACCCACAAACAGCCATTACAGAAACGTGCCTTGAGTTGTCCAGTGTCTGGTTTTAATCATAAGCCGGACAACTCCCCGTACCTTAACATCGTTAAGATATGAACTATTCTATATCCAATATAGAACCAGAGGCACTGATTTAATTGAACCAGATTCAAATCATGCAGCTGTCTCCTGTGCATGTCAACTAAATGGAAAGAGGCCGATCAGCGTTACTCAACTTAGGAATACTTCCAATTATGAGTAACCTGTAAGAGAAGCAAGGTCTCTTAATCATTACTATCAACTGAATACCATACACAAGTATCTACATCTTCAATCACTTTGAAGAATCCTGATACTTGCAATACCTGGTTCTCTACTTTATTCAAATACCTATAACTTCTAAAAATTCGGACCCTGTGTTTCCACGAAACACCTGTCTAAAAACTAGAGAATTCATAAGTAAACCGAATATAGTACGAGGACCAACCCCTCTGTCCTGATGTGTCACGACCCAAGTTTGGATGTGACCGGCACTTAGATTGTATCATATCTAAAGATATGCACAAGTCCAAGTAAGCCGAAAACCAAGATCAAATACCTTATTGCGGAATTATTTATGAAAATTTAGTTTTTAAGTAAAAATCTCAATTTATGAAGTTAATTCAATAAACAATTTATAAAGGTTAAGTTTGGTTGTATTCCTAGTTGGAATCAACGATATCAAAAATGAACATGAATATACACATAATGAACCTCACTGAATCTCATAAAGAAGAACTATAATACTGATCAACAGATCTCAACTGTACATATATATCCCATCTCTCATTTCTAAGTCAAAATACAGTCTGATGGAGTCTTTCTAGATACAAAATACAAAAAGGAAGGTTACTACACATGTAACCTACCTCTCAAAAGATGGAATACGACTGCAAAAGTGATCCTGCCTCGCAGCTACCCGTCCACTCTATCCCTGCAAGGAACTGTGGCACAACGGGGATGAGTTGCCAACTCAGTGAATACGACTAACATATAACGGCGAATAAAGTAAATATGACAATCATGCTACTGAATATGAGTCAATATGATATATGAGTATATGTGAAATTCAACAATAAAATATCATTATACTTTTGAAACCACACATTAAGTAAATCATTTCCCGGTGTCCATCAACGACACAAACTTTCATTTCTTATAGGCATCATTCCCCGAATGATCCTATACCCATAATATCGGTCGTTATCCTCTAGATACACGCCGTATTTCTATATCCAACTCCGGTATCGAGTAACCTCGCTAGGCTCCCCCGTCTCAATACGGCTATCCTGCCCCTCGGTCTCGACCGGTTCCACCATGTATCCAACTGTATATCTCCCCCACTCAGTATGGATAACGTAAATCCGCGACCGTATATCTCCCCCACTCGGTCCGGAATAAAATCAAAACAGAAATCATCTCATGGTGGACATGACACATCAATCATGAAAACACTGAATTTATGCAATAGTATTCAAATTCAAAACCACAAATCCTCAATTCTGCATTTATCTCATATATAACACCAAAATACGCATAAGGTAACAGGATGTCAATGATGCAATCTATCACTACATTAGATATGTGAATTACGATATCATCTATTTTAACAAGTATGATATTTAAGTGTATGTGACATGGTAATATCGACGAGGTGTGTGTAGCATATAAAATGTGCACGTGGCATGACTCGTCGATAATTGTGAAGTGTTCTAACAACTAAGCAATATACAAGTATTTTTAATGAATGAGATTCTAACATTTAAACATGATGATATGAATACCACATTAAGTAAACCACGGGCGAAACACGCCATCTTTACAAAATTCCCCGGTAGATGTTTAGTCTACTCACCGGAAAGTCGAATCTACTCCGGAATCACTAATCCTTTCCCTTTCCTCGCGGCTTCCGTACTTCTCGTATCCGCGTCTAAATATACCAAGTTACGTATATAAGTAAAACGACTATTCCGACATAACGGAACTAGAAATACTTTATCCTACTTACTAGTTATTTACTATTTGATTATATCAAGTTATAAAACACATATTCTAGCTGGATTTTAACCCTAATCTGTACTGTTTCAGAAATTAAAACGCGACGTGATTTCGTCGTGTCGTATTTAGCGTTTTACGATTCCTTTTCCGATATATCATCCCAGATTTTAACTACAGTAAAACTAAGTTAAATCAACAGTACCAAAACATCCTAAATTGCATACTGTAGACTACCCAAAAACCCAAACCCACAAAGCTACCAACATGGCCGGCGACGCCGGCCAAATCTCTTCTGTCGCCGGCCCAAAACCAGCCCCCTGCCTCCGTCTTCTTGTGGTTCACTCTAGTTGTTACCTACATCATTTTGACCCTGTTTAATTTATTTAATTATGTTTCAGATATAAGCAGATTGCTAACAGACTCTAAATTAGCTAAAATACGATATTATGCGACTTGATTTAACTCTAAACTAATTAAGCTACAGAATCTAAGTTACCTACTATGATTAAGAGTTTTACCCTCCTATGTTGTTGTAGGAATAACCCTCCAATTGGCTAAGTCCCTCCTATGAATGATGAGCCATCTCCATGAACAAGCTCCCTCTTCTTCTTCTTCCTCTTGTTCTTCCCTTTCCTTCTTTAGTTTTCCTTTTCCTATGATTTTCTTTTTAGTTTTTGATTCTGATTTTTAACTGAAAAAGAACTATTTAAGTGAAGGAATGAAGAGATAAGGGAAGGTGGAGATGTCCTAAGCTAAGGTGTGCATGTTTCATGCAAGGGGGAGGTGGAAATGAGAGGTTATTTGAAGCATGAGGTGTTTTTGGTTTATTTTCCATTTTCTTTTGTTTTATTTTGAATTTATTTTCAGAACTGAAATGATTCCCTTTAACCACTTAAACCCTTGACAATACCCTATTTGCATAAAAACTTAACTTTACAATTTAACCCCTCACAACTTACTTATTTTAAAACACATCTTTTGTTTAAAATGAAGCTAAAATTATCATTAAAACTCTTATAACTTATTTAAATTACATTTAAAAATTCTAATTTAATTTGTATTACATATAACTTATGAAGATTGACATATTTGATTTTAACCGTTTTGTGTTTTATCACTTTATTCTTAATTTAATTAATTTTGTTTTATTTCTAACTTTTTCTAATTGTTACAATATTCCCCCCTTAAGAAAATTCGGTCCCCGAATTTAAAATAATTACTAAACATACCTATGAAAAGATGTGGAAATTTCTTTCGCATTGAGTCCTCCGTCTCCCAAGTAATCTCCTCGCGATCCTTTCCTTGCCAGAGAACCTTTACAGATGGCAGTATCCTCGATCGTAGTTGCTTTGCCTGCCTGTCCAGAATAGCGACTGGCTGCACTGTGAAGGATAGATCTGGCTCAAGCTGTAGAGTCTGATGCTGGATCGCATGAGATGGATCGTGAAGATATCTGCGAAGCATCGAAACATGGAATACCGGATGTACGTCGGGAAAACCAGGTGGAAGTGCTAACCGATAAGCCACAGCGCCCACTCTCTCTAAAATCTCGTAAGGTCCAACATATCTGGGGCTGAGCTTCCCTTTCTTCCCGAAGCGCATCACTCCTTTCATTGGAGATACTCGAAGGAACACATGATCTCCCACATCAAACTCAAGTTTACGTCGTCGTCGATCTGCGTATGACTTCTGTCTGCTTTGAGCCGCTTTCATTCTATCTCGTATCATTTGAATCTTCTCTGTAGTTTCCTGTACTATTTGCGGTCCCAATATACAACTCTCGCTAAGTTCCGTCCAGCAAACGGGTGATCGACATTTCCTTCCATACAAAGCTTCAAAGGGTGCCATCTGGATCGTCTCTTGAAAACTGTTGTTATATGAAAATTCCACCAAAGGTAGGTGACGATCCCAACTACCACCGAAATCTAGGCTACAAGCCCGAAGCATATCCTCTAGTATCTGAATGGTCCGTTCCGACTGACCGTCTGTCTGTGGGTGGAAAGCTGTACTAAAACTCAGTCGTGTACCAAGAGCGTCCTGAAGTTTCTGCCATAGCCTTCTTGTGAACTGGGTACCTCGATCTGATACTATGCATGTCGGCACTCCATGTAGACGTACAATCTCATCGATATAAACCTGTGCATACTGAGCAAATCCATATGTCGTCTTCACTGGAAGAAAATGAGCGGTCTTCGTCAGCCTGTCTACAATCACCCAAATGGAATCGTACCCTCAGCTAGTCCTGGGTAGACCCACCACAAAATCCATGGAAATCTGTTCCCATTTCCACTCTGGAATGGGTAAAGGTTGCAGCTCCCCGGCTGGCCTCTGGTGTTCTGCTTTAACTTGCTGACAAGTCAAGTATCGAGAAACAAAATCCGTAACATCCTTCTTCATTCCTTCCCACCAATAATTATCCTTCAAATCACGATACATTTTGGTGGAACCAGGATGAATACTGTATACTGACCTGTGGGCATCCTCCAAAATCTCACGCCTCAATCCGTCAGAATCTGGCATACAGAGACGAGTCCTAAAACGTAATACTCCTTGATCATCAATCGCGAACTCCGTCTCCTTGCCCTGCCTAACATGATCCATAATCTCCATCATGCGAGTATCTGTAGGCTGCGCATCTCGTATACGATCCAATAACTGAGGTCTGGTGCGAACATGTGCCAACTGACCTCCTGCCGATGTAAACTCAAACTGTATACGACTATCACATAAGAGCTGCCAGTCTGTAGAAGACTGTCTCTGCAAAATGCTCAAATGAGATAAATTACCTCCAGGCCTCCGACTCAAGGCGTCTGCTACCACATTTGCTTTGCCTGGATGGTACAAAATCTCACAGTCGTAATCTTTCACCAGTTCCATCCATCTACGCTGCCTGAGGTTCAGATCTTTCTGTTGAAAAATATACTTTAAACTTTTATGATCTGTGAAGATTTGACACGATTCTCCATACAAATAATGTCTCCAAATCTTCAATGCGAATACTACAGCAGCCATCTCTAGATCATGAGTGGGGTAGTTTTGTTCATGCCTCTTTAACTGTCGAGAAGCATATGCTATAACCTTGCCGTGTTGCATCAACACACAGCCTAAGCCCACTCTAGAAGCATCGCAATACACGACGAAACCCCCTGACCCGGAAGGTAAAGATAATACAGGTGCAGTCGTCAAACACGTCTTTAGTTGTTGGAAACTCTGCTCACACGCATCTGTCCACTGGAATGGAACTTTCTTCCTAGTCAATCCTGTCAAAGGTGCCGCTATCCGTGAGAAATCATGTACGAAGCGTCTGTAATAACCTGCCAGACCTAAGAAACTCCGAACCTCCGTAACTGACATAGGCCTGGGCCAGTGTTGTACTGCTTCAATCTTCTTTGGGTCTACACATATACCTTCTCTCGTAACTATGTGACCCAAGAACTCCACACTATCGAGCCAAAAAGCACACTTAGAAAATTTTGCATACAGCTGATGCTCCTTCAAGGTCTGCAATGTGATACGTAAATGCTGCTCGTGCTCCGTCTGACTCCGAGAATATACAGGAATATCATCTATGAATACTATAATAAACCGATCGATAAATGGTCTAAAAATACGGTTCATCATATCCATAAAAGCTGCTGGAGCATTGGTGAGTCCGAACGACATCACCAGAAATTCATAATGCCCATATCTCGTACGAAACGCCGTCTTCGGAACATCGTCCTTCCGAACCCTCAACTGATGATACCCTGACCTCAAGTCAATCTTTGAGAAGAACCCAGCTCCTTGCAACTGATCGAACAAGTCATCTATACGTGGTAATGGATACCTGTTTCGCACAGTGACGCGATTCAGCTGTCGGTAGTCGATGCATATTCTCATACTACCGTCCTTCTTCTTTACAAATAAGACAGGAGCTCCCCACGGTGAAACACTGGGACGAACAAGTCCCCTATCTAACAACTCTTGCAACTGGCCCTTGAGTTCTTTCAATTCCGTCGGTGCCATTCGATAGGGTGGTATAGAAATAGGCCCTGCACCCGGAATCAAGTCGATGCAAAACTCGATATCTCGATCAGGTGGCAATCCTGGTAACTCAGCTGGGAATACATCAGGAAATTCTCGTATGATCGGGATTTGGTCCAATGGAACTTCAGCGACCCCTATGTCCTGAATAAAGGCCAAGAACCCAAGACAACCCTTCTTCAAGAGCCGCCTCGCACCAAAAGCAGAAATCATGTTGACAGGGGTTAACTTGCAATCCCCCTGCACAACAAACACCGGTTCTCCTGGAAAACAGAATCTAACCGCTTTTCCTCTACAATCTACATAGGCATGACAAGCGGCTAACCAATCCATCCCAAGAAGTATATCAAAATCCAACATGTCCAGGAGAATCAGATCAACTAGCGAATCTTTATTACCAATACGCACCGAACACGATCTGAATACGTGCCGAGCAATAAAGGAATCTCCAACTGGAGTAATCACTACCAAAGGTAATTCTAATAATGACGACTCCTTCCCCAACAAAAGTGCGAATCGTGAAGATACATAAGAATGTGTAGAACCGGGATCAAATAAAACATGTGCCTCTACTGAGCATACTGTAAAAGTACCTGTCACGACTGCATTTGATGCCTGGGCATCCTGCGGAGTCAGCGTAAAAACCCGTGCCTGGCCCCTGCCCGCATCCTGTCGTCCTCTACCTCTATCTCCTCTACCTCTCTGGGCACGTCCTCCATAGCCTCGACCTCGTGGTGCGAATGCCTGGCGTGTAGCGCCAACTGGGGGAGGAAGTAAAGCCATCGGTGTAGGAGGTGGAAGGGGTAAAACAGCCTGTGGAGCAACGGTCCCGCCCTGAGATCTACAATCTCGCGCAAAGTGTCCGGGAAGTCCACAACTATAACAGATAGATGGTGGTCTCTGATCATCAGGATAAGAACTAAACATCTGGCCCTGTGTCCAACCTCGTCCAACACTGCGGCCTGGAGTATATCTGCCTGGATATGATCCTCTACCTCGGCCAAACTGTCTATTTGTCGGCACGACTGGTCTACTCCTCTTTGGCTCCGGAACGACTCCTGACTGGCTCAAACGCTCCTCTACTCGAATCGCCGCATCCATGGCCTGTGCATATGTATCAAAATGCTGGGAGCCTATCGCCAGATACAACTGTGTGTCCAAACTCCTTAGGAACCTTTTCACTCGAAGCTCCTCTGTAGGTACTAAGTATGGGGCATATCGCGATAGCTGGGTGAATCGTAAGTCATAATCTGCTACTGACATACTTGCTGATTTTCTCAACGCTTCGAAACTGCTAGCTCTAGCATCCCTCACACTCTGGGGAAGAAATCTGGCAAGAAAGACTGTAGAAAACTCGGTCCACGTCATCAGAGGAAGATTCGTAGCTCGCCCCCTTTCCATCGACTCACACCACTCCTGTGCAAGTCCCTCCAAACGAAAGCTAGTCGGCTCAACTGACCTCGCATCAGAACATCGCAATGATCTGCCAATTCTCGCCATCCTATCAAGAAAAGACTGAGGATCTTCCGTCACGTCGGTCCCTGTAAATACTGGGGGTCTCAATCTCATAAACTCTGCAAGTGATACCTCCATCACTCTCGTATCTACTGGTGCTACCGTCTGTGTAGGCTGTACCTCGGACTCTGCTACGGTCGGTGCTGGATCTGATCTCAAAGCTCGAGTGGTCTCAGCTAACTGTCCTACCACTCGCTGTAATCCCAACATACCCTCCTCAATCCTAGTCATGCGATCTGGATGAGGAGGATCAACATGCTCATGCACCGCCGGCACGTCCGGTGTACCAGTCGTCGTCACAGGCGGACTCGCCCTAACTGCATTCCTGGCTGCGGCTCGCCTAGCCCGCGTAGCCATAGCAACTGGAACAAGAAACGAGAGTTGATAAGGTGTGGGAACAGAAGCAATCAATAACGAAGAATCAACGGAAGAATAGATCAAGATAAACATCATAAGGTTAGTTAGGCTGAATACGATAACGTAAATATGCCGCGGAACATACGTACGGTACTGCATTCGTCCTAATTCACCTACTCCATCAAACTTAAAGGTCATCCTAACTCTCAGACTTACATCAACCTATTGAAATCCCTTAC
Organism: Agapanthus africanus; assembly: GCA_030015575.1. Taxonomy (NCBI): domain Eukaryota; kingdom Viridiplantae; phylum Streptophyta; class Magnoliopsida; order Asparagales; family Amaryllidaceae; genus Agapanthus; species Agapanthus africanus. Next base: position 201,205,567 of record CM057341.1, read on the forward strand.
TGAATTCCGTAAGGTTACTCCTAAGCTCTGATACCAACTTTGTCACGACCCAAGTTTGGATGTGACCGGCACTTAGATTGTATCATATCTAAAGATATGCACAAGTCCAAGTAAGCCGAAAACCAAGATCAAATACCTTATTGCGGAATTATTTATGAAAATTTAGTTTTTAAGTAAAAATCTCAATTTATGAAGTTAATTCAATAAACAATTTATAAAGGTTAAGTTTGGTTGTATTCCTAGTTGGAATCAACGATATCAAAAATGAACATGAATATACACATAATGAACCTCACTGAATCTCATAAAGAAGAACTATAATACTGATCAACAGATCTCAACTGTACATATATATCCCATCTCTCATTTCTAAGTCAAAATACAGTCTGATGGAGTCTTTCTAGATACAAAATACAAAAAGGAAGGTTACTACACATGTAACCTACCACTCAAAAGATGGAATACGACTGCAAAAGTGATCCTGCCTCGCAGCTACCCGTCCACTCTATCCCTGCAAGGAACTGTGGCACAACGGGGATGAGTTGCCAACTCAGTGAATACGACTAACATATAACGGCGAATAAAGTAAATATGACAATCATGCTACTGAATATGAGTCAATATGATATATGAGTATATGTGAAATTCAACAATAAAATATCATTATACTTTTGAAACCACACATTAAGTAAATCATTTCCCGGTGTCCATCAACGACACAAACTTTCATTTCTTATAGGCATCATTCCCCGAATGATCCTATACCCATAATATCGGTCGTTATCCTCTAGATACACGCCGTATTTCTATATCCAACTCCGGTATCGAGTAACCTCGCTAGGCTCCCCCGTCTCAATACGGCTATCCTGCCCCTCGGTCTCGACCGGGTCCACCATGTATCCAACTGTATATCTCCCCCACTCAGTATGGATAACGTAAATCCGCGACCATATATCTCCCCCACTCGGTCCGGAATAAAATCAAAACAGAAATCATCTCATGGTGGACATGACACATCAATCATGAAAACACTGAATTTATGCAATAGTATTCAAATTCAAAACCACAAATCCTCAATTCTGCATTTATCTCATATATAACACCAAAATACGCATAAGGTAACAGGATGTCTATGATGCAATCTATCACTACATTAGATATGTGAATTACGATATCATCTATTTTAACAAGTATGATATTTAAGTGTATGTGACATGGTAATATCGACGAGGTGTGTGTAGCATATAAAATGTGCACGTGGCATGACTCGTCGATAATTGTGAAGTGTTCTAACAACTAAGCAATATACAAGTATTTTTAATGAATGAGATTCTAATATTTAAACATGATGATATGAATACCACATTAAGTAAACCACGGGCGAAACACGCCATCTTTACAAAATTCCCCGGTAGATGTTTAGTCTACTCACCGGAAAGTCGAATCTACTCCGGAATCACTAATCCTTTCCCTTTCCTCGCGGCTTCCGTACTTCTCGTATCCGCGTCTAAATATATCAAGTTACGTATATAAGTAAAACGACTATTCCGACATAACGGAACTAGAAATACTTTATCCTACTTACTAGTTATTTACTATTTGATTATATCAAGTTATAAAACACATATTCTAGCTGGATTTTAACCCTAATCTGCACTGTTTCAGAAATTAAAACGCGACGTGATTTCGTCGTGTCGTATTTAGCGTTTTACGATTCCTTTTCCGATATATCATCCCAGATTTTAACTACAGTAAAACTAAGTTAAATCAACAGTACCAAAACATCCTAAATTGCATACTGTAGACTACCCAAAAACCCAAACCCACAAAGCTACCAACATGGCCGGCGACGCCGGCCAAATCTCTTCTGTCGCCGGCCCAAAACTGGCCCCTTGCCTCTGTCTTCTTGTGGTTCACTCTAGTTGTTACCTACATCATTTTGACCCTGTTTAATTTATTTAATTATGTTTCAGATATAAGCAGATTGCTAACAGACTCTAAATTAGCTAAAATACGATATTATGCGACTTGATTTAACTCTAAACTAATTAAGCTACAGAATCTAAGTTACCTACTATGATTAAGAGTTTTACCCTCCTATGTTGCTGTAGGAATAACCCTCCAATTGGCTAAGTCCCTCCTATGAATGATGAGCCATCTCCATGAACAAGCTCCCTCTTCTTCTTCTTCCTCTTGTTCTTCCCTTTCCTTCTTTAGTTTTCCTTTTCCTATGATTTTCTTTTTAGTTTTTGATTCTGATTTTTAACTGAAAAAGAACTATTTAAGTGAAGGAATGAAGAGATAAGGGAAGGTGGAGGTGTCCTAAGCTAAGGTGTGCATGTTTCATGCAAGGAGGAGGTGGAAATGAGAGGTTATTTGAAGCATGAGGTGTTTTTGGTTTATTTTCCATTTTCTTTTGTTTTATTTTGAATTTATTTTCAGAACTGAAATGATTCACTTTAACCACTTAAACCCTTGACAATACCCTATTTGCATAAAAACTTAACTTTACAATTTAACCCCTCACAACTTACTTATTTTAAAACACATCTTTTGTTTAAAATGAAGCTAAAATTATCATTAAAACTCTTATAACTTATTTAAATTACATTTAAAAATTCTAATTTAATTTGTATTACATATAACTTATGAAGATTGACATATTTGATTTTAACCGTTTTGTGTTTTATCACTTTATTCTTAATTTAATTAATTTTGTTTTATTTCTAACTTTTTCTAATTGTTACATGATGGACCCTGGACAACATACAATACTATGTATAAGTCCCTTGAGTCTGATAACTCATTCACTGTGTGTCGTAGGTTGGAAACTGTACTTATGGTTAAGAAGAATTACACCGCTGTTTAATGCTCCTTACCTAACCATCCACTGATATAGGTAAATGTCACAGACATAATTTCAAAAGGATATATCTCACTCTATAAAAATTGACGTACAGATGTATCGATTTGAAATTGGTGCATAAGAGCGGATATTCAAAACCAAATATTTGCCGTCCGGCAAACAACCCAGGTGACTTCCTCAAATATCACCGATTACAACGAATCCCGATATAATGAGGATGATCACCCAATTCCCAATAACTTACTCCCACTAATCATCTGTAAAACCATACAGATGTGAGAATCATTACCTGGTAAATACATACCCTGGAGCAAGTGTGTAATTGGGAAATCAGTTTTCCTTTAACAGTACACGGTGAAACTAAAACATTGAAATGTTTCGATGGGGTATCCTGGTATTCCTAGTAATGCCTCTTCCAGATTCACGACTATAACCGTATAATTCTTTGCCACCTCTCCAAAGCTCTTCATATGTCTTTAGTCTTTACCTTCTGCACACCCCTTAGGCCAAATGGTTTTCTTCCTTCCCTACCGTTCGGCACCAGCCTATGGTTTGGAAGAAGACTATCCAATTAGCATAATGGGTGTACTGTCCTAATCCTAGGAACACTCGCAATGCGAGAGGAGGTGAGGATAACAGATAACCGAATAAATCTTATTCCTATTTCTCCTGAACCAGAATCCATCCCCGAACTGGAACAAGTTCCTTTCGAGTTCGTATATAACCATACGATGGAGTATCCAATAAACTGTAGATCTTCGTAGTGATACGGAGTGTCCTGGAGAAATACAAAGGTGATTTTAGGATCGGCGAAGAAATACCTGGTTTGGTCGTGAATATCAGTCGCAATTTACTTTGCCCTCTTACTAATCCCTTGCTTTGTCTTAACTTAATACCTTCTGTACACCATCGTTATGCTAATTGGTTTTCTTCATTCCCCACCGTTCGGCACCAGCCTAAGGTTTGGAAGAAGACTATCCAATTTGCGTAATAGGTGTACTATCTCCTAAACCAAGGAGTACTCGCAACCTGAGAGAAGGTAAAAGGAAAAGACAACTGAATAATCCTATACGTTTTCTCCAGAACCGGAAACCATCCTCGAATTCCTTCGAGTTCGTATCTAACCATACGATGGTTTTGTCCAATGGAAGTGGACGTTCGTAGTAATACGGGATGTCCTGGAGAAAAGGGGTAAAAGTAGGAATGGCAATGAGGTTTGCAACTCTGACAATCCAAAAGCCAGTGTTAAAGAAAGGTTCGGTCAACTTGGTCACTGAGTCATAGTCTTAGGGTCGGGTCAATGGTCGCTGCCAAAGAGAGAGAGAAAAGAAACACTCAGCGTGCACTCTAACCTGGATCAGAATGGTTACCAATTTATCTAATCTGGAAACCTCCCACTGTACCGTCAAATTCTCCTCCAAACCTGAAAGAAGAATTAGTCGGGATCACCCGAGGAGTAAACCAACTCATCAGTGGGAATCGGGATCCAACTATCATCGCATGATAACGTGACGGAATCCGCTCACGGTATCACACTCCAGAAGGTATGCACATATCTGGCAAGTTTCAGTTTCTTTAGAAACTCCCGATGTGATTTTTACCCCATGCTCTTATGACCTTGACGAAGGTCAAAAAATCATAAGTCACATGTCAAGTTCTACCCGTCATTATCCAGGTTAATTTGAACCCACCCGTACAAGCCCTTGACGAAGGTCAACAAGGCTATACGACTGTCCCAAACCAACACATCTATCTATGCAGCAGAAAAGGAACAAGCAGCTACCATGCACTATGCCTTGACGAAGGCCAACAAACATAGCATGAATACTACGTGCTACCTGTCTGAAACGACGGAGGGCTACGAATGGTTTCTGGCGAAAACCTTTAACGTAATGAACTTGATATCATTGAAGGAACGGATAGCTTTTAAAAATATAGTGACGAAAACCTTCGCTAAAGAGGTCACTCCCGGTGAAGGGATCTCGGCTCTTTTCCCGTAGAATGAGGTGCAGGATATTCCAACTGAATACCACGATGTAAAGAAAAAGTAATCGGCTATAGTAAAGTTAATGCCCTGACGCAAACTTCTGTCCAAGGGGTCATTCGCGGTGAAGGGATCTCGGCCCTTGCTTCGTCGACTGAGGAGCAGGATATTCCAACTGAATATCACGATGCAAAACAAAAGTGAACGTCCTTGCAATAACAGCTTTTTGAAAAGTGTTCCAACAACATCAGATTAGGTTTGTTTTTAACTTGAATTGATCCGAATCAACGCAGTCCCATCAATTGATCACACCACAAAGAACGAAAATATACTGATGTTCGTATATGCCATCCGCATTCGCCACTGGGTCCCGTCATTACCCGTTAGGTTAGCTAACTAACGACAGAGCGGAGACTGGACTAGTGCGGATGCAAAACATATACAACATCTACTAATATATATATACCAATATATTATATTCGCTCAAGGCGTGAAAAAAAATGCAACATCACAGAAATGTACAGCATCACAGAACAATACAGATATCTGGGATCCCCGGGTTTCACAGAGCCACTACTGAAACCCGATGTTCCCCCGATCGTGTGGATAGCCTGTGCAATAAAATCCTAGACCTCTACGGGTGCGGCAAGTTACCCGCCAAAACCTGAAGCAAGGCAGCACCCTTCAGCACCGTGAATGGACCACCCAGCACTTCACGGAATCCGGTAACTTGGGCACCCCTCCTGGGTCAACCTGTACCCCCTACGAGTGCGGCGAATAGCCCGCCAATTCTAGAGTGAAGCCCCCTCTGTCCCAATGCCATGAGATGCGGGCTTGTTGCCCTCCAGAACCCGGCTATCCAAGCACCCCACCACGGGGCAATCCTAGTACAGAAAGTAAAATATACATACAACGGGTACATCGACCGCAACCTGGCCATGCCCCAAAATAATAATACAAACAGGCAGTGACGGCAGTCCACATGTCGGACGCTCGCCCCGCAATATCAAATGTACATAATACAACTACAACTGTACTAGCATTGCATCCAGGCTATCCCCACGACCGATCCGCAACATCACAGCAAAATCACAAAACATCAACGTGAAAGTCACGTTCGCAAATCCGTCTAACCGGGCTATAGCAGTTAGACAGGATTTACCGATCAAGTGACATTCACGGTCGCAGATATAATGTAAATACTGTGAAATAATGTGTTTAAAATATCCGATCGATCAAAAATTAACAAGTGGGCCCCCAAGCAATACTGTAGCACTCACAGAAATTCTGGGCCCAAGTTTAATATTCCAAAACCCCTATTTTCAGCCCACAAGCCCACTGCAAAAAAATGATGACATGAACCCACATTCCTGCGGCGGAACCGCGGCCAAAGAGGGGTTATGGCCGTGGTTCCGCGGTCGTACGGAGGGATCGGGTCATCAAATTTTTCCAGTGTTCTTAGAACTCCCTGCACATCATTCTGAGACAACCTGAAAAATTTTTGGACTCCAAAAAATTTCGACAGAAACTGATAGTACTTGAAAACGCGGTTTCGGGATTTTGTTCGATCGAAAACGTAAAACACATTAGGCAAAGCTAGACTAAGTTAACGGCGAGGCTCTGATACCACTGTAAGTGCACGGCGGCGCCCCGGCCGTCAATTCGACGGCCAAATGCGGAAGCGGTGATAAACCTTCATTTTGCGAACTTAGCAAACCGGCACCACCGCGCACTAAACACCCGGATCGGGCCATTAAACTATTCCTAGCTAACTACAAGATGGGGAAGGGATATACCGAGTGATCCGAGTCCTCCGGTCTTCTCGTCGTCGTCCCGATCTCCCGCGGAAACTCCGATTGTCGCCTCCTTGCCGGAAGGGCACCACATCGCCTGCATCTTTTACGGGCTCCCGCCTCTATACCGACGCAACTCGGGCGCGAAGTTGGCTAGCCGACGCACCCAAGATTTGCTGTAGACCAGTGTAGAATAGTTTCTCTTTGGGATTTTGTATAGTTGCCATGATGGAGGAATTTGTGCATAAGGATTTTACCATTGATGCTTGCTGGAAAAGAAATGGAGCATGCTCTTCAAAAGAGCTCGGCCAAAAACCCATCAGCCCTCCTAAAGCACTCAATGCAACCATATATAAATTAATCCCTCATCTCATCAATCTCCAACTCCAGCACACTCATTTTGCTCCTTTTTTTTAAACCTTAGGAAATTAATCCACACTCACAAATTAAACACAGCACACTCAAGGGAGGGGGGGCCCACGAAACATGCAAGAAACATTTACACACCAAAATATAAACATGTCCCCTCATTAACAGTGGCCGGCCCCTTCTCAAATGGGTGGGGTAAAAAGAAATGATTAAATCAAGAGGAGAATAATAAATAGATAATTATCAAAAGGTCACCCTCATCTCACTAATCAATCTCTTTTTCAAACCATCATGAAAAGCAATGAGTAAGACAAGAATGGAATCTCATGATGAAGAGGCTACAATTATGAAAGAAACCCCTCCACTAAATGTTATTTGCAAACTTGCAAATAACACCCTCCATCGGAAAGGTCCGGCCGGGAAAGAACAAAGGAGAACCGGCCGGAACGGAATGCAAACTGGCAACTCCAGAAAACTGGTCCCGTAATAAATTACAGGAAAAACCCCGCTACTGGAAATACATGCCCGCATTTGTATTCCCACTGAACACAAATGCAAAGAGACAAAACTACACTATTTAATACTAGGATCCGGCTTAAGCCAAAGCCGGCTAGTAAAATCCGTCCGATCATGATCCTTGCAATACCACACGTATCTGATCGAACCCTGCCATATCTCCATACGGCCTCTACAGCGTTTCGCCCGAAAGCTTGAGTAACTGAATGTGTGGTGGACTCTAAAGACTCGTCAATACTATGGCTGTGGATTTAACCACTAGCACGGCAGAGGTATTAGCCATACGTGACGGGCCACCATCTATTGACCAAAAGGGACGTCGATGAGAGAACTCATCCTGACACCCTACTGAGCCTGTCAGTGACAATATCCGTACAGTCCGGTCCGTTCGTCTATGAGCATCGCATGGCGGGCCTAGGGGGTTGGCAAAAGTCAGACCCCCAAAAGCGGTACAAGTCGTGTCGGAGTGTAGCCCAGAACATCCTGAGATACTACTAGAATACCTACCAGTAAATCTCCTGCCTTGGCCAAGGACTTCGTGTAATGGCTCTCCTAGACACAGCGCGAACTCACCCCCAATACCGGGAGAGACAAACCCCTGAAGATACGCTCACTGCCTCCATGTGGCTCGGGACTGCACCCAACTAAAACCTGTTTGCACGACTCCTTTGAGTTGTGGTAGGGTAGTAATCAAAGTACAGTGGGAACTCACACGAGACAAATGACGATCCCCACGTCGATGAACTAACCTGTACACATGTCACCAGGGAACTGCTATCTGACGTCTGGTATAAGACCAACTAGCATGTTCCCGGCGCGTCCTGTCCGGTGTACTCATAACCCAATGAGCACCTGTATACATCTTAGGTGAACCAACTGACACCAGTGGCTTGTGAGACCGGCCACCGCCCCTCGTCGGGGTCTCGACTGTATACACTAGTCTACTCTGGAGAATCGATGCCTTGTCTCGAAACTCCCACGACTAGGGACCTTTTAAGGATGTGCTTATAGACTCCAGCTCTCACTTATATGATCGCCCTCATACTGCTGGCAGTCAAGCAAGAATCCTAGGGGCTCTATCAACGTGCAATAGCGACCTGTCAGGTCACCTAAAGCAGTACACGATGATAAAGGTAAACCAGATAGCATACTATCATCTCGAGTAAGACTGTCCTACCGGGATAGGTCCTCCCTCAATCATTGCAATCACGTGCCTGTGATCCAATAATTGAGTCTGAGGGCACTATCTCCAACAAGCCCTGAGGGGGAGTTGCCCCCTGCCTTCCTCACTCGTTGCCAATGGCGACATCGAGCACGACGAGCCGTTGGGATTGGCTCAGAGATAGAGATAGCTTCTTTCTGCCCCCTGTCTGAATGAGGCACTGTCGGTGTTAACCTTTTAAAAACTGAGGTTGTTCCTTGCGGGGCAATATCCAATCTGTCAAAGACAGATCTTCGTGTAGGGGTAGGAACAGGAATCGTCAGTCTTGAAAAGACTGACTCTTTGACAGGGGAAGCTGCCTTGACGACTTCTAGAGCAGCAGTCATTGCCTTCCTTGGGACAGCTAGTTTAGAGTCCTGATCTAGCCTGGTGAAAACAGAGGCTGTCGGTTTGGTAGCGGGCGACCCGTTGACAGGGGTCGTAGTAGTAGTGATTCGGTCGAAGACTGACTTCTTGTTCACCTCCGGTACAGGTACCGGCATAGAGAAGCTCGTCGGTGGGATCATGGTCCCGAAGAATAAGCCAGTGGTGGCTTGGGTCACCTGGTCTACTGGCAGGGTGAGGAAAGAGGCCGCTTGGGGCCCATATGCTACACCTCTAGGTGAGGTGGAGCGTCCGTTGCAGTGGTACTTCGCGCAGTTGGTGCAGTTAGAATCCATGGATGCTTGAGTTCTGCGCCAGACAAAAGACCAAATCTTAGCAACTTGAAATCCGAAGGCAACCATTTAACAAACCGCGATTGGTTCGCGAAGACGACACACGAAGTGTGGAGTGGAAAGAGGAAGAGGTCCCACCGGGCGTGCCAGAATCTGTTCCCCTCCGAATGGCGGCCTAGACTTTGCGTATGGCCTGAGATTCGGGGCAGATGCTATATGGTTTTATCCAGCTACCTCTCCGAAGATGCCAAGTTGATTTATGGCGCCGTACATCGGAGGTTTAGACGGATGCGGCCGATGTAGCAGACTTCATCATATTCCCCCTCAGGGTGAGGGGTTTTTGATTGTGGGGACGCTCTTCCCTGCAGGCGCAAGCCCCTGCAGTTAATTACGCTACCGCATCGCGGCAACAACTTTCTCCTTCTCCAGAATTTCACTTCGTGTCGTGTGTGTTTGTTTTGTTTGTGGTTGCCCGTGGATTGTATACGGAGACTGAGTAATGCCGTCGCCCGTAGGACGTGGATTAGTCCAAATCCGTATTTACTTAGATTTGGGTTTAGTGTTTTTTTTTAGTTTAAGGATACGTAAGTCGCATTGCAGCTAAGATCAACTTAAACGTTCGTCAAGGATGCGTTAGTCCTGTTTTGGACTAAGATCAACTTAACGTGGTGATCCATTTAATATATGACCGTCGGGACTCATCACCTCTCTGACGTCGTTGAAGGATTACAACGATGTATGTCAGAGGAGTTCAGAGATGTACCCTTGAACCAAGGTTGATTTGGAGTTTTATCATTCATTTAAATGTCTAAGGATACGTTAGCCGTATTTGGGGCTAAGATCTACTTAAACGGGACCGTTTAGATCCGTCAAAAGAGCATTTGGAGGCTCTATTGTTCCAGTTTTAGGGACGTAGTGGTCCATGTTCCAGTTTAGAGACGTGGTGGTCCATCGCCAGTTTAAGGACGTGGTGGTCCATCGCCAGTTTAGGGACGTGGTGGTCCGATATTAGTTTAGGGATGTCTCGGTCCGATATTAGTTTAAGGACGTCTCGGTCCGACATTAGTTTAAGGACGTTTCGGTCCATTATTCCAGTTTAGGGACGTGGTGGTCCAATATTAGTTTAGGGACATCTCGATCCGATATTAGTTTAGGGACGTTTCGGTCCATTATTCCAGTTTAGGGACGTGGTGGTCCAATATTAGTTTAGGGACATCTCGGTCCGATATTAGTTTAGGGACGTTTCGGTCCAATATTAGTTTAAGGACGTCTCGGTCCGACATTAGTTTAAGGACGTTTCGGTCCATTATTTCAGTTTAGGGACGTGGTGGTCCAATAATAGTTTAGGGACATCTCGGTCCGATATTAGTTTAGGGACGTTTCGGTCCATTATTCCAGTTTAGGGACGTGGTGGTCCAATATTAGTTTAGGGACATCTTGGTCCGATATTAGTTTAGGGACGTTTCGGTCCACGAGTTTAGGAACCCCGCAGTCCATATTGATGCGTGTGGTCGTCAGGACCCGTCACCTCTCTGACGACGTTGAATGATTACAACGACACGTGTCAGAGGAGTTCGGAGATGTACCCTCGGGCCGGATATAAGTTGATTTAGGGAGCAACCGTGCTCAGTCAATTTGATTTGAGGACTTATGGCCACGATTGGGCTAAGTCTAGTTGAAAATGTCCAACATTTTATTTGCTTTTACATTGCATTTCTTTTTATTCTTATTTGGGCTTTGCCCAGAAAGGATGCAGAGCATCAATTTGTTTTGGGCTCTGCCCTTTTTTAGGCCTGCTAGGTCTTTTTGATTTGGGCCTGGCCCTTCAAGTAATGCATTGCATTTGTCCAAAGCACTAGGAATCTTTTAGATTCAAGAACAGAAGTTCAAAGCACTTTTTTAATTGTTGATCTAAATTTAGATCAAAGAAAATAAAACAAGTTTTTCCTTATTTCAGATAACCAAAGGTTCATAGCAAGTGCAAGGCACTATTTTTTTTTATTTATTTATTTATTTATTTATTTATTGAAGATCACTGATCTTGTTCTTAGATCAATGATCTATTCCTGAGAGAATTTTCTCTTCTTTTAAAGGTTTTTACCTTTTTTGTATTCTCAAGGAGTTCTCAAGAGTTCTCTTCTTTCTTCTTTTTTTTTTTATCCAGATGTCTCTCCCCTCTTGAAATGAGGTCTGGGGTCCTTTTTATAGTGCTCAAAAATTAGTTAAATTTGTTAAAAAGATCTTTTTCTGAGTGATTTGGGGAATTTTCCCCACCGTTGGATCTTTGATCCAAAGGCCCCTGTTTTACAGAAGAAATCTTCTTGTTTTAACAAGAACAGAAAAAAATTTCCTTAAATCTTCATTCTGTTTTTGCGCAACTCCCCAACGCGTGACACGTGTCGAGCAGTGAAGCGCTTGCGCAACTGCGCTAGCGCAACTGCGCAGACGCGTGTCGAGCAGTGAAGCGCTTGCGCAACTCCGCTTGCGCAACTGCGCAGACACGTGTCGCGCAGCGGTGCACTTGCGCACCAGTGTTTGCGCAACTGCGCGGACACATGTCGCGCAGCTGTGCACTTGCGCACCAGTGGTCGCGCAACTGCTCGGACACGTGTCGCGCAACGGTGCGCTTGCGCAGTTGTGCTTGCGCAACTGCGCAGACACGTGTCACGCAGCGCAGCGCTTGCGCAACTGAGTGTTGCTTATGTTTTTTAAAGAGCCTTGCTCTGATTGGACGCACTGCCTTGGGCGTTGTGCTGCCGTGTCAACTTCTGACACGTGGCGCGCACGGGATCCGAAGCGTTGCTTCAAAATTTGAATTTTTGAAATTCAAACAGAGCCTTGCTCTGATTGGGGGAACACTTGACTTTGACTCGGTTAACCGGGGTGCAAATTTTTACCCCAACAAATTGCCCCCCATCAATAAATGCACACAACATATGTGGGTCGTGTGCATGAAATTGATGGATCTTCTTTTGCATGGAGGCGACTTGCTTTGGTTCCCATTTTTTAGGATGCACTGCCCTTTTTACGATATGGACGGTCGACGCTTGACGTGTCTCCGAGACGGAGTGTCCGTGGTAGACGTTTCCCTGACCCGGAGTGATCTGGTTCCCGCTTTGTAGGAAGCTTGCACTGCCCTTTTTGCGACATGGACGGTCAATGCTCTGATCCAGAGCGATTTGGTTCCCGATTTGTGGGAAGCCTGCACTGCCCTTTTTGCGACATGGACGGTCGACGCTCTGATCCGGAGCGATTTGGTTCCCGATTTGTGGAAAGCCTGCACAGCCCGTTTTGCGACATGGACGGTCGACGCTCTGATCCGGAGCGATTTGGTTCCCGATTTGTGGGAAGCCTGCACTGCCCGTTTTGCGACATGGACGGTCGACGCTCTGATCTGGAGCGATTTGGTTCCTAATTTATGGGAAGCCTGCTCTGCCCGTTTTGCAACATGGACGGTCGACGCTCTGATCCGGAGCGATTTGGTTCCCGATTTGTGGGAAGCCTGCACTGCCCGTTTTGCGACATGGACGGTCGACGCTCTGATCCGGAGCGATTTGGTTCCCGATTTGTGGGAAGCCTGCACTGCCTGGTTTGCGACATGGACGGTCGACGCTCTGACCTAGAGCGATTTGGTTCCCGATTTGTGGGAATCCTGCACTACCCGTTTTGCGACATGGACGGTCGACGCTCTGATCCGGAGCGATTTGGTTCCCGATTTGTGGGAAGCCTGCACTGCCCGTTTTGCGACATGGACGGTCGATGCTCTGACCCGGAGCGATTTGGTTCCCGATTTGTGGGAAGCCTGCACTTCCCATTTTGCGACATGGACGGTCGACGCTCTATTTGACTTGCTCTGCTTCCTGCAGTGTCAGGGATGAACTTGACTTGCTCCGCTTCTTGCGGTGTCGATGTTGGATTCTAACTCGTTCCGCTTTCTGCGGTGTCGGAGTTGTAGTTGACTTGTTGATTGTGTTGACATCAGCATCGCTACACTGGAATATGGTACCGAGAGCGAATCATCATTTGTCATGAGAGGATTTGGGAATTGTTTTTTTTTGTTTGGCATCAGCATCGCTACACTGGAATATGGTACCAGGAGCGAATCATCATTTGCGTTTGCTTATTAGGAATCGATGGCTTAGGAGACAGGTTTTAGGTCCCTATCGCCTAAGACTTTTCAATTTTGTGAGCCGTAAGGGTCTCACAAAGCATTTTCTCCCTACGGGTCGTAAGGATCCCGTATGTGTATTCTCTCCTTAAGAGTCGTGGGGACTCCCAAGTGTATTGCTTCTTTGTGAGTCGTAAGGATCTCACGCGGGAATTTTCTCCTCACAAAGTCGAAAGGACTTTGCGAGTGCATTTCATCTCTTTTTCACGAGTTTGCGCCCTTTCGGGTTTTCACAAATTCGCCGGCAGTCCTGCTGTTTTTACTCACGGAGCCCTTGCGGGTTTTTAACCGTGCCCATTTTGCTTGTGGACATACCTTTTTTTTAATTTTATTTTATTATTTTTAGAGAGATTGGGATTGTTTTACGCCCATGGATTGTATACGGTTTTGCAGGATGTATGATCCAGACCATAGGGCCATAAAAATTTCGGGACTTTGTTGGCGTCTGCATCGCTGCACTGGAATATGGTACCGGGAGCGACTCATCATTCGCCACTTGGGGATTTGGATTTGGAATTTGGCTGGCGTCTGCATCGCTGCACTGGAATATGGTACCAGGAGCGACTCATCATTTGCCACTGGGGTATGGGATTTGGAATTTGGTTCGCGTCTGCATCGCTGCACTGGAATATGGTACCAGGAGCGACTCATCATTCGCCACTTGGGGATTTGAGTTCTGGTTGGCGTCTGCATCGCAACACTGGAATATGGTACCAGGAGCGACTCATCATTCTCCATTTGGGGATTAGGGAATCGATGGCTTAGGAGACAGGTTTAGATCCCTATCACCTAAGGCTTTTTAATTTTATGGGTCGTGAGGGTCCCATAAAAGCATTTTCTCCCTACGAGTCGTAAGGATCCCGTAGGTGCATTTTCTCCTTAGGAGTTGTGAGGACTCCCAAGTGTGTTTTTCCTTTGTGAGTCGTAAGGATCCCATAAAGGTTTGTTCTCCTCATGTATCGTGAGGACACATGAGTAGGTCTTCTTAATGGAGCATGATTCCAAAGGTGGAGACCAGCCGCGTAACTGGTGATTACTGTGGGGTATCGGTATGATGAGAATTATTTGAGCCCGTGGATTGTATACGGTAGTCAATTTGGGGACTGGCCATAAGGTTGGGAGAATTTTGGAAATTTGAATTTTTGTTGGCGTCTGCATCGCTGCACTGGAATATGGTACCAGGAGCGACTCATCATTCGCCTTTGTTTTGTTTGTTTTTTGTTTTGTTTCATTTTTGTTTTACCGCGATTGCTCTATCATTTCAGCTTTTCTTATCGCGAAGATCTCGATTGCCCTATCATTTCGGCTATTTATTCGCGGTTACCCCATCATTTCGGCTTTATTTTCATTTTTATGTTTACTCGCTGATTTTTATTGCGAGTTGCACCATCATTTCGGCTTTTCTTTATTTTTCTTTTATTTACACATTTTTTTTGTTTATTTACATATATATATATATATATATATTTACATTCCCAGTTTAACGACTTAGAGGTCGACTGTTCCCAGTTTAAAGACTTAGCGGTCTGCTGCTTACAGTTTAACGACTTAGTGGTCAATTGTTTCCAGTTTAACGACTTGGTGGTCATTTTTGCTTATCCCAGCTCCTTGAATTTTGATCTTGGTGGAGCCGTGTTGACGACCGTAGCTCTGTGGCGCCGATACATCCGAGGACTGTGAGGTTTTTCCAAGCTTGTATTGTTCCTCTGCCCAATATTTGAAAACACGGCAGTTTTCAATGGCATGACTCACCACCCTATGGTATGGGCAGTATACGGGATTGCCGGTCATATTCATTTCATGTAGCCTCTTCGGAATAGGCAATTGCAGACCGTTGTTCAAGGCTTTCTCGAATATATTGCGGATCTCATCCGTCCTAAAGGAGTAAACCTTCTTCTTTCTCTCCATCAGAGTAGGTGCCCTCACTGATGTCGTTCCCTGAGGCCGATCAGTCTTTGGTTCGCCTTGCACGTGTCTGGGAGGGTTAGGTTCCCGAAAGGCTTCGGTCTCCATTTGTGTGAAATCGGCGGTCGTAGCTTGACTGTTTGCTAACACGCCTTTAGACAGTTCTATCTCTCCTGCCTTGTATTGCTTTTCGACCCAATCTTTGAAGACGAAGTAGTCCTCAATGGCATGACCTTTCACTCTGTGATAGGGGCAGTATTTGGGGTCGTCGGTCATATTCGCTTCCTGCGGTCTTTTTGACTCTGGCAGTTGTAGACCGTTCTTCAGGGCGTCTTTGAATATTTTATGGATTTTGTCCCTTCTGAAGGAATAAACCTTATCCAGCTTCTCTTTCAGAGGAGATTCTCCTTCGGTGTATGTATCGGAGGGACTGGATGCTGATCGCGACCGTTTTTTGCGAAGGCGCTCCGCTCTTAGGTTGAAGGGGATATCAGTTGGCTGCCACCGGGTATCAATCCCTGGCTCGTGAACCAAAATTTTATTCTGTTGTAATTGCAATCGGGTGAATTGGGTCGCGACGTTTTCCAATTCATCGAACTTGGATTGTACCTTGGCTAACTTCTCATCCTTGTCCTGAAGCTGCCTCTGAAGGCATCGGAATAATGCTTGTCCCGTAGTTCCGGTTATAACAATCGGGTCATCTTTATTGCCTGAGCTCAATTCCGCAGGAACCACGGGCTTCTCTGGCTTATCGGCCTGAGCAGGCTCTTCATCACTTAGATCGAGCCGATGCTGGGTAGCGTCAATCATATCATCACCGTGGCCATGAAGAAGAGGAGGATTCGTTTCTTCGTGTCCGACCATGTAGACAGTGCGAACCACATACCCAGCCATCTCTTTATCTTTGGCAGCTAATTTCGCGGAGCAGTCCGAGCTTTGGAAATTCATAAATTTTAACATGGCAGTAGCCCTAGCCTTTTTGTTGGCTCTGTATCTGAGCCGCTTCTGCCTCAGCTTCTCTGCCTTGAGCGCTTAGCAGGCTTCTGATCTTCGGGAAGCCGCCATAGGCCGAGTGATGGGGAGGCTTGAGAAGACATCCGCCCGCGTGTTCGTCGAAGGCATCGCCTGGGCTTTCCCGTGACGTCTAGCAACCTCTTTTGTTCTGACGGCTTTGCCCCCAGCTGGGGCCATGGAAAGCCGTTCAGACACCGATTTGCATTTGGGTTGGGGCGCCTTCGAGACCACCACATTTTGCCTCTTGCCTTTCGAGGCCGGTTTTTCTGTCACCTGGGCTTGAGGAGCTGGGATGGCGTTGGCTGACACGAATAGGATAGAGCCGAATGGTAGCGGCGGCTCTTCCCATTATCGTCCGAGACTTGCCGGGAGGACCGTCCTGGCGTCCATCTTCATCGTGTAGAAGATGGGAGCTGAGTTCATCTTCGGAGACATTGTTGAAAGGTGATTGCTTGAAAATCCTGCATGAAAGAGCATTATTTTAGTATAAATATAGATATGTATATTGATTGAGTTCGCATGAACGCTTAACCCGAAATATGGGAGGAGAGATTGGTCCTACCGGACGTGCCAGAATCTGTAGGTTGTTTTTCTTCACCCCATTGAGATGGGAATACGCGCGCGATTGTCAGGCATACTACAGATTCCCCCTGCCTAGGGTAGGCGGGGGTTATTGATTGTGGGGATCCGAATCTCCGGCAGCCGCGGACTAAGCTGCCGTTAATTACCCGTCGCCTTTGGGGCGAGGGAACCTCCGATTAACGGGTTAAACTGGTCATGCGAACTCAATGTGCAGTGTACGTGTGTGTTGTTTTGGAATGGAGGTTTGGATATATCGGGAGCCACGCAGAGTTTTCACGGGGGTCCCGCTATCCGGATAACGAGCTGGGGGTCAAGGGGGCTAGCAGCCCCCTTGCGGGGTGTCGGGCAGCGCCCCGGCCCAAAAATTTTTGGGAGGGATAATGTTGTAGAGAATGTGTATGTGTACATATGTATATATATACATGTATATATATAAAGGGGGGAAAGGCATCCAAAGGATGCATGGGGCCAGCGCTTTGAGCGCAAGAGCGCTAGCGCGCCACGTGTCGGCATGTGGGCGCTTTGCGCTTGAGCGCTGGGCGCTTGAGCGCAAGCGCGCCACGTGTCGGCACGTGGGCAGGGCGCTGGACGCAAGCGCGCCATATGTCGGCATGTGGGCGCTTTGCGCTTGAGCGCTAGGCGCTTGAGGGCAAGCGCGCCACGTGTCGGCACATGGGCTCTTTACGCTTGAGCGCAGACGCTGGAGCGCAAGCGCGCCACGTGTCGGCACGTGGGCTCTTTGCGCTGGGCGCTTGAGCGCAAGAGCGCCATGTGTCGGCACGTGGGCGCTTTGCGCTAGAGTGCAGGGCGCTAGAGCGCAGGGTGCTAGAGCGCAAGCGTGCCACGTGTCGTCATGTCGGCGCTTTGCGCTTGAGCGCAGGGTGCTCGAACGCCAGCGCGCCACGTGTCGGCACGTGGGTGCTGGGCGCTTGGGCGTCGGCGAGAAAAAGGGGGCTTTTAGTCCCAGAACCAGAAGCTATGCTTCAGAAAGGAAATATTTATTATATATATATATATATGTATGTATGTATGTATATATGGAGTTAAACTCCTAGGATGTTTTGAAGCTGATGAAGGGCTTCTCCCCTTAAGCCCTAGTTCTTCCCCAAAGTGGGGTTTCTGGAGATGAGTCTCCTTCTTCTTCCTTTGTTTGGCCGGATCTTGAAGATTAAGAGATGTGAGATTTTAAAAATCTTTCCTTTCTAAGATCTGATGGCAGATCTGAGTTCCCTTTTGTGGGTTTTGTGGTGGAAAACTACTTAGTTTTTGAAAAGAAAGAGTAAAACTCTTGATTTAATTCAAAAGAAATGAGAAGGTTTAAAACCTTGGAGAAGGAGCAGGAGGCACAAAAGAACCCTAGTTTTTAGGGGAATGAAAATTGTTATGCTTTATTCATCATGATGTTGCCTTATATAGGCTTACATATTTACATATAACCCCTTGGGCTTTGCAAAATAGCATTTTGCCCATCCCATGGCTCATGTGCCATTTCTTTTTTGGCACATAAGCCATGGGCTTACAAAATATTGGCTTTATGCCCATTTTGCATACATTCATGCATAAAAAAATTACATAAATATTATTTATTACATGATTTTATTGTTGGCATGGGAAGGCTGGCCGCGGGCTCGACTTGGGCATGGGCCCGCTTGACCTGGGCTTGGGCCCACCTGGCTTGGGGTTGACCTTGACTTTGACTCGGTCAACCGGGGTGCAAATTTTTACCCCAACACCTATATCGGTGGATGGTTAGGTAAGGAGTATTAAACAGCGGTGTAATTCTTCTTAACCATAAGTACAGTTTTCAACCTACGACACACGGGAAATGAGTTATTAGACTCAGGGGACTTATACAGAGTATTGTATGTTGTCCAGTGTCCATGAGGACAGAGGGGTTGGTACTCGTACTATATTCTGTTTACTTGTGACTTCTCTAGTTCTTAGACATGTGTTTCGTAGAAATGCAAGGTCTAAGTTTTGAGAAGTTATAGGTATAAGAATAAAGTAGAGAACCAGGTGTTACAAGTATCAGGATTCTACAAGGTGATCGAAGGTGTAGATACTTGTGTATGGTATTCAGTTGATAGTAATGATTAATAGAACTTGCTTCTCTTTCAGGTTACTCATGATTGAAAGTACTCCTAAGTTGAGTAATGCTGATCGGCCTCTCTCCATTTAGTTGACATACACTGGAGACAGCTGCATGATTTGAATCTGGTTCCAATTAAATCAGTGTCTCTGTTTCTATATTGGATATAGAATAGTTCATATCTTAATAATGTTAAGGTACGGGGAGTTGTCCGGCTTATGCTTAAAACCAGACTCTGGATAACTCAAGGCACGTTTCTGTAATGGCTGTTTGTGGGTTGACTCGGGCTATGACGAGGGTTGACTTTCTACCATCTGGAAGATCAATAATGATATTGTTCTTGACTCGCCACAGTTTTAATAAAAATGGAATTTTTTTTTTCAGAAAATAGTAGTGGGAGTATGGTAGAACTGGAAGTGACTCCAGAACCGCAAACGATTACTGAAAATTTGATAAGAACCTAAAGATTCAATCTGGTTTGACATTCCATTGGCCACTCCGCAGATATGGTGGGTAACCTCAGGCACTCGAGAGGTACTTCGATATGCTCAAAGACGGTGACAAGGAGGTTCTTGTTTACCCAGACTTGTCGTTGCTGTTGTTTCAGACTGTGAGACCCGGCAGGAGGATGAGTATAGCGTCGTTCTAAACTAACTTTAGAAGTGCACATGTATATGACTCGTAGTCAGTGGGAGCAGCGGAAGCATAGTGGACAAGTAGCTTATGTCTATTTATGGACTAAAGCAGATATAGCGGAGATAGATCATCTGTTTCTGATGTGACAGTCATAGGTTTGACTTCATCAGAATAGGGGATGGATCTGTTAAGAAAGTAGTAGGGTGTGATGTCCTGGTATTTGGATGACATACACAGAGTAGGAAGTGAAATTCCAATACTACGATCGGTTATACTTTGGTTGTCACACAGTGGTTTCTCCACATAAGGTTTGGATATTATATCAGACATTCTGGTTACTAGATCTATGGTTTTAGATCTAGATTTAGGTAGTTTCCCAATCTGGGTACTTTGACAACATTCTAAAGGTGTTTTAGAATGGACGACTCCTGGCACGGTAATGTACCTGCAGGTGATGGAGTCACCCTCTCTAAAGGTGTCTTACAGACTAAAGGGGAGAGAGATATGCATGGTTGGCATATCACTTGCTTAGGCAATTGAGTCAATCATGAGATGTCAAGTACCACACCAGATGTTGTTTTTGCACAAGATGCAATAAGTTGTGATATTGATCCAATCCTGGAGAAACATTCGGAAGCAGTTTTAGAACATAAGTGGATGTTCTAGGGATATGATAACGACAGCCTCTTTTGGCTAACGGTTATCATTCCAGGCTTCCAAGGTGACCTGGATGACAGAGTGGCTGTCAGAGTTATAGTTTTCCCTCTGACGAGGGGCAGTATTTTGGACAGGTGGTCCAAGCGAATATTGAGGGAGGTGTGGCGCAGGATACTGATTAATTTCAGTTGACGATACAGTCTAAGAAGTTTGGAGGAGTTCATTTATGAACTAGGTCCCATCAGATATCTAGACATATTCTAAGACAGGTATTGCTCATTTCGGGAGATGGCTTTCTCCGCGAACATGAGAAAAAGAGAGACATAGAAAGAAACATCAGAGCGGATCCACTCACTGAGGCTGTTCCTCGAACGCAATAGTTTCGCAAACGGGTTTTGTGAGACTGATTAGTAGAGGAGTTGGGTGTTCGGTATCACACGGGCTGTGAGTATGCGACATCGCAATAATTAGCCTTGAGTGCAAGTGGGAGATTGTTGGATATAGTGCCCTCAGAGTCAATTATTGGATTGCAGGCACATGATTGCAATGATTGAGGGAGGACCTATACCGGTACGACAGTCTTACTCAAGATGATAGTATGCTATCTGGTTTATCTTTATCATCGTGTACTACTTTAGGTGACCTTAAAGGTCGCTATTACACGTTGATAGAGCCCTTAGGATTCTTGCTTGACTACCAGCAGTATGATGGCGATCATATACGTGGGAGCTGGGGTCTATAAGCACATCCTTAAAAGGTCCCCAGACGTGGGAGTTTTTGAGACATGGCATCGATACTCCGGAGTAGACTAGTGTATACAGTCGAGACCCCGAAGAGGGGCGGTGGCCGGTCTCACAAGCCATTGGTGTCAGTTGGTTCACCTAAGATGTATACAGATGCTCATTAGGTTATGAGTACACCGGACAGGACTCGCCAGGAACATACTAGTTGGTATTATATCTGACGTCAGATAGCAGTTCCCTGGTGACATGTGTACAGGTTAGTTCATCGAACTGAGATCGTCATTTGTCTCGTGTGAGTTCCCACTGTGCTTTGATTACTACCCTACCACGGCTCAAAGGAGTCGTGCAAACAGGTTTTAGTTAGGTACAGTCCCGAGCCACATGGAGGCAGTGAGCGGAAAGGGCAGGGGTTTCATCTCTCCCGGTATTGGGGGTGAGATCGCGCTGTGTCTAGGAGAGCCATTACACGAAGTCGTTGGCCAAGGCAGGAGATTTACTGGTAAGTATTCCAGTAGTATCTCAGGGTGTTCTTGGCTACACTCCGACATGACTTGTACCGCTTTTGGGGGTCTGACTTTTACCAACCCCCTAGGCCCGCCATGCGATGCTCATAGACGAACGGACCGGACTGTACGAATATTGTCACTGACAGGCTCGGTAGGGTGTCAGGATGAGTTCGCTTATCGACCTCCCTTTTGGTCAATACCTGGTAGCCCGTTACGTACGGCTAGTACCTCTGACATGCTAGTGGTTAAATCCACAACCAATGTATTGATGAGTCTTTAGAGTCCCCCACAGACAGTTTCTCAAGTTTCGGGCGAAACGTTGTAGAGGCCGTATGATATATGGCAGGGTCTGATCATATACGTGCAGTAGTGCACGGATCATGATCGGGCGGATCATACTAGTGGGCTTTGGTTTAAGCCGGATCCTAGTATTAGATTTGTTAGATTACTTTAGTCTCATCGCATTCGCATTCGGTCGGAATGCGGATGCAGGTATGTATATACAGGTGAGGGGTATCTTTGTGATCCGTCACGAGTTTACTTTAGTTGTTGCCGTATCTTTTTATTGTTGCAAACATTTGGATTAATGTTTGCATATGGAAATTATGAGCTAGATATCATGATATGGAGCATTTATTGTGACACATGCACAAGTGGTGACTCATGGTCTCTTTTCTTATGCATGTGCCATATTATGAGATGGATTTGTGATGATATGATAAGAAGAGAGAGAATGGGGCTGCCATGAGTGGGTGGTAGTCTTGTATTGTTTGATGTCTCATACTCTCTCTTTTTATCACAACAACACAAGAAAAGAAAAGATCCTCTCTTCTTCTTCTTCATCTAGCTCATAACCTCCATTAATGGCAACACCTTCAACCTCCATCCAAACAATGGATGCAAGAGACAAAGCGATCACAAACATTCTCTACAACACCTTGGACACGTCGGCTAGCACACTTCATGCCCGAGTTGCTTCGGATGAAGCGGGAGCCCGTAAAAAGACTCGTAGATGTGGTGCTCTTTCCGACGAGAAGATCAAGACCAGAGATGCCGCGGGGAGCTTGGGATGGTGGCCAAAGACCGCAGGACATGGATCGATCGGTATAGCTTTCCAACCCTCTCTCTAGATAGCTAGTAGTAGGTTAATGGTTCGATTCGGGTTTTAAGCATACGATTGCACCGGTTTCTAGTTTAAGAAAAGTTTTCGTTTCCGCATTTTGGCCTCGGACAGACGGCCGGGGCACTACCGTAGACTTACAAGTCCTGTGCTCGCCCTGCCGTAAGTTAAGTAACTTTACAGTGAAGACCCGGGACTCTGCGGCGAATGCGGATGGCATATATGTGCATGCCTATTTTCGTTTCTTTCTGGTTTGATATGATTAATTGATGGGGCTACATTAATTCTTATTAATGCAAGGAAAATAAACCTAAATTATGTTGTCGGAACCAATTTTTAAAACTACTCAGTTTTCTTCAAAACTATAGTCATATTCTTTTGCTTTGCATTGAGGTATTCAGTTAAGAATATCATGCATTTCATTCTATGAGGGAAGAGCCTTGATCCCTTCACAGGGAGTTCGCTCTTAAGTAAAAGTTTATGTTACTAATTTTAAAAGCGGAGCCTAATCTACTCCTTTTCAAAACTACTCGGGTTCTTTCAACGATATCAAATTCATTACGTTAAAGGATTTTTGCCAAAAACTAGCCGCAGCTCTCCGTCATTTCCTATGAGTAGTGCTTAGTATCCGTGCTGCGTTTGTTGACTCTGTCATGGCGTAGTGTACGGTAGCTAAGTGGTGTTTGTTTGCAGCATACGATGCAATTGATTAGGACAGTAGTGCGATCTTGTTGACTCTGTCAAGGGCTCGTGCGGGTGGGTTTAATGCAATCAAGATAATAACGGTTTGAACTTGACAGGACTTTTTGATTTGTTTACTCCATCAAGGTCACTAGGGTCCTAGGGGTAAAAACCAATATCGAGAGTTTCAAATATAAGGAAAACTTGCCAAGTTTGCGCATGCTTTTTGGAGTGTAGTAATTTTGGTCGGCTTCCGTTAAGGTTATCATGCAATGCTATTTGGGTCTCGATTCCTACTGATGAGTAGTTTACTCCTCGGGTGATCCCGACTAATTCTCTTTTTAGGGTTTGAAGGAGAATTCGAGAAAATAGTGGAAGCCATCCTGATTAGATAAAGTGATTAACCAATCTAATTTAAGCTAGAGTCCACGCTGTGTATTTCTTTTCTCTCTCTCTGGCAGTGATCATGACCTGACCTTAAACTAAAACTCATGAACCAACTTAATCGAACCTTTTTACACACTTTGGCTTTTGGATTGTCATGATTCACGACAAAGTCGCATATATCCCTGCCGCTCCTACTTCCCCTTTGTATTTCTCCAGAACACTTCGTATCACTACGAAGATCCATATTGCTTGGGTAATCCATCATATAATTACATACGAACTCGAAGAAACTTGTTTCAGTTCGAGGATGGATTCTGGTTTTGGAGAAATTGATAAGGATTATTCGGTTGTCTTTTCTCCTTATATTGGAAGAATACACCAGTTACGCTTATTGGATAGTCTTCTTCCAAACCTTTGGCAGGTGTCGAAAGATAGGGATGGAAGAAAACCAATTAGCCTAAGTGTGGTGTACAGAAGATAAGAAGTAAAGACATATAAAGGGATTGGAGTGAGCGCAAGGAAATTTGCGATTACTGTCATGGATCTGAATAGTGGAAGATGCATTACTAGGAATACCCGGCCATCCCCTCGAAACATTTTCATGTTTCAGTTTTACAGTGCAGTGTTAATTGAAAACTGCTTTCCCAATTAGATTCTGACTCTAGGGTATATATTTACCAGACTTGATTCTCACATCCGTATGGTATTACAGATGCTGAGTGGGAGTAGAATATTGGGAATTAGGTGATTAGATCCTCAATATCAGAATTCTTTGTAATTGATGATATTTGAAGAAATCACCTGGATTTTGCCTAATGGCAAATATCTGGTTTTGAATATCCGTTGTTATACACAAATTTCAAACTGATATATCTGTTTATTTTATAAAGTGAGATATAACTTTTTGAAATTATATTTATGACATTTACCTTTATCAGTTGATAACTAGGTAAGATGCATTCAATAACAGTGTAATTCTTCTTAACTATAACACGGTTTTCAAACTACGACGCACAGGGTTTGAGTTATTAAACTCAGAGGACTTATACAAAATATTGTATGTTGTCCGATGTCCATCAGGACAAAGGGATTGGTATTCGTACTATATTCTGTTCACTTATGACTTCTCTGGTTTTAGACACGTATTCATTGAAATACAATGTCCAAATTTTGAGAAGTTATAGATATAAGAATAAAGTAAAGAACCAAATGTTGTAAGTATCAGGATTTTTCGAGCTGATCGAAGGTGTAGATACTTATGTTAGGTATTCCTTCATAAGTAATATATTTGAGAACTTGCTTCTCTCTCAGGTTACTCATCCGTGGGTGCGCTCCTTGATGAGTAATGCTACGTGGCCTTCTTCTATTTAGTCGATATGCACTGGAAACAGCTGCATGTTTTTGGAATCTGGTTCAAATTAAATTAGTGACTTTGTTTCTATATTGGATATAGAATGGATATATATCTTAACGATGTTAAGGTATATGGAGTAGTCCGGCTTATGCTTAAAACCAGAATCTGGATAATCTGAAGGCACGTTTCAGTAATGGCAGTTTGTGGGTTATTCCGGGTTTTGACGAGGGTTAACATTCTACCATTTAGAGGATCAATAGTTATATTGTTCTTGACTCACCACCCATTTTAGTAAAATGAATTTTTTTAGCAAACATTAGTAGGAGTATGGTAGAATTGAAAGTTATTCCAGAACCACAATCGATTACTGAAAAATTTAGTAGAACCTAAGAATTCAATTGGATTCGATAATCTATTAGCCACTCCGCAGATATAGTGGGTAACCTTAGCCACCCGATAGGTATTTCGGTCTCCTCAAAGACAGTGACAGGGAGGTATTGATGACCCAAGATTGCCACTACTGCTGTCCTAGACTATGAGATCTGACAGGTGGATGACTATAACGTCGTTCTAAATTAGCTTTAGAAGTGCACGTGTATATGACTCTGCCAGAGGGTTATTGTAGTCAGTGGGAGTAAATGAAGCATGGTGGGCCAGTTGTTTATGTCTATTTATAGACTGAAATAAGTATAGCGGAGATAGATCATCTATTTTTGATGTGACAATCATATAGTTTAAGTTCATCATAACAACAGATTTTGTAAGAAGGTAGTAGGGAGTGATGTCTTGGTATTTGGATGACGTACTCCTGATGGGAAGTGATGTTCTTATACTACGATCGGTTATACTGTGGTTATCACAAGGTGTTTCTCCACATATGATCTGGACAAAATATCAGGGATTCTGGTAACTAGATCTATGGTTTAGATATGGATTTGGGAATTGTCCCAATTCGGGGACTTTGACACTATTCTGAAGTGTTTTAGAATGGACGACTCTTGGCGTGGTGGTGTACCCGCAGGTGATGGAGTCACCCTCTCTAAAGAAATATCTTCTAGACTGATAAGGAGAGGGATTTGCATAATTGACATATCACTTGATTAGGCAATTGATTCAATCATTAGATGTCAAGTACCACACCAGATATTTCTTTTTGCACTAGCTGCAATAAGAATATATTAATCCAATCCTAGAGAAACATTAGAAATCAGTGATGAACATAACAGGATGTTCTTGGTATATGGTAACGGCAGTCTTCTTCAGAAGGCAGTTATCATTTCAGGCTTCCAAGGTGACCTGTATGACAGAGTGGTTGTCAGAGTTAATAGTTTTCCCTCTTTTGAGGGGCAAAATGTTGGATAGGGGTCCAAACGGATACTGAGGAAGGCATAGCGCAGGATACTGAGTGGAAGATACAGTCTAAGAAGTTTGTTGGATTTGGAGTTCATTTATGTACTTGGTCCCATCAGATATCCAGACAAATTCAAAGACACGTATCACTTATTTGGGAAGATAGTCTTTCTCCGTGAAATTGAGATATAGATAGATAAAAATATAAGCATTGGAGCGAATCCACTCACTGAGGCTATTTCTCGAATACGATAGTTTCGCAAACAAGTTTTGCGAGACTGGTTAGTAGAGAAGTTGGGCGTTCGGTATCACATGGGCTGTGAGTATGCGACACCATAATAATTAGCCTTAAGTGAAAGTGGGAGATTGTTGACTATAGTGCCCTCAAGGCAATTATTGTAATCGCAGGCAGGCGATTTTGATGATTGAGGAAGTACCTATATGGGTAGAACAGTCTTACTCGAGATGATAATATGCTATCTGGTTTGTTTCTATCATCATGTACATGCATTATGTGGTATTACAGATCACTATTACATGTTGATAGAGCCCATAGGATTTTTGCTTGACTACCAGTATTATGATGGAGATCATATACGTGGGAGTTGGGTGGTCCATAAGCACATCCTTAAATTTCCCTAGTCAAGGGAGTATCGAGACTCCGAAGTATACTAGTGTATACTTTTCGAGACCCCGACGAGGGCCGGTGATCAGTCTCACAAGCCATTAGTGTCAGTTAGTCACCTAAGATAGTATATAGATGCTCATTGGGTTATGAGTTATACTGGACGAACTAGCCGGGAACATGATAGATGGTATTATACATATTGTCAGATAGCGATTCTCAGGTGTCATGAGTACAGGTTAGTCTGTCAACCTGAGATCGTCATTTGTCTAATGTGAGTTCTCACTGTGCTTAGATTACTACCCTACCACGGCTCAAAGGAGCCGTGCAAACATGTTTTAGTTGGGTACAGTCCCGAGTATATGGAGGCAGTGAGCAGATCGTCAGGGATTTGTCTCTCCCGGTATTGGGGGTAGATATCGCGTTGTGCATGGGTGGCCATCACCAGAAATTCTTGGCCAAGGTGGATGAGAATTACTGATTTAGATCGGTAGTTTCTTAGTGGGTGATGGGCTTCACACTGACACGAAATATCGCGTTATTAGCGGTCTGACTTTATCCACCCCCTAGAGCTGATATGCGATACTCTTAGATGAACAGACCGAACCGTATAGAGATTGTCACAGACAGACTCAGTAGGGGTACGGGTGAGTTTGCTCATCGTCCTTCCTTTCGCTCAATACCTGGGTAGCCGTTACGTACAGCTGGTGCCGCAGACATGCTTGTGATTAAACCCACTGTCAGCGTATTGACGAGTCTTTAGAGTCCCACACAGAGGGTTTTCCCGGTTCAGGCGATATGATATAGATGACGTATGTTGGTACATAAAGGTGTCCGATTAAATATGTGTACAGGCTACATGGACATTAATCGGACGGTTGATAATACTAGCGGCTTAGGATTAAGCCGGATTATTAAAGAAAGTTTTGATTTAATAATTTATATATATATATATATATATATATATATATATGTTTTTAATATATGTATTCTAGTATAATTGTTCACTATTCATTTTCTATCTTGGCTATTCGTATTTTTATACGGATACGTGTATATGTATTTTGATACGTATACCGGGTTGTATTCCGTATTTATACGGATTTTGTTCTAGAAGATGTACACCTCATTTGTTAATACTCATTTATGAATATTCATGAAATGAGGTGGAGGGTGAGGTGGTATTGAGCATGGTTGAAGACATGTAGAGAGGAACATGCTTCATTATTATATTACAAATTGTTATGAGATTTTATTTGTATGGTTGTAAAAATTGTGAAGCCATTCTACTTCTATTCTCATTCATTCTCTCATGCATTCAACACTTGCTCATGGCCATCTTTCCTCACCCCCTCCTCCTTCTTCTTTGTTTGCTTTCTTGAGCTTAGATTGAGAGAAAAAGATAGTGGAAAATTCCTATATCCCGACTCTCCATTCCTAGCGTGCTTAGAGCGTCGGTTGCTTCACTAGCTGAAGCTGGAGCTTGGATCGGTTTCCTCGGGTATATCATCTTCAGCGAAAGAGGACCGGTTTGCAAACACGACCTGGAGCTCTTGAAAGTATACTAGAGTCCAACCCAATTGGAGCAAATGAAGACGCTACAAAGGTTGTGATTTCTATCTTGTTATGGTTTTAGTTTAGGTGTTTGGTTCGATTCTTGAGTTTTAGTTTCTAATGCTACGAAAATTTTTGTTTTTAGATTCCGTATTGGCCACGGGTTAGCGGCAAGGGCACTAGGAACTTTTCATTTATAGACTAAAGCATGTATAGTTGAGATGGATCATCTGTTTTTAATGTGAAGTCAAAGTGTTTGACTTCATCAAAACAACAGATGAACCAAGTAAGAAGGATGTAGGGAATAATGTCCTGGTATTTAGATGATATACTCCAGATGGGAAGTGATTTTCCTATATTACTATCGGTCAAACTTTGGTTGTCCCAATTGTTTCTCTACAAAGGATCTAAATAATATATCTCGGAATCTGGTTACTAGGTCTATGGTGTTAGAACTAGATTTGGGAAGTGTCCCAATCAGGGTACTTGGACATCATTATAAAGGGAATTAGAATAGACGACTCCTTGCATGGCGGTGTACCCGCATATGAAGGAGTCACTCTCTCTAAAGAGATGTCTTCTAGACTTATGAGGAGAGGGGATCACATGAATTACATTTGACATGTTTCAAAAGTGGCTTCAATCATGCGATGTCATGTACCACACCAGATACTATTTTTGCACTTGCTGCAGTCAGTAGATATAATCTAGTCCTAGAGACACAGAGGGAAGCAGTGAAGAACATATGTGGATGTTCTTGGTGTATGTTAATGGCAGTCTCCTACGGGAAGCAGTTACCGACTCAGTCTTTCGATGTGACTTGGATGATAGAGTCGCTGTCAGAGTTATAAGTTTACCCTCTTGTAAGGGGAAGTATATTAGACAGGGTTCCAAGCAGATACCTGGTAGACATGACGCAGGATGCTAATAAAATTTAGCAGAAGATATAGTCTAATAAGTTTGTTGGATAAAGGTGTTCATCTATGAACTTGCTCCATTCAGGTATCCAAACAAATTCTAAGGCAGGTATCGCTCATTTCGGGAGACATTTAGTCTCCGCGAAGTTGAGATATAGAGAGACAAAGTTAGAAATATCCGAGCGGATCCACTCACTGATGCTATTTCTCGAACAAGAATGTTTCTCAAACACGATTTACAAAACTGATTAGTAAAGAAATTCAGTATTCGGTAGCACATAAGCTGAGGGTATGCGCTACTGCAAAAATTAGCCTTAAGTGCATGTGGGATATTGTTGGATATAGTGCCCTCAAGGTAATTATTGTAGTTGCAGGTAAGTAATTATAATAATTGAAAGAGGACCTATACAGGTAGTACAATCTTATTCGAGATGATAGTATGCTATCTAATTTGTCTTTATCATTGTGCGTATACGTTTTACTTGCTATTACGTATTGTTAATATATAATGATAAAACTCATAGGATTCTTGCTTGACTAACAGCATTATGATGGCAATCATATACGTGGGAACTGGGTGGTCCATAAGTACATCCTTAAATGTCCCTATTTAAGATAGTATCGAGACCAGGCCTCGATATTCCGGAGTGGACTAGTGTATACGTTTCTAGACCCCGAAGAGGAGCGGTGGCCGTTCTCATAAGCCACTGGTGTTGTGTCACCTAAGATAGTATACATGTGCTTATTGGTGGTGAGTACACTGGACGGACTCGTCGAGAACTTCTATATGGTATTATACCTATCGTTAGATAGAAGTTATCTGGTAGCATGAGTACATATTAGTCCTTTAACCTGAGATCGTCATTTGTTTCGTGTGAGTTCCCACTGTACTTAGATTACTACGCTACCAAGGCTCAAAGGTGTTGTGCAAACAAGTTTTAATTGGGTACAGTCTCGAACCACATGGAGGCAGTGAGCAATCGTCAGGGTTTCGTCTTTCTCGGTATTCGGAGTTGATGTCACGCTGTGTTCGGATGGCTATCACCATAAATCCTTGTCCATGGTGGATGAGATTTACTAATGAGAGATCAGTAGTTTCTCGGTCGGTGATGATCTTAACTCTGGATCGACTTATCGGGTTATTAGGGGTCTGGTGTTATTTACCCCCTAGACCCGGTATGCGATACTCTTAGAAAAAGAGACCAGACTGTACATAGATTGTCACATTCAGTCTCAATAGGGGTTCGGATGAGTTTTCTCTTCGGCCTTCTTTCGACAGATACCTGGATAGCCGTTACGTACGGATAGTGCCACAGACGTGCTTGTGGTTATGGATTTGTCCAGTAACTCACTGCCAATGTACCGTCGAGTCTTTAGAGTCACACACAGAGAGTTTCCTTGGTTCAGGTGAAATAATGTAGAGCCTGTATATTGATACGTGCAGGGTTCCGATTAAATACATATACTAGTTATGCAGACTTTAATCGGACAGTTGATAATACTAGCGGGCTTAGAATTAAACCGAATTATTAAATCAAGTATTGATTTAATAATATTATAGTATTATGTTTCTAGTATTATTCTATCTCTTTTAGTATTCGTATAGTGATACGAATGCAATTATGTATATACGGTATAGCATTCTTGTGTTTATACAAGATAGCTTCTAGAAGAGGACACCTCATTTTGATTTTTCATTCATTTATTTAAATGGAAATAAGGTGGAGGGGTGAGGTGGCATAAATATGGTGAGAGATATGGCTATGGAATTTTTAATTCCATTTGGGTTTACTATTCAAGCATAGCTACATTTTTTTAATTGTAAAACTCTTTTTCACAAAACTAAAATTGTTATGTTATTCTCTCACTTCAAGTTCATTCTCATATTTAATTTCTCTCTCCTCTTAAGCTCTTCTTCTTCCTCTACCCTCTCATGTGTTGAGAAACAAGAGAATTAAGAGATGGATTGATCTCACAAACACATTCTACATCTCTAAACACTATAAACTATAAGCTAGGGTCTTTAGTTACTTCACTTGGTGAAGTTGGAGCTTGAACTACAACTCTCGGGTGGATCATTTTCGGCAAAGGAAGACCTACATACAACTCGATCGAGGAGACCTAGGAGCTTAAGATGAGGAGACCGGATGACCCGAAGGACACGTCTTCAAAGGCTGTATCACTAAACCGAGTAGATTAATCCTCTTGGTTTTGGTTGTTTAGGATATAGACAGATTTTGGGTTAATATTTGTGAAAGGTTCCTTAGCACCCTCACTATGTTTTCTAAGGTATCAAGCATGCAATTTTAAAAAATCTAGAGTGCTAAGCAACCATAACCAAGGATCTAACTGGAGGATTAGGGTTTAACTAACATGTAAACTATTTTACACTAAGTGAAATTGGAATACAACCTTTGTAGACCGGTCCTTCACTTCTAAAGCTCCATGTAGTAGTTCCTTTTACTCCAAGTAGTGGTGTCCTGGACTCTCCTTTGGCTCCACTAGGTGAAAGGAACGAGCTTGCTCAAGGATCTTCGAGGCCGAATATGATCTACGTCGAAAAATCTCTAACTCAAGCTATCTCTTCACTAATTGAGAATTAGTGAAGCAAACAATCTATACTAAATGGCTAGTTTGGTATAGATTGGTGAAGTAGGAATTTTACTCGCTTTAGAATTATTTTTCTCTCTTTCTTTTTCTCACTCAAAGCTAGAGAGCAATGGAGGAGATGAAGAAAACGAACTCAAGAATGATCTTATATGAACCATGGGTGAGAAAATATCATATATAACTCATGTGGAGACTAAACCATGGCTAAAGATAATGGTTAGGTTAATAAATATCTAGAGTAAAACAAAATTAGTGGACTAAGTCAATGGATTCTACAAGCTTCTCCAAGCTTCTCCAAGCTTCAAGCCATGACTAATTACCACCTAATTTTGATTTTCCCTTAATAATTAAAATCCTACATTATCTTAAGTATGGTATGAGTCTCATACACCCAAGTCCAATGTATCATCTAGCATGACACAAAATAAATACATTAACATATATCGCATATATATTAAATGTATAATGAGAAAAGAAATTCTTAAGTGAGCTAATATTAGTTAATGTATATTAATATATTAATATCAAATATATAATCACACATTAAATTATTAAATCAACACTTGATTTAATAACCCGGTTGTATCGCATTCAACGGACTAATATCATTTATAAGTATATCACATATAACATATCATTGAATCAACACTTGATTAAACAATCCGGTTATATCACATATAATCGATATCGTGAGATTGGAATACTGTATCACATACACGTATTATTCTCGGTCTCGCATATATCACATATGTTCCTTACTTCGTTTTGCATGAGCTAGGAAACCTCTGTGTAGGACTCTAATGACTCGTCAATACTCTGGTAGTATTTGATGATCATATCAGTCACCTACAAACAGTCAGCGGTACTAGCTGGACGTAACGGCTATCCGGGTATTGAGTGATCAGAAGATCAACAAGAATGCTTGTCCATACTACTGTGAATCCAACAGCAATACTAGCGTACAGTCCGGTCTCTTCGTATGATGTGTCGTATATTGAGTCTAAGGGTGGTAAACGTCAGAACCTGGTAACTTGATAAGTCATGCCGATGCGAGGCTCATAATGGGTCGAGAAACTACTGATAACACTTACCAGTAAATCTCCGTATCAGCCCTGTCCAGGGACTTCCTGTTATGGCCAATCGAGCACAGTGCAACATCAACCCCCAATACCGGGAGAGACGAATCCCCTCCTATCGCTCGTTACCTCCATGTGATTCGGGACTGTACCCAAAAACCACCATTTTGCACGCTCTCTTGAACGTTGTAAGGTGAAAATCAAAGCACGGTGAGAATCATACAAGACTCTATGACGATCTCGGGTCTACAGACTAACATATACCAGTGTCACCAGAGAACTGCTATCTGACGTTAGGTATAATACCATCTAGGAGTTCTCGGCGAGTCTTGTTCAGTGTACCCAGTCTCCACTGAGCACCCGTATACCATCTTTGATGTTAAACACCAATGGATATGAATCATCCATCGCCCCATTAAATGGGTCAAGAAGCGTATACGCTGGTCTACTCTGGAATATCGATGCCCCGTCTCGATACACCCTCGACTAGGAATAATTAAAGGATGAACTTATGGATTACCCTGGCTCCACTAGTATGATCTGCATCATAATCCTGGTAGTCAAGTATACATCCTAAGGGCTTTATCAACATGTGAGAGAAAGACAATATCACAATACAAGTCTACATGTTAAGATAAAGAGCAACTAGATAGCATACTATCATGTCGAGCAAGAAAGTCCTCTCTCTATATGTCCAAGCATCCACTATAATATACAATCATGTACAATGATGGCCTCTAGGGTATACATACAACTAACAATCTCCCACTTGCACTAAGGCCAGTTGTTGTAGTATCTCATACCCAACATCCCGATGAGTCTCTCAAATTGTATCTGGGGTATGGCTTTCGTGAGTGGATCCGCCGTGTTATTCTTCGTGTCAACTCTCATGAACTCGATCTTCCGGCGATCAACTATCTCCCGGATCAAGTGATTCCGCCTCAAAATATGCCTGGATCGCTGATGGGACCTGGGTTTCTTGGACAAAGCCACAGCTCTATTATTATCACAATACAAAGGTATTAGATGCTCGATGGATAGAACCACTCTAAGTTTAGTTATGAACTTCTTCATCCAGAAAGCCTCTTTGGCGGCATCGTTGGCAGCGGTGTATTCAGCCTCCATCGTCGAGTCTGCCACGGTTTCTTGTTTGGAACTCTTCCAACAAACCTTCCCTCCATTAAAGGTGAAGACAAAACCCGAGACCGACTTAGAGTCGTCCTTTTCACTCTGGAAGCTCAAGTCGGTAAAGGACTCCACTTAGAGTTCACCGTTACCATACACCAAGAACATTTCTTTGGTCCTTCTCAAGTACTTAAGAATGTTCTTCACAGCTGTCAAGTGATTCTCCCCAGGATCTGATTGATACCTCCTTATAACACCCAGTTCGTATGCTACATCCGGTCGGGTACATAACATCACATACATGATAGACCCGGCTGCCGAAACATAGGGTATACCCTGCATACGAACCCTCTCCAAATCAGTCTTGGGGAACATCTCTTTGGAGAGAGTGATTCCTGAGATCGTAGGTAAATTCCCACGCTTAGAATCCTCCATACTAAACCACTTTAGTATGGTGTCAATGTATCTGGATTGGGACAATCCCAGCATCCGTTTAGATCTATCTCTATAGATCTTTATCCCCAGGATGTAGGAGACATCACCCAGATCCTTCATGGAGAATCTTTATGATAAGAAGAGCTTGACCGAGTGCAGCATAGAAACATCATTTCCTATCAAGAGTATGTCATCCACGTACAATACGACGAAGACGACCTTACTCTCTGCCACCTTCTTGTATATACAAGATTCATCTACGTTTTTGACGAAGTCAAACTCTTTGACTGCCACATCAGAATAGATGTTCCAACTCCACCATCTACGAAGCTTGCACACCTTTCCGCTGCTCCCACTATCTACGAAGCCCTCTGGCTGAGTCATGTACACGCTCTCTTCAAAATCACCATTTAGAAAAGCGGTCTTAACGTCCATCTACCAGATTTCGTAGTCATAGTATGCAGCGATGGCAAGTAGGATCCGGATGGACTTAAGCATAGCCACAGGAGAAGAAGTTTTATCATAATCCACATCTGGTCGTTGACGGAAAACCTTTTTCTACAAGTCTAGCTTTGAAAGTCTCAACTTTTCCATCTACACCAAATTTTTTCTTGAAGATCCACTTGCTCCCGATGGGTTTTACCCCTTCAGGAGAATCTTCTAAAGTCCATACTTTGTTGGTGTACATGGATTCCATCTCAGATCGCATTGCATCCAGCCATTTCACAGAGTCCACTCGTGATGGCCTGCTTGAAGCTAGTTGGGTCATCATCTTCCATGATGCAATCCTCGCTCCCACCATTAATGAGAAAACCGTAGTATCTCTCAGGTGGATGAGGAACCCTACTAGATCGGTGGAGAGGCTGTGGTTCATTGGGAACTATCGAATCCTATGGTTCCACCAAATCTTCTGTTGTAGTTTGTGTAGCTGAAACTTCTTCCAGTTCTACCTCTTTGCCACTAATTTCTTTTTCAAGAAATTCCTTTTCTAAAATGGTGGCATGTCGAGAAATAAATACATTTTGTTCCTCGGTGTGGTAGAAGATATACCCTCGCGAATGTTTGGGATATCCAATAAACTTACACAGAAATGACCTTGTCTCGAGCTTGTCTGGATTTTGTGTTTTCACATATGCCGAACAACCCCACATCTTAACATAATTAAGACATGGTCTCTTCCCTTCCCATATCTCATATGGAGTGGTAGGCATTGATTTAGTCGGAACTCTATTCAATAAGTATGCAGCTGTCTCAAGCGCATAACCCCAAAAGGAGATAGGTAACTCAGCGGTGCTCGTCATAGAGCGCACCATATCTAATAAGGTGCGATTCCTCGCTCCGATACACCGTTGTGCTGTGGTGTATACGGAGGAGTAAGCTGAAAGAGAATCCCATTCTCTTTTAGATAATCCAAGAACTCCGTGCTCAAGTATTCTCCTCCTCGATCAGATCGAAGGATTTTAATACTTTTACCCGTTTGGTTCTCAACTCCGCACTTATATTCTTTGAATTTCTCAAAAGTTTCAAACTTGTATTTAACACATATCCGAATCTTGAGAGATCGTCAGTGAATGTAATGAAGTACGAGGAACCATTCCTGGCATGTGTAGACATGGGACCGCATACATCACTATGTATCAGTCCCAAGAGTTCAGTAGATCTTTCTCCGTGTCCAGTAAACGGAGTTTTGGTCATTTTACCTTTTAGATATGACTGGCAAGTTTCATATGATGTAAATTCAAATTGATTTAAATATCTATCTATATGTAACTTAGCTAGTCGTGTCTCATTGATATGACCCAGTCTACAATGCCACAAAAAGGACTCGTTCATTTCTGAACTTTTCCTCTTGTGTGTGTTCTGTACGTTAAGAACTATGGTTTGATTTAGAACGTATATGTCATTACTTAACGAGCCTGATCCAATCAACTTTTGATTCATAAAAATGTTCATAACATTATCCTGCAATACAAAATTATATCCTTCTTTACTTAATAAAGAAACTGATATAATATTTCATATTAGGTTCTGTATGTAATAGAATTCATTCAGAATTAATGTATTACCATTTGGTAATACAAGGTGATATTCGCCAACTGCTTTGGCTGCAAGAATTGCAACATTCTTTACTCTTACAGAATGATCACCTATTCCTAGTTCTCTATCTTTCTTTAGCCTATATAACATATTACATATGTGGGATCCCGATTCGGTATCTAATACCCAGGACGTAGAGTGTACTGAGAAACAGTTCTCGGTAACTAACACACCCGAAGAAAATACATCATCATGCTTATTCCTCGTTTGGGTGGCGTGGGAATCCGGATATTCTCTTATTTTCTGCTCGGACTTATAACAATTATAAGATAGAGCGGAACCAACGTTCCCTAGCTCAGTATAATAAGCAGGTTCGGTCAATACATCTATATTATTATCTTGATTAAGGCATGTCATGGTCGCTACTTGGAGAGAGAGAAAAGAAAACATTAAGCGTATGCTCTTGCAAGATTAGATTGGTTATTATCTTATCTAATCAGGATGGCTCCCACTGTTTTTATCAAATCTTCCTTCAAACCCTAAAAGGTAAGACTAGCCGGGATTAATTACACCCTACAAGTTCGACAATCTTTCGGCCAAGCCAGTGTCGGTACTTTGAGAGAGGTTCCCCGTGCTTTCGCACAGACCTAATTAAAATAAACCTCATTTTCCCAGAGGCATAACCCCGTTAACACCTTTCTAGACACCTACTTGATCGGCTAATTGTGATGTGTAAAACTCTCTCAGGAGTAACTCTTACTCGCAGTGGGTATCGGGATCCAACTATCTCATAGAAAGTATGCAATCTCATTGCAAATTTCAACACTATAAATTCCCGACAATATTTTGCTCCTAGCGTCCTATGACCATGACGGAGGCCAACAAACCATGGGCTACCAGTCAAGTTCAACCCGTACATTTCATGATTGAATTAAAGCCACCCGTACAATTCTTGACGAAGGCCAACAAAGTTGCACGACTGCCATAATCCAATCACATCACAAGATGCAGATAAGCACTAGTTAGCTACTGTACACTACGTCTTGACGGAGGCCAACAAACGTAGCACGGATACTAAGTAGTACTTATCTGAAATGACGAAGGGCTACTACAGGTTTTTGAGAAAACCTTTTGCGTAATGAACTTGATATCGTTGTAGAATCTAGTGATTTAAAAAGGAGTGGTTTAAGCTCCACTTTTAAAATCATGTGTTTTTCAAAATAAACCGAGTGGGTGTACCATCTGCTAGCTTTTGCTAAAGCGGTCATTCCCGGTGAAGGGATCTCGGCTCTTTCCTCATCGAATGAGGTGTTGGATATTCATCAAAGAATACCGTTGTACAAAGCAAGAACTAGAGCTACCTTTTTGAAAATTTGATTCTACAATATCTTTAGCTTTCTTTCTTTTTCATTAATTTCATTAATAAAGTCCCATCATTTATGCTTCCTAAGCATCACAAATAAAGAAACAAAAATACTTATATAATGTACGCTTATGCCATTCACATTCGCCATGGGGTCCCATCATACACCGTTAGGTTAGATGAATAACGGCGGAGCGGGGGCAGGGGTAGCGCGGATGCAAAACATAAGCAACGTTTATTATATATCATATATAATATAAAGCATTCGTCTTAGGTCGTCATACGATCTCATCACAAAATATTACAGCAGAATTCAACATATGAAATATTGGATATACTAGGATGTCCGTGTTTTAAATTAAGCCAGTAAAAAACACAGATTCCACAGTCGCAATGAATAGCCAAACCCACATCCCTAGACCCCTACGAGAGCGGCAGGCAACCCTACCAATTCTAGATTTAGGAGACCCGGACTCAACTCCTTGAAATGGTCTCCCACTGGACTCTTTACTTGTGCTCCCCGCCTTGGGTCTATCCTAATGCGGTAAAGTAAATAATATACATCAATGATGACATCATCCTCAACCCGGAAGTGCCCCTGTTCCCCTCCGAATGGCGGCCGAGACGTTAGGACGTCTGTGCCTGAGGTTCGGGGAAGATGCTAATTGGTTTTACCCGTCTACCTCTCCGAAGATGCCAAGTTGATTTATGGCACCGTGTATCGAAGGTTTATACGAATGCGGCCGATGTAGCAGACTTTGTCAGATTCCCCCTCGCTTGAGGGGTTTTTGATTGTGGGGACGCTCTTCCCTGCAGGCGCAAGCCCCTGCAGTTAATTACGCTACCGCATCGCAGTAGCCACTTTCTCCTTCTCTAGAATTTCACTTCGTGTCGAGTGTGTTTGTTTTGTTTGTGGTTGCCCGTGGATTGTATACGGAGACTGAGTAATGCCGTCGCCCGTAGGACGTGGATTAGTCCAAATCCGTATTTACTTAGATTTGGGTTTGATGTTTTAGTTTAAGGATGCGTTAGCCTCGTTGAGGCTAAGATCAACTTAAACGTGACTCATTTAATATATGGCCGTCGGGACTCGTCACCTCTCTAACGTCGTTGAAGGATTACAACGACAGGTGTCAGAGGAGTTCGGAGATGTACCCTCGAACCGAAGTTGATTTAGGGTTTTATATTTCATTTGAATGTTTAAGGATACGTTAGCCGTGATTGGGGCTAAGATCAACTTAAACGGGACCGTTTAGATCCGTCAAAAGAGCATTTGGAGGCTCTATTGTTCCAGTTTAGGGAGATTCGTAGTCCAATTTGGGACTAAATTCTGTTTGGAGGATACGTTAACCATTTTTGAGGCTAAGATCAACTCAAACGTTTGTTAAGGATACGTTAGTCCAGTTTGAGACTAAGGTCAACTTAACGGGACCATTTAGGTCCAACAAAAGAGCATTTGGGCTCTATTGTGCCAGTTTAGGGACGTGGTGGTCCGTATTCCAGTTTAGGGACGTGGTGGTCCAATGTTAGTTTAGGGACGTCTCGGTCCAACATTAGTTTAGGGACGTCTCGGTCCGATATTAGTTTAGGGACGTCTCGGTCCCATATTGATGTGTGGTCGTTGGGACCCGTCACCTCTTTGACGTCGTTGAGGAATTACAACGATGGATGTCAAAGGAGTTCGGAGATGTACCCTCGAACCGGATACAAATTGATTTAGGAGAGCCATTTTTCTCAGTCAATTCAATTTAAGGACTTATGGCCACAATTGGGCTAAGTCCAGTTAAAAATGTCCAATATTTTATTTGCATTTGTTTTTTATTTTTATTTGGGTTTTGCCCAGAAAAGATGCGGGGCATCAATTTGTTTTGGGCTCTACCCTTTATAAATGATGCAGAGCATCAATTTATTTGGGCTCTGCCCTTTTATTGCCTTGCAATTTATTTTGGCCTATCAGGTCATTTTGATTTAGGCCTAGCCCTTTAATTAATGCATTGCATTTGTGCAAAACACTGTTAATTTGAGAATCTTTTAGATTCAAGAACCGATGGTTCATAAAACAAGTGCAAAGCACTATTTGATTTAGATCTAAGAAAGAAAAGAAAGTTTTTTCTAAAAGAAAGTTTTTTCTTGTTTTTTTTATCTCAAAGAACCAAAGGTTCATGAAAGTGCAAAGCACTATTAATTTAATAACCTTTTAGGTTCAAGAACCGATGGTTCATAAAACAAGTGCAAGGCACTATTGAATTTAGATTTTAAAAAAATAACAAGTTTTTTCTTGTTTTTCTTATCTCAGAGAACCAAAGGTTCATGAAAGTGCAAAGCACTATTAATTTAATAACCTTTTAGGTTCAAGAACCGATGGTTCATAAAACAAGTGCAAGGCACTATTTTATTTATTTATTTATTTATCGTTGAAGATCTATGATCTTGTTCATAAGAGAATTTTCTCTTCTTTAAAAGGTTTTTACCTTTTTTTTTTATTCTTCAAGAGTTCTCTTCTCTTTTTTTTTAGCAAGATCTTGATGCCTTTGAATTGAGGTCTAGGGTCATTTTTATAGTGCCCATAAATTAGTTAAAGTTTGTTAAAGAAATCATTCTCTGAGTGATTTGGGGAATTTTCCCCACCGTCGGATCTTTAATCCAAAGGGCTCTGTTTTACAGAAGAAATCTTCTTGTTTTAACAAAAACAGAAAAGATTTCCTCAAATTTTTATTCTGTTTTTTGCATAACTCCTCAGCGCGTGACACGTGTCGTGCAGCGTTTACGCAACTGCGCAGACACGTGTCGCGCAATAAAAAAAAAATTTATTTATTTTTTTATTTTTTTTTATTTTTTTTTATTTTTTTTACTGCGCAGCGCGCAGCGCAGTTCAGTTTTTTTTTGTTTTTGTTTTCTCTCTCTCTCTCTCTCTCTCTCCAGAGCTTTGCTCTTATAGAGTACGCTACTTCATTTATTTTAACTTTAATTTTCTTTTTAATTTTCAAGACAGAGTTTTGCTCTGATTGGAGAAAAACAGAAATATTGCTTCTTTTCCCACCTTGGAATTTAAACAGAGCTTTGCTCTGATTGAGGTAAACAAATGCCCCCCCACCGTTGCGCTTACGTGACCTCCTAACGTGAGCACAGCGGTGGCAGACTCCGAACCGTCGCGCCATCTCTTGGAAGCTGAAAGGGCACTTGATGCCTATAAATAGGACCTTTGGTCCCTTAGATGATTCTCATCTCTAAAATTTTACTTTCAGAACCCAGAGCCCTGCTCTCTTGTTTAAACACTTTTAAAAGTTC
The DNA here is from genome assembly GCA_030015575.1 of Agapanthus africanus. Classification (NCBI taxonomy): domain Eukaryota; kingdom Viridiplantae; phylum Streptophyta; class Magnoliopsida; order Asparagales; family Amaryllidaceae; genus Agapanthus; species Agapanthus africanus. The sequence continues at coordinate 201,247,195 of CM057341.1, forward strand.
AAACTTTTAGAGAATTTTAGGTAAAAATATTAATTTTAATTAAATTAAATCAATTTTAAGAGCATTGCTATCAATAGATCCCAGATCTAAAGAAGATCCATTTAGGGTTTCACTTAGTAGAGCTTTGCTCTAAGGGGGTCCATAGAAGACTAAGGAAAGCCCTATTAGAGTTCCATTAATAGAGCTTTGCTCTCTAAAAGATTTTCCCTGTATTTTCTCATTTCATTAATGGAGCTTTGCTCCTCCCAAATCATATAGAAGAACTCTTAAGAATCCTTCATGGATCTTGGAACTTAAAGATGTCATTTTATTTCTCAGTGCATTATATCGTTTTGCTTAATCAGTCTTTCTGATAATTCTGTCGATCCTCTTTCACAGGAACAATAAACGCCCACATGTATGCTCTTAACGAGATCATCTCTCATGAGGGCATCCGCCGACTTGGCCATTCTCAAAATTGGAAATTCACAAACGAGGAGTGTGCTGAAATAATGAGTCGCTTCGACGCATACGACGGTCCACTGCTTCCCCGACGTTCCTTTCTTCTTAAACTTATCGTGGGAGCTATCTGGGAAGCGCTTCCCCTATTCTGTTCCGGCGTGCCGCTTAGGGCGTTGGATGCCGCTGAGGACAGGGTGCATTCTGTGTACCTATTGAACTTTATCTCGAAGAGACGGCGAGACAGTCTTATTGACCTCTTGCACGAGGTCTTTCAACAGTCTGCCATACTCGCTGCTTATCGGGGGCTGGAAGACATCGAGAGGGACCCTGACGCTTGTGCTCGCGAAAGGAAGCACACTAGGATGGTCCGCGAGGCTTGGAAAGTCATAGATAGGACCGCTTTTGAATTCCCCAATCCATGCCCTGGATCTGAGGTTATTCCATTGTAACTTTCGTTTATTGTTTTTATGACTGTAAGAACTTCGGGTAATATTAATGGAAATTTTTTTATCCCAGCTTGTCTTTATTATATATCTTTGTCCTGGGTCTTTTTGCCCATGCATGAATGAATACGTCCTGAACGCTTGATCAAACATAAATCGGGTGCTCTTTCTGTTGCTTTTCCTTTTTCTCAGCATGTCGTCACAATTAGCAGGTAATAGAGTAAGCTTCTTGATTTCTTCATGAGATAGCGAGGGCTTAGGCCGCAGGTTCAGATCTGCTGCCTAAGACTTTTCAACTCTATGAGCCGTGAGGGTCTCATAGAGACTTTTCTCCCTACGGATCGAGAGGATCTCGTAGGTGGGTTTTTCTCCTTAGGAATCGTGAGGATTCCTAAGTGTGGTTTTCTCTTGTAAGTCGTAAGGATCCTACAAGAGAATTTTTCCCTCTTACGAGTCGAGAGGACTTGTAAGCGGTTGTTTCCTTCCTTGTCGAAGTTCGATGTTGGAGAGAGAGACCCGTGGATGGTATGCAAGAGACCGTTTTGGGCCAACTCGCAGGGTCCCAATGCTTAGGAAACAGGCTTCTTTTATGCCCACTGCCTAAGGCTTCATCCCACGAGTCGAGCCGCCTCGACAATTTTTCACAAGTCGAGACGAATCGAACGTTTCTCGCAAGAACATCTTAACGTCGCATTTAACCTCTGCTCTTTATGACAGAAGCCCGTTAAGGTTGGTGGTACTTAGGGTTTTGGCCATCGTACCGTCGCATAAGCTGATATAGTCCTCGATAGGCAATCGTGCTGTTCGAGTAGCCCTGCGACTGCCGTGTCTCTGATCCCTTCGGGGGCTGGACAAGACGTCTTCAAGCAATCCTCCTTGGCAGTTTGACCGTCGGAAGAGCAAGCGCTAGGAATTTGCCATGCCGCTTTTTACTTGAGGTTAGGCTCATTTTGGAGAGTCCCGATGAGTCATAACCACTCCGCGCTGGTGTGGGATGATCTCCGATAGTCTTTCAGGCTTTATATGACTTGCCGTTAAGACCCTGAAGCTAGGAATTTGGCCTTTACTTCGTTTGCTGGCATTGCGTCCTCTGTATCGAGACGAATGTCATGGTGGGAACTAGGGATTTTGCCGTGGCTCCGTTTGTTTGATGACGTTGCGTTTGCTGTATCGAGACGAACGTTGGGGTGACATCTAGTCTGCTGTATCGAGACGGACGTCGAGGTTGTCTCTTGGTTGCTGGTGAACCGCCGAGATTTGGAACTAGGGATTTTGCCGTGGCTCCATTCGTTTAATGACGTTGCGTCTGCTGTGTCGAGACGAACATTGGGGTGACATCTCGTCTCCTGTATCGAGACGGACGTCGAGGTTGTCTCTAGGTTGCTGGTGAACCGTCGAGGTTTGGAACTAGGGATTTTGCCGTGGCTCCTTTCGTTTAATGACGTTGCGCCTACTGTGTCGAGACGAACGTTGGGGTGACATCTCGTCTGCTGTATCGAGACGGACGTCGAGGTTGTCTCTAGGTTGCTGGTGAACCGCCGAGGTTTGGAACTAGGGATTTTGCCATGGCTCCTTTCGTTTAATACGTTGCGTATGCTGTGTCGAGACGAACGTTAGGGTGACACCTCGTCTGCTGTATTGAGACGGACGTCGAGGTGGTGACCATTCTGTGCTGGTGCGAGATGATCTCCGATTGTCTTTCCGGTTTTATGTGAGTTACCGTAAAGACGTTGAAGCTGGGAATGTGGCCTTCGCTTCGTTTGCTTTGTCATGTCTGAATCCCTGCTGGAGGAAGAACGCTGGGGCGACAACTCGTCTGCTGTATCGAAACGAACGTCAAGGTGGTGACCACTCTGTACTGGTGCGAGATGATCTCCGATTGTCTTTCCGGTTTTATGTGAGTTACCGTAAAGACGTTGAAGCTAGGAATTTGGCCTTCGCTTCGTTTGCTTTGGCGCGTCCGAATCCTGTTGGGGGAAGAACGCTGGGGTTGACATTTCGTCTGCTGTATCGAGACGAACGTCAAGGTGGTGACCACTCTGTGCTGATGCGAGATGATCTCCGATTGTCTTTCCGGTTTTATGTGAGTTACCGTAAAGACGTTGAAGCTAGGAATTTGGCCTTCGCTTCGTTTGCTTACACTGCGTCTGGTGTATTGAGACGAATGCTGAGGTGGAGCTGGGATTTTGCCATCACTCCGCTTTGTTTCGACCATGGGGTCTTTTGTTAACTTTGCATGTACACCCTGCTGGACTGCGAAGAAACGCCGTTGTTGACATTGCGTCTACTGTATCGAGACGAATGCTGAGGTGGAGTTGGGATTTTGCCGTTACTCCGCTTTGTTTCGACCGTGAGGTCTTTTGTTGACGTCATGTCTGCATTTAGTTGGAGTGAGGAGAGACGCCGTTGGTGATCTCTAAGTTGTCGATGTTGACGTCGAGACCCTGAAGCTCGGGATCTTCGTTTGCTTCATTTGTTGACATCGTGTCTGTAATATTGCGACAAATGTCGAGATGGTCTCTAGGTTATCTATGAACCGTCGAGATTTGGCTTCGCTTTCTGATGGAGCCTGTTGGGAAGGTATGGTTCCCTCTTTATCTGTGCCCCTGGATTGTATACAAGGATCGATGTGATTTCACCTGTAGGGCAAAAAGTTTCATTTTTTCATTTTTTTATTCTTTCCGCGATGCTCTATCATTTCAGCTTTTTATATCGCGAAAATCGCGATTGCCCAATCATTTCGGCTATTTTTCGCGGTGCCCAATCATTTCGGCTATTTTTCTTTTTACTCGCTGCTTTTTATTGCGAGTTGTCCCATCATTTTGGCTATTTCGCATGCATACATTTTACTTGCTGATTTTGTCTGCAAGTTGCCCCATCATTTCGGCTATTTCGTATGCATATATATATATATATATATATTTTGGCTCGCTGATTTTTTTTTTTTGGGAGTAGGGGATTTGGGATCTGATACCAATCTTGGCATCAGCATCGCTGCGACTGGAATATTGCCAGGAGCGAATCATCATTTGCCGTAAAAGGACTTGGAATTTGATACCGGTCTATGCATCAGCATCGCTGCAACTGGGATATTACCAGGAGCGAATCATCATCTGCCATGAAAGGACTTGGAATTTGATACCGATTTAGGCATCAGCATCGCTACAACTGGAATATTGCCAGGAGCGAATCATCATTTGCCGTAAAAGGACATGGAATTTGATACCGGTCTAGGCATCAGCATCGCTGCAACTGGGATATTGCCTGGAGCGAATCGTCATATGCCTCTGTCGATGTTGAACAAAGATGGCTTAGTAAACAGGGTTAAGGGTCCTGTCGGCTAAGGCTTTTGACTTCATGAGCCGTAAGGGTCTCACAAAGGTATTTCTCCCTACAAGTCATGAGGATCTTGTAGGTGTGTTTTCTCCTTGGGAATCGTTAGGATTCCTAAGTGCATGTTCTCTTGTAAGTCGTAAGGATCTTACAAAAGGGTTTTCTCCTTATAAGTCGAGAGGACTTACAAGTGTTGTTTGCTGTACAAGCATATCCCTAGTCACGGATGGGACTTTGTTAGGGAAATATTTATTCGCGTCCGTGGATTGTATACAAGGGTCAATATTGGACTACTTGTAGGGCAATATCGAAGGTTGTGGAGGCTGCTTAAGAACAGGTTAAGGTTTCTGCAACTTAAGACTTTCAAATCTTATGAGCCGTAAGGGTCCCACAAGAGAGTTCTCCTTACGAGTCGTGAGGATCTCGCAAGTGTATCTTCTCCTTCGGAATCGTGGGGATCCCTAAGTGTGTTGTTCCTTTGTGAGTCGTAAGGATCTCACGCAGGTGGTTTCTCCTTACAGGGTCTAGAGGACCATATAAGTGTTTCTTAACGAGGTTGCGCCCTTTCAGGTTTTCACAAACACTCGCCGGTAGCCCTGCTGCTTTTTACTCACGGAGCCCTTTCGGGTTTTCATCCGTGCCCATTTTGCTTGTGGACATACCGTTTTTTTTTCTTTTTCTTTTTTTTCTTCTTCTTTTTTTTAAACGAGGTCGCGCCCTTTCGGGTTTTCACGAACACTCGCCGGTAGCCCTGCTGTTTTTACTCACGGAGCCCCTTCGGGTTTTCATCCGTGCCCATTTTGCTTGTGGACATACCGTTATTTTTTTTTTTAACGTCAGCCTGAAGATGCTGCGGGTTGGGAGTAGTTTAACGACGTTTCGGTCATTCGCAAGTTTTAGGACATTGCGGTCCGCCGTTAGTTTAAGGACGTTTCGGTCCGTTGTTAGTTTAAGGACGTTTCGGTCCGTTTATAGTTTAAGGACATTGCGGTCCGTTATCCAGTTTTAGGACGTAGTGGTCCGTTAGGCTTTCTCTATGAATGAGCATGATGCCCCCGGCGTGTCAATATTTTTCGGAGCATGCGGTTGTGGCGGGTTCACCTTCCAAATTTCGGACAACGCGAACTTGCCCTGTTGGTATTGGTCTTCAACCCAGTTTTTGAAAATGTAGCAGTCCTCGATCAGGTGACCTACTGTTTGGTGGTAAGGGCAATAATTAGGATTATTAACGTCGCCTGGCTGCAACGGACGTTTTGGATTCGGCAGATTAATGAGTCTGTTGCGCACTGCCAGCTCGAACAGTCCCCTTGTTTTATCTTGCGGAAACGAGTAAGGGCGTTTCAACTTTTCCTGGAGGGATTGCCGCTTGTTGCTTTGGCAAGCAACCGGTCTAGGGTCACCTGATTGTTGGTGAGTGCTGGCGACGAGGGCCTTTTTTCCTTTTCTTTTATCCTTTTTGTTCGATCCTTTGTTTACGGGGCCGAGATTTTTTCCGAGTAGCATGCGATTGCACGGCTGAACGTTCTCGCAGCTTCTCAATTCCTTTATTTTTGAAATAGATTCCCCGAGGGAAGAGTTGGGGGTAGCTTCTTCGTCAGAGTCGCTTCCAAAGGTGATAATTTGTGATCCCTTGAAGTCGGCTATATGACAGTCGGCGGTGGCTCTTTTGCGCTCATCTATCGCATTTTTCCGATGTCCACAAGATTCACACTTTGTCCTGTCGAAGTGTCGCTTTTGAGCGACATACCCTTACCACCAACAGTTAAAGGATTCGCAGTCTTCGGTAGGATGTATGATCTTCTGATGATATAAACAGAAGTTAGGGTGCATCTCTACCTCAGAGAAAGGATTTTCTTCGGAGGGCGGTAGCTTCATTCCTACTGATAGAGCTTTGGCGAACCGTTTCTTCGTCTTGAATTTGTTTTTACCCGCAGTGTATGGCTTTTGATTTGACGGGAATACCTTGGTTCTTTCCAGTATGGCCATTTCATGCTCTTGATTAGCTTTTGCTTTCAAACGAATTTCATTTAGGAAGGCATCGATCAACTTGTCTGACGGCCGCGGAATTTCTGTTTCAGGGTCCGCCGTTGATTTCTCAGCGCAAGGATCCTCCTCATCATCCGTCAGTGAATGGGAAATCACATGACAAGTCGCTACGTAGTCTTCAGATTCATCCGATAAGTTTCCTTCATCGTTTTCATCCTTGACGAAAGAACAAGTTGCCCCCGGCGTGTCCGTCTTCCTTGGAGAGTGCGGCTGTGGTGGGTTTACCTTCCAGCTTTCAGACAGCGTGAACTTGCCTTGCAGGTATTGATCCTCGATCCATCCCTTAAATACGAAACAATCCTCAATTGGGTGACTTACCGTTTGGTGGTAAGGGCAATAATTGGGATTATTAAGATCGCCTGGCTGCGACAGACGCTTTGGACTCGGCAGATTAATAAGTCTGTTGCGCACTGCCAGCTCAAACAGTCTTCTCGTTTTATTCTTCGGAAACGAGTAAGGACGTCCCAGCCTCTCTTTGAGGGATGGGCGTGGGCGCACGTTATTTTGGCGAACGACCGGCTTTGAGTTGTTCGACCGTTGTTGAGTATTGGCAACGAAGGTTGCCTTCCCTTTGCCCTTTTCATTCCAAGGCTCTGTCTTTGAAGAAGAAGGCCTATGGCCCATCTGGTCCATTTGGGCTAATTTGTCAATCAAGGCCTGGAAGGTGGTCGGCCTGAAGAACATCATGAATTGTGAGATGGTCGCCTGCGGATCGAGAGTGCCCACGAACATGCCTACCGCAGGTGCCTCTTTTATGCGTTGTTCGCATTTCGACCATAGGTTCCGCCATCGTGTTGCGTATTGGACCCACGTTTCGCCGGGCCTTATCCTGGCATTTATCAGTGCTGTAATCGGGGTGCGTTCACTAGCACTTGCGAATCTTTGTGTAAACAGCAGTTCCATCTCTGCAAATGTTTTGACAGAGTCGTTAGGTAGCTCCGAATACCATTCAAAGGCTGTTTCTGCTAAGCTGCCGACGAATTGACGTAGCAACAATTTGTCATCGCCTTCAGTATTGCCGCATAAGGCCCTGAATTGAGCGACATGCTGATGCGGATTCCCTATCCCTTTATATACGTGGAATTTAGGGATCGTATATCCTGGCGGGTAACTGATTTGGTCATACCAGCTCGGATACGGTCGTCCGGTTCTAACAATTTGCCCAGCCGTTTCATTTTCCTGATGAACCCGGATCTGCTGAGCTATATATTCATCTAGGTCAACTTTGGAGATTGCTTCCTCCTTGGCTGTTGATAGAGCCGGCGGAGGATTTGACGTTTCTCCTCTGTCGTCTTCAAGGACGATCGGAGGATCTTCAGCAGGAGGGTCCGGCTGTAACATCATCCCTACCATATCTTGGAAGAGGAGTGCCATCTGTTTTATGTTAGCCGCTTGCTCTGCAGCTTCTTTGTCCCTCTTTTCGAGGACTCTGCGTAAAAAGTCAGCATCCGTTTCTTGTTCTTGACGCTCATCCGAGGATGTTTCAGAGCTTTCTTTTGGCCCAGTGAGTGCAGCCATTGTAGTCATCATTTCCTGAAGCTTTTGTTGTTGCTCCTGGGCTTTCGTCACGGATCGGGTGAGCGGTCGGTGGCCCGTAGAAGTGCGGCTTTCCTCCTTTCCAGAAACCATATAAACTGTGTGCACTACCATGCCCCCAGACTTGGGGCGTTTGTGTTCGGTGTCTTTGCGATTCGCCAAAGACACATGGGATTTTTGCGGCCTCCTTTTTTGAGTGATTGGAGTTAAGGGAGCCGTTGTAGTGGGCATCCAAGTAGCTCTTGTTTTTTGTGGCTTGACAGAGTAATCCTTCTCCTGCCGCACCTTCATCTTTTTCTGTCGATAAAGATGGTTTTCATTAATCACTGACTCCTGGACCTGTCGCCAGACCTTGTAAATTTTAGAGGACAGCCGTTGAGGGGGCTGCTCTAACTTCTTCTCTGAAGTATTCTCCACAGGTGAAGGAGTTCGTTTCAACATCGCAGTAGGAGAGTTTCTGCGCACCTTGTTGAGCAGTTCAAAGCTGATCTTGGTTGGAACAGCTGTATCGATCCCAACCGTTGGAGCTGGCGGAGTTATCTCAGAGGGGGAGTTGCCCCAGCCTTCCTTACTCGACGCCAGTGGCGACGTCGAGCGTGTCGTGCTGATGGAGTTGTTTCAGCTATAGGGGTGACCTCCTCATGCCCCCTGTGTCGGTCAGAATATACTGGTACCAGCTTTTTAAAGATCGACGTCCGTTGAACGGGGACGGCCAATTTGTCAGAAGCGGGCTTCTGAACATGGGAAGCAACCTTGGTGATTTTGCCAGGAACGGGAGTTGGAATGGCTATCCGCTTCGGGATAACGCCTTCTGGTATGGCAGGCTTCTTCATGAGCCTGTTAGAGCTCTGGCCTAGTCCGTTAAAAACTGAAGCAGTGGAGTTGGACGACCCGTTGAGAGGGGTCGCGGCAGTGGTGAGTGGATCGAAGACCGACTTCTTTGGAGCTTCTTGCAATGTCATTGGGGCGTTGAAGCTCATTGATGGGAGCATGGTCCCAAAAAATAGTCCAGTGGTGGCTTGAGCCACCTGCTCCACCGGCATTTTGAAAAGGGAGGCCGCTTGGGGCCCATAAGTCACTCCTCCAGCAATGACGGAGCGAGAGTTATCGCTGCGGACGGTGCAGTTCGAAGCCATCGATTTTCTGTTTTCTGCATAGAGCAAGACAACAAATCTTAGTACCTTGAATCCACAGGCAATCACAGCAAACCGTGATTTGTTCGCGAACACGACACACGAAGTGTGGAGTGGAAAGAGGAAGAGATCCCACCGGGCGTGCCAGAATCTGTTCCCCTCCGAACGGCGGCCGAGACGTTAGGACGTCTGTGCCTGAGGTTCGGGGCAGATGCTATTTGGTTTTACCCGTCTACCTCTCCGAAGATGCCAAGTTGATTTATGGCACCGTGTATCGAAGGTTTAGACGAATGCGGCCGATGTAGCAGACTTTGTCAGATTCCCCCTCGCTTGAGGGGTTTTTGATTGTGGGGACGCTCTTCCCTGCAGGCGCAAGCCCCTGCAGTTAATTACGCTACCGCATCGCAGTAGCCACTTTCTCCTTCTCTAGAATTTCACTTCGTGTCGCGTGTGTTTGTTTTGTTTGTGGTTGCCCGTGGATTGTATACGGAGACTGAGTAATGCCGTCGCCCGTAGGACGTGGATTAGTCCAAATCCGTATTTACTTAGATTTGGGTTTGATGTTTTAGTTTAAGGATGCGTTAGCCTCGTTGAGGCTAAGATCAACTTAAACGTGACTCATTTAATATATGGCCGTCGGGACTCGTCACCTCTCTAACGTCGTTGAAGGATTACAACGACAGGTGTCAGAGAAGTTCGGAGATGTACCCTCGAACCGAAGTTGATTTAGGGTTTTATATTTCATTTGAATGTTTAAGGATACGTTAGCCGTGATTGGGGCTAAGATCAACTTAAACGGGACCGTTTAGATCCGGCAAAAGAGCATTTGGAGGCTCTATTGTTCCAGTTTAGGGAGATTCGTAGTCCAATTTGGGACTAAAGTATGTTTGGAGGATACGTTAACCATTTTTGAGGCTAAGATCGACTCAAATGTTTGTTAAGGATACGTTAGTCCAGTTTGAGACTAAGGTCAACTTAACGGGACCATTTAGGTCCAACAAAAGAGCATTTGGGCTCTATTGTGCCAGTTTAGGGACGTGGTGGTCCGCATTCCAGTTTAGGGACGTGGTGGTCCAATGTTAGTTTAGGGACGTCTCGGTCCGACATTAGTTTAGGGACGTCTCGGTCCGATTTTAGTTTAGGGACGTCTCGGTCCAATATTGATGTGTGGTCGTTGGGACCCGTCACCTCTTTGACGTCGTTGAGGAATTACAACGATGGATGTCAAAGGAGTTCGGAGATGTACTCTCGAACCGGATGTAAATTGATTTAGGAGAGCCATTTTGCTCAGTCAATTTAATTTAAGGACTTATGGCCACAATTGGGCTAAGTCCAGTTAAAAATGTCCAATATTTTATTTGCATTTGTTTTTATTTTTATTTGGGCTTTGCCCAGAAAAGATGCGGGGCATCAATTTGTTTTGGGCTCTGCCCTTTATAAATGATGCAGAGCATCAATTTATTTGGGCTCTGCCCTTTTATTGCCTTGCAATTTATTTTGACCTATCAGTTCATTTTGATTTGGGCCTAGCCCTTTAATTAATGCATTGCATTTGTGCAAAACACTGTTAATTTGAAAATCTTTTCGATTCAAGAACCGATGGTTCATAAAACAAGTGCAAAGCACTATTTGATTTAGATCTAAGAAAGAAAAGAAAGTTTTTTCTAAAAGAAAGTTTTTTCTTGTTTTTTTTATCTCAGAGAACCAAAGGTTCATGAAAGTGCAAAGCACTATTAATTTAATAACCTTTTAGGTTCAAGAACCGATGGTTCATAAAACAAGTGCAAGGCACTATTGAATTTAGATTTTAAAAAAATAACAAGTTTTTTCTTGTTTTTCTTATCTCAGAGAACCAAAGGTTCATGAAAGTGCAAAGCACTATTAATTTAATAACCTTTTAGGTTCAAGAACCGATGGTTCATAAAACAAGTGCAAGGCACTATTTTATTTATTTATTTATTTATCGTTGAAGATTTATGATCTTGTTCATAAGAGAATTTTCTCTTCTTTAAAAGGTTTTTACCTTTTTTTTTATTCTTCAAGAGTTCTCTTCTCTTTTTTTTTAGCAAGATCTTGATGCCTTTGAATTGAGGTCTAGGGTCATTTTTATAGTGCCCATAAATTAGTTAAAGTTTGTTAAAGAAATCATTCTCTGAGTGATTTGGGGAATTTTCCCCACCGTCGGATCTTTAATCCAAAGGGCTCTGTTTTACAGAAGAAATCTTCTTGTTTTAACAAAAACAGAAAAGATTTCCTCAAATCTTTATTCTGTTTTTTGCATAACTCCTCAGCGCGTGACACGTGTCGTGCAGCGTTTACGCAACTGCGCAGACACGTGTCGCGCAATAAAAAAAAATTTTATTTTTTTTTATTATTATTTTTTTTATTTTTTTATTATTTTTTTTTATTACTGCGCAGCGCGCAGCTGCTCGCAGCTGCGCGTGCGCGCGCAGTTCAGTTTTTTTTTCTTTTTTTTTCTTTCTCTCTCTCTCTCTCTCTCTCTCTCCAGAGCTTTGCTCTTATAGGGTACGCTACTTCATTTATTTTAACTTTAATTTTCTTTTTAATTTTCAAGACAGAGCTTTGCTCTGATTGGAGAAAAACAGAAGTATTGCTTCTTTTCCCACCTTTGAATTTAAACAGAGCTTTGCTCTGATTGAGATAAACAGCCCCAATAAAAGAATATTACATACAAATTTTTACATGAATGAAAACAAAAAAAACTCTCACCTCACGCAAAACCCCCCGGCTATTCAAAAACGGCGATCCAATATAACATATCACAGTAACACATAACATCACATGTCATCAACGTAAGTAAATATGCGTATCCTAATTGTCGTTGACATATAGCAACGAAACTGGCGATACACCACATATTACACTTACGATCGCACAAAAGAAATTGAAAACTACAACAATTGGAATCCGCAACCACCTCAGATATCATAAACCCGAATTATCACATATTTCGGATTTCACGCCTAACCATATGAATTCCTTAGACATCATAAACCCGGAATATCTCATATTCCGAATTTCATGCCTAACCTTATAAACCCCACATTTTAGTCTCAATATTGAAAACACTTTTCAATAAGCAGTCGGGTAATTCAACAAGATTCCCGACTGTAAGTCCACGGTAGCGCTCCGGCCGTCTAACAGATACCAAATGCGGAACAAAAACTTTTACAACTAGCGCTATCGCGTATTATAACCCGGATCTGCCATTAAAACTAAACTAACAAACTACAAAGTGGGTAGAAGAGTTATACCGAACGATCCGAGTCCTTCGGTCTTCAACCATCATCCTACACTTTTTTTGCGGCTGCTCCGATCTCCTGAATCTCCAATCTTCTCGTCCAGGTGGCACCACGTCGACGGATCATTAAACGGGCTCCCGCCTCTGAACCGAGGCAACTCGGTCGTCAAGTTTGCTAAAAGAGACGACCAAGATGATGTAGAGAATGAGTAGAACACTTTGTCTCGTCACGTCCAAAGTCACGGACGAACGGTTAATGAAGTTGCCATTTGAATCGGGTAAATGAGAAGTTGGTATATGAAACTACCATAAATCACAACTAAAATCTTTTTCCAAATCAACAACCTTCTTCTTCCACCAAGGGGTGGCCGGCTACATATAGGAGGAAGGGTGAGTGTAGGACAGAGAGGGAGGTGACCATAACAATGAATGAGTGAGTATGAGTCATTATCCACCTTGCATTATCATTAATGCACTAATGAATCATCAAAACACCTCACCAAAACATTAAATGCAAGCTAATGAGTCATAAGCCTTATCACCACTTCTAGAACCTTCTAGAACCATGACTCACTCTCATGACTCACCCAAGAAGAAAAGATAAATCCGCATTTAACCGAATGTTAAATACGGCCGATAGAAAACTGGAAACTGGAAATTTCCAAAAGTGATCCAGAAACGAATTTCAGTATAACCCCGTAACAGTATAAACATACCCGTATTTGTATTACGACCGAATACAAATGCAACTGAGACAAAGATATTATATCTATACAGCATAATACTCGGATCCGGCTTAAACTAAATCCGACCAGTATTATCTGCCTGAAAAACGACACGTGCGAAAACGCACGTGCATTTTCCGAACCCTTCCATAAAACCATACGGCCTCTACAACGTTTCGCCCGAACTTGGGAAAGTGTCTGTGGGGGACTCTAATGACTCATCAACACACTAGCACTGGGTATAACCACTAGCACGCCAGAGGTACTGGCTGTACGTAACGGTTGCCTATGTATTGATTGGAAGGGAAGCTGATGAGCGAACTCATCCATAAACCCTACTGAGCCTAACAGTGACAATATACATACAGTCTGGTCCGTTCGTCTATGAGTATCGCATATCTGCCTAGGGGGCTGGTAACGTCAGACCTCCATTAGCGGTATAAGTCGTGTCAGAGAGTAGCCCAGAACACCCTGAGATACTACTGGAGTACCTACTAGTAAATCTCCTTCCTCGGCCGAGGGCTTTGTGTAATGGCTCTCCTATACACAGCGCGATCTCACCCCCAATACCAGGAGAGACGAATCCCCTGCCGATCCGCTCACTTGCCTCCATGTGGCTCGGGACTGTACCCAAAAAAGACCTGTTTGCACGACTCCTTTGAGCCGTGGTAGGGTAGAAATCAAAGCACAGTGCGAACTCACATGAGACAAATGACGACCTCAGGTCGATGAACTAACCTGTACACATGTCACCAGGGAACTGCTATCTGATGATATGTATAATACCAACTAGCATGTTCCCGGCGAGTCCTGTCCGGTGTACTCATAACCTAATGAGCACCTGTATACATTTTAGGTGATCCTACTGACACCAATGGCTTGTGAGACTGGCCATCGCCCCTCGTCGGGGTCTCGACTGTATACACTAGTCTACTCTGGAGTATCGATACCTTGTCTCGAAACTCCCACGACTAGGGACACTTTAAGGATGTGCTTATAGACCCCAGCTCCCATGTATATGATCGCCATCATACTGCTGGTAGTCAAGCAAGAATCCTATAGGCTCTATCAATATGCAATAGCGAACTAAAGCATGTATACGATGATAAAGACAAACCAGATAGCATACTATCATCTCGAGCAAGACTGTCATATCGGTATAGGTCCTGCCTCAATCATTGCAATCACGTACCTGCGATCCAATAATTGACTTTGAGGGTACTATCTCCAACAATCTCCCACTTGCACTTAAGGCTAATTATTGCGATGTCGAATACTCACAGCCCGTGTGATACCGAACATCCAACTCCTCTACTAATCAGTTTCACAAAGCTAGTTTGTAAAACTCTTGTGTTCGAGAAATAGCCTTAGTGAGTGGATCCACCCTGATGTTTCTTTCTATGTCTCTCTTAATCTCAAGTTCGCGGAGAAAGCCATCTCCCGAATCGAGTAATATCTGTCTTAGAATATGTCTGAATATCTGATGGGACCTAGTTCATATTGGAACTCCAAATCCAAACTTTTTAGACATTACTGATAACTGAACCTAATCAGTATCCAGCACCATGCCTTCCACAGTATCCTCTTGGACCACATGTCCATAATAATGTCTCTCATCAGAGGGAAAACTATAACTCTGACATTCACTCTGTCATCCATGTCACCTTGGAAACCTGGAATGATAACCGTTTACCGAAGGAGGCTGTTGTCATCAAATCCGTAGAACATTCACTTATGTTCTAAAACTGCTTCCTTATGTTTCTCCAGGATTGGATTAATATTAACTTATCGCATCTAGTGCAAAAAACATCTGGTGTGGTACTTGACATCTCATGATTGACTCAATTGCCTAAGCAAGTGATCTGCCAATCATGCACATCCCTCTCTCCTTTAGTCTCTAAGACACCTTTAGAGAGGGTGACTCCATTACCTGCAGGTACACCACCATGCCAGGAGTCATCTATTCTAAAATACTATTAGAATATTGTCAAAGTACCAATATTGGGAAACTACCCAAATCTAGATCTAAAACCATAGATCTAGTAACCAGAATGTCTGATATTATATCCATATCCTTGTGGAGAAACAACTGTGTGACGACCAGAGTACAACCGATCGTAGTATAGGAATTTTACTTCCTACTCTGTGTATGTCATCCAAATACCAAGACATCACACCCTACTACCTTCTTAACAGATCCATCCCCTATTCTGATGAAGTCAAAGCCATGACTGTTACAACAAAATTAGATGATCTTATCTCCGCTATATCTGCTCAAGCCTATAAACAGACATAAGCTACTTGCCCACTATGCTTCCGCTGCTCCCACTGACTACGACAACCCTCTGGCAGAATAATATATACGTATACTTCTAAAGCTAGTTTAGAACGACGCTATACATATCTTCCTGCCGGGTCTCATAGTCTGGAACAACAGTAGTGTCAAGTCTGGGTAAACAAAAACCTCCCTGTCACTGTCCTTGAGGCTACCGGAGTACCTCTCGGGTGTCTGAGGTTACCCACCATATCTGCGGAGTGGCTATTGGAATGTTAAACCTTATTGAATATATAGGTCCTATTAAATTTTTCGTAATCGTTTGCGGTTCTGGAATCTCTTCCAGTTCTACCATACTCCCACTATTGTTTTCTGAAAAAGTCCATTTTAATAAAACTGTGGCGAGTCAAGAACAATATCACTATGGATCTTCCAGATGGTAGAAATGTCAACCCTCGTCAAAGCCAGGGTCAACCCACAAACTACCATTACAGAAACGTGCCTTGATCTATCCAGTGTCTGGTTTTAAGCATAAGCTGGACAACTCCCCGTATCTTAACATCGTTAAGATATGAACCATTCTATATACAATATAGAAATAGAGCCACTAATTTAATTGGAACCAGATTCAAATCATGCAGCTGTCTCCTGTGCATATCAACTTAATGGAAAGTGGCCACTCAGCATTTACTCAACTTAGGAATCCATCCAATTATGAGTAACCTGAAAGAGAAACGAGTTTCTCAAAATCATTACTATCAACTGAATACCTATCATAAGAATCTACATCTTCGATCTCTTTGAAAAATCCCGGTACTTGCGACATCTGGTTCTCTACTTTATTCTTATACCCACAATTTCTCAAAACTTAGACATTGTATTTCTACGAAACACTTGTCTAAAAACTAGAGAAGTCACAAGTAAACAGAACATAGTACGAGGACCTACCCCTCTGTCCTGACGGACACTGGACAACATACAATACTCTGTATAAGTCCATTGAGTTATATAACTCAAAACCTGTGCATCGTAGGTTGAAAACTGTACTTATGATTAAGAACTACTCCGTTGTTCAATGCACCTTACCCAATCGTCAACCGATATAGGTAAATGCCATCGACATAATATCAAAAAGTTATATCTCACTTTATAAAAATAAACGTACAGATATATCATTTTGAAATTGGTGCACAACAACGGATACTCAAAACCAAATACATGCCTGCCGACAATAACCCAGGTGACTTCCTCAAATATCACCAATTACAACGAATTCCGATATAATGAGGATGATCACCTAATTCCCAATAACTTCCTCCCACTCATTATCTGTAAAAACCATACAGATATGAGAATGAAACCTGGTAAATACATACCCTGGAGTAAGTATCTAATCGGGAAAACAATTTTCTTTTAACAATGCACTGAAACATGAAAATGTTTCGTAGGGGTATCCTGGTATTCCTAGTAATGCCTCTTCCATAATCCAATTCATGACTTTAACCGTATATTTTATTGCCATCTCTCCAAATCCCTTTATTCGTCTTTATTCATTACCTTCTGTACACCATCGTTAGGCTAAATGGTTTTCTTCCTTCCCTACCATTCGGCACCAGCCTATGGTTTGGAAGAAGACTATCCAGTAAGCATAATAGGTGTACCCTCCTCAACCTAGGAGTACTTGCAACTTGAGAGAAGGTGATGATAAAAGACAACTGAATAATGCCTTATTCTTTTTCTCCCGAACTGGGGAAAAAGCAAAGGTGAAAATAGGAGTAGCGATGAAGTACGCGGTTTGATCGTGAATGGTAACAGTCGTAATTTACTTTGCCCTCTTTCTAATCCCTTTATCTTGTCTTTACATATTACCTTCTGCACACCCTACTTAGGCTAATTGGTTTTCTTCATTCCCTACCTTTCGGCACCGGCCTATGGTTTGGAAGAAGACTATCCAATAAGCGTAATAGGTGTACTCTCCTAAACCAAGGAGCCCTCGCAACCTGAGAGAAGGTGATAATAAAAGACAACTGAAAAAACCAATTCTATTTCTCCTGAACCTGGATCCATCCTCGAAGAAGTCCCTTCGAGTTCGCATCTAACCATACGATGGATCTATCCAATGGAAGTGGATATCCGTAATAATACGGGGTGTTCTGAGAAATACAAAGCGTATAAGAAGGAGCGGCAATGACTTATGCAACTTTAGACAATCCAAAAGCCAGTATTTTAAGAAGGTTCGGTCAACTTGGTCACTGAGTCATAGTCTAGGGTCGGTCAAAGGTCGCTGCCAGAGAGAGAGAGAGAAAAGAAACACTCTGCGTGCACTCTAACCTATATCAGAATGGTTGTCACTTTATCTAATCAGGAAATCTCCCACTGTAATCTCAAATTCTCCTCCAAACCTGAAAGAAGAATTAGTCGGGATCACCCGAAGAGTAAACCAACTCATCAGTGAGAATCGGGATCCAACTATCATCGCATGATAACTTGATGGAAGCCACTCAAGTTATCACACTCCAGAAGGTATGCGCATGCCTGGCAAGTTTGCTGTATGTTTGAAACTCCCGATATGATTTTTTCCCCATGCTCTTATGACCTTGGCGTTGGTCAAAATATCATAAGAAACATGCCAAGTTCTACCCGTCACTATCCTGGTCAATTTGAACCCACCCGCACATGCCTTTGACTTTGGCCAAAATGGCAGAACGACTGTCCCAAACCAACTCATCTATCTATGCAACAGATGAATACCCAGCAGCTACCAAACACTATGCCTTGGCGTTGGTCAAAATACATAGCTTGAATACTACTGAATACCCAAAAGAAATGACGGAGGGCTACGACTGGTTTTTGGCGAAAAAACCTTTAACGTAATGAACTTAATCTCGTTGAAGGATTCTGATTGCTTTTTATAAAAATATAGTGACGAAAAACCTTTTGCTAAAGAGGTCACTCCCGGTGAAGGGATCTCGGCTCTTTCCTCATGGAATAAGGTGTAGGATATTCCAACTGAATACCGCGATGCAAAGCAACTTGTAATCGACTATATTGAAGTTATTACCCTGACGTAAACTTCTGCCCAAGGGGTCACTCCCGGTGAAGGGATCTCGGCCCTTTCCTCGTGGAATGAGGTGCAGGATATTCCAACTGAATACCGTGATGCAAAGCAACTTGTAATCGACTATATTGAAGTTATTACCCTGACGTAAACTTCTGCCCAAAGGGTCACTCCCGGTGAAGGGATCTCGGCCCTTGCCTCGTGGAATGAGGTGCAGGATATTCCAACTGAATACCGCGATGCAAAACAAAAGGAAATATCTTTGTAATAACACCTTTTAAAATTTGTTCCAACAACATCAAATATAGATTTGTTTTATCTTGCATTGATAAGAATCAACGCAGTCCCATCAATCAATCACACCAGAAAAGAACGAAAATAAAATGTACGTATATACCATCCGCATTCGTCACTGGGTCCCGTCATCACCCGTTAGGTTACTTAACTAACGACAGAGCGGGGGCTGGACTAGCGCGGGTGAAAACAAATACAACATCTAATAGTATATATACCAATATACAATAATCGCTCCAGGCATGATAATATGCAACATTACAGAAAAGTAATAAGAATCACAGAACAATACAGATAATCTGGGATCCCCGGGTTTCACTGTCATGTCCCGAAAGTACGGAACATGACCGGCACTTAAACTACGAAACGTCTCGAGGCGTACGTAATCTAAGTAAACCGAAAACCCAGAAATCCAAACCAAGAAAAGTAGTAGAGTGAAGGAAAACCAATTTAAAACAAGTAGTTTTAATAGCATAAGCCGAATTATGCGGTTTTTTTAGAACATCAAAATTTACTGAAAATTTCGGCAGAGTCTCCTTTGTAAAAACTGGCCCCCAAACGGGATACAACATGAATAGTATACGAAATCAATAAAAAGGCATCCCCAAGCGGGAGCTAGCTCTTCGTCAATCGACGGTCACAACCACACAAGCAATATAATATACAACGCCAACGGCGAGGATCAAAATTCAAAAGGAAACTCAAAACCACAAGAAAACCACAGAAATATAACGCGCGACTCTAAGGTCGAAGGAATAACATCACTGGTCTCTTTATCAAAATAAATACATGTTTGGTTGATGGAATTTACTAGATACAACTGAATAATAATATACAAGATATATAATGGGGGTACGATACAAGTAAACCCACCTACTAGCAAATCACCCGAACGAAACTATGCCCGCAAAGCCGTAAAGAACCCTGTACGGCAAACCTGCAAGAAACTGGGGCACAACGGGGGTGAGTTGCCAACTCGTGAATAGAAAAACATCAACGGAAAGAAATCGAATAAATAATGCAACCTAGGTAAAAGATCATAATATATCCTCAAATATAAGTATAACATGCAGCCTATAACAAAGGCTAGGGTGATATCTAACCCGAGTGTAATCTCATGTGCCCGTGTCAGTACCTCAGGTAGCGATATATCATATGAATGATGTATGAATGCATGAAAACAGAATACATGTAAATGAAGAAACTGTTTTCATAATTTAGTGAGATTTCCTTTGTATTTTTAAAATGAGATATCATAAATGAAATCAGCATAAAACAGTGCCTAGCATCGGCACAAAACGTAATCCCAATATCTCGATATCTTTGTATCACAGTCTCTGTACCTCAATATCTCGAAATCTCAATGTCTCAATCACAATATCTAGGACGCCGTCAGTCCAGAACGGCCCCTACCATCCATCTCAAGACCACGACGGTATCCTCCGGATATCCGACGCGTTGGGTAATATCACCGGTAGGTGGTGCTCCCCTGCCAGGCTCACATCGTCATCATCACGCGCTTCTTGCCCCGGGGCACCTTACCGGGTCCACCATGTACCCGAAATGGTTCATCCGTCTCCTCAAATCGGGTCTCGAAATCCATCAGCAAACTCATGGTGGACGACTCATACATCATGGGAAAAACCGCACTTTTTATTTTAAAAGAGAGAAAAGGTTTATTTATGTTTTTGCGGTTTTCCTCCAAATCCAGAAAATCTCATGGAAATCCGAATCCAAAACCTCAATAACACGTAAAATAGTAAATATATGCATGAGAATCCATGAATGCGGCATAACAATGAATAACAGTATGCATGAAGTAGCAGGTAATAACTAAAATGTCTAAACTAACATATAAGGCAAGTACGCTATGTCGAGCAATAATATTTTCTAAGGTGTACGTGACATGGCAATTACCGATGAAGATGTGTGTGAGCCGGCAAGTAAGTGTACGTGGTACATACGCATCATCGGTAATGGTGCTGGTGTCCTAACAATATGATATCAACATTGCAATAAGAAATTATAACATAAGTATGCGATGCGAAGCGAACCACAATAATAAGCGGGAGCTGAATACAAGACGCAACTGTAACTAACCTGCATTAATCTAATATAAGTCCTACAAATGGTGCCTTTTGAAATAACACGAATCATGGGGTTTTGAAAATAGGGGCTACGGTGTTTTTATGAAAAGATACGTCTTTTGAAATATCCATAGGATCCCTTGGGCTGTCTTTTAAAATACCCACGATTCGTTAGTTTTTGAAATAGGTAAGAATCGAATCTAATCTAACAACTAAACTAAACTAAAGGGCTAAGCTAACAAGCGGGACTACAGGTAAGGAAACCGCCTAACATCTGAGTCGATCCATATACATACCTGTATATGTATAGTCGGTGATCCCGCCTCAATAATATCATATCCGATACCATATCTATAATCAGGCATCCCAAGTCAAGAGTGCGGATCAATCATCAATATAGCTCGTACGTAAATCCGTCGTACGGCATCCCAAATCTGGGTACGGGTCAATATCACATTCATCCTACTATTCACCTAGTATCCTCTTTATCCAAGATCATAGTCTAGGGTACTGACCTATGTCTTGTACAATACTGATACCGCCTAAGTATGCATGGACGTGTGTGAAACACTACGTCAAGGACCCGCTACAACGTCATGTCGTATCTCAAATACGAACCATGCTATGTCACCGAATTCACAACCTCAATACAAATCTCATCGACTCTTCTTAAACACAAGTATCATCCTTAAATCCGTATGTGAACACAGTCCCATACCTATGTGAACACATAACTATATATTCCCGTATAAGCACAAATGAAAGAAGAAAGTATGCAAGTATGGGTTGGTGTGTGCATGTGTAGTGCGACCACTACTCTAGGGTTTCGCGACACTAAATCATCCAAGAACACCAAATATCCATATTATCATCAATATACTCAAACAATATATAAACAATATATATATATATATGTGTGTATACGTATTCGTATACATCACCACGAATTGCGGGGGTGCTATACACCATCCACCCGACTTCTCCCCGTAGATATAAATCTACTCACCTGGTCCTCGCTCGCCGGTGCCGACACCGCCACGCGCTTGCTTGTCGTCTCGAATTCCACCTGGGTACCTACATATCATAACGCACCGTATTGTTAGTGTATATGCCCTAGAGGCCATTACTGTATCATACTAGTATGTATATTACTTGATGGAAGCTTGGGATATTCACAGTTGTATAGACAATCTTGCTCGATATAGTAGTATGCTACTTGGTTTGTCTCTGCTTTAATGTGTACATGTGTGTTTTTTTATTATATCACCTATACGCATTAGTAGAGCCCTTAGGATCATTGCTTGATTACCGGCGTTGTGATGGTGATCACACTCGTGGGGGCTGGGTAATCCACAAGCACATCCTTATACACGTCCCTAGTCGTGGGAGTATTGAGATAGGGCATCGATACTCCGGAGTAGACTAGCGTATGCGCTTCTCATCCCAGCACGGGAGACGGTCTGTCCCACAGCCGTCAGTACGTCGTACTTGAGATAGTATGCGGGTGCTCGTTAGGTTACGAGTACACTGGACAGGACTCGTCGGGAACTGATGGTTGGTATTATACCTATCGTCAGTTATCAGTTCCCAGGTGACATGAGTACAGCTTAGTCCGTTGACTTGACACTGTCACTTCGCCTCGAGTGTGTTCCCACTGTTCTTTGATTACTACCCTACCACGGCTCTACTGAGTCGTGCAAACAGGTAGTAGTTGGGAGCAGTCCCGAAGCACTTGGAGGCAGTGACGGTTAGACAGGATTCGTCTCTCTCGGTATTGGGGGTTGACATCGCGCTGTGTCTAGGAGAGCCATTACACGAGTAGTCCCTGGCCAGGGCAAACGAGATATACTGGTAGGTTTCCAGTGTTATCTCAGGGTGTTCTGGGATTCACTCCGACACGACTTGTACCGCTTTTAGGGGACTGACGTTTACCGCCCCCTAGGCCCGCCATGCGATGTATCAGATGAACAGACCGGACTGTGCGGAGATTGTCACATACAGGCTCAGTAGGAGTTCGGATGGGTTTACCTCATCGGCCTTCTTATCGACATCTACCTGGGGACCGTTACGTACAGCTAGTGCCGCTTGCGGTCTGTGGTTAAACCCACTGCCAGCGTAGTGTCGAGTCTTTAGAGTCCCACACAGAGAGTTTCCCTGCACTGAGCGAAACGTGTAGCGGCCGTATGGTTTTACGGCAGGGCTGCGATCACTTACGTACACTTGTGTGCGTATGGTGTTCGGGCAGGCAGTACTAGTGGGCTTTGGTTTAAGCCGGATCCTAGTATTGCACGGATGGATTTGTTTTGTCTTCTGCGCATCCGCATTCTACGGAATGCGGATGCAGGTGTGTATGCACAGTTTTCCGGAGCGATGAAGGAGGAAGTGCCTCATTAGGGTTTTGGCAGTTGGTTCGGCCAAAACCGTTATGTGGCAGGCTCATTAGGGTTTTGACAGTTGATTCGTTCAAAACCATTTTGAGGCGGACTCATTAGGGTTTTGACAGTTCGTTTGGTCAAAACCATTATGAGCCGGGGACATTATTTACTAATCCTTTCATTGATAATTATGTTATGGCTAATTACATTGACCATTTGACCATCTTGACTTTGTTGACCATTTGACCAAAGTTGACTAGGATCTTCTTGAAAGATCTAAAGTATTCTTTGGTTTTCTTTTTTTTTTGTTATGATAATGGTCATGTCATTTGTAGCCATCAACTTTATCTTGATGGGATTAGTAATGATAATGTTTTTGCATTATTGCTACCATGGTTGTGTTTTCTCTTGGTTAAGTTTTTTCATTTGCTCATTCTCATTCTCTCTCTTGAAATGAGAAGCTCCATGGTTGTTGCTAGCTCCTCCTTCTTCCTCCTCTTGATTTATCTTTTGATCTCATGTGTTGTGAGATAAAGATCCCACAAAGACAAAACCATTCATCTACCACTTCTACACAACCTAGGGCTTTTAGATTAGCAATCTCTTTGCCCTAGTTACCTCGGCTCGAGGTGGAGCTCGGTGCACATCTCTCGGGTGGATCGTCTTCGACTCAAGGAGGCCGCGGAGGTGACCAAAGTCCGGATCAACTCTCGGAGCAAGCAAGGAGAAGAACAACAAGAAGAGAAGGAGTTCAAGTTAAGTGACCGAAGTCCGGATCAACCCTTGGAGCAAGCAAGGAGAAGAACAACAAGAAGAGAAGGAGTTCAAGTTGAGGTATAACCCCTAACCGAGTAGATAAATCTCTAGTTAGGATGCTAGTGTATTGTTTAGCAAAGATCCGGCTTTTACGGTCCATGTTGCCAAGTCCAGAAAAATTTTTGTTTTACCGTTTCCGCAACCTCGAAAATACCGGGAGAGGTAACGTGGACCTAACAGTGGTATTAGAGCCTAAATAAACACACCCTAGCATGTTAGCAAAGTATTTAGAATTTCGACCGGACGAAAAACCGCAAAATCACCCCGAAAAATTCAGTTTCTGCCGATTTTCAGATCTGTTCCAAAATCAATAAATCATGCACTAAAAATCGGCTCAGGGATTTTAGAGAACACTGGAGAAAAACGATCCCCTAACTCGTCTAAAGCGCCGCGGTTCCGCGGCATAAGCTTGTTTATGCCGCGGAACCGCGGCCAAGTTGGCTCTGTTGGGGAATTTTTTTCCTGCAGTTTTCTTATTTGGGTATTTTGGGATTTTTGGTATATGACTTTTCTGCCCAGATTTTCCAGAAAGCAAAATTTGTTTTTGGGGCTTAAAAATCCGTATTTTTGGTCGATGTTCTGTAGACTTTGGCTAATGGTTATATCTGTAATGTTTTATGTGTATTAAACGTCTACTAATCGCTATACGTCGATTAGTGGGGGTTATACATATCTGTGATCTGTGTTGTTGATGGTTTGTGTATATGAACTAGTTGGATTGTCGCGGATGAATAGCCGGGATGGATGTGAGATGAGAGTTTCTTTTTTCTTTCATTCATGTAATAAATTTGTAAACTGATGTAATATTATTTGTATGGCCGCACAACCGGGTCGGGGTTGTAGCCGTCATTGTATAATTCTTTTTACTGTTTTTTCTCCTAGGATAGACCCATGGAGGGGGTGCACAAACTACCGGGTATCTCGAAGTGCCGAGTGGCCTACTCACGGCGATAAGGGAGGTTGCTTCGCTTCGAGTACTTGGAGGGTAGTTTGCCGCACCCGTAGGGGTCTTGGGTGGGGTTTTGGCTATTCATCGCGACCGTGTAATCCGCTTTTCGTTGCAGGCTTGAACGAATCGCGGGTTCCTAGTATATCCAAAGTGTTCATCTGTGATCTGGATTGGCTATCATTGCTGTATATCTATATATAATAACTATTTAGGCGTTGCTTATGTTTTACAGCCGTGCTAGCCCAGCCCCCGCTCTGTCGTTAGTTAAGTAACCTAACGGGTAATGACGGGGCCCCGTGGCGACTGCGAATGGCATAAGCGTACGTCATATTTTGGTTGTTTTCTGCAATGGTAGGATTTAAATGATGGGACGCATTAAAAGAACTAATGCAAGAAAATAAACCTAAAAGACGTTGTTGGAACAATTTTTCAAAAAGCTGTTATTGCAAGGACGTTCACTTTTGTTTTGCATCGAGGTATTCGGTTGTGAATGCCCAGCACCTCAGTCGACGAGGCAAGGGCCGAGATCCCTTCATCGGGAGTGACCCCTTGGACAAAGGTTTGCGTCAGGGTAATGACTTCACTCTAGTCGATTATTCTTGCTTTGCATCGAGGTATTCAATTTGGAATATCCTGCACCTCATTCGACAAGGAAAGAGCCGAGATCCCTTCACAGGGAGTGACCTCTTTAGCAAAAGTTTTCGCCACTATTTTTCAAAAAAAAGGGTGTGTATCACGTTCCTTCAACGATATCAAGTTCATTACGTTAACGGGTTTTCGCCAAAACCCAGTCGTAGCCCTCCGTCATTTCGGATTGATATTGCTTAGTATTCGTGCTACGCATTTCGTGCTCAGCCGAGGCGTAGTGTACGGTAGCTATGTAATATTTTTCCGTAGGATACAAAGTGATTGGTTAGGACAGTCGTGCGGTCATTTTGGCTCAGTCAAGGACTCGTACGGGTGGGTCTAATGCAATCAAGATAATGACGGGTTGAACATGACTAGGATCCTTTGATATGTTGGCTCAGTCAAGGTCACTTGGGTCCTAGGGGCAGAAACTACATCGGGGGTTTCAAAAGTACTGAAACTTGCAGATTTAGCATACCTTCTGGAGTATGGTGACTAGAGTGGATTCCATCTAGGTTATCACACAATGACAGTTGGGTCCCGATCCCACTGATGAGTTGGATTACTCTCGGGAGATTATTTCACTTAACAATCAATGCTATAAACCTAGTAGGTGTCTAGAAAGGTGTTAGCGGGGTTACGCCCCCAGGGAAAAGAGGTTCTTAAATTAAGGAACTTCGCGAAAGCGTTGGAAAACCTCCCTCGAAGTACCGACACTAGCCTGGCTGAAAGGTTAAGCAAGTATTGTGATGTAAATTAAATCCCGGCTAGTTCTTCTTTTAAAAGGGTTTTAAGAAGAATTTGAGGAAACAGTGGGAGACATCCTGGTTAGATAAATTAATAAACCAATCTAATCTTGCAAGAGCATACGCTAAGTGTTTCTTTTCTCCCTCTCCAGGTAGCAACCTTTTCACGCCCTAATCAAGATAATAAAATGTATCGCTTGACCGATCCGAATTCTTATTCGGGGCTGGGGAACGTTGGTTCAGCTCTTACTTGTGACAACAGTCATGAGTATGAGAATGGGAAAGGGGATTGTATGGATTTCCAGGATACCCAGTTGAAGAAGAAGCATGGTTTTGCATCTACTTCAGGTGTTCTTGTAATTAAGAACTGTTTTACGGTCAGCCCTACCTCCTAGGTACTTGATACTGGATCAGGATCTCATATCTGTAATTTATTGCAGGGACTGAGAAAAAGTAGGAAAGTTGCACCGGGAGATATGTCGCTCAGAGTAGCGAACGGAGCACAAGTTAATGCGGCAGCCGTCGGTGAATATCACCTAGTATTGCCAAATGGCAAGACTATGATTTTGAACGATTGCTACTATGTACCCTCCATGGTTTGCAACATCATATCAGTTTCTTTACTCGATAAAGATGGATATAACTTTGTTCTTGACAAGAATATCATGAACATTTACCTTGATAAGGTACTGGTTGCAGAGGGTACACTGTGTAATGGTATCTACGTTCTAAATCAGAATACAGTTCTCAACATACAAAACACACGCAAGAGGAAGAATTCACATACGAATGAATCCTACTTGTGGCATTGTAGACTTGGTCATATCGGAGAGAAAAGACTGAGTAAGTTGCATAAAGATGGACTCTTGGATACGTTCGAGTTTTCATCTTATGAAACTTGTCAGTCTTGTCTCAAAGGAAAGATGACCAAATCTCCGTTCACCGGACATGGAGAAAGAGCAGCAGAGCTCTTGGGACTCGTACATAGTGATGTATGTGGTCCGATGTCTATACATGCAAGGGGTGGGTTCTCGTACTTCATCACATTCACTGACGATCTCTCTAGGTTCGGATATGTGTATCTGATGAAACACAAATCTGAAGCTTTTGAGAAATTCAAGGAATTCAGAAACGAAGTAGAGAACCAGACTGGCAAAAGTATCAAGATCCTCCGGTCTGATAGAGGAGGGGAGTACTTAGGCACGGAATTCCTAGATTACTTAAAAGAGAATGGTATTCTCTCTCAGTTTACTCCTCCTTATACACCACAGCACAACGGTGTATCGGAGCGGAGGAATCGTACCCTACTGGATATGGTTCGCTCCATGATGAGTAATGCCGAGTTACCTTTTTCATTTTGGGGACATGCGCTATTGACAGCAGCATATCTATTGAACGATGTTCCGTCTAAATCTGTGCCCAAGACACCGTTCGAGATATGGAATGGTAAAAAGCCGTATCTTAAACATATTAAGATATGGGGTTGTTCGGCCTATGTAAAAGTACAAAATCCGGACAAACTTCAGGCACGTTCAGTTCTATGTAAATTTGTGGGATATCCTAAGAACTCCACAGGATATCTGTTCTACCACACCGAGGAACAGAAGGTGTTTGTATCTCACCACACCACCTTTTTAGAGTGCCAATTTCTTGCAAAAGAAACAAGTGGGAGTTCGGTAGAACTGGAAGAAATTCAGCGACCACAAAATGAAACTGAAGATTTGAAAGAACCTCAGAATTCAATAACCCCAGAAGAACCTCAGCCACTCCGCAGATCTGGTAGGATTTCTCATCCGCCCGAGAGATACTACGGTTTTCTCATAGACGGGGATCGAGAGGATTGCATCTTGGAAGAAGATGACCCTACCAGTTTCAGGCAGGCCATTATCAGTAAGGACTCTGATAAGTGGCAGGAAGCAATGCAATCCGAAATGGAGTCCATGTACGCCAATAAAGTGTGGACCTTGGATATTGCTCCACCTGGGGTAAAACCCGTTGGATGCAAATGGATCTACAAAAAGAAACTTGGTGTAGATGGGCAGGTGGAAACCTATAAAGCTAGACTCGTTGCAAAAGGTTTTCGTCAAAGACCTGGTTTGGACTATGACGAAACTTTTTCTCCGGTGGCTATGCTCAAATCCATTCGGATCCTACTTGCCATTGCTGCCTTCCATGACTATGAAATCTGGAAGATGGATGTTAAAACGGCTTTCCTAAACGGTTGTTTGGAAGAGTGCGTTTACATGGATCAACCAGAAGGTTTCGTAGACAGTGGGAGCAGCGGAAAAGTGTGCAAGTTGCTTAAATCCATTTATGGATTAAAGCAGGCATCGCGGAGCTGGAACATCTGTTTTGATGAGGCAGTCAAGGAATTTGATTTCATCAAGAACGAAGATGAATCCTGTGTTTATAAGAAGATTGTAGGACGAACTGTCGTATTCCTAGTCTTGTACGTGGACGACATTCTTTTGATAGGAAATGACATTCCTATGCTACAATTGGTCAAGCTATTTTTGTCACAAAGGTTCTCCATGAAGGACCTGGGTGATGCCTCGTACATTCTGGGGATCAAGATCTATAGAGATAGATCCAAGAGACTATTGGGACTTTCGCAGTCCAGGTACATAGAGACCGTACAAAAGAGATTTAGTATGGAGGGTTCCAAGCGCGGTAACATACCCGCATTGCACGGAATTACCCTCTCCAAGAAGATGTCTCCTAAGACTGACGAGGAGAGGGTTCGCATGAGCACTATACCCTACGCTTCGGCGGTAGGATCTATAATGTATGCGATGCTATGTACAAGACCAGATGTAGCTTACGCGTTGAGCGCGGTAAGCCGGTATCAGTCAGACCAAGGGGAGGACCACTGGACAGCAGTAAAGAACATTCTCAAGTACCTAAGAAGGACTAAGGAGATGTTCCTGGTTTACGGTAATGGAGACCTCAGGGTCGAGTCCTTTACCGATTCAAGCTTCCAGAGTGACAAAGATGACAGCAAGTCTGTCTCGGGTTTTGTGTTTACCCTCAACGGAGGGGCGGTATGTTGGAGGAGTTCCAAACAGGATACCGTCGCAGACTCGACGATGGAGGCTGAATACATTGCTGCAAGCGATGCCGCAAAAGAGGCAGTCTGGATGAAAAAGTTCATTAGTGAACTTCAGGTGGTTCCGTCCATTGTTGACCCAATACCTTTGTATTGCGATAACAATGGGGCTATAGCTTTAGCGAAGGAACCAAGGTCCTATCAGAAATCCAGGCACATCTTAAGGCGGTATCACCTGATCAGGGAGATCATTGATCGCCAGGAGATCGAGGTGCGGAGAGTGGACACAAAGGACAACACAGCGGACCCATTCACGAAGGCCTTACCACAGACTCAGTTCGAGCGACTGATCGAGATGATAGGTCTTCGATACGCCAGTACATGGCCTTAGTGCAAGTGGGAGATTGTTAGTGTATATGCCCTAGAGGCCATTACTGTATCATACTAGTATGTATATTACTTGATGGAAGCTTGGGATATTCACAGTTGTATAGACAATCTTGCTCGATATAGTAGTATGCTACTTGGTTTGTCTCTGCTTTAATGTGTACATGTGTGTTTTTTTACTATATCACCTATACGCATTAGTAGAGCCCTTAGGATCATTGCTTGATTACCGGCGTTGTGATGGCGATCACACTCGTGGGGGCTGGGTAATCCACAAGCACATCCTTATACACGTCCCTAGTCGTGGGAGTATTGAGATAGGGCATCGATACTCCGGAGTAGACTAGCGTATGCGCTTCTCATCCCAGCACGGGAGACGGTCTGTCCCCACAGCCGTCAGTACGTCGTACTTGAGATAGTATGCGGATGCTCGTTAGGTTACGAGTACACTGGACAGGACTCGTCGGGAACTGATGGTTGGTATTATACCTATCGTCAGTTATCAGTTCCCAGGTGACATGAGTACAGCTTAGTCCGCTGACTTGACACTGTCACTTCGCCTCGAGTGTGTTCCCACTGTTCTTTGATTACTACCCTACCACGGCTCTACTGAGTCGTGCAAACAGGTAGTAGTTGGGAGCAGTCCCGAAGCACTTGGAGGCAGTGACGGTTAGACAGGATTCGTCTCTCCCGGTATTGGGGGTTGACATCGCGCTGTGTCTAGGAGAGCCATTACACGAGTAGTCCCTGGCCAGGGCAAACGAGATATACTGGTAGGTTTCCAGTGTTATCTCAGGGTGTTCTGGGCTTCACTCCGACACGACTTGTACCGCTTTTAGGGGACTGACGTTTACCGCCCCCTAGGCCCGCCATGCGATGTATCAGACGAACAGACCGGACTGTGCGGAGATTGTCACATACAGGCTCAGTAGGAGTTCGGATGGGTTTACCTCATCGGCCTTCTTATCGACATCTATCTGGGGACCGTTACGTACAGCTAGTGCCGCTTGCGATCTGTGGTTAAACCCACTGCCAGCGTAGTGTCGAGTCTTTAGAGTCCCACACAGAGAGTTTCCCTGCACTGAGCGAAACGTATAGCGGCCGTATGGTTTTACGGCAGGGCTGCGATCACTTACGTACACTTGTGTGCTTATGGTGTTCGGGCAGGCAGTACTAGTGGGCTTTGGTTTAAGCCGGATTCTAGTATTGCACGGATGGATTTGTTTTGTCTTCTGCGCATCCGCATTCTACGGAATGCGGATGCAGGTGTGTATGCACAGTTTTCCGGAGCGATGAAGGAGGAAGTGCCTCATTAGGGTTTTGGCAGTTGGTTCGGCCAAAACCGTTATGTGGCAGGCTCATTAGGGTTTTTCCAGTTGATTCGGTCAAAACCATTTTGAGGCAGACTCATTAGGGTTTTGACAGTTCGTTTGGTCAAAACCATTATGAGCCGGGGACATTATTTACTAATCCTTTCATTGATAATTATGTTATGGCTAATTACATTGACCATTTGACCATCTTGACTTTGTTGACCATTTGACCAAAGTTGACTAGGATCTTCTTGAAAGATCTAAAGTATTCTTTGGTTTTCTTTTTCTTTTGTTATGATAATGGTCATGTCATTTGTAGCCATCAACTTTATCTTGATGGGATTAGTAATGATAATGTTTTTGCATTATTGCAACCATGGTTGTGTTTTCTCTTGGTTAAGTTTTTTCATTTGCTCATTCTCATTCTCTCTCTTGAAATGAGAAGCTCCATGGTTGTTAGCTAGCTCCTCCTTCTTCCTCCTCTTGATTTATCTTTTGATCTCATGTGTTGAGAGATAAAGATCCCACAAAGACAAAACCATTCATCTACCACTTCTACACAACCTAGGGCTTTTAGATTAGCAATCTCTTTGCCCTAGTTACCTCGGCTCGAGGTGGAGCTCGGTGCATATCTCTCGGGTGGATCGTCTTCGACTCAAGGAGGCCGCGGAGGTGACCAAAGTCCGGATCAACTCTCGGAGCAAGCAAGGAGAAGAACAACAAGAAGAGAATGAGTTCAAGTTAAGTGACCGAAGTCCGGATCAACCCTTGGAGTAAGCAAGGAGAAGAACAACAAGAAGAGAAGGAGTTCAAGTTGAGGTATAACCCCTAACCGAATAGATAAATCTCTAGTTAGGATGCTAGTGTATTGTTTAGCAAAGATCCGGCTTTTACGGTCCATGTTGCCAAGTCCAGAAAAATTTTTGTTTTACCGTTTCCGCAACCCCGAAAGTACCGGGAGAGGTAACGTGGACCTAACACGTATCGCTTTATAATCCGACTCATGACCAAAACGATACATGAATCCCACATAGGTCAAAACATATGGTTGCTTTCACGAATCAATCCAAAAACCCTCGACGTCGGCGTACAAACGCCAGACCATCGAGAAAAACCCAAACACACTCATTTGTACAATCACGAGCACTAATTATGATATAAAATAGCCTAAAATTCACAAAAACCCCCAAACTCACTTTAAAAGCCATTTTTTCCGAAAATCTACCAAGCAATATTACCCGTTTTAGTACAAAACTCGACGTTTAAAAAAATCTAGCGGCCGCAATATCCGCTCAATATCATAACCAAGTCATAAAAACCATTCCAATAATTTAATTTCATCAAAATATATATATTTACAAAACATAGTTAACAAAAATTAGCACAATTTTCCATTTTAGCTCAAAACTTGGTGTTTTAATCAACTTTGAATATTTTAACAATTTTAGTGGCCATAATTCTCATTAAAACATATTAACTAAGCCACACAACCATTAACTAGAATTTAATCTCACTACTTTATATAAATTACAAAAATCTAGTTTGCAAAACAATCATAATTAGGACAATTTACATATAACAATTTGCAAACTAACAATTTGATTATGTTTCACATTCCACAAAATGATCAATTCCACTTGCAACCATAATCACACAACAAAACCCTAACTATAATCTAAAACCATCCACTTGAATTTCCAAACTTGAATTCAAAACCCCTTTATTTATTTTAAAACACCAATTTAAGCTTGATTTAAACATTCAATTAACAACTAACAAATATGGATGAATCTTTATACCTCATGATCAAGAGATCAATATGAAGATTATAGCCTCCAAAATGCCAAATTTCCTCCAAGATCCATGCTAGCTTGGGCAAAGAAATAAAGGGTAAGAGTTGGATTGAAGAATTAAAGAGGTTTTAGCTTGATTTTGAGGCAAAAAGATGGATTTTTTGATGAGAATGAGAGGAGAAAAATGGGGGCTGCTGTTGGGGGGCTATTGGGGGGCCTGCTGCTGAGCCAAGAGGAGAGGAGAGAGAGGGTGTGGTGTGGGGAAAAACCAAGTAAAGAGAAGTCCAAGTCAACCTAAACATATACCTCATTTTCTTATACTTTCTTTTCCTTTTTAATTCTTTCTTTTGTGAAATGAGGGGACAAAGTTTTGGGGCTGCCAAGGGGGGGCTCGGCCAGCAGCCTAGGGGGTGAGGAGAGAGAGTGTGGAGAGTGTGGGTGAGGAAAAAAAAAAGATAAATACTATACCCCAATTTCCCTTTACACTAATTTCACCGAAAAAAGCCTTTTTCTTCGATATTTTCTAAACCGTTTTGGCAAACCATTTCATTTCAAAAACCACATGATAAAATTTTGTTTAATGTGTTATGATGCACAAAATTTGTTTCAACTCATTCCAATTTGTAATTTTCCCTAATTAAATGTATTAGTGATGGCTTAAAATAATATTAAAATAATATTTTTTTCAGAAAATTTGAAATTTCACCAGTGGCTCAATAAACACCAAATACTAGCAATTACATAGCTATAATATGTATATTTAGTTTTATAATAAAGATATTTGTATATTGACTTTTTACAGAAAACCCCCTTATTTTACCGATTTTCCGAAATTTCACCGAAACGATTTTCAAAACGTTACATTCACAGAGCCGTTTCTGAAACCTGACGTTCCCCTGGTCGTGTGGATAGCCTGTGCAATGAAAACTAGACCCCTATGGGTGCGGCAAGTTACCCGCCAAAACCTGAAGCGAGGTAGTCCCCCACAACATAGTGAATGGAACACCCGGCACTTCACGGAATCCGGTAAATTGAGCACCCCTCCTTGGGTCAACTTGTACCCCCTACGAGTGCAGCGAATAGTCTGCCAATTCTAGAGTGAGGCCCCTTTGCCTCTCAAAGCCATGAGATACGGACCCGTTGCCCTCCAGAACCCGGCTATCCGTGCACTCCTTCGCGGGATAAACCTAGTACAGAAAATAAAATATGTACAACGGGTACATCGACCTCAACCCGGCCGTGCCCCAAAAGAATATTATACAACAGGCAGTGACGGCAGTCCACATGTTGGACGCTCGCCCCGCAATATCAAATGTACAAATAAATCTAAACTGCACTATCATTGCACCCTGCTATCTACCACGACAAATCCGCAACATCACAGCACAACACAGAACATCAACGCGAATGTCACGTTCGCAAACCCGTCTAAAAGAACTATAGCAATTAGACGCGGTTTACCGCTCAAATGACATTCACGGTCGGAGATATAAAGTAAGTACTGCAAACTAACATGTTTAAATTTCGATCGATCAAATATCCCAAAGTGGGCCCCATAAACATCTGTTGTACAGTAACAAAAACTGGGCCCAAAAGAATAGTACCAAAAACCACAATTTCCAAAATAAAGCTCTCAGGAAAAAGTTGGAGCAATGTTCCCACAAAAGAGCCGCGGATCCGCAGTGGTCTTGTGGGATCACGTGCCCATATTTTTCCAGAATTCTTAGAAAAGCCTGCTTAGTTTTCAGCGATATGTAAAATAATTTTTAGGCTGTTTTAAAAATCGACAAAAACACAGAACTGAAAAAGTGTAGTTTTTGAAAATCGGTTCGATCGATATTTTAAACGCGTTAGCACAATTTAGTATAGCTTAATAGTGAGTCTCTGATACCAATGTAAGTCCACGGTAGCGCCCCGGCCATCTAACAGATGCCAAATACGGAACAATAACTTTTACAACTGGCGCTATCGCATACTATAACCCGGATCTGCCATTAAAGCTAAACTAACAAACTACAAAGTGGGTAGAAGAGTTATACCGAACGATCCGAGTCCTTCGGTCTTCAACCATCATTCCACGCTTTTTTGCGGCTGCTCCGATCTCCTGAATCTCCAATCTTCTCGTCCAGGTGGCACCACGTCGACGGATCTTTAAACGGGCTCCCGCCTCTGAACCGAGGCAACTCGGTCGTCAAGTTTGCTAAAAGAGACGACCAAGATGATGTAGAGAATGAGTAGAAAACTTTGTCTCGTCACGTCCAAAGTCACGGACGAACGGTTAATGAAGTTGCTATTTGAATCGGGTAAATGAGAAGTTGGTATATGAAACTACCATGAACCACAACTAAAATCTTTTTCCAAATCAACAACCTTCTTCTTCCACCAAGGGGTGGCCGGCCACATATAGGAGGAGGGGTGAGTGTAGGAGAGAGAAGGAGGTGACCATAACAATGAATGAGTGAGTATGAGTCATTATCCACCTTGCATTATCATTAATGCACTAATGAATCATCAAAATACCTCACCAAAACATTAAATGCAAGCTAATGAGTCATAAGCCTTATCACCACTTCTAGAACCTTCTAGAAGCATGACTCACCCTCATGACTCACCCAAGAAGAAAAGATAAATCCGCATTTAACCGAATGTTAAATACGGCCGATAGAAAACCGGAAACTGGCAACTTCCAAAAGTGATCCTGAAACGAATTTCAGGATAACCCCGTAACAGTATAAACATACCCGCATTTGTATCACGACCGAATACAAATGCAACTGAGACAAAGATATTATATCTACACAGCATAATACTCGGATCCGGCTTAAACCAAAGCCGACCAGTATTATCTGCCCGAAAAACGACACGTGCGAAAACGCACGTGCATTTTCCGAACCCTGCCATAAAACCATACGGCCTCTACAATGTTTCGCCCGAACTTGGGAAAGTGTCTGTGGGGGACTCTAATGACTCATCAACACACTGGCACTAGGTATAACCACTAGCACGTCAGAAGTACTGGCTGTACGTAACGGTTGCCTATGTATTGATTGGAAGGGAAGCTGACGAGCGAACTCATCCATAAACCCTACTGAGCCTAACAGTGACAATATACATACAGTCCGGTCCGTTCGTCTAAGAGTATCGCATATCTGCCTAGGGGGCTGGTAACGTCAGACCTCCATTAGCGGTATAAGTCGTGTTAGAGAGTAGCCCAGAACACCATGAGATACTACTGGAGTACCTACCAGTAAATCTCCTGCCTCGGCCGAGGGCTTTGTGTAATGGCTCTCCTAGACACGG
Source organism: Agapanthus africanus (assembly GCA_030015575.1). NCBI lineage: Eukaryota > Viridiplantae > Streptophyta > Magnoliopsida > Asparagales > Amaryllidaceae > Agapanthus > Agapanthus africanus. Next base: position 201,283,180 of record CM057341.1, read on the forward strand.
CGCGATCTCACCCCCAATACCGGGAGAGACGAATCCCTTGCCGATCCGCTCACTTGCCTCCATGTGGCTAGGGATTGTACCTAAAAAAGACCTGTTTGCACGACTCCTTTGAGCCGTGGTAGGGTAGAAATCAAAGCACAGTGGGAACTGCTATCTGACGATATGTATAATACCAACTAGCATGTTCCCGGCGAGTCTTGTCCGGTGTACTCATAACCTAATGAGCACCTGTATACATCTTAGGTGATCCTACTGACACCAATGGCTTGTGAGACCGGCCATCGCCTCTTGTCGGGGTCTCGACTGTATACACTAGTCTACTCTGGAGTATCGATGCCCTGTCTCGAAACTCCCACGACTAGGGACACTTTAAGGATGTGCTTATAGACCCCAACTCCCACGTATATGATCGCCATCATACTGCTGGTAGTCAAGCTAGAATCCTATGGGCTCTATCAATATGCAATAGCGAACCAAAGCATGTATACGATGATAAAGACAAACCAGATAGCATACTATCATCTCGAGCAAGACTGTCATATCGGTATAAGTCCTGCCTCAATCATTGCAATCACGTACCTGCGATTCAATAATTGACTTTGAGGGCACTATCTCCAACACCGACATCCTGATCGAATGCTCGTCGGAAACTTTAGTAGACGGCCGCACCCCCGATGCCGTCGACGAAGTGCACTTAGGCGGAACACCGCGACCGCAAGCAACCATGAGGATGCTTTTGGTAATGGGGTTCTCCTACAGACACTTGGTCGGGGCTATGGGGCGGGCTATCTAGTAATGTTATCCTGCGAGTATCCACGTACACTACGTGATTGCGACAAAGTTTTGATCCATATCAAAACCCCGTGGCAACCGATCAAATGAGACTAAATTGCTAGGTTTACAGAATTCAAACTAGTTTTTACAAAACTAATTATTGTGGATAATATATCACATATCAATTTTAAAACCGAAACGATATTAAAATTAAGAATACGAAACACTCCGAATTGACACTACATAAAAGATAGCATCACATGCAATCTTGGCAAAATCAAACAATACCTGAAACACCAAACCCCAGAGACTGGAACACCAAAGAAAATTAAAGCCAAAACCTGTAACGTTTTGAAAATCGTTTCGGTGAAATTTCGAAAAAATCGGTAAAATAAGGGGGTTTTCTGTATAAAGTCAAAATACAAATATCTTATTATAAAAATTAAATATACATATTCTAGCTATGTAATTGCTATTATTTTGTGTTTATTGAGCCGCTGGTGAAATTTCAAATTTTCTGAAAAAAATATTATTTTATTATTATTTTAAGCCGTCACTAATACATTTAATTAAGGAAAATTACAAATTGGAATGAGTTGAAACAAAATTTTGTGCATCATAAAACATTAAATAAAATTTTATCATGTGGTTTTTGGAACGAAATTATTTGCCAAAACAGTTTAGAAATTATTGAAGAAAAAAAGGCTTTTTTTAGCGTAAATGGATGTTTGGGGTATTGTATTTATCATTTTTCATCACCCCACACCCGTACCCACACCCACACACCCCCATTCACTTCTCCCCTTGGCTGAATTCAGCAGCCCCCATCTTTTTCCCCACTTGAATTTCAAACGAAAGAAATGAAAGAAAATAAAAAGAAAATGGATAAATGAGGTGGACTTTTGACTTTGGTTTGACCTTGACTTTCTCCCCCCACTTTCTCTACCTCCCTCTCTCTCCTCTCCCACTCCCATTCCAGCCGACCCCCCCTCTCCTACAGCAGCAGCCCCCCCATTTCCCTTCTCTTTTCTCTTCAAAACTTCATCAAAAATTGCCCCAAAATCCATCAAAAAAATCCCAAAACCCAAATCCGACTCCTACCCATTTTAGCTTAGCCCGTATAGCATGGATCCTTGTGAAAAGAGAGCATTTTGGAGGGCCATGGATGCTTGTGGATCTTCAAATGTTTTTGGGTATAATTCTAAAACATTTTTGCTTAATTGGTTACAAATTTCTTAAAGCTAAACTACTTAAGTGTTAATTAGGCTTAAGTTGCAAGTTTTGGAATTCAAGTTAGGAATTTGAATGCAAGTTAGGGTTTTATAAAATTGATGTATGGTTGTGTGTTATATTTAGGCTTTTTGTCATGTTAATACAAGATTAGTAGCTTGTGCTAATGGTTAGTTTAAAAATTGTGTTAATTTGCTAATTTGCTTACTAGGTTTTTGAAATTGGTTAAATACTTAGGATTAAAAATGTGTTTAGGTTTTTCATGACTTCATTAACTTTATTAAGTGTGGTTTAATGCTTTAGATCATGCAAATATAAGCTAGATTGTAGTTTGTGCATTTTTGCTTTGAAATTGTTAAATTTTAGGTATTTTGTAAACTAGAATATTAGGGTTTTTGGAATTTAATGAGATTAAATTCCGGGAATTGTTTATATGACTTATTTAAGATATTTAATAAGTATATTGGCCGCTACATTCATTTAAACGTCATGTTTTGTACAAAAACGGCGAATTGTGCTTGCTAGATTTTCGGAAAAATGACTTTTTAAGTGGAATTGGGGTTTTGTGAGTTTTAACCTAGTTTATATTAAAATTAGTGTTCGTGAATGTGCAAATGAGTGTGATTGGATTTTTCTCGATGGTTTGACGTTTGTACATCGACATCGAGGGTTGGTTTGACTATTCTTGCATGCGTAGGCGATAGATTTGGACCTATGCGTGATACGCGTGCCGATTTGATTTTCGTATGCCGTTTCGATTTCGAATTTAGTTTTAATGCGATATGGTGCGTTATGATATGTAGGTAACCCCATGTGGACTTCGAGACGACAAGTAAGCGCGTGGCGACATCGGCACCGGCGGGCGAGGACCAGGTGAGTAGATTTATATCTACGGGGAGAAGTCGGGTGGATGGCGTATAGCACCCCCGCAGTTCATGGTGATGTATACGAATACGTATGCACACACACACATATATATATATATATATATATATATATATATATATTGTTTCAGTATATTGATGATAATATGGATATTTGGTGTTCTTGGATGATTTAATGTCCCGAAACCCTAGAGTAGTGGTCGCACTACACATGCACACACCAACCCATACTTGCATACTTTCTTCTTTCATTTATGCTTATACAGGATATATAGTTATGTGTTCACATGGGTATGGGACTATGTGTTCACATACGGATTTGAGGATGATACTTGGGATTGAGATGAGTCGATGAGATTTGTGTTGAGATTGTGATATCGGTGATATGGCAGGATTCGTACTTGAGGTACGTCCTGGTGTTATAGCGGATCTTGGGGCGACGATACGGATGAATAGTGTTATATATAAAGTGGTCGACATGTGATCGTGATATGAGATATCATATACTAGGATATGGATACTAGGCCGTATTGGGCGATGTATACCCCTTGATGATGATTGTGCTGACGATATCGGTTTGTACGAGATTGTCGATCAGTAGTCAGATCATGAGTACATTGAGGATATTAGTATTGTACTAGACATAGGTCAGTACCCTAGACGATGATCTTGAATAAAGAGGATACCTGAGGATTAGTGTGAGGAATATGATAATGACCCGTACCCAGATTTGGGGATGCCATACGATGGATTTACGTACGAGCTATATTTTGATGATTGATCCGCACTCTTGACTTAGGATGTCTGGTTATGGATATGATATTGTTGAGGCGGGATCACCGACTATATATATACAGGTATGTATATGTATCGACTCAGATGATAGGCGGTTTCCTTACCTGCAGTTCAGCTTGTTAGTTCAGCCGTATAGTTTAGTGTAGTTGTTAGATTAGATTAGACTCCTATCTATTTCAAAACTAGCGGGTCGTGGGTATTTTAAAAGACAGGTCAAGGGATCTACGGATATTTCAAAAGACGTATCCTTTCTTAAAAACCACCGTAGCCCTATTTTCAAAACCCCGCGGTTCGTGTTATTTCAAATGACACCATTTGTAGGACTTATATTAGATTGATACAGATTAGTTATAGTTGCGTCTAGTTTTTAGCTCCCGCTCATTTTGGTTGCTCGCTCCGCATCGCATATTTACATTGTTATTTCATATTGCATTGTTGACATTATGCTGTGAGGACACCGGCACCATTACCGATGATGCGTATGTACCACATACACTTACTTGCCGGCTCACACACATCTTCATCGGTAATTGACATGTCACGTACACCTTAGAAAATATTGTTGCTTAACTTAGCTTGCTAGCCAGTAGTTTGACATAATATTAGTGTACATACCTTATATGCCAGCTTAGACATTGTAGTTATTACTTGTCGCTTCATGCATACTGTTATTCATTGTTATGCCGCATTCATGGATTCTCATGCATATATTCACTATTTTACGTGTTATTGAGATTTTGGATTCGGATTTCCATGAGATTTTCTGGATTTGGAGGAAAACAGCAAAAACATAAATAAACCTTTTCTCTCTTTTAAAATAAAAAGTGCGGTTTTCCCATGCTGTATGAGTCGTCCACCATGAGTTTGCTGATGGATTTCGAGACCCGATTCGAGGAGACGGATGAACCGTTTCGGGTACATGGTGGACCCGGTAATGTACCCCGGGGCAAGAAGCGCGTGATGATGACGATGTGAGCCTGGCAGGGGAGCACTACTTACCGGTGATATTACCCGACGCGTCGGATATCCGGAGGATACCGTCGTGGTCTTGAGATGGATGGTAGGGGCCGGTCTGGACTGACGGCGCCCTAGATATTGTGATTGAGACTTGAGGTACATAGATTGTGACACAAAGATATCGAGGTATTTGGACACTTGTTTTGTGTCGATGCTGGGCACTGTTTTATGCTGATTTCATATATGGTACCTCATTTCTTTTAAAATACAGAAATCTCACTGATTTATGAAACCAGTTTTATTCAGTACATGCATTCTGTTTCATGCATTCATATATCATCCATATGATATATTGCTACCTGAGGCACTGACACGGGCATATGAGATTACACTCGGGTTAGATATTTACCCCAGCCTTGTTATAGGCTACGTGTTATTCATATATTTGAGGATATATTATGATCATTGACCTAGGTTGCGTTATTTATGCGATTTCTGTGCGTAGATGTTTTTCTATTCACGAGTTGGCAACTCACCCCCGTTGTGCTCCAGTTTCTTGCAGGTTTGCCGTACAGGTTTCATTACGGCTTTGCGGGCTCAGTTTCATTCGGGTGACTTGCTAGTAGGTGGGTTTTTCTTGTATCGTACCCATCATATTACCTTGCATAATATTATTCCGTTGTATCTAGTAAATTCTATCAACCAAACATGTATTTATTGAGATAGAGACCAGTGTTGTTTATTCTTTCGACCTTAGAGTCGCTCGTTATATTTCTGGTGGTTTTGAGTTTCCTTTTGAGTTTTGATCCTCGCCGTTGGCGTTGTATATTATATTGCTTGTGTGGTTGTGACCGTCGATTGACGAAGAGCTAGCTCCCGCTTGGGGATGCCTTTTTCTTGATTTCGTATACTATTCATATTGTATCCCGTTTGGGGGCCAGTATTTACAAAGGAGACTCTGCCGAAATTTTCAGTAAATTTTTGATGTTTTAAAAACCGCATAATTCGGCTTATGCTATTGAAATTACTTTCTTTAAGTTGGTTTTTCCTGCACTCTACTACTTTTCTTGGTTTGGATTTCTGGGTTTTCGGTTTACTTAGATTACGTACGTCTCGAGACGTTCGTAGTTTAAGTGCCGGTCATGTTCCGTACTTTCGGGACGTGACAAAGTTGGTATCAGAGCGTTAGGTTTTAACCTTCGGAGCGTAGGATGACCCTTGGTTGATGGAATAGGTGACTAAAGTAGAGTGACGTACCGTTGGTATGTTCCGCGGCATATTTACGACACGCCACTCCACTTATGAAGCCTTAGGATGTACATTTCCTTGTTCAGTATTATATTCCTTCCTGATCTAGCCTCGTCGGTACCAGTTTGGTTTTGCTGCCACGATTACGGGCAGGGAGAGCTACAGCTAGAGTTGCGGTCAGCACGAGCTCGTCACGAACGAGGACTGACCAGGACGAAATTCCGGCGACACACGATTGCGGAGATGTGTCTTTTTACTGTGTTTCCGCGCCACGAGCGTTTGGCGGATCGCCTTTATGAGATTTCTCGGACGTGCCGATCAGTATCAGAGGATTGGGCCACTGACAGAGGCCAACCAGATTTTGATGTCCGTTGGTGTGTTGCTTATTCATAATGGTTGAGGCACTGTTCAGCGTGCAGACGAGCGAGCCAGTTTTTGCTGCGAACGACGAGATATTGCCCCAGATGCTGGCGTTAGTGCAGAACGAGTTGTACTAAGAGATGATAGAAGGTCGCTAGTCATCGAGGATGAATGACTAGGACTTGTGGATCGTTCGCCTACCCCGATGCGAGGTCATCAGATAGATTGATTCCAGCTAGAGACAACTTCACGCGGAGACGTTGGGAGTCGACAGAGACGATCGAATGTCAGAAACCTATTATTCCAGGTTTAAAGTAGTCGGAAAGACATGCAGACAATTCTATGGTCCCTCTAGAAGAATGAAACCCTAACTCGACTTAATGACCGTGTGAAAGCCTTTGAACCTTCGGGTTCGCGGCAGTTCTACGGCGCCATTAATGAGGCTTGGGTTTGCCCTTCTACGGCTGGACCACCGATGCTGTGGTATGTACTCGATACTATTAAACTGTGCCCAAGATGTTGAGCTCTTGGGAGATTATGAGGTTTTGATGACTCGATCGGATGGCTCGACTTAATTCGGATGCTAGGTGGTGAGATGCATTCTTGGGAGACTCCAGATACGAGGATAGTCGTTGGAGCTCAATCCATGCAGCCACGACGAGACGAGTCCAAAGCAGACGACATTAGAGAAAAGTGAAGTAGGAGGTTCGTACCAGATCTAGATGAGATAACGTTCCACTCCGCCGACATCAGAGATGCGATGCGCATGCCGAGGCATGGTACTTGGATATACCTTCCAGAAGAGTCGTGATGAGAATGCAGTCGTTCCAGAGCAAGACGCGGATATAGTAAAGGACGATGACTTCCGGACAGTTGGCAGAGACGAAACATGGAAGAGACCGTGAGCAGGATTCCTTACAGGACACTGCTGCAATGATACTTGCACCCAGGATCAGATGGGTCGCGTACATTCAGAGAGCCAGAGGCCGACGCCAGTGATATGCTGTCTTACGAGTGGTCGTGATGATTGACCGAGAGATGACCAGAGAAGTGCCAGAACGGGATCATCCCCGTTAGCACACCTGACAGGGTCGATGAGCCGATGGACCGGAAGATTGGTAATTCACAGTGAAGACCTTGACCCAGGAGTGGTCATGGTTACGCACATCAGCAGGACAGAGTTCATGATCATCGACGAGATGTCCCACTAGTGACCGTGATAGTTGGCCGAGATTCTTAGAGGATGCGCTTGAGCGGTACTGTTCCGCCATTATTGATTACGATGTTTTGGGTGATTTATTCGTATGATTTGATTTTGATGATTGAGGATTTACGATCTTTGCACAGTGTTGCACTTAATATCGTTTTCATGCTTTAGTTTCACATGTTTGTGATTTTACGGTTTTAAACAGTTGAGTTGGTTTTATGCGTATGCATGCACGCGATTTCGTTCCTGCACTCTGTATAGTTTATATATGCTTGCAGTGCAGTGATACGCCTTTTGTGCACTTAGATGCACTGGACTTCGATTTCGATTGTGATATTCGATATTTGTTTTGTGCACCGTGTGCACTTGATTGGATTTTGCGCATGTTCGGTGCTTGATATTGGATTTCATGATTTCGTGCATGATGGATGCACCTGATTTGGGGTTTTTCGCGCATGTTGGGCGCATGTTATGAGATACGATTTTGGTGCACACCAGATGCACTAAATCGAGATTCTTCGTGCGTGTCAGACGCACCTGTCCTTGCTGTCAGGCACACACGTTGCCTACGACAGATGCTTGTGCACACCCGATGCATTTAGATGTTGTTTTTGTGCGCATGTATGGCACATTCATGGATTTTGATTTCCGTGCGCACCAGACGCACGTAGCATTCATGTGCATATTTTGGGATTGATTTCGTATAGAGCAGTACGTTTTTATGATATTGCTATGTGTTTTCGTACTGAGCAGGACTAGTCAGAGGACAGTACCAGAATATATTTTTGCATGCATTGATAGTTATTGAAGCGATTTCCAAAAAGCGAGCTATAGCCTCAGTATTTACCTACGTGTCTGATATGACACGAAATGTTTAAAACAAGGAGACCCTTCTAAATTGTTTCCAAAACGGCGGAACACACATTTCAAACAAAGGTATATATGTATATAGTTATTTTCTTATGATAGACGTCCGCCACTGTGCAGTGCTATACGCGTTGCACAGCGACTTAAAGAGATTTGGCATGCATTTCCTTCAGATACTTACAGATATAGATTCGATGTTTACATGTATAGTTTCGAGTTATATCATATTGGTTTGATTTGGATTTGGAATTGATGTCTTCTCCATGACTCCGATGATTGCGGGATGCTTGACGGAGTTTTGATTTGAGTTATATACTCATTTTTCAAGCGCATGCGCTGCGCTACGATTTGTTTTATGTATTTACAATTTCGGAGCCCCGACAACTTGATGGTTTTCTTAGATGTTTTAGTATTTGGGGGAGTTTGAATTTAAATTCGGGGACCGAATTTTTTTAAGGGGGGAAGATTGTAACGTTTTGAAAATCGTTTCGGTGAAATTTCGAAAAAATCGGTAAAATAAGGGGGCTTTCTGTAAAAAGTCAAAATACAAATATCTTATTATAAAAATTAAATATACATATTCTAGCTATGTAATTGCTATTATTTTGTGTTTATTGAGCCGCTGGTGAAATTTCAAATTTTCTGAAAAAAATATTATTTTATTATTATTTTAAGCCGTCACTAATACATTTAATTAAGGAAAATTACAAATTGGAATGAGTTGAAACAAAATTTTGTGCATCATAAAACATTAAATAAAATTTTATCATGTGGTTTTTGGAACGAAATTATTTGCCAAAACAGTTTAGAAATTATTGAAGAAAAAAAGGCTTTTTTTTTAGCGTAAATGGATGTTTGGGGTATTGTATTTATCATTTTTCATCACCCCACATCCGTACCCACACCCACACACCCCCATTCACTTCTCCCCTTGGCTGAATTCAGCAGCCCCCATCTTTTTCCCCACTTGAATTTCAAAGGAAAGAAATGAAAGAAAATAAAAAGAAAATGGATAAATGAGGTGGACTTTTGACTTTGGTTTGACCTTGACTTTCTCCCCCCACTTTCTCTACCTCCCTCTCTCTCCTCTCCTACTCCCATTCCAGCCGACCCCCCCTCTCCTACAGCAGCAGCCCCCCCATTTCCCTTCTCTTTTCTCTTCAAAACTTCATCAAAAATTGCCCCAAAATCCATCAAAAAAATCCCAAAACCCAAATCCGACTCCTACCCATTTTAGCTTAGCCCGTATAGCATGGATCCTTGTGAAAAGAGAGCATTTTGGAGGTCCATGGATGCTTGTGGATCTTCAAATGTTTTTGGGTATAATTCTAAAACATTTTTGCTTAATTGGTTACAAATTTCTTAAAGCTAAACTACTTAAGTGTTAATTAGGCTTAAGTTGCAAGTTTTGGAATTCAAGTTAGGAATTTGAATGCAAGTTAGGGTTTTATAAAATTGATGTATGGTTGTGTGTTATATTTAGGCTTTTTGTCATGTTAATAAAATATTAGTAGCTTGTGCTAATGGTTAGTTTAAAAATTGTGTTAATTTGCTAATTTGCTTACTAGGTTTTTGAAATTGGTTAAATACTTGGGATTAAAAATGTGTTTAGGTTTTTCATGACTTCATTAACTTTATTAAGTGTGGTTTAATGCTTTAGATCATGTAAATATAATCTAGATTGTAGTTTGTGCATTTTTGCTTTGAAATTGTTAAATTTTAGGTATTTTGTAAACTAGAATATTAGGGTTTTTGGAATTTAATGAGATTAAATTCCGGGAATTGTTTATATGACTTATTTAAGATATTTAATAAGTATATTGGCCGCTACATTCATTTAAACGTCATGTTTTGTACAAAAACGGCGAATTGTGCTTGCTAGATTTTCGGAAAAATGACTTTTTAAGTGGAATTGGGGTTTTGTGAGTTTTAACCTAGTTTATATTAAAATTAGTGTTCGTGAATGTGCAAATGAGTGTGATTGGATTTTTCTCGATGGTTTGACGTTTGTACATCGACATCGAGGGTTGGTTTGACTATTCTTGCATGCGTAGGCGATAGATTTGGACCTATGCGTGATACGCGTGCCGATTTGATTTTCGTATGCCGTTTCGATTTCGAATTTAGTTTTAATGCGATATGGTGCGTTATGATATGTAGGTAACCCCATGTGGACTTCGAGACGACAAGTAAGCGCGTGGCGACGTCGGCACCGGCGGGCGAGGACCAGGTGAGTAGATTTATATCTACGGGGAGAAGTCGGGTGGATGGCGTATAGCACCCCCGCAGTTCGTGGTGATGTATACGAATACGTATGCACACACACATATATATATATATATATATATTGTTTCAGTATATTGATGATAATATGGATATTTGGTGTTCTTGGATGATTTAATGTCCCGAAACCCTAGAGTAGTGGTCGCACTACACATGCACACACCAACCCATACTTGCATACTTTCTTCTTTCATTTATGCTTATACGGGATATATAGTTATGTGTTCACATGGGTATGGGACTATGTGTTCACATACGGATTTGAGGATGATACTTGGGATTGAGATGAGTCGATGAGATTTGTGTTGAGATTGTGATATCGGTGATATGGCAGGATTCGTACTTGAGGTACGTCCTGGTGTTATAGCGGATCTTGGGGCGACGATACGGATGAATAGTGTTATATATAAAGTGGTCGACATGTGATCGTGATATGAGATATCATATACTAGGATATGGATACTAGGCCGTATTGGGCGATGTATACCCCTTGATGATGATTGTGCTGACGATATCGGTTTGTACGAGATTGTCGATCAGTAGTCAGATCATGAGTACATTGAGGATATTAGTATTGTACTAGACATAGGTCAGTACCCTAGACGATGATCTTGAATAAAGAGGATACCTGAGGATTAGTGTGAGGAATATGATAATGACCCGTACCCAGATTTGGGGATGCCATACGATGGATTTACGTACGAGCTATATTTTGATTATTAATCCGCACTCTTGACTTAGGATGTCTGGTTATGGATATGATATTGTTGAGGCGGGATCACCGACTGTATATATACAGGTATGTATATGTATCGACTCAGATGATAGGCGGTTTCCTTACCTGTAGTTCAGCTTGTTAGTTCAGATGTATAGTTTAGTGTAGTTGTTAGATTAGATTAGACTCCTACCTATTTCAAAACTAGCGGGTCGTGGGTATTTTAAAAGACAGGTCAAGGGATCTACGGATATTTCAAAAGACGTATCCTTTCTTAAAAACCACCGTAGCCCTATTTTCAAAACCACGCGGTTCGTGTTATTTCAAATGACACCATTTGTAGGACTTATATTAGATTAATGCAGATTAGTTATAGTTGCGTCTAGTTTTTAGCTCCCGCTCATTTTGGTTGCTCGCTCCGCATCGCATATTTACATTGTTATTTCATATTGCATTGTTGACATTATGCTGTGAGGACACCGGCACCATTACCGATGATGCGTATGTACCACATACACTTACTTGCCGGCTCACACACATCTTCATCGGTAATTGACATGTCACGTACACCTTAGAAAATATTGTTGCTTAACTTAGCTTGATAGCCAGTAGTTTGACATAATATTAGTGTACATACCTTATATGCCAGCTTAGACATTGTAGTTATTACTTGTCGCTTCATGCATACTGTTATTCATTGTTATGCCGCATTCATGGATTCTCATGCATATATTCACTATTTTACGTGTTATTGAGATTTTGGATTCGGATTTCCATGAGATTTTCTGGATTTGGAGGAAAACAGCAAAAACATAAATAAACCTTTTCTCTCTTTTAAAATAAAAAGTGCGGTTTTCCCATGCTGTATGAGTCGTCCACCATGAATTTGCTGATGGATTTCGAGACCCGATTCGAGGAGACGGATGAACCGTTTCGGGTACATGGTGGACCCGGTAATGTACCCCGGGGCAAGAAGCGCGTGATGATGACGATGTGAGCCTGGCAGGGGAGCACTACTTACCGGTGATATTACCCGACGCGTCGGATATCCGGAGGATACCGTCGTGGTCTTGAGATGGATGGTAGGGGCCGGTCTGGACTGACGGCGCCCTAGATATTGTGATTGAGACTTGAGGTACATAGATTGTGACACAGAGATATCGAGGTATTTGGACACTTGTTTTGTGTCGATGCTGGGCACTGTTTTATGCTGATTTCATATATGGTACCTCATTTCTTTTAAAATACAGAAATCTCACTGATTTATGAAACCAGTTTTATTCAGTACATGCATTCTGTTTCATGCATTCATACATCATCCATATGATATATTGCTACCTGAGGCACTGACACGGGCATATGAGATTACACTCGGGTTAGATATTTACCCCAGCCTTGTTATAGGCTACGTGTTATTCATATATTTGAGGATATATTATGATCATTGACCTAGGTTGCGTTATTTATGCGATTTCTGTGCGTAGATGTTTTCTATTCACGAGTTGGCAACTCACCCCCGTTGTGCTCCAGTTTCTTGCAGGTTTGCCGTACAGGTTTCATTACGGCTTTGCGGGCTCAGTTTCATTCGGGTGACTTGCTAGTAGGTGGGTTTTTCTTGTATCGTACCCATCATATTACCATGCATAATATTATTCCGTTGTATCTAGTAAATTCCATTAACCAAACATGTATTTATTGAGATAGAGACCAGTGTTTGTTTATTCTTTCGACCTTAGAGTCGCTCGTTATATTTCTGGTGGTTTTGAGTTTCCTTTTGAGTTTTGATCCTCGCCGTTGGCGTTGTATATTATATTGCTTGTGTGGTTGTGACCGTCGATTGACGAAGAGCTAGCTCCCGCTTGGGGATGCCTTTTTCTTGATTTCGTATACTATTCATATTGTATCCCGTTTGGGGGCCAGTATTTACAAAGGAGACTCTGCCGAAATTTTCAGTAAATTTTTGATGTTTTAAAAACCGCATAATTCGGCTTATGCTATTGAAATTACTTTCTTTAAGTTGGTTTTTCTGCACTCTACTACTTTTCTTGGTTTGGATTTCTGGGTTTTCGGTTTACTTAGATTACGTATGTCTCGAGACATTCGTAGTTTAAGTGCCGATCATGTTCCGTACTTTCGGGACGTGAAACCACAATACAAAACCGGCCAGGAAGGTTATTTGATGAGTTTCTCCGGGTAAAATCCGGTGGAATTGGCTCGTTTTCCTTTGGTGTTCATGTTACATCACATGTAACATTCTGCAGTTGTTTTAAAAAAAAATCAAATAACTTAAAAAATTCGACAGAAACTAGAGATTTTGTTTTGAGCTTTCGGAGTTGTGTCGGTTTCGTAATTCTACTAAAATCGTCCAATACTCTAGCTTGGCTCTAATACTACTGAAAAGTTCCTTAGCACCCTCACTACGTTTTCTAGGGCATCAAGCATGAAATTTTAAAAAACCTAGAGTGCTAAGCAACCCATAATGAAGGTTCTAACTAGAGAATTAGGGTTTAACTAACATGTAAACTACTTAACACTAAGCGAAATTGGAATACAACCTTTGTAGACCGGTCCTTCACTTCTAAAGCTCCATGTAGTAGTCCCTTTTGCTCCAAGTAGTGGTGTCCTGGACTCTCCTTTGGCTCCACTAGGTGAAAGGAACGAGCTTCCTCAAGGATCTTCGAGGCCGAAGATGATCTACGTCGAAGAATCTCTAACTCAAGCTATCTCTTCACTAATTGAGAATTAGTGAAGCAAACAATCTATACTAAATGGATAATTTGGTATAGATTGGTGAAGTAGGAATTTTGCTCGCTTTAGAATTATTTTTCTCTCTTTCTTTTTCTTCTCACTCAAAGCTAGAGAGCAATGGAGGAGATGAAGAAAATGAACTCAAGAATGATGTTATATGAACCATGGGTGAGAAAATATCATATATAACTTATGTGGAGACTAAACCATGGCTAAAGATAATAGTTAGGTAAATAAATATATAGAGTAAAACAAAATTAGTGGACTAAGTCAATGGATTCTACAAGCTTCTCCAAGCTTCAAGTCATGACTAATACCACCTATTTTTTATTTTCCCTTAATAATTAAAATCCCACATTATCTTAAGTATGGTATGATCTCATACACCCAAGTCCAATGTATCATCTAGCATGACACAAAATAAATACATTAACATATATCGCATATATATTAAATGTATAATGAGAAAAGAAATTCTTAAGTGAGCTAATATTAGTTAATGTATATTAATATATCAAATATATAATTACAAATTAAATTATTAAATCAACACTTAATTTAATAACCCGGCTGTATTGCATACAACCGACTAATATCATTTATATGTATATCACATATAACATATCATTGAATCAACACTTGATTCAACAATCCGGTTATATCACATATAACTTGTATCGCGAGATTGGAATACGGTATCACATGCATGTATTAAAGTCGGTCCTGCACATATCACATATGTGCCCTACTTCGTTTCGCATGAGCTAGGAAACCTCTGTGTAGGACTCTAATGACTCGTCAATACTCCGGCAGTATGTGATGATCATATCAGCCACCCACAAGCCGTCCACGGTACTAGCTGGACGTAACGGCTACCCGGGTATTGAGCTTTCAGAAGATCAACAAGCAAGCTTGCCCATACTCCTGTGAATCCAACAGCAACACTACCGTACAGTCCGGTCTCTTCGTCTGATATGTCGCATATCGAGTCTAAGGGTGGTAAACGTCAGACCCCGGTAACATGATAAGTCATGCCGATGCGAGGCTCATAACGGGTCGAGAAACTACTGAAAGGTTCCTAGGCACACTATAGAGGTCTCACAAGGCATCAACCATGCCAATATTAAATTTTATGGGTGCCGAGAAACCCTAATACGGATCGTCGGCTAGAATTCTAGGCGAAACATTAAATTAGTTAACATCTTAACTAAAGGAGAGAGGCTACAACCTTTGTAGATCCGTTTCTCCACTTCCTTAGCTCCACGTAGGCGTCCTCTCGCTGTCCATCTTGAATCCCAAACTCAATCGTCGGCTTCATCGGAAAAATGGGCGGACTAGGTCGTCGGCTTCGTGCCGAAGATGATCTATGTCGAGGCATCACAAGTTCAAGCTCCAACTTCACCAAGTTGTGAAACTTGTGAAGAAAACACCCAAAACAACTTGGCAAGAGGTAGAGGGTGAAGAAATAGGAGGTGGGTTCACTTTAGAATTGGATTTCACTCACTTTTGCTCAAGTTTCCATTGATGGGCTTAAGCTTTTCTTGAAGAAGATGATGATCAAGAAGAAGAAAGAATATGATATATCTTTTTAAAATGAAAAAGAAAACAATACTTATCATATCCTAACTAAGGTTAAGTGTAGAGAATAGACCATGGTTACTTGGATGGGTTAGGGTTAAGCATGAAGACAAGAATGGTTAAGAAGTCAAAGCTTCATGAAGCTTCAACTAGAAACAAAAGAAAGTCACCATTCTTATCATAACCTTTTCCAAATAAATAAATGAACAAATAAATAAATAAATGAATAAGAAAAACCCTAATTATCAACTTAACCATGGTTTAATTCTATACACTTAACCAAATGATCAAGTATCATCAAACATGATACAAATATGTGCACAAAAGTATATCATATATACAACTTGCACATAAAGTGAGAAAATCCATTTAAAGTGAACTAATACTAGCTAATGCAAAGTAATATATCAAATATATAATTATACATTAAATCATTAAATCAACACTTGATTTAACGATCCGGTCATATCGCATATAACCGACTAGTATCCTATGTATCGTTTTATCGAATCAATGATTCGATAACTAGGTCATATCGCATACAACCAATCGAAACATTCATCGCGAGAATGAAATACGGTATCACATACACGCATTATTCTCGGTCCCGCACATATCTCATATGCGCTCCTATTTCTTTTCGCTTGAGCCAGGAAACCTCTGTGTAGGACTCTAAAGACTCGTCAATACACCGGTAGCAGATGATGATCATATCAAGCACCCACAAGCCGCAAGCGGTTTGCTAAACGTAACAGCCATCCAGGTATTGAGCGATCAGAAGATCGACGAGCTAGCCCGCTCACACTCCTGTGAATCCAACCAGTAACACTTACCGTACAGTCTGGTCTGTTCGTCTGATATGTCGCATATCAAGTCTACGGGTGGTAAACGTCAGACCCCAATAACCGATAAGTCGTGCCGATGTGAAGCTCATAACGGGTCGAGAAACTACTGGTAACACTTACCAGCAAATCTCTGATCAGCCCTGGCCAGGGACTTCCCTGTTACGGCCAATCGAGCACAGCGCAACATCAATCCCCAATACCGGGAGAGACGAAACCCCTCCTATCGCTCATTGCCTCCGTGTGACTCGGGACTGTACCCAAAGACCACCGTTTTGCACGCTCTCATGGAAGTGGTAAGGTGGAGATCAAAGCACAGTGGGAATCACACAAGACTCTATGACGATCTCGGTCTACAGACTAACCTGCACAAGTGTCACCTGAGAACTGCCATCTGACGTGAGGTATAATACCATCTGGGAGTTCTCGGCGAGTCTGTCCAGTGTACCCAGTCTCCACTGAGCACCCGTATACGATCTCTGATGTCAAATATCAATGGATATGGGATCATCCATCGCCCATCTCATGGGTCGAGAAGCGTATACGCTAGTCTACTCTGGTATATCGATGCCCCGTCTCGATACACCCACGACTAGGGACCTTGAAGGATGTACTTATGGACTACCATGTCCCCACTAGTATGATCTGCATCATAGTCCAGGTAGTCAAGTACACATCCTAAGGGCTTTACCAACATGTAACCATAAGACAGTTTAAAGAGACTAGTATACATGTTAAGATAAAGAGTAACCAGATAGCATACTATCATATCGAGCAAGAAAGTCATCTCTATATATGTCCAAGCATCCAATACAATATACATCATCTGTACAATACTGGCCTCTAGGGCATACATACAACTAACAATCTCCCACTTGCACTAGGGCCAGCTGCTGTAGTATCGCATACCGAGCATCCCGAAGAGTCTCTCAAACTGTATCTGGGGAATGGCCTTCGTGAGTGGATCCGCCGTGTTGTTCTTCGTGTCAACCCTCCTGACCTCGATCTCCCGGCGATCAACTATCTCCCGGATCAGGTGATACCACCTCAGAATATGCCTGGATCGCTGATGGGACCTGGGTTCCTTTGCCAAAGCCACCGCTCCATTGTTATCGCAATACAAAGGTATTGGATGCTCAATGGATGGAACAACTCCAAGTTCAGTAATGAACTTCTTGATCCAGACAGCCTCTTTGGCAGCATCGTTGGCAGCGATGTATTCAGCCTCCATCGTCGAGTCTGCCACCGTTTCCTGCTTGGAACTCTTCCAGCTAACTGCCCCTCCGTAAAGGGTAAAGACAAATCCCGACTGCGACTTAGAGTCGTCCTTATCACTCTGGAAGCTCGAATCGGTAAAGGACTCCACTTGGAGTTCTCCGTTACCATACACCAAGAGCATCTCTTTAGTCCTTCGTAAGTACTTGAGAATGCTCTTCACAGCTGTCCAGTGACTCTCTCCGGGATCAGCTTGATACCTGCTCACTACACTTAGTGAGTATGCTACATCAGGTCTGGTACACAACATCGCGTACATGATAGAGCCTACAGCCGAAGCATAGGGTATCCCTTGCATGCGAGCTCTCTCCAAATCAGTCTTGGGATACATCTCTTTGGAGAGAGTGACTCCAGAGATCGTGGGCAAGTTCCCACGCTTGGATTCTTCCATACTAAACCTCTTTAGTATGGTGTCAATGTACCTGGATTGGGACAATCCCAATATCCGTTTGGATCTATCTCTATAGATCCTAATCCCCAATATGCAGGAGGCATCACCAAGATCTTTCATTGAGAATCTTTGTGATAAGAAGAGCTTGACCGATTGCAGCATAGGAATATCATTTCCTATCAAGAGTATGTCGTCCACGTACAATACGAGGAAGACAACCTTACTCTCTGCCACCTTCTTGTATATACAAGGTTCATCTGGGTTTTTGACGAAATCAAACTCTTTGATAACGACGTCAAAGCAGATGTTCCAACTCCGCGATGCTTGCTTTAATCCATAAATGGATTTAAGCAGCTTGCACACCTTCCCGCTGCTCCCACTGTCTACGAAGCCCTCTGGCTGAGTCATGTACACGCACTCTTCTAAATCACCATTTAGAAAGGCGGTCTTAACATCCATTTGCCAGATTTCGTAATCATGATATGCAGCGATGGCAAGCATGATCCGGATGGATTTAAGCATAGCCACTGGAGAAAAGGTCTCGTCATAGTCCACACCTGGTCTTTGACGAAAACCCTTTGCTACAAGTCTAGCTTTGAAAGTCTCCACTTTCCCATCTACACCAAGTTTCTTCTTGAAGATCCACTTGCTCCCAATGGGTTTTACCCCTTCAGGAGCAACTTCCAAAGTCCATACTTTGTTGGTGTACATGGATTCCATCTCGGACCGCATAGCATCTAGCCATTTCACTGAGTCCCCACTCGTGATGGCCTGCTCGAAGCTAGTTGGGTCATCATCCTCCATGATGCAATCCTCGCTCCCACCATCCATGAGAAAACCGTAGTATCTCTCAGGTTGGCAAGGAACCCTACTAGATCGGCGGAGAGGCTGAGGTTCGTCGGGAGCTACTGAATCCTCTGGTTCCACTAAATCTTCAGTTTGAGTTTATGTAGCCGGAATTTCTTCCAGTTCTACCTTATCGCCACTAATTTCCTTTGCAAGAAATTCCTTTTCCAAAAAGGTGGCATGTCGAGAAACAAACACTTTTTGTTCCTCTGTATGGTAGAAAAGATATCCATGTGAATGTTTGGGATATCCCACAAACTTGCATAGAACTGACCGTGCCTCGAGTTTGTCCGGATTTTGCCTTTTGACATAGGCCGGGCAACCCCATATCTTAACTCGTTTAAGACATGGTCTCTTCCCACTCCATATCTCATATGGTGTGGTAGGTACAGATTTAGATGGAACTTGATTCAATAGGTATGCTGCTGTCTCCAGCGCATAACCCCAGAAGGAAATAGGTAACTCAGCTGTGCTCATCATAGAGCGCACCATATCTAATAGGGTGCGGTTCCTCCGTTCTGATACACCGTTGTGTTGTGGTGTATATGGAGGAGTCAGCTGAGAGAGAATCCCATTCTCTTTTAGGAAGTCCAGGAATTCATTGCTTAAGTATTCTCCTCCTCGATCAGATCGTAGGATTTTAATACTTTTTCCGGTTTGGTTCTCGACTTCTTGTTTATATTCGCTAAATTTCTCAAAAGCTTCTGATTTGTATTTCATCAGGAACACAAATCCGAATCCAGAGAGATCGTCAGTGAATGTAATGAAGTACGAAGAACCAACCCTGGCATGTGTAGACATGGGACCGCATACATCACTATGTATAAGTCCTAAGAGTTCGGTAACTCTTTCTCCATGTCCCGTAAACAGAGTTTTGGTCATCTTGCCTTTGAGACATGACTGGCAGGTGTCATAAGATGAAAACTCAAACGGATTTAAATATCCATCTTTATGCAACTTAGCTAGTCGTGTCGCATTGATGTGACCCAGTCTACAATGCCACAAGAAGGATTCGTTCAGTTCTGAACTCTTCCTCTTGTGTGTGTTTGTTATGCTCAGAACTGTTGATTGATTTAGAACATAAATGCCATTGCACAACGTGCCTGATCCAACCAACTTTTGGTTACGGAAAATGTTCATAACATTGTCCTGTAATACAAAATTATATCCCTCTTTACTTAATAAAGAAACCGATATAATGTTGCATATCAGGTTCGGCATGTAATAGCATTCGTTCAGAACCAATGTATTACCAGTTGGTAATGTAAGGTGATATTCCCCGACAGTCTTAGCTGCAACAATTGCACCATTTCCAACTCTAATGTCTTTATCACCTTCTCCAAGTTCTCCATCTTTCCTAAGCCCATGTAACTGATTACATATATGGGATCCTGACCCGGTATCTAATACCCAGGACGTAGAGCAAATAGAGAAACAGTTCTCTGTAACGAACACACCCGAAGAAAATGCATCAACATGTACTTTCTTCAATCGGGTGGCATGGGAATCCTGGTATTCCCCTATATCCTGTTCATTCCTATAACTCTTATAAGAAAGAACGGAACCAACGTTCCCCAGCACAGTATAACATGCGGGTTCAGTCAATACATCCATATTATTATCTTGATTAAGGCATGAAATGGTCACTACCTGGAGAGAGAGAGAAGAAAACACTTTAGCGTATGCTCGTGCAAGATCAGATTGGTTATTATCTTATCTAATCAGGATGGCTCCCACTGCTTTTTATCAAATCTTCCTTCAAACCCTAAAAGGAAAGACTAGCCGGGATTAATTACACACTACAAGTTCGCCAATCTTTCAGCCAGGCCAGTGTCGGTACTTTGAGGGAGGTCCCCCGTGCTTTCGCACGAACCTAATTAATGTAAACCTCGTTTTCCCCAGAGGCGTAACCTCGTTGACACCTTTCTAGACACCTACTTGATCGACTAATTGCAATGTGCAAAACTCTCCCAGGAGTAACTCTTACTCGCAGTGGGTATCGGGATCCAACTATCTTATAGAAGGTATGCAATCTCATTGCAAATTTCAACACTTGAAATTCCCGATAATATTTTGCCCCTAGTGTCCTATGACCTTGACAAAGGCCAACAAATCACAGGAGGCTAGTCAAGTTCAACCCGTCATTTCTTGATTGAATCAAACCCACCCGCACGACCCTTGACAAAGGCCAACAAGGTCGTACGACTACCCTGAAACAATCTGCATCACATGCATAAGCAGATAAGCAATATTCAGCTACCGCACACTACGCCTTGACAAAGGCCAACAAACGCAGCACGAATACTAAACAGTTCTTATCTGAAATGACGGAGGGCTACGACAGGTTTTTCTGAAAACCTATTGCGTAATGAACTTGATATCGTTGTAGAATCAAATGAAGTTTTGAAATGGAGTGATTTTGAGGCTTTTCTAGTTTTGCTAAAGGGGTCACTCCCGGTGAAGGGATCGTCGGCCCTTTCCTCATCGAATGAGGTGCGGGATATATCATATATATCACTGTGCAAAGCAAAAGTAAAAACAATCAAAAGCAAACCGAGTATGTAGCATCTACCAGTTATTGCTAAAGGAGTCACTCTCGGTGAAGGGATCTAGGTCCTTTCCTCATCGAATAAGGTGCAGGGTATATCATATATACCGCTATGCAAAGCAAGAACTGTAGCTACCTGTTTTTTATTTTGAAATTCGATTCCACAATATCTTATGTTTCTTATCTTTCATTAATCACATTAATGAAGTCCCATCATTTATGTACCTAAACATCACAGATAAATACGACGTACACTTATGCCATCCGCATTCGCCTCGATGTCCCCTCGTGCACCGTTAGGTTAGGTAACTAACGACAGAGCAGGGCAGGGCTAGCACGGGTGTAAAACATAAGTAACGTCTATATAATATATCATATATACTATATACTGTATCCATCACAGAACATCACATGATCACATCACAGATATCGCAGCAGAAGAAACATATGAAATATTGGATATACTGGGACGTCCGTGTTTTCAATACGAGCCAGTATAAAACACGGATTCCACGGTCGTGATGAATAGCCAATCCCACACCCCTAGACCCCTACGAGAGCGGCAAGCAACCCTACCAATTCTAGAGTTAGGAGACCCGGCCTCGACTCCTCGAGATGGTCTCCCACTGGACCCTAGAACCCGGTTACTTGTGCTCCCCTCCTTGGGTCTATCCTAATGCGGAAAAGTAAATAATATACAAAAGGTGATAACTTCCGCTACCTGGAAGTGTCCCAAATAAAAGAATATTACATACAAGTTTTTACATGAATGAGAATGAAAAACACTCATCTCACATAAAAACCCCCGGCTATTCGAACACGACGATCCAATATAACATATCCAACAACACATAACATCACATGTCATCAACGTAAGTAAGTATGCATACCCTAATTGTAGTTGACGTATAGCAACGAAACCGGCGATATGAACATACTACACTTACGGTCACAGAAAAGAAAGTGTAAAACTACAACAGTTGGAATCCGCAACCTCTTTAGACATCACATGCCTAATCAAATGAAATACTTAGACATCACATGCCTAACAGTTATAAACCCCGCATTTTAGTCTCATTATCGAAAACTCTTTTCTATATCAAATGAAACTAAACCGCTAGATTTATAACATTCATTCAGTTATCTCATAACTGTTTGTGAATTCCAATTATTGTATCACATTCCGGATAAACAGAAAATGTTAAACTTTCCGATCGAACAGTCGAACACCCAAGTTTTCCCGATACAGCTCAACACATGAAATAAGTCTAACAACATTCAGTTCGTGCCTCAGTACCAACGGTCCAGCCGTAGAAGGGTCAAGCCAACGCCTCACATGTGGCACGCCGTACTGCACCAAACCCGAAGGTTCAAAGGGCAGTTCAAGACGGTCACATAATCGAGTTAAGGTTTGTTGTCTTCTAGAGGGACCATCGCGTTACTTGCACTACTTAGAACGTCGTTAAACTACGGAAAAATCCAACACTTGGAAATTTCCCGACAGGGGAAAAATTGGGTATTTATATCCGGTCGAACTTTTTAACATATTCAAAAAATTATCCGCAAAGCCACATAGACAAAATCTGATACTCCGATCGAATCTCCGAACTCCCAACACACCCCAGAAAATTCAACTCTTGAATAAATTTTAAAAATTCCCAGAAAATCCAACACCAGAAGAAATCAGTTACTGTGCAAAAATTATGTGATAATTCAATAAAGTTGCCGCGGAACCGCCGCCTAAGCAGGCTTATGCCGCGGTTCCGCCGCACTGTAGACTGTTCATTAAGTAATTTTTGCACCGTAATTCATAGATTTCCCTGCTCAATTTTTTAGCAATTTTTAATCTGGAAAAATCCCAGTTTTTAGAAAAAGTCCACAGAGCATGAAAAAGTTAGGGTTTCGGGTTCGATCGGGTTTCAAACGTCGTCTAGACTTCGCCTAAGGCTCTAGCTAGGCTCTGATACCAGTGAAAGGTTCCTAGGCACACTATAGAGGTCTCACAAGGCATCAACCATGCCAATATTAAATTTTATGGGTGCCGAGAAACCCTAATACGGATCGTCGGCTAGAATTCTAGGCGAAACATTAAACTAGTTAACATCTTAACTAAAGGAGAGAGGCTACAACCTTTGTAGATCCATTCTCCACTTCCTTAGCTCCACGTAGGCGTCCTCTCGCTGTCCATCTTGAATCCCGAACTCAATCGTCGGCTTCATCGGGAAAATGGGCGGACTAGGTCGTCGGCACGAAGATGATCTACGTCGAGGCATCACAAGTTCAAGCTCCAACTTCACCAAGTTGTGAAACTTGTGAAGAAAACACCCAAAACAACTTGGCAAGAGGTAGAGGGTGAAGAAATAGGAGGTGGGTTCACTTTAGAATTGGATTTCACTCACTTTTGCTCAAGTTGCCATTGATGGGCTTAAGCTTTTCTTGAAGAAGAAGATGATCAAGAAGAAGAAAGAATATGATATATCCTTTTAAAATGAAAAAGAAAACAATACTTATCATATCCTAACTAAGGTTAAGTGTAGAGAATAGACCATGGTTACTTGGATGGGTTAGGGTTAAGCATGAAGACAAGAATGGTTAAGAAGTCAAAGCTTCATGAAGCTTCAACTAGAAACAAAAGAAAGTCACCATTCTTATCATAACCTTTTCCAAATAAATAAATGAACAAATAAATAAATAAATGAATAAGCAAAACCCTAATTATCAACTTAACCATGGTTTAATTCTATACACTTAACCAAATGATCAAGTATCATCAAACATGATACAAATATGTGCACAAAAGTATATCACATATACAACTTGCACATAAAGTGAGAAAATCCATTTAAAGTGAACTAATACTAGCTAATGCAAAGTAATATATCAAATATATAATTATACATTAAATCATTAAATCAACACTTGATTTAACGATCCGGTCATATCGCATATAACCGACTAGTATCCTATGTATCGTTTTATCGAATCAATGATTCGATAACTAGGTCATATCACATACAACCAATCGAAACATTCATCGCGAGAATGAAATACGGTATCACATACACGCATTATTCTCGGTCCCGCACATATCTCATATGCGCTCCTATTTCTTTTCGCTTGAGCCAGGAAACCTCTGTGTAGGACTCTAAAGACTCGTCAATACGCCGGTAGCAGATGATGATCATATCAAGCACCCACAAGCCGCAAGCGGTCTGCTAAACGTAACGGCCATCCAGGTATTGAGCGATCAGAAGATCGACGAGCTAGCCCGCTTACACTCCTGTGAATCCAACCAGTAACACTTACCATACAGTCTGGTCTGTTCGTCTGATATGTCGCATATCAAGTCTAGGGGTGGTAAACGTCAGACCCCAATAACCGATAAGTCGTGCTGATGTGAGGCTCATAACGGGTCGAGAAACTACTGGTAACACTTACCAGCAAATCTCTGATCAGCCCTGGCCAGGGACTTCCCTGTTACGGTCAATCGAGCACAGTGCAACATCAACCCCCAATACCGGGAGAGACGAAACCCCTCCTATCGCTCATTGCCTCCATGTGACTCGGGACTGTACCCAAAGACCACCGTTTTGCACGCCCTCATGGACGTGGTAAGGTGGAGATCAAAGCACAGTGGGAATCACACAAGACTCTATGACGATCTCGGGTCTACAGACTAACCTGCACAAGTGTCACCTGAGAACTGCCATCTGACGTGAGGTATAATACCATCTGGGAGTTCTCGGCGAGTCCGTCCAGTGTACCCAGTCACCACTGAGCACCCGTATACGATCTCTGATGTCAAACACCAATGGATATGGGATCATCCATCGCCCATCTCATGGGTCGAGAAGCATATACGCTAGTCTACTCTGGTATATCGATGCCCCGTCTCGATACACCCACGACTAGGGACCTTGAAGGATGTACTTATGGACTACCATGTCCCCACTAGTATGATCTGCATCATAGTCCAGGTAGTCAAGTACACATCCTAAGGGCTTTACCAACATGTAACCATAAGACAGTTTAAAGAGACTAGTATACATGTTAAGATAAAGAGTAACCAGATAGCATACTATCATATCGAGCAAGAAAGTCATCTCTATATATGTCCAAGCATCCAATATAATATACATCATCTGTACAATACTGGCCTCTAGGGCATACATACAACTAACAACTACTAATAACACTTACCAGTAAATCTCCATATAGTCAGGGACTTCTTGTTATGGCCAATCGAGCACAGCGCAACATCAACCCCCAATATCGGGAAATACGAATCCCCTCCTATCGCTCATTGCCTCCATGTGACTCGGGACTATACCCAAAAACCACCGTTTTGCACGCTCTCTTGAACGTGGTAAGGTGAAAATCAAAGCACAGCGGAAATCACACAAGATTCTATGACGATCTCGGGTCTACAGACTAATCTGTACCAATGTCACCAGAGAACTGCTATCTGACGTTATGTATAATACCATCTAGGAGTTCTCGGCGAGTCCTGTTCAGTGTACCCAGCCTCCACTGAGCACCTGTATACCATCTTTGATGTCAAACACCAATGAATATGGGATCATCCATCGCCCATCAAATGGGTCAAGAAGCGTATACGCTAGTCTACTCTGGAATATCGATGCCCCGTCTCGATACACCCTCGACTAGGAACAATTATGGGATGAAATTATGGACTACCCTTGCCCTACTAGTATGATCTGCACCATAATCATGGTAGTCAAGTATACATCCTAAGGGCTTTATCAACATGTGAGAGAAAGACAGCATCACAATACAAGTCTACATATTAAGATAAAGAGCAACCAAATAGAATACTATCATGTCGAGTAAGAAAGTCCTCTCTATATATGTCCAAGCATCCACTATAATATACAATCATGTACAATAATGGCCCCCGGGCATACATACAACTAACAATTTGGTTGTGCTTGCTTGAAAATTGTTTTTTTATGCATTTCTCCTTGCTACAACCATCTTAGTGTGAGCACAACACACTAACACAAGCTGCTCGTTAGATCTGCCTAGAGATCAAGGGAAGTCGAACCGAACCCATGTTCATCACAGAATATTGCATTTTATACCGCCCATTCTTACGCTCATGTGTTTATAGGTGGGTGCTTTTAATCCGTGTTTGTTACATGTTTACAGAATACAGGTTTCCGGTACAAATACTGCAAATCAACACTAAATCTCCACAGTTACGCCAAAATACAGAACATCTGTCACAGACAGATAAAAGCCGGGTTTCTGTCATCCGCATCCGTCTAGTACCGCTTACCAGTTAAAAAGGGCAGGACGAAAACAGTCGTCATTTCTGGTCAAGCGTGGGGCCCACTGAAGATATTCAAAGATGTGTGGGACCCGAGGGAGTAGAATGTCAAAAGTGTTGAAAAGTAAAAGCCATCAATGTTGACTCTGGAAACTGAGGAAATCGTGGAATGATATTGAAATTCTGTACATATATAACAACAAAGGACAAACAACCAGAGAACCACCCAAAAGCCCACTGCCCAATTCAACTGTACGGCCGCGCATGCGCGGCCAAAGCAGGGGTTTGGCCGCGCATGCGCCGCAGTATGGGGCCCACTCTCTGCCGAACTTCAGGGGTGTTTTGGTACTTTCATTTGTGGACTTCTGGTTGCCCTAGAACTCCATTCTACTGCCTATAAATAAAGCAGACCAGAGCTTAACTAAGGGAGCAATTTTTGGAGCTTTTCTTTGTTCTTGATTTTTGTTGTTTTGTTCTTCTTCTTCCTCTTCTTCATTCTTTCTCCATGACATTGTAGTGAGAGCTTTTGAGTGGAAGATTAATGAAGATGAGGGCTTGTTATCTTTCTTGTTAGTTTGCTCCCCCTTGAGATTTCTGCTTTCTCTTGCTCATTCAAACTCTTCATTGAGGTTGAATGGTTAAGAGTTAGTTATTGATCTCAAGGGTCGTATTTTCTTCCGGGACTAGCACTTCATTTCACATGCGTTTTCTACCCTTCCCTTGATCTTGCAAGTTCTTCATTGAGCTTGCAAGTTTAAGGGTTGGCTATTGAGCATATGCTTGGCTTGGGTCCTAGTTCCGTATTCTTTTTATTACTCGCTTTTTATTACTTGTCTTTTTATTACTTGCATTTTCTTTCATGCATTTTATTCATGCACTTTAATACTTGTATCTTTTCTTTTCTCTTTTCTTTTATTTGTTCTTTTCTTTTTGTTCTCTTTTGTTTATATTGTGAATGTTGTAATTATTGTTATTGTTAAGAATTAATACGGTTTTATAAGTTAACATTTCTTTGCCAATTCCTTTTCCCGTTATTTTCCATTTGAACTTCGCCCAAACCATACGCAAGCGCTCCGTTAGGCACCGTACCCTGACAAGGTAACGGTGATTCCTAACCGCGACCGGTTGCGTTCGGTTTGGCCGGAGGCGAAAGCAAGAGACAAGAACGGAAGGACAAGGGTAAATAAGCCGGATTCCACGAATACCGCGCTTAAATCCCCTAATCCACGTTGTTGCCGATTGTCTAGCTTCAACTGGTCAAGACTCGGCTCAAAGGTTTTTGAGTACGGATTTCTTAGCTTACAATCTCGTATTTTCTTAACAACCTTATACTTGCAGATAAACACATAGGTTAGATCAAACAAACATACAGATTCTTTATTGAATCGTCTAAAACAAGAAGGTAAGATAACACCATCTCCCTGTGGACCGACCCGTGCTCACCGGCTAGCTGCAAAGCGACACCGTCCTGATCGCGGTTACACTTAATTTCTTTGAACATCCGACACGCCAAAAGCGTGCGATCAAATGGCGCCGTTGCCGGGGAGACGGTAGCGTATTTTCTTTCTTGTTATTCGGGTTAATATTCTTTTTGTATATATATATATATATATATATATATAAAATATTCATTTTGTTTTTTTTGGACAATATTTTTGTGGGCAAGTGTGCAGATTTTTGCAGATTTGCAAACTGCGATTGTGGGAGCAAAGTGTACATTCAAAGTTAAGGTGATTACGGAGTACAGTGCCAAAGATCCGGGTAGTTTGACCCGCGCAAGCGAACCTTTCAAGCTTACCGGACTCGATTCAACGGGGGTTTCTTAACCCAAAACTTAAACGGTACGTACTTTACTAACACCTTCTTCTCAAATCCGACGCTTCCAATATACTATTCTTTTGCAGGATTCTTTGCAAGTTCGCCAGCAAACGCCAAAATTGACTAACCCGTATTTGTTGCAGCGCCGCGCTTAAAATTAAAAAAAAACGATTGTTTGATTTTTTAAAGAATTTTTGAATTGCGCATTGCATACATTAATACGGACTTAAGGGCAAGCGAACCCCACAACATACGGTAAAGGATTTCATCACCTTTTCCGTGGCCCACAAATCACGAACTTGCGCATAACGTTTACCCACACAAATTTAAAAGAAACTAGACATTAAGCCTTAAGGACTTCGCGCTCACTAGGAGAAGTTAACTGTATTTAGAAGCTTGCTTAACGGTATATTGTTTACGGGGTGTCTAGGAAAGTGTTAACGGCGAAACCGCCAAAAGAGAAAGGGTTATTTAATTAAGGAACTTCGCGAAAGCGTTGGAAAACCTCCCCTTATCTCTGCACTTACCTGGCCTCGTGATCAGTGTATCTTGAGTCTGTTTCTCGACACAGTTTTACTTCGACAATCAAGTTCTCGAGCAGGTCTAGTTGACCTAGGTGAACCCTAGAACGATTAGGTGTGTGGTATTTTTTGTGTCGTGATTATTTTTGTCCATATTTTTTTTTGTGTATATTTCATTCTTTTGCTAACAACTAACCAAAAAAAAAAAAATTTAAAAAATAAAAAAATCACATTCTTTTTCCCCTCCTTTTCTCTACCTTTCTTTCTTTCTTTCACTCTTCATATCATGGGTACCCCACCTCGAAAAACTCTTGCCGAACTTTGGTACCCACAACCAGACATTACATCCTACGGTTCTTGTTTTGGTCGAACTTCGAACGACCCCTCCATGCCCAAAATTTCTTTGAAAGATCGGATAGACGCGTCTAGGACGAACAACTGGACCCCGCAATCCACTTCATATCAACCGTTTCAAACATTCACCCCTTCTTGCGTTGATACACATTTTGAAAATCCAGTTGTAACTCCACGACCAATGTCTCTTGCTGAACGTATTGAACAATCTCGTAACCGATCTTTCACCACTTCAAATTCTTGGGATTAACAATTCCATTCACCTTCTTATCCCAATGTTGATCCCACTCCTGTCCAGCCATTCAAATCCTACCAATCCTACCCTAATTTTGCACCTTCCCTAGACATTGCATCAGAACAGCCTTTTGGGAGTTTTCAGTATCCAAACAACTTTGAATCTTTTACTGAAACCCCTTCACAACCAATGTCTAGTTTAGATCAGTCCTTGGAAGACTTTAGGGTAGCGTCAAGCCAACAGATAATGGATTTGAATGCGTCCATGGCCGCCCTCATGCAACCTAGTGACCCGGTAGCTAGTTTTCAACTAGCTCCAAATCTTTCAATGTATGATGCGGTGGCAGGACAGGCTGTGAATTTGAGTGGAGAGAGTGAGATATACCCCCTTCCAAATCAAACCTACCCATCCCAAATTGAATCCGACAACTCCTGTTTTGAAAGTCTATCGAGTATCCCAAATGAATTATCAATTGAAGATAGAATGTTTAATGAGTTGTGCGACTTTGTAGTGTTTGATTTGCCCGATTGTGAAGGGTCCCTTTTGAGTGAAACCATACCCAATCCTCTTGACCTCTACACCTCCACTCTAGAACCTGAATTGATTGATATCCATGCTTTTGTTGAGGTGTCGGAGAATTTTGATTTTCACTTGATTGAGGATATCGACGCTGGGAATATTTTGGATGATGAAACCGTAGATTTGGCTGAGTTTATCTCTTCAAGTCATCATCCCGAGTCGTTAAATGTTTTTCCCGAACTTCATATGCGTCTGGATTTTGAAGAAATGTGCATGGATGTGCTAAATTTTGAGGAGAATATTGAGGATAGTTTTGAGGATGAACCAGTTTTAATTGATGAGTCGGATTTTCCAATTCATCCTGTCCCTTCCACTGACTGTGTACACCCTCCTAAACCTTTAACCGATAACCTTCCTCAACCACTTCCCTCCATCCGTTCCATCGTTCCGACCTTGCAAGAACCCGTCTCGCTCTCATTTCA
This sequence comes from Agapanthus africanus, assembly GCA_030015575.1. Lineage (NCBI taxonomy): Eukaryota > Viridiplantae > Streptophyta > Magnoliopsida > Asparagales > Amaryllidaceae > Agapanthus > Agapanthus africanus. Next base: position 201,313,947 of record CM057341.1, read on the forward strand.
TATGTCTGGTTTACCAGGTTCGGCGTACCCATGGTTTCTTACGAATCTTGAGGGATTTGACCCCATTTCTCGACGGGTAAATATATTAGCACAATCAATTTTCACAAATCGGTCATCACAAATTGTGCTAATCTATTTACTCCATTTGCACCCTCAAGTTCGTACTCCGCTTCTTTTTCCCTTCCGCCTTTCTTCTTCTTCTCATCTACCGAGACCGCATTCCACTTCTCTCCACAAGCGGTCTCGCGTAGTCTCCATTTCTTACCTCTCCGCATTCTTCCACCAGCCACTGCTTTATGACGATAAAATCTTTGAATGGTTGGTGTTAACTTTTGGCCTGTGTAAGGCCTTGTATAGATGGATACTGTTCTTTCCCCCCTAATCCTGAATTTCAATGCTTAACAGTGGAAACACTGTTTTACTTAAGTTTGGGGGGGACATTTTTTGTATATATTTTTGGTTTTTTTTTTTTTTTTTTTTTTGTATATAATTTGTTTTTAAGAAGCGCCGGCAATTTTGACCCTCTTGGTATAGCCTGACAGTGAGGGCACTGTCAAGTTTAAGTTTGGGGGTGTGCTCGGTAAGCTTTCTTCCTTCGCATTCATTTGTATATTTTGCATTTGCATACCTTATTAAAAATCCATAAAAATCTGAAAATTTTCTAAAAATATAAAAACTTTTTGTCAAGTTAGCTTGTGGAAGAACTCTGATTCAACATTCGACGGTTTTTGTTTGAAAAGATAGGAATAACTAAATCCTATGTTTGGATTTTGAAAACCTGAAAGATAACTCTCCTTTGAAGTTAACTATAGCTGATATACGTCTTTACATTACACTACACGTGTCGTGAGTCTTGAAAATCAGAAGACAAGTCTTTTATGTTTAAAAAACTTTTAAATAGATAAATGATTTTCTGAGGATCAAATAGGTTTGTTCTGAAATAAGTAATATATCAAGAATAGTTTATGAAGTAAGTGAATATGAAGGAATGTTATTGATGCCTTAATTGGAACTAAGTCTGAAAAATAACCCATCTGAAACTTGATTGGAATGATTACACACCGAACCCACTAAACACGTCTTTTATCCAAAAAATAATTGAACTACCGGTTATATCTCCGTTCGTATTGAATCATCATGTTTTTCACGTCAAACTGTCTTTTGTTTTTGGACCTAGGTAACTTGAGTAATTAAGTCCGCTGGGGTGTTTCTACACCTAATGCCCTAAAACCAACTGGTTTGGGTGCATTGGCCCAAAGCTCGCTAAGAAGCCTAGAAAGTCCAGATAAAAACCAAGTCAAGCAAGTGTTCTCTCCGAGTTAAAATTCCTAACGGTTCTTTGTGTGAGAATAATCTTGATAAAAGACAGGTTTTTATAAAAAAATTTTAACGGAGATATGAAGGTTTTATTCTATGATAAAGACTATTGCACATTCACAGAGGTGTGTATGAAATGAAAACAAGAATAAGGTGGAGTGAAAAATACGACTTAGTTTCCTGTTAAGGAAGATAGAAATTCTGAAGTTGAAACCTTACTGGAAAACGAAACTTGAAAAATGCTTAACTCTCTATAAAACTTATGTGATCCTTTTAAAATTGTTATCTGGGCTTTATTGTGTGACATAATGACTTTATTCGACCTTTTTGGGAACTTAACGACACTATTTTGCACTGCACGTAAAGACATATAAAATCTGTAGTTAAATAAGAAGAGAGATGTGAAAAATAAAGGTTCGATAGTCTAAACTTAGGATTATAGAATTGTTATTTTCTGAAACAAAACTTTAGGGGCTGAATCTTAGTTATTTTACAAAGCTAGCTTGACCGGATTTTGTGGGTGTAATCCGCTGAAAACCCTCAGGAGACAACACTCCTCCTACTAGGGACACCTAGAGGTTTAACGGCTTGTTGCACGCGCTCAGTGCAATCGCGTTCCCTGCGAAAGTGCGGTTATCATTTTATTTTTGTGAATAATTGGTTTTGCTCGGGACGAGCAAAAGTTAAGTTTGGGGGTATTTGTTCATCACAGAATATTGCATTTTATACCGCCCATTCTTACGCTCATGTGTTTATAGGTAGGTGCTTTTAATCCGTGTTTGTTACATGTTTACAGAATACAGGTTTTCGGTACAAATACTGCAAATCAACACTAAATCTCCACAGTTACGCCAAAATACAGAACATCTGTCACAGACAGATAAAAGCCGGGTTTCTGTCATCCGCATCCGTCTAGTACCGCTTACCAGTTAAAAAGGGCAGGACGAAAACAGTCGTCATTTCTGGTCAAGCGTGGGGCCCACTGAAGATATTCAAAGATGTGTGGGACCCGAGGGAGTAGAATGTCAAAAGTGTTGAAAAGTAAAAGCCATCAATGTTGACTCTGGAAACTGAGGAAATCATGGAAAGATATTGAAATTCTGTACATATATAACAACAAAGGACAAACAACCAGAGAACCACCCAAAAGCCCACTGCCCAATTCAACTGTACGGCCGCGCATGCGCGGCCAAAGCAGGGGTTTGGCCGCGCATGCGCCGCAGTATGGGGCCCACTCTCTGCCGAACTTCAGGGGTGTTTTGGTACTTTCATTTATGGACTTCTGGTTGCCCTAGAACTCCATTCTACTGCCTATAAATACAGCAGACCAGAGCTTAACTAAGGGAGCAATTTTTGGAGCTTTTCTTTGTTCTTGATTTTTGTTGTTTTGTTCTTCTTCTTCCTCTTCTTCATTCTTTCTCCATGACATTGTAGTGAGAGCTTTTGAGTGGAAGATTAATGAAGATGAGGGCTTGTTATCTTTCTTGTTAGTTTGCTCCCCCTTGAGATTTCTGCTTTCTCTTGCTCATTCAATCTCTTCATTGAGGTTGAATGGTTAAGAGTTGGTTATTGATCTCAAGGTTCGTATTTTCTTCCGGGACTAGCACTTCATTTCACATGCGTTTTCTACCCTTCCCTTGATCTTGCAAGTTCTTCATTGAGCTTGCAAGTTTAAGGGTTGGCTATTGAGCACATGCTTGGCTTGGGTCCTAGTTCCGTATTCTTTTTATTACTCGCTTTTTATTACTTGTCTTTTTATTACTTGCATTTTCTTTCATGCATTTTATTCATGCACTTTAATACTTGTATCTTTTCTTTTCTCTTTTCTTTTATTTGTTCTTTTCTTTTTGTTCTCTTTTGTTTATATTGTGAATGTTGTAATTATTGTTATTGTTAAGAATTAATACGGTTTTATAAGTTAACATTTCTTTGCCAATTCCTTTTCCCGTTATTTTCCATTTGAACTTCGCCCAAACCATACGCAAGCGCTCCGTTAGGCACCGTACCCTGACAAGGTAACGGTGATTCCTAACCGCGACCGGTTGCGTTCGGTTTGGCCGGAGGCGAAAGCAAGAGACAAGAACGGAAGGACAAGGGTAAATAAGCCAGATTCCACGAATACCGCGCTTAAATCCCCTAATCCACGTTGTTGCCGATTGTCTAGCTTCAACTGGTCAAGACTCGGCTCAAAGGTTTTTGAGTACGGATTTCTTAGCTTACAATCTCGTATTTTCTTAACAACCTTATACTTGCAGATAAACACATAGGTTAGATCAAACAAACATACAGATTCTTTATTGACTCGTCTAAAACAAGAAGGTAAGATAACACCATCTCCCTGTGGACCGACCCGTGCTCACCGGCTAGCTGCAAAGCGACACCGTCCTGATCGCGGTTACACTTAATTTCTTTGAACATCCGACACGCCAAAAGCGTGCGATCAACCCACTTCCCTATAAATAAAGCCTAAGCTCTACATGTAGGATATGTATACCCAAGAAGCCATTATTTTTAATGGATGGGGTGTGTGTGTGTGTACAGGACAATCTTGCTTGAAATGATAGTATGCTATCTGGTTTGCCTTTATCTTAACATGTGGGTGTGTTGTACTAGTTACTACGTATTACTTATACACGTTGATAAAGCCCGTAGGATTATTGTTTGACTATCAGCGTTGTGATGGTGATCATACTTGTGGGGGCTGGGTAGTCTACAAGCGCATCCTTAAAATGTCCATAGTCGTAGGAATATCGAGACAGGGCATCGATATTTTAGAGTAGACTGGTGTATACGTTTCTAGACCCCGATGAGGGGCGATAGTTAGTCTCATAGCCATTGGTGTGTTTCGCCTAAGATTGTATACATGTGCTCACTGGGGTGGTATTATACCTAGTGTTAGATGGCAGTTCTCATGTGGCATGTGTACAGATAGTCTGTCGACCTGAGATCATCATTTGTCTCGTGTGAGTTCCCACTATGCTTTGATTACTACCCTACTATGGCTCTACCGAGTCGTGTAAACAGGTTTTAGTTGGGTACAGTCTCGAACCACATGGTGGTAGTGAGCGATTGTCAGGGATTCTTCTCACCCTGTATAGGGAGTCGATGTCGCACTGTGTTTGGTTGGTCAACAGCATAATCCCCTGGCTAGGGCAGTTGAGAATTACTGATAGATAGGTCAGTAGTTTCTCGGATGGTCTTAAGCCACACTGGCACGACTTATCGGGTTAGTAGGGGTCCGACGATAACCACCTCTAGACCCGGTATGCGATACTCTCAGACGAATAAACTGAACTGTTTGGATATTGTCATGGTTAGGCTCAGTAGAGGTTCAGATGAGTTTGCTCGTCGGCCTTCTTTTCCACAGGTACCTGGGTAGCCGTTATGTACAACTAGTGCCACTGATGCGCTTGTGGTTAAACCCACTGCCAACGTACTGTTGAGTCTTTAGAGTCTCACACAGAGGGTTTCCCTAGTTCTGGCGAAACGATGTAGAGGCCGTATGTTTATACGTGCAGGGTGTTAGTTATATGTATGCCCTAGAGGCCATTACTGTACATAGGATGTATATTGTAGTGGATGCTGGGACATATATAGGGAGGACTTTCTTGCTCGACATGATAGTATGCTATCTGGTTACTCTTTACCTTAACGTGTACATTGATTGTCTCTCTGTTACATGTTGGTAAAGCCCTTAGGATGTGTACTTGACTACCTGGACTATGATGCGGATCATACTAATGGGGACATGGTAGTCTATGAGTACATCCTTCAAAGTCCCTAGTCGTGGGTGTATCGAGACGGGGCATCGATATACCAGAGTAGACTAGCGTATACCTTCTCGACCCATACAGATGGGCGATGGATGATCCCATATCCATCGGTGTTTGACATCAGAGATGATATACAGGTGCTCAGTAGAGACTGGGTACACTGGACGGACTCGCCGAGAACTCCCAGATGGTATTATACCTCACGTCAGATGGCAGTTCTCAGGTGACACTGGTACAGAGTAGTCTGTTGACCCGAGATCGTCATAGAGTCTTGTGTGGTTCCCACTGTGCTTTGATTTCCACCTTACCACGTCCAAGAGGGCATGCAAAACGGTGGCTTTTGGGTACAGTCCCGAGTCACATGGAGGCAATTAGCGATAGGAGGGGATTCGTGTCTCCCGGTATAGGGGGTTGATGTTGCGCTGTGTTCGATTGGCTATAACAGGAAATCCCTGGCCAGGGTTGCTGAGATTTACTGGTAAGTGTTACCAGTAGTTTCTCGAATTGTTATAGACTCAATATCGACACGACTTATCAGCTATTGGGGTCTGACGTTTACCACCCCTAGGCAAGATATGCGACATATCAGACGACGAGACCGGACTGTACGGTAGTGTTACTGGTTGGATTCACTGGAGTGTGAGCGGGCTTGCTCGTCGATCTTCTGATCGCTCAATACCCGGGTGGCCATTACGTTTGGAAGACCGCTTGCGGCTTGTGGGTGTTTGATATGATCATCATCTGCTGCCGGCGTATTGACGAGTCTTTAGAGTCCTACACAGAGGTTTCCTGGCTCAAGCGAAACGAAATAGGAGCGCATATGAGATATGTGCGGGACCGAGAATAATGCGTGTATGTGATACCGTATTTCATTCTCGCGATCAATGTGTCGAATGGTTGTATGCGATATTACCTAGTTATCGATTCAAGCGTTGATTCGATAAGCCGATACATTGTATACTAGTCGATTGTGTGCGACATGACCGGATCATTGAATCAAGTGTTGATTTAATGATTTAATGCATAATTATATATTTAATATATTACTTTGCATTAACTAGTATTGGTTCACTTTAAATGGATTTTCTCACTTGGATTGTGCACATTGTATATGTGATATACTTTTGTACACAAGTATTGTATCATGTTTGATAATACATGCTCACTAGGGTTTGTGTAAAGATTAAACCATGGTTGTGTAATGATTAGGGTTTTCATTTTCTTATTCATTTCTTTATTCTTTATTCATTTTGGAAAATGAAAAGCATAAAGAGAAAATGGTTGCTATTTTTGTTTCATATTGAAGCTTCATGAAGCTTTGACCAAATGACCATTTTGTCTCATGCTTAACCCTAACCATTCCACTCAACCATGATTGATTCTCTACACATAACCATGGTTTGAATATGATAAGGTTTGATTTTCTTTTCCTTTTTCAATTAACACTTATCATATTCTTCATCTTCTTCTTCTTCTTCACTTCGAGAAAAAGCTTGATAGCTTTAATGGCAAAGTGAGAAAAAGAGTGAGAAATCCAATTCTAAAGTCTACCCACTTCCTATTTCCTTCATCCTCTACCTCTTGCCAAGTATAGAGTGTGTTTCCTTCACAAGTTTTCATGGCTTGGTGAAGGTGGAGCTTGATCTAGCGATGCCTCGACGTAGATCATCTTCGGCACGTTGTCGACGACCTAGCCCGGTCTTTTCTCCGATGAAACCACCGTGAGAGTCATGGTTCGATTTGGACAGCGGAGAGGACTTCATTGCGGAGCCGTGGAGGTGGAGCACCGGATCTACAAAGGTTGTATATCCGTATTCTTGTAGTTAAGTGTTAATTAGTTTTTGTTTCGCCTAAACATCTAGCCAACGATCTAGTCTAGGGTTTCTCGGCACCGTTTTTTTGAAATTGGCATGGTTAATGCCTTGTGAGACCCCTTGAGAGTGCCCAGGAACCCTACAGTGGTATCAGAGCCTAGCTAGAGCCTTAGGCGAAGTCTAGACGGAGTTTGAAGTCCGAACGAACCCGAAACCCCAATTTACCATGCTCTCTGGACTTTTTTCAAAAACAGGGATTTTTCAGAATTAAAAATATGCAGAAAAATAAGCAGGGTTTTATAAGAATTACGGTGCAAAATTTTGGTCGTAATTCCATCAAACAGCCGCGGAACCGCGGCCTTAGCCCACGTGGCGCGGCGGTTCCGCGGCAACACTGTTGCATCGTTGACCAAAATTTGCACAGTAATTATTAGTTTGCTGTGCTGAGTTCTCTGGGTATTTTTAAATTTTATTCAACAGTTGAATTTTCTGGAGTTGTTTTGGGGATTCGGTGTTTCGATCGGGATATCAGATTTTGTCTATGTGGCTTTCCGGATAAATTTTAGAATATGTTAAAAAGTTCGATCGGATATAAATACCCAATTTTTCCCCTGTCGGGAAATTTCCAAGTGTTGGACTTTTCCGTAGTTTAACGACGTTCTAAGTAGTGCAAGTAACGCGATGGACCCTCTAGAAGACAACAAACCTTAACTCGATTATGTGACCGTCTAGAACTGCCCTTTGAACCTTCGGGTTTGGGGCAGTACGGCGTGCCACATGTGAGGCGTTGGCTTGACCCTTCTACGGCTGGACCGTTGGTACTGAGGCACGAACTGAATGTTTTTAGACTTGTTTCATGTGTTGATCTGTATCGGGAAAACTTGGGTGTTCGATTGTTCGATCGGAAAGTTTAACATTTTCTACTTATCCGGAATGGGATACAATAATTGGAATTCACAACAAGTTATGAGATAACTGAATGAATGTTATAAACATAGCAGTTTAGTCTCACTTGATCGGTTGCCACGGAATTTTGATGTGATCAAAAGTCCGTCGCAATCACGTAGCGTACGCGGATACTCGCCGGGTAAACTTAATAGACAGCTTCACTCCATAGCCTCGACCAAGTGACTGTTGGAGAACCCCGTCGCCGAAAGCATCCGTTCAGGTGCTCCCGGTAGCGGTGTTCCGCCTTGGTGCACTTCGTCGACGGCGTCGGGGGTGCGGCTGTCTACTAAAGTTTGCGACGAGCATTCGATCAAAATGTCGGGAATCTTGTTGAATTGCCCGACTTGATATTGAAAAGAGTTTTCGATTTTGAGACTAAAATGCGTGGTTTATAATTGTTAGGCATGTGATGTCTAAGTAATTCATTTGGTCAGGCATGTGATGTCTGAGGTGGTTGCGGATTCCAACTGTTGTAGTTTTACACTTTCTTTTCTGTGACCGTAAGTGTAATATGTGATATCGCCGGTTTCGTTGCTATATGTCAACGACAATTGGGATGCGCATATTTACTTACGTTGATGACATGTGATGTTATGTGTTGCTGGATATGTTATATTGGATCGTCGTGTTTGAATAGCCGGGGGTTTTTATGTGAGATGAGTGTTTTTCATTTTCATTCATGTAAAAACTTGTATGTAATATTCTTTTTATTGGGGCGCTTCCAGGTTGCGGAAGTTGTCACCTTTTGTATATTATTTACTTTTCCGCACTAGGATAGACCCAAGGAGGAGGGCACAAGTAACCGGGTTCTGGAGTCCAGTGGGAGACCAACTCGAGGAGTCGAGGCCGGGTCTCCTAACTCTAGAATTGGTAGGGTTGCTTGCCGCTCTCGTAGGGGTCTAGGGGTGTGGGTTTGGCTATTCATCACGACCGTGGAATCCGTGTTTTATACTGGCTCGTATTGAAAACACGGACGTCCTAGTATATCCAATATTTCATATGTTTCTTCTGCTGCGATATCTGTGATGTGATCATGTGATGTTCTGTGATAGATACTGTATATAGTATATATGATATATTATATAGACGTTACTTATGTTTTACACCCGTGCTAGCCCTGCCCTGCTCTGCCGTTAGTTACCTAACCTAACGGTGCACAAGGGGACATCGAGGCGAATGCGGATGGCATAAGTGTACGTCATATTTATCTGTGATGTTTAGGTACTTAAATGTTGGGACTTCATTAATATGATTAATGAAATAAAAGAAACCTAAGATGTTGTAGAATCGAATTTCAAAATAAAACAGGTAGCTACAGTTCTTGCTTTGCACAGCAGTATATATGATATATCCTGCACCTTATTCGATAAGGAAAGGACCGAGATCCCTTCACCGGGAGTGACTCCTTTAGCAATAACTGGCAGATCCTACACACTCGGTTTGTCTTTTGATTGCTTTTAAGTGTTTTTGCTTTGCACAGCGATATATATGATATATCCCGCACCTCATTCGACGAGGAAAGGACCGACGATCCCTTCACCGGGAGTGACTCCTTTAGCAAAACTAGAAAAGCCTCAAAGACACTCCATTTCAAAATTCATTCGATCATACAACGATATCAAGTTCATTACGCAATAGGTTTTCAGAAAAACCTGTCGTAGCCCTCCGTCATTTCAGATAAGTCCTATTTAGTATTCGTGCTACGTTTGTTGACCTCCGTCAAGGCGTAGTGTGCGGTAGCTAACTAGTATTTATCTGCTTATGCATATGATGCAGATTGGATTAGGGTAGTCGTGCGGCCTTGTTGACCTCCGTCAAGGGTCGTGCGGGTGGGTTTAATTCGATCAAGAAATGACGGGTTGAACTTGACTAGTAGCCTATGGTTTGTTGACCTCCGTCAAGGTCATAGGGTGCTGGGGGTAAAATATTATCGGGAATTTCAAGTGTTGAAATTTGCAATGAGATTGCATACCTTCTATGAGATAGTTGGATCCCGATACCCGCTGCGAGTAATTGTTACTCCTGGGAGAGTTTTATACGTTACAATTAGCCGATCAAGTAGGTGTCTAGAAAGGTGTCAACGGGGTTACGCCTCTGGGAAAACGAGGTTTACATTAATTAGGTTCGTGCGAAAGCACGGGAGACCTCCCTCAAAGTACCGACACTGGCCTGGCTGAAAGATTGGCGAACTTGTAGTATATAATTAATCCCGGCTAGTCTTTCCTTTTAGGGTTTGAAGGAAGATTTGATAAAAAGCAGTGGGAGCCATCCTGATTAGATAAAATAAAAACCAATCTATTCTTGCAAGAGCGCACGCTGAGTGTTTTCTTCTCTCTTTCTCCTGGTAGCGACCATATCACGCCTTAATCAAGATAATAATACGGATTATTGACCGAACCCGCTTGTTATACTGAGCTGGGGAACGTTGGTCCCGCTCCAACTTATAAATGTTATAAGACAGAGCAGGAAATTGGGGAATACCAGATTTCCCGTGCCGCCCAAACGAAGAGAGTGCATGTTGATGCATCATCTTCGGGTGTGTTCATTATACAGAACTGTTTCTCAGTATCCTCCGCATCCTTGGTATATGATACCGGATCAGGATCCCAGATATGTAATCTGTTACATAGGGCTACAAAAGGGTAGAAAAACTGAGAACGGGTGATAAGTTTCATGAGGCAGAAAACGGGGCAAGTGTTGCAGCCAAGTCTGTTGGTCACTGTCACCCTGTATTGTAATACATTGATTCCGAACGAATGTTATTAGATACCGAACCTGATATACAAAACCATATCTGTCTCTTTATTAGTAAAGAAACGATAAAATTTTGTATTGTTGGATAATGTTTTGAACATTTCCTATATCAAAAGTTGATCGGTTCAGGCACGTTATCTAAAAGAATTAATGTTCTAAATCAAACTACAGTTCTTCGTATACAGAACACACACAAGTGGAAGAGTTCAGAAATGAACGAATCCTTCTTGAGGTATTGTAGACTAGGTCATATCAATGCGACCTGACTAGCTGAAGTTACATATAGATGCATATTTAAATCAGTTTGAATTTACATCTTGTGAAACTTGCCAGTCATGTCACAAAGATATAATGACACCAGCTCTGTTTATTGGAAACAGAGAAAGAGTTAATGAACTCTTGGGATGATACATGTTGATGTATGTAGGTCCCTTGTCTACACATGCCAGGACTGGTTCCTGATACTTCATTACGTTCTCTGATGATCTCTTTAGATTCAGACATATGTTCCTGTTGAAACATAAGTCCGAACCTTTTGAGATATTCACAGAATATGATTTAAAAGTAGAGAACCAAAATACGGGTATACGTATTATGTCCTATGATGAGATCAGGGAGGAGAATACTTGTGCATGGAATTCCTAGACTATTCTAAAGGAGAATGAGATTCTCTCTCAGCATTACTCCTCCGTATACACCATTGCACGATGGTATGTCGGGGCGGAGCAGATACACCCTATTTGATATGGTGTGCTCTATGATGAGTACTACTGAGTTACCTTTTTCCTTAAGGGGATTATGCACTTGAGAAGTTGCATACCTATTGAATAGGGTTTCAATCAAATCAGTTGCCTACCGCTTCATATGTGATATGGAATGGGAAGAGCCCATGTCCTAAGTTAGTTAAGATTTGGGGTTGTCCGTCCTATGTCTAAAAGCATGATCCGGACAAGCTCGAGGCAAAGTCTGTAATGTAGAACTGGAAAGGTTCCAGCTATACAAAATACAGCAGATGATTTGGTACAACCAATGGATTCAGTAGATTCCAACGAACCTCAGCCTCTCCGCCGATCTAGTAGGGTTCCTCACCCACCTGAGAGATACTTCGGTTTCTCTATGACAGTGGAAGCAAGGATTGCATCATGAGATGATGACCCAACTAGTTTCGAGCTGGCCATCAGGAGTGAGACTCTGTAAGAATGGCTGGATGCTTAGCGATCTGAGATGGAATCCTTATACACCAACAAAGTATGGACTTTGGTTGCTATATCTGAAGGGTTAAATCCCCATCAGGAGCAAGTATATCTTGAGAAGATTACTTGGTGTAAATGGAAAAGTTGAGACTTTCAAAGCTAGACTAGTTAAAGGTTTTCGTCATTGACCAGGAATGGATAATGATGAAACCTTTCCCAGTACCTATGCTTAAGTCCATCCAGATCCTACTTGCCACGGCTACATACCATGACTACGATATCTGGTGGTTGGGTGTCATGACTGCTTTTCTAAATGATGTTTTAGAAGAGTGTGTCTATAAGTACACAGCCAGAGGGCTTCGTAAACAGTGGGAGCAGCGGAAACGTGTGCAAGATGTTTTATTTGATAAAGCAGGCATCGCGGAGTTGGAACGTCTGTTTTGATGTATTAGTCAAAGAGTTTGACATCATCAAAATGGTAGATGAACCTTGTATAAACAAAAAGGTAGTAGGGAGTATGGTGGCGATCCTCGTAGAGTACGTGGATGACATACTCTTGATAGGGAAGGAGTTTCCTATGCTACGCTCGATCAATCTCCGCTTATCACAAAGATTCTCCACGTAGGATCAAAATGATACCTACTAAATCCTGGATTTTGGATCTATGAGATAGATCTAAATGGATGTTAGGATTCTCACTAGTTGTAGTGAGATGGTATCAATCGATCCTGGGGAGAATCACTGGAAGTGTTCCAGGGTGATAAAGACGACTGAATGTCAGTCGCAGGCATTGTCTTTACCCTCAGTAAAGGGACGGTATGTTGGAAGAGTTCCAAGCTAGATACCGTGACATACTAGACGATAAAGGCAGGATACATCGCTACTTAAGATGCTACCAAAGAGGCTGTTTGGATGTATAATAGTTCATGAGATGAAGTTAGTTCCTACCATTGTGTGACAATGGAGTTGTGGCTTATGCCAGGAACCCCCGTCCCATCAGTGATCCAGACATATTCTAAGGCAGTATCACCTGATCATGGAGATGGTTGATCTCTAAGGGATCGAGGTTAGGAGAGTAGACTCAGAGGACAACACGGCGGATCCACTCACGAAGGCCTATTCCCAGAGAGAAACTTTTATGGGATGGTTGAGTATGAGATACTACAACCACTGCTACAGATGGCCCTAGTGCAAGTGGGAGATTGTTAGTTATATGTATGCCCTAGAGGCCATTACTGTACATAGGATGTATATTGTAGTGGATGCTGGGACATATATAGGGAGGACTTTCTTGCTCGACATGATAGTATGCTATCTGGTTACTCTTTAGCTTAACGTGTACATTGATTGTCTCTCTGTTACATGTTGGTAAAGCCCTTAGGATGTGTACTTGACTACCTGGACTATGATGCGGATCATACTAGTGGGGACATGGTAGTCTATGAGTACATCCTTCAAAGTCCCTAGTCGTGGGTGTATCGAGACGGGGAATCGATATACCAGAGTAGACTAGCGTATACCTTCTCGACCCATACAGATGGGCGATGGATGATCCCATATCCATCGGTGTTTGACATCAGAGATGATATACGGGTGCTCAGTAGAGACTGGGTACACTGGACGGACTCGCCGAGAACTCCCAGATGGTATTATACCTCACGTCAGATGGCAGTTCTCAGGTGACACTGGTACAGAGTAGTCTGTTGACCCGATATCGTCATAGAGTCTTGTGTGGTTCCCACTGTGCTTTAATTTCCACCTTACCATGTCCAAGAGGGCGTGCAAAACGGTGGCTTTTGGGTACAGTCCCGAGTCATATGGAGGCAATGAGCGATAGGAGGGGATTCGTCTCTCCCGGTATAGGGGGTTGATGTTGCGCTGTGTTCGATTGGCTATAACAGGAAATCCCTGGCCAGGGTTGCTGAGATTTACTGGTAAGTGTTACCAATAGTTTCTCGAATTGTTATAGACCTCATATCGACACGACTTATCAGCTATTGGGGTCTGACATTTACCACCCCTAGGCAAGATATGTGACATATCACACGACGAGACCGGACTGTACGGTAGTGTTACTGGTTGGATTCACTGGAGTGTGAGCGGGCTTGCTCGTCGATCTTCTGATCGCTCAATACCCGGGTGGCCGTTACGTTTGGAAGACCGCTTGCGGCTTGTGGGTGTTTGATATGATCATCATCTGCTGCCGGCGTATTGACGAGTCTTTAGAGTCCTACACAGAGGTTTCCTGGCTCAAGCGAAACGAAATAGGAGCGCATATGAGATATGTGTGGAACCGAGAATAATACGTGTATGTGATACCGTATTTCATTCTCGCGATCAATGTGTCGAATGGTTGTATGCGATATAACCTAGTTATCGATTCAAGCGTTGATTCGATAAGCCGATACATTGTATACTAGTCGGTTGTGTGCGACATGACCGGATCATTGAATCAAGTGTTGATTTAATGATTTAATGCATAATTATATATTTGATATATTACTTTGCATTAACTAGTATTGGTTCACTTTAAATGGATTTTCTCACTTGGATTGTGCACATTGTATATGTGATATACTTTTGTACACAAGTATTGTATCATGTTTGATGATACATGCTCACTAGGGTTTGTGTAAAGATTAAACCATGGTTGTGTAATGATTAGGGTTTTCATTTTCTTATTCATTTCTTTATTCTTTATTCTTTTTGGAAAATGAAAAGCATAAAGAGAAAATGGTTGCTATTTTTGTTTCATATTGAAGCTTCATGAAGCTTTGACCAAATGACCATTTTGTCTCATGCTTAACCCTAACCATTCCACTCAACCATGATTGATTCTCTACACATAACCATGGTTTGAATATGATAAGTTTTGATTTTCTTTTCCTTTTTCAATTAACACTTATCATATTCTTCATCTTCTTCTTCTTCTTCACTTCAAGAAAAAGCTTGATAGCTTTAATGGCAAATTGAGAAAAAGAGTGAGAAATCCAAATCTAAAGTCTACCCACTTCCTATTTCTTCATCCTCTACCTCTTGCCAAGTAGTAGAGTGTGTTTCCTTCACAAGTTTTCATGGCTTGGTGAAGGTGGAGCTTGATCTAGCGATGCCTCGACGTAGATCATCTTCGGCACGTTGTCGACGACCTAGCCCGGTCTTTTCTCCGATGAAACCACCGTGAGAGTCATGGTTCGATTTGGACAGCGGAGAGGACTTCATTGCGGAGCCGTGGAGGTGGAGCACCGGATCTACAAAGGTTGTATATCCGTATTCTTGTAGTTAAGTGTTAACTAGTTTGTGTTTCGCCTAAACATCTAGCCAACGATCTAGTCTAGGGTTTCTCGGCACCGTTTTTTTGAAATTGGCATGGTTGATGCCTTGTGAGACCCCTTGAGAGTGCCCAGGAACCCTACACAGGGTTCCGATTAATTATGTGTACTAGTTGCGCGAAATTTAATCGAACGAATTATAATACTAGCGGGCTTAGGATTAAGCCGGTTTTTTAAATTATATATTGATTTAATGCTAGTATTATATTATTAGTATTATTCTATCTCTAGGGTATTCGTATTTTGGTATAAATACGGGTATATATACAGTAGAAAGTATTTTGTATTTATACAAAATACATTCTAGAAAGAGGACACCTCATTCATGTATTAACCATTTATTCTTATATTTGGAAATGAGGTGGAGGGTTATGTGGCAAATAAGGATGGTATGAGGCATGGCCTTTAATTCATTTGGATTTACTATTGAATTATGGTTCCCATTTTTAATTGTGAAAAAGATTTCACAAAAGAAAAATGGTCATGAGATTTTTACACAACCTCGCTTCATTTTCTTTAGCTCCTTCTCTCTCCTCTCTTCTTACTCAATCCTAAACCTTCTCTTGTGTTGATATCCATAGGGTTTTGAGATAGAAAAATACTACTAACAATCTTTACATCTCATAAATGAACTAGCTTAGCAAACTAGCTTGTTTAGTTGCTTCCTTATGAAGTGCTAGCTTGAGCCATATTCCTTCGGGTGGATCATCTAGGATCGAGGAGGCTTTCCGAGCAAGGTTGATCAAGGACTTCAAAGGAGCTTAAGAGGAGGATCAATAAGACTTGAAGGATACTTATTTATTAGTATAAACTTCTATCATAGCAGATTAGTATCTATGAAGATTTTGCTAATTAGGGCTTATGGTAGTTCTTGGTTTAGTTGTCTTTGTTGCATGCTTCAAAATCGTTTTTGAAAATTCCGCCTCTCTACAAATCCCGTAGAGTGTGCAACATAGACTTACATAGTATTAAATCCACTCCATAAGCCTTAGATAGCTCGTAGCGACGTTAGAATTTCGTCCTTTTTGTCACGCACGAACCGCCGACAAAAACAATCCCTAAAATTAATGTTTTGGCTTGTATGCACACCCCGCGGGCTCACGGTTTCAACTGAGAAGACACGGAGTAATGCTTGGATATCCCAGGGTAATTAGGGGGGCCAAAGATCGGTCCCACCCGCTAAGACCACCAAGAAGTAGCCTTGGGGGTGGGGACCTGAGAGCACCCCATATAGGTACTCGCGGGTCTGCCCAGCCCTAGAGGCCACCTCATGGTGGCCCCAGGGGCTGGGTACCCTCCTAGGCCCTTTAGACATACATTAATTTTGTGTTCTTCACCTCCATGAAGATTCAGGTGGGTTTGGAGTTTATTTCGACTCCCGGATTGGTTTAAAACGGATGTTTTTGGGACTTTAGTGGACCGAATTTTCAAGTGTTGGAAAATTGGAAGTGTTTGCTAATTGTGAGCGGAATTCCAACGCCGTAGTTTTCTTTAATTTCTTTTGTGATGTGTATATGTGTTCTTAAATGTCTTTTAATCGCTACATGTCGATTAGAAAGGGTTGCACATATCTTGTGATATTTTGTGTTGGTAATGGTTTGATGGATCGTCATGTGAAGGGCCCGGTGTGAATTTAGATGTGAGATGTGAGTGAATGATGTAATTCATGTAATAATTGATGTATATTCTTTTTATTAGGGCACATTCGGGTTGAGGATGATGTCACCGACTGTATATTATTTTTCCATTTTTGCATCTAGGATTGACCCAAAGAGGAGTGCACAAGCTACCGGATCCTAGAATTCAGTGGGTGGCCATCTCGAGGAGTCGAGACCCGGGTCACCCAATTCTAGGATTGGTGGATAGATTTTTGCACTCGTAGGGGTCTAGAATAGTTCACACTCGGTTATTCATACGACCGTGGAGGATTGTGTTTCATAGGTGGCTCGATGACATGCAAAGTTCCTAGTTGATCTATTTTTCCATTCTCTGGGATGTTCATATCTGTTTATGATGATTATCATGCCTGTGACGAATGGTTATATATATAAAAATATTAATAAATGTTGTATATGTTTTTCATCTACGCTAGCCCTGCCCCCGCTCTGCCGGTAGTTAAGTAACGTAACGGTACATGACGGGGCCCCGTGGCGAATGCAGATGGCATATACGTACATTCTATTTCGTTGTTTTTTTGTGTGATAGGATTTAAATTGATGGGACCACATTAATATTAATTGATGTAAGAAAATAAACCTAAAAAGATATTGTTGGAACAATTTGAAAAACCACTCGGTTCTTTTCAAAATACTCGTTTAAAAAGCGGAGCTTGAACCACTCCTCTTTAAAGCTATCGTTCCTTCAACGATATTAAGTTCATTACATTCAAGGTTTTCGCAAAAACCAGCTGTATCCCTCTGTCATTTCAAATGAGTAGCGCATCATATTCATGCTATATTTGTTGGCCTTCGTCAAGGCATAGTGAATGGTAGCGATGCGTTGCTTATTTGTAGCATAGATAGATGTATTGGTTTAGGACGGTCGTACAGCCTTGTTGGCCTTCGTTAAGGATGAGTATGGGTGGGTCTAAATTAAACAGGACTATGATGGGAAGAACTTGACTTGCATCTTATGATTTATTGGCCTTCATCAAAGTCATAAGAGCTTGGGGCAAAAACCACATCGGGAGTTTCAAACATAAAGGAAACTTGCAGATTGAGCATACCTTCTGGAGTGTGGTGAGTAGAGTGGCTTCCATCTAGGTCATCATACGATGATAGTTGGATCCCGATCCCACTAATGAGTAGGATTACTCTTGGGAGATATTTTTCATTTCACAATTAGCTAATCTATTATGTGTCTAGAAAGTGTTAACGGGGCTACGTCTCTGCAGAAATGAGGTTTATTTTAATTAGGTCCGTGCGAGAGTACGGGGAACCTCCCTCGGAGTACCAACACCCACCTGGCTGAACGGTTAGTGAACTTTTAAAGTGTAAATGATCCCAACTAATTATTTTTTAAGGTTTGATGAAGAATTTGAGGAATCGGTGAGAGCCATACTGGTTAGATAAGATAATAAACCAAACTAATATTATAAGAGAATACGCCGAGTGTTTCTTTTCTCTCTCTGGCAGCAACCATGACGGGACTTAAACTACTACTCGAAAATAATACACTGACTGGGCCAAACTATAAAGACTGGCTGAGGTACGTCAATATTGCACTCATTTATGACAAAGTGGCATATGTCCTTTCCAGTAATGCTAGATCCTAGGGCCGAATTCCATGGTTGCGGACATCGAGGTCCGTAAAACGTGGGATCTGGATTGCAAAAAAGCTGAGTACGTTATACTGGCTTCAATGAACAATGAACTTCAGAAGCAGCACGATATAATGGAGATAAAATCCATTTTTCTCCATTGCAAGGATTTGTATGGAGAGCACTCTCGTATCGCAAGGATGACAATTCAAAGAAATTATTCTATATGAGGTTAGCTGTTAGATCACCTGTAGGAGAACACGTCCTAAACATTACCAGTCTTATTGAAGAGCTTGCAAACCTAGGATGCATGTTAGAGAATGAGTTATACATTGACTTGATTCTATAGTCCCTTCCCCACACCTTCTCTCAGTTCGTGCTGAATTTCAACATGCACGGGATGGAAGCTGATCTTCCAAATCTCCTAAACATATTGAAGGTAGCTGAGAGTTCCTTGAAAAAGGAGAAGACACATGTTCTTATTGTTGGGGAATCTTCTTTTTCTAAATCCAAAGCTAAAGCTAAGGGGAAGAAGAAGAAGACCCCCACTAAACCGAAAGGAGGTGTCAAAAAGGTGCAAGGGTCGAACAATTCGGGGAGAGTGAAAGCTGGAAAGGATGAGTGTTACTACTGTCACAAGAAGGGTCACTGGATGAAAGATTGCAAGGCTTTTAAAGCCAAAAGTAAGGACGCAAAGCAAGCTCATGCTTCGGCTTCACGTGTGTTCGTGATTGAAAAATGTTTTTTAGTTAACTCTACATCATGGGCACTAGATACCGGTTTTGGTTCTCACATCTGTAATTCATTGCAGACACTGAGAAACCATAGAGTGCTGAAGGTAGGTGATATGACCCTCAGAGTTGGCAACAGAGCAAACGTAGACGCTGTTGCAGTGGGAGATCATCACCTAGGTTTGACGAGTTGGGACATTTTGGTGTTGTATAGCTGTTTTTGTGTACTAAATATGCTGTGTAATATTATATCGGTATCTTTGTTGTCTAATGAAAGATATAATTTTTCACTTGAAAGAAATGTCATGAACATTCACCTAAATCAAGAACTATTAGGTTAGGCACACTGGATAATGGTATATACATACTCAATCAATATCAAGTTTTCAACGTCTAAAACACTCTCAAAAGAAAGGCTCCAGATTCAAACCAAGCTTTCTTATGGCATTGCAGACTTGGTCATATTAATGAAACAAGATTGACTAAGTTATATAAAGATGGATATTTGGATCCGTTCAAATATATATCATATCCAACTTGTCAATCATGTATCAAGGGAAAGATGACTAAATCTCCGATCACAGGACACGAAGAAAGAGCCACTGAGCTCTTGGGACTCATACACAACGATGTATATGGTCCGATGTCTACACATGCACGAAGCGATTACTCCGACTTCATCACTTTTACTGATGATTTCTCAAGGTATGGACATGTATTCTTAATGAAACATAAATCCGAGACTTTTGAGAAATTCAAGGAGTATAAGAATGAAGTGGAGAAACAAACTGGTAAAAGTATCAAGATATTTCGATCTGATTGGGGTGGAGAATACTTAAGTACTTGTTTCCTTGAATACTTAAAAGAGAATGGAATTCTCTTTCAGCTTACTCCTCCATATACACCTCAGCACAACAGTATATCAGAGAGAAGGAATCTCACGCTACTCGACATGGTGCGTTCCATGATGAGTAGTGTAGAGTTGCCACTTTCCTTCTAGGGTTTTGCACTGGAATCAGCTGCATACCTATTGAATAGGGTTCCAACTAAGTCTGTACCTACCACTCCATATGAAATGTGGAGTGGGAAGAGACCATGTCTTAAATATCATAAGATATGGGGGTGTCCAGCTTATGTCAAAAAGCAGAATCCGGATAAGTTCGAGGCACGATCAATTTTATGCAAGTTTATGGGATACCCTAAATATTCATGGGGATATCTTGTCAACCACACTGAAGAACAAAAGGTGTTTGTCGCTCGCCACATAGATTTTTTAGAGAGCGAATTTTTTACAAAAGAAATTAGTGAGAGCGCGGTAGAACTAGAAGAAATTACATAACACCAAACTACTACTGAGGACTTAGTAGAACCTCAGGTTTCAATAGAACCCGACGAACCGACGCTGCTCCACAGATCTAGTAGGCATTCTCATCCGTCTGAGAGATACTATGGGTTTCTCGTAGACGGGGATCGAGAGGATTGCATTATCAATGATGATGAGCCTACTAATTTTCAGCAGGCTATCACGAGTAAAGACTCGATGAAGTGGCTAGATGCTATGAGATCCGAGATGGAATCCATGTACACCAACAAATTATGGACTTTGGAAGTTGCTCCTCCTGGGGTAAAAGCCGTTGGATGAAAATGGATCTTCAAAAAGAAGATTGGTGCAGATGGACAGGTAGAAACCTATAAAGCTAGACTTATCGCAAAAGGCTTTCGTCAAAGGCCGGGATTGGACTATGATGAAACCTTTTCTCCAGTGGCTATGCTTAAATCCATTCGGATCCTACTTTCCATTACTGCCTCCATGACTTTGATATCTGGCAGATAGACGTGAAAACCGCTTTTCAAAATGGAAATTTAGAAGAGTGCGTTTACATGGATCAACCAGAGGGTTTATTAGACAGTGAGAGCAGTGGAAAGGTGTGCAAGTTGCTTAAATCCATTTATGGATTAAAGCTTTCATCGCGGAGTTGGAACATCTGCTTTAATAAGACGGTCAAAGAATTTGACTTTATGAAAAATATAGATAAACCATGCATTTATAGGAAGATTGTAGGAGGAGGAGGAGTCTTCCTCATATTATACGTGGATGATATACTTCTGATAGGGAATGACATCCTTATGCTACAATCAGTCAAGTTCTTCTTGTCATAAAAGTTCTCCATGAAAGACTTGGGTGATGCCTTCTATATTCTGAGGACCAAGATCTATCGTGATAGGTCTAAAAGAATGTTGTGACTTTCACAGCACAGGTACATTGACACCATACTAAACCAATTTAGTATGGAAGATTCCAAGCATGGTAATTTACCCGCTTGTCACGGGATCACCCTCTCTAAAGAGATATCTCCAAAGACCGATGAAGAGAGGACTCGCGTGAGCATTATACCCTATGCTTCGGCGGTAGGATCTATAATGTATGTAATATTATGTATGTAGGTTTACTAGGCACTCTCACAAGGTTCTACAACCATGCCCGATTTAAATTTTAGACGTGCCGAACAACCCTAACCAAGATCTTAGACTGGAGATTAGGCGAAACAAATCAAGTAAACAACTTTACTTCTAAGAGTTTGGGATTACAACCTTTGTAGTCCGGTCCTTCACTTCTAAAGCTCGTGTTGAGGTCCCTTCGCTGCGATCATCGAGTATCCGGACTCTAGAGAGGCTCCACAAAAGAAAGATGCAAGTTTGTTCCGATCTTCGATAACAAAGATGATCTACCTTGAAGAAACTCAAACCCAAGCTCTTGCTTTGCTAATCAAGTATTAGCAAAGAAAACACCCTAATCTAAGTGGCTAGAATAGATGAGGATGATGAAATAGGAATTTAGCTCTCATTTATTTTCTTTAACTCACTCATTTTCATCACTTCATAAAAAGCTAGAAAGCTTTTCATGCAAAGAAGAAGAAGGAAGAAGATGATCCAATCCTTTTGTGATGAATAATGAAATCAAGTTAGGTTAGAAATGCAACCATGGGTTAAGTATGATAACTTAACCCATGTAGAGACTTAACCATGGTGAAGCGTTGGGTTGGGTTAAAAAATATCAACCAAAATATCTTTAGAAAATATCTTTAGTTAAAAACAAAAGCAAAGCTTCTAGAAGGTTCAAGAAGGTTTAACCCTAACCATGTTTAAACTCCACAAAACATGTTGCATTTGTAACCTTAACTTGTTACAATATTATATATCACATATATAATATATTTTGTAACAAAATAAAATAATACAATTAACATATATCGCATATATATCAATGTATTACCCGAGTGAGAAAAAGAATCTTTTAGTGAGCTTATGTTAGTTAATGTAATTTAATATATCAAATATATAATTATACATTAAATTATCGAATCAACACTTGATCCGATAATCCGGCTATTTCACAAATAACGACTAATATAATCTAAATCAGTTCATCGAATCAACACTTGATCCGATGACCCGGCTATATTTCATATACCCGGCCGATAACTGATATCGCGAGAATCTAATAAGGTATCACATACACATATTGTTCTCGGTCCCGCACATATCATATATGTCCTCCTACTCCGTTTTGCCTGAGCCAGGAAACCTCTGTGTAAGACTCTAAAGAATCGTCAATACGCCGGCAGTAGGTAATGATCATATCAAACACCCACAAGCTGCAAGCGGTCAGCTAAACGTAACAGCCACCCAGGTATTGAGCAATCAGAAGATCAACAAGCAAGCTTGCACATTCTCCCGTGAATCCAACCAGTAACACTCCCGTACAGTCCGGTCTCTTCGTCTGATATGTCGCATATCTCGCCTAGGGGTGGTAAACGTCAGACCCCATTAGCTTGATAAGTCGTGTCGATATAAGGTCCATAACAGTTCAAGAAACTAATGATAACACTTACCAGTAAATCTCAGCAACCCTGGCCAGGGATTTCCAGTTATAGCCAATCGAACACAGCGCAACATCAACTCCCTATACCGGGAGAGACGAAACCCCTCCTATCGCTCATTGCCTCCATGTGATTCGGGACTGTACCCGAAAGCCACCTTTTTGCACGCCCTCTTGGACGTGGTATGATGGAAATCAAAGCATAGTTGGAATCACACAAAACTCTATGACGATCTCGGGTCTTTAGACTAACCTGTACCAGTGTCACCAGAGAAATGCCATCTGACGTGAGGTATAATACCATCTGGTAGTTCTCGGCGAGTCCGTCCAGTGTACCCAGTCTCCACTGAGCACCCGTATACCTTCTCTGATGTCAAACACCAATGGATATGGGATCATCCATCGCCCATCATATGGGTCAAGAAGCGCATACGCTAGTCTACTCTGGAGTATCGATGCCCTGTCTCGGTACTCCTACGACTAGGAACATTTGAAGGATGCACTTGGCGACTACACTTTCCCCACTAGTATGATCTGCATCATAGTCCTGGTAGTCAAGTACTCATCCTAAGGGCTTTATCAACATGCGACATAGAGACAATCAGAGTACATGTTAAGATAAAGAGTAACCAGATAGCATACTATCATGTCGAGCAAGAAAGTCCTCCCTATATATGTCCAAGTATCCACTACAATATACAACGTATGTACAGTAATGGCCTATATGGCATACATATAACTAACAATCTCCCACTTGCACTAGGGCCATTTGTTGTAGTATCTCATACCCAAGAATAAGTTGTGGTTGAAGTATCTCATACTCAACCATCCCATAAAAGTCTCTTCTGGGAAATAGGCCTTTGTGAGTGGATCCGCGCTGTTGTCCTCTGTGTCTACTCTCCTAACCTTGATCTCCCTGGAGATCATCCATCTTTATGATCAGACGATGCTTCCTAAAAATATGTCTGGATCTCTGATGGGACGGGGTTTCCTAGGCTTTAGCCACAACTCCATTGTCACACAATGGCAGGAACGAAGTTCGTCTCATGAACTTATATATATATATATATATATATATATATATATACACACACAGACTGTCTCTTTGGTAGCATCCTTGGTAACGATGTATCTTGCCTTTAATCGTCTAGTAAGTCACAGTATCCAGCTTGGAACTCTTCCAACATGCATCCCTCCATTGAGGGTAAAGACAATGCCTGCGACTGACATTCAGTCGTCCTTATCACCCTGGAACCATTCCAGTGATTCTCCCCAGGATCGATTGATACCATCTTTCTACAACTAGTGAGAATCCTAACATCCAATTAGATCTATCCCATAGATTCATAACTCAGGATTTAGGAGGTATCATCTTGATCCTATATAAAGAATCTTTGTGAGCGTAGCATAGGAAACTCCTTCCCTATCAAGAGTATGTCATCCACGTACTCTACGAGGATCACCATCATACTCTCTACTACCTTTTTGTATACAAGGTTCATCTACCATTTGGATGAAGTCAAACTCTTTGACTACCACATCAAAACAGACGTTCCAACTCCGCGATGCCTGATTTATCACATAAAACATCTTGCACACGTTTCCGCTGATCCCACTGCCTACGAAGCCCTCTGGCTGTGTACTTATAGACGCTCTCTTCCAAATCATCATTTAGAAAAGCAGTCATGACACCCAACCGCCAGATATCGTAGCCATGGTATGTAGCTGTGGCAAGTAGGATCTGGATGGACTTAAGCATAGATTTGAAAGTCTCAACTTTTCCATGTACACCAAGTAATCTTCTTAAGATATACATGCTCCTGATGGGGATTTAACCCTTCAGATAAAGCAACCAAAATCCATACTTTGTTGGTGTATAAGGATTCCATCTCAAATCACTAAGCATCCAGCCATTCTCACAGAGTCCCTACTCCTGATGGCCTGCTCGAAACTAGTTAGGTCATCATCTCATGATGCAAGCCTCTCTCCTACTGTCATAGAGAAACTGAAGTATCTCTCAGGTGGATGAGGAACCCTACCAGATTGGCGGAGAGGCTGAGGTTCGTTGGAAACTATTGAATCCTCCGGGTTTACCAAATCATCAGCTGCATTTTGTATAGCTGGAACTCCTTCCAATTCTACCTCATGACCACTAATTTCTTCACAAGAAATTCCCTTTTTCTCAAAAAGTGGTATGCCGAGAAATAAAACATCTTTTGTTCCTCGGTGTGGTAGAAGATATTCCATTGTGAATGCTTGGGATATCCAACAAACTTCCACAGAACCGACCTTTCCTTGAGCTTGTCCGGATTTTGCTTTTGACATAGGCCGGACAACCCCAAATCTTAACTTCCTTAAGAGATGGGCTCTTCCCATACCATATCACATATGGAGTGGTAGACATTTGATTTGGTTGGAACCCTATTCAATAGGTATGCAACTTCTCAAGTGCATAACCCCAAAAGAAAATAGGTTACTCAGTAGTACTCATCATAGAGCACACCATATCACATAGGGTGTGATTGCTCCGCCCCGATACACCGACGTGCTGTGGTGTATGCAGAGGAGTAATGCTGAGAGAGAATCTCATTCCCCTTTAGAATAGTCCAGGAATTCCGTGCTCAAGTATTCTCCTCCTTAATCTCATCAAAGGACATAATACTTATACCCATTTTTTGTTCTCTACTTCTAACTTATATTCATTGAATTTCTTAAAAGTTCCAGACTTGTGTTTCAACAGGAACATATGTCCGGATCTTGAGAGATAATCGGTGAATGTAATGAAGTACAAAGAACCGGTCTTGGCATTTGTAGACAGGGGACCTTCATACATCAGCATGTATCAATCCCAAGAGTTCACTAACTCTTTCTCTGTTTCCAATAAACGGAGCTGTGGTCATCTTATCTTTGTGACATGACTGGCAGTTTTACAAGATGTAAATCCAAACTAATTTAAATATGCATCTTTATGTAACTTCAGCTAGTCGGGTCGCATTGATATGACCTAGTCTACAATGCCTCAAGAAGGACTCGTTCATTTCTAAACTCTTCCTCTTGTGTGTGTTCTGTACGTTAAGAACTGTGGTTTGATTTAGAACGTCTATACTTTTAGATAACGTACCTGAACCGATCAACTCTTGATATAGGAAATGTTCAAAACATTATCCAACTATACAAAATTATATCCTTCTTTACTAATAAAGAGACTGATATGATGTTGTATATCAGGTTCGGTATCTAATAACATTCGTTCAGAATCAATGTATTTTGGTAACACAAGGTGATAACTGCCAACAGACTTAGTTGCAACACTTGCATCATTTCCAACTTTTGAAACTTATCACCCGTTCTCAGTTCTCTACCTATCTGTAGCCCATGTAACAAATTACATTTGCGGGATCCTGATCCGGTATCTCATACCCAGGACGTAAAGGATACTGAGAAACGGTTCTCGGTAATGAACACACCCGAAGAAGATGCATCAACATGCACTTTCTTCGTTTGGGTAGCACGGGAATTCTGGTAATCCCCTATTTCCTGCTCTGTCTTATAACAATTATAAGTTGGAGCGGGACCAACGTTCATTAGCGCAGTATAACAAGCGGGTTCGTTCAATACATCTATTTTATTATCTTAATTAAGGCATGACATGGTCGCTACCTGGAGAGAGAGAGAGAAGAAAACACTCAGCGTGCGCTTTTACAAGATTAGATTGGTTATCAATTTATCTAATCAGGATGGCTCCTACTGTTTTAGTCAAATCTTCCTTCAAACCCTAAAAGTAAAGACTAGCCGGGATTAATTACACTCTACAAGTTCGCCAATCTTTCAGCCAGGCCAGTGCCGGTACTTTGAGGGAGGTTCCCCGTGCTTTCGCACGGACCTAATTAAAATAAACCTTGTTTTCCCATGGGCGTAACCCTGTTAACACCTTTCTAGACACCTACTTGATCTGCTAATTGTAATGTGTAAAAGTCTCCGAGGGGTAACTCTTACTCGCAGTGGGTATCGGGATCCAACTATCTCATAGAAGGTATGCAATCTCATTGCGAATTTCAACACTTGAAATTCCCAATAATATTTTACCCCTAACCTCATATGACCTTGACAAGGCCAACAAACCATAGGATGCTAGTCAAGTTCAACCCGTCATTTCCTGATTGAATTAAACCCACCCGCACGACTCTTGACAAAAGCCAACAAAGTCGCACGACTACCCTAAATCAATCACATCATATGTTTATACAGATAAGCAGTAATCAGCTACCGCACACTACACCTTGACAAAGGCCAACAAACGCAGCATGAATACTAAATACTAGTTATCTGAAATGACGGAGGGCTACGACAGGTTTTTAAAAAAACCCTTTGCGTAATGAACTTGATATCGTTGTAGAATTGAGTGATTTTAAATGAAATGTTTTTTTAGGCCATTTCTAGTTTTGCTAAAGAGGTCACTCCCGGTGAAGGGATCGTCGGCTCTTTCCTCATCGAATAAGGTGCAGGATATTTCACAAATATCACTATGCAAAGCAAAAACTATAAAAACAATCAAAAGAAAAACCGAGTTTGTAGCATCTGCTAGTTTCGCTAAAGAGGTCACTCCCGGTGAAGGGATCTCGACTCTTTCCTTATCGAATAAGGTGTTGGATGTTCTACAAGGAACACCGCTATGCAAAGCAAGAAATAGAGCTACCAGTTTTTGAGACAATTTTCTACAACATCTTTAGGTTTCTTTTAGTTTCATTAATGTCATTAATGAAGTCCCATTTTATTATGCTTCACAAGCATCACATTTGAAACGAAATCAGCAATATAACATATATCTCATATATATAATATAAACATTCGTCTCAGGCAGTAATATGATCTCATCACAGAACATTGCAGTAGAAGATAACATATGAAATATTGGATATACTAGGATGTCCGTGTTTTTAATGCAAGCCTGCATAATACACGGATTCCACGGTCGCAATGAATAGCCAAACCCACATCCCTAGACCCCTACGAGAGCGGCAAGCAACACTGCCAATTCTAGGGTTAGGAGACCCGGTCTCGACTCGTCGAGATGATCTCCCACTGGACCCTAGAACCCGGTTACTTATGCTCCCCGCCTTGGGTCTACCTAATGCGGAAAAGTAAATAATATACAATGGTGACATCATCCTTATCCCAGAAGTGCCCTAATAAAAGAATATTACATACAAATGAATTTTACATGAATGAAAAAGAAAAACTCCCATCTCATATAAAACCCCCGGCTATTCAAAACACGACGATCCAATATAACATATCACAGCAACACATAATATCACATATCATCAACGTAAGTAAATATGCGTATCCCAATTGTCGTTGATGTATAGCAACGAAACCGGCGATACACCACATTTTACACTTACGGTCGCAGAAAAGAAAGTGTAAAACTACAACAGTTGGAATCCGCAACGTCCTCAGACATCTCATGCCTAACCAAATGAATTCCTTAGACATCGCATGCCTAACAATTATAAACCCCGCATTTTAGTCTCAATCTCGAAAACACTTTTCAATATCAAATCGGGCAATTCAACAAGATTCCCGACATTCTGATCGAATGCTCGTCGCAAACTTTAGTAGACGGCCGCACCACCGGATGCCGTCGATGAAGTACACTAAGGCGGAACACCGCTGCCGCGAGCACCCGAACGGATGCTTTTGGCGATGGGGCTCTCCTACAGTCACTTGGTCGGGGCTATGAGGCGTGGCTATCTATTAAGTTTACCCGGCGAGTATCCGTGTACGCTACGTGATTGCGACGGACTTTTGATCACATCAAAATCCCGTGACAACCGATCAAATGAGACTAAACAGCTAAATTTACAACATTCAAATTAGTTATCTCATAACTACTTGTGGATTCCAAATATTGTATCACATTCCAGATAAATAGACAATGTTAAACTTTCCGATCGAATAAACAAACACCCAAGATTTCCTAAATAGCTCAACACTTGAGCGGAGTTCAAAAAAGTATCCATCACATGCCACAGTACCAATGGTCCAGCCATAGAAGGGTCAAACCAACGTCTCACATGTGGCAACGCCGTACTGTCCCAAACCCTAAGGTTTAGAGGCGGTTCAGACGGTCACATAATTAAGTTAAGGTATGTGTTCTTCTAGAGGGTCAACCGCGTTACTTGCACGACTTAGAACGTTCTTTAACTAAGGAAAAATCCAACACTTGGAAATTTTCCGGCAGGGGAAAAAGTGAGTTATTGATATCCGTTCGAACTTTTTAACACGTTCTAAATTACCCGGAAAAACTTATACGAAGTTAAACTTTCCAATCGAATCAACGAGTTCCCAATAATTCCCAGAAGTCTCAACACATGAGTAGAATTAAAAATTCCCAGAACTATGAAAAAGGGCCCAAGAATAAATACTTGAAAAACCAGACACCAATTCAAAATTTTGGCCGCGGAACCGCCGCCAAAGCCGAGGTTTGGCCGCGGTTCCGCGGTCTGGTAAACGAATTGGTGGTCCATACTTCACAGTATTCCTTAGATTTCCATGCATGATTTTCTGAGTATTTTTAATATGAAAAATGTCAACTTTTGAAAAAAATTCCAGAAACTAGGTTTTATCGGGTATTCGGAATTCGATCGGATTTTAAACTTCGCCTAGACTTCGTCTAAAGCTCTAGCTTGGCTCTAATACCACTGCAGGGTTACTAGGCACTCTCACAAGGTTTTACAAGGTATCAACCATGCCCGATTTAAATTTTAGACATGCCGAACAACCCTAACCAAGATCTTATACTAGAGATTAGGCGAAACAAATCAAGTAAACAACTTTACTTCTAAGAGTTTGGGATTACAACCTTTGTAGTACGGTCCTTCACTTCTAAAGCTCCGTGTTGAGGTCCCTTCGCTGCGATCATCGAGTATCCGGACTCTAGAGAGGCTCCACAAAAGAAAGATGCACGCTTGCTTCCGATCTTCGATAACAAAGATGATCTACCTTGACGAAACTCAAACCCAAACTCTTACTTTGCTAATCAAGTATTAGCAAAGCAAACACCCTAATCTAAGTGGATAGAATAGATGAGGATGATGAAGTACGAATTTAGCTCTCATTTATTTTCTTTAACTCGCTCATTTTCATCACTTCATAAAAAGCTAGAAAGCTTTTCATGCAAAGAAGAAGAAGGAAGAAGATGATCCAATCCTTTTGTGATGAATAATGAAATCAAGTTAGGTTAGAAATGCAACCATGGGTTAAGTATGATAACTTAACCCATGTAGAGACTTAACCATGGTGAAGGGTTGGGTTGGGTTAACAAATATCAACCAAAATATCATTAGAAAATATCTTTAGTTTAAAACAAAAGCAAAGCTTCTAGAAGCTTCAAGAAGGTTTAACCCTAATCCAAACCCTAACCATGTTTAAACGCCACAAAACATGTTGCATTTGTAACCTTAACTTGTTATAATATTATATATCGCATGTATAATATATTTTGTAACAAAATAAAATAATACAATTAACCTATATCGCATATATATCAATGTATTAGCCGAGTGAGAAAAAGAATCTTTTAGTGAGCTTATATTAGTTAATGTAATTTAATATATCAAATATATAATTATACATTAAATTATCGAATCAACACTTGATCCGATAATCCGGCTATTTCACAAATAACCGACTAATATAATCTGTATCAGTTCATCGAATCAACACTTGATCCGATGACCCGGCTATATCTCATATACCCGGCCGATAACTCATAACGCGAGAATCTAATACGGTATCACATACACGTATTGTTCTCGGTCCCGCACATATCATATATGTGCTCCTACTCCGTTTTTCCTGAGCCAGGAAACCTCTGTGTATGACTCTAAAGAATCATCAATACGCCGGCAGTAGGTGATGATCATATCAAATATCCACAACCTGCAAGTGGTCAGCTAAACGTAACAGCCACCCAGGTATTGAGCAATCAGAAGATCAACAAGCAAGCCTGTACATTCTCCCGTGAATCCAACCAGTAACACTCCCGTACAGTCCGGTCTCTTCGTCTGATATGTCGCATATCTCGCCTAGGGGTGGTAAACGTCAGACCCCATTAGCTTGATAAGTCGTGTCGATATGAGGTCCATAACAGTTCAAGAAACTACTGATAACACTTACCAGTAAATATCAGCAACCCTGGCCAGGGATTTCTAGTTATAGCCAATCCAACACAGCGCAACATCAACTCCCTATACCGGGAGAGACGAAACCCCTCCTATCGCTCATTGCCTCCATGTGATTTGGGACTGTACCCAAAAGCCACCTTTTTGCACACCCTCTTGGACGTGGTATGATGGAAATCAAAGCACAGTGGGAATTACACAAGACTCTATGACGATCTCAGGTCTACAGACAAACATGTACCAGTGTCACCAGAGAACCGCCATCTGACGTGAGGTATAATACCATCTGGGAGTTCTCGGCAAGTCCGTCCAGTGTACCCAGTCTCCACTAAGCACCCGTATACCTTCTCTGATGTCAAACACCAATGGATATGGGATCATCCATCACCCATCATATGGGTCAAGAAGCACATACGCTAGTCTACTCTGGAGTGTCGATGCCCTGTCTCGGTACTCCTACGACTAGGAACATTTGAAGGATGTACTTGGCGACTACACTGTCCCTACTAGTATGATATGCATCATAGTCCTGGTAGTCAAGTACTCATCATAAGGGCTTTATCAACATGCGACATAGAGACAATCAGAGTACATGTTAAGATAAAGAGTAACCAGATATCATACTATCATGTCGAGCAAGAAAGTCCTCCCTATATATGTCCAAGCATCCACTACAATATACAACGTATGTACAGTAATGGCCTCTACGGCATACATATAACTAACAATGTACCGGACCAGACGTAGCTTACGCACTTGGTGATGTAAGCAGGTATCAGTCAAACCCAGGTGAGAAACATGTGGGATATAATGCCCTCAAGGCTATTATTGTGATTGCAGGCATACGATTATGATAATTGAGGAAGGACCTATTCAGGTAAAACAATCTTAGTTGAAATGATAGTATGTTATCTGGTTTGTCTTTATCATTGATGTATACACGTTTTACTTATTATTGCTAATATATAATGATGAAGCATGTA
Source organism: Agapanthus africanus (assembly GCA_030015575.1). NCBI lineage: Eukaryota > Viridiplantae > Streptophyta > Magnoliopsida > Asparagales > Amaryllidaceae > Agapanthus > Agapanthus africanus. Next base: position 201,346,114 of record CM057341.1, read on the forward strand.
GGATTCTTACTTGACTACCAGCATTATGATGGAGTTCATATATATGAGAGCTCGGTAGTTTATAAGCACATCCTTAAATGTCCCAGTCATGGGAGTATCGAGACTGGGCATCGATATTCCGGAGTAGACTAGTGTATACGTTTCGAGACCCCGACGAGGGGCGGTAGCCGGTCTTACAAGCCATTGGCGTTATGCCATCTAAGATAGTTTACAGGTGCTCACGGGAGGTGAGTACACTGGACGGACTCGCCGATAACTTCTAGATGGTATTATATCTATCGTCCGATGGAAGTTCTCGAGTGGCATTAGTACATCTTAGTCTTTGGACCTGAGATTGTCATTTTTCTCGTGTGAGTTCCCACTTTACTTTGATTACTACCCTACCACGGCTCAAAGGAGTCATGCAAATAGGTTTTAGTTGGGTACAGTCCCGAGCCACATAGAGACAGTGAGCGTCGGGGATTCGTCTCTCCTGATATTAGGAGTTGATGCCGCGTTGTGTTCAGTTGGCTATCACCTTAAATCCGTAGCCATGTTGGATGAGATTTACTGATATGAGTTCAGTAGTTTCTCGGTTGGTGATGAAATTGACTCCGACACGACTTATCGGGTTATTAGGGGTCTGACGTTTTCACCCCCTAGACCCGGTATACGATACTCTCAGATGAAGAGACTGGACTAAATGAAGATTGTCACATTTAGGTTCGTAGGGTACGGACGGACTTGATTGTCGATCTCTCTTTCGACAGATACCTTGGCAGCCATTACGTACAGGTAGTGCCGCTGACATATTTGTGGTTTTTGGATTTATCCAGTAAATCACTGCCAGCGTATTGTCGAGTCTTTAGAGTCCCACACAGAAGGTTTTCCCGGTTCAGGCGATATAATGTAGATGATGTATGTTGGTGCATAAAAGGTGTCCGATTAAATACGTGTACAGGCTACACGGACTTTAATCGAACGGTTGATAATACTAGCGGCTTAGGATCGAGCCAGATTATTAAATCAGGTTTTAATTTAATAATTTATATATATTTATAATATGTATATTCTAGTATTATTGTTCAATATTCATTTTCTCTCTCTTAGCTAGTCGTATTTTTGTACGAATACGCGTATATGTATTTCGATACGTATATCGGGTTGTATTCTATATTTATACGGAATTTGTTCTAGGAGATGGACACTTCATTTATTGATTTTTCTTTTATAGAAAATCAAAAATAAGGTGGAGGATGAAGAAGTATGGTGTAGAAAGGTATGGCCTTGCTTTTAAAAATTGATAAAATCATTTATGGTTAATATTTTTCTATGGTTGCAAAATTATGAGCCATTATTCTTTCTACACTTGTGTTTTTCTTCTTCTTCACCTCCTCCTTCTTCTAGGTAGCTCACTTAAGCTTAGAAAAGATAGAAAAAGATAGTGAGAATATTCATACATCCCCACTCTCCATTCGTAGCAAGCTTAGAGCATCGGTCGCTTCACTAGGTGAAGCTAGAGCTTAGATCGGTTTCCCTCAGGTGCATCGTCTTCGGCAAGGGCGGTCGCCACTCAAGCATGATCCGGACAGTATACAAGGATCTTGGAGGGTTCTTCCACGACTGGGTGGACACGCGTCGAAGGTAGTATTCCGTATCTTTGCATGCTTGGTTTGCTAGTTTAGGAGTTTGGATCGATTCTAGGTTCGAGGTTTCTTCATGTTTGCTTGAAATTTTTGTTCGCCATTCATGCCTTCGCTATGCCGCAGGTACTGGGGAACCCAATAGTGGTATCAGAGACTCCCTGTTCCCTGATTAAAAAATCAAGAGAAGCTTCAAAAGAGGCATCACGTGCTCACACGTGACCAGTTGTCGCGTGTTGGCATGTGACGCTTAAAGCAGCGGCAAAAGGCACATTCATCCCATGATTAACAATCAAGGAAAAGCTCCAGAAGAGGCATCACGTGCTCACACGTGACCAATAGTCACGTGTTGGCACGTGATGGTTAAGCAGCGACCAGAGAACATAGCGCAGAAGAAGAGAAGCCCATTCCAGGGGTCACATAGCTGGGTTGAAGCTCAAACCAAACAACGACATGGTAAACCAAGCTATTGGCGTGCCTACTCGTGACCAGGGGTCACGTGCTTACACGTGACCAGGGGTCACGTGGCCACACGTGACCGGCTTTAAAAGCCTTATTCTTTAACAGAATTAAATTCTGAAGAAAGATATTTCAAATCTTTCCAAAATGAAGAGGGATTATCTAAAACCGTTGGATTAAAAATCTAAAGGTGATTAAATATCACCAATTTATGGAAAAATCTTGGACTTGGAAAGATTTCCCCCCTAAATCTAACCGAGATAACAAAGGGATATCTTTGGATTTAAAATCCAATGGTGAATAAAATTCACTTAACAATCTAAAGCCCCGGATTAATGATTAATACAAATCAAATCTCTCAACGTACAAATCAAATCTCTCAATAAGAGATTTACTAAGCAGATTGATTCTCTTCCTTCTCCTATAAATAGGAGCCAAGAAAATAAGAGGGGGACCTTTGGATCTTTTTCTTTTGATACATATAGAGAGAGAGAGAGCGCCTTCGATTCTCTGCAAAAGGAAAACCTTAGGTAAGAAAAGAAAAGGGAGGCTTCAAAGGAGAATTAAATTCTCAAAAGAGTTTAACTCTTATATAAAGAAAAGAACTTAGTTCTTTCTCTGGTTGAGGATCTGCAAAGTGCACATCTCCCCATGAATTGAGAATTTAATTCTCATTGGGTTGAGATCCTGCCATGCAGATCTAAAACACAGAGGAGGAACTGGGTTTAGAGAATTTAATTCTCACAAAATGATAGGAATTCAATTCCTTTGAGATAAAGTTAGGGTTTAACCCTATGTTATAGGAATTCAATTCCTTCAAAATAAACAGAACCAGGGTGTAACCCTAATCGAGAACATAATTTTCCCAAACTCACAGGAATTTAATTCCCTTAAGAAAAGAAATTAGGGTTTAACCCTATTTAAGAATATAATTCTCCAGAAGAAAACAGGAATTTAATTCCTCTAAAGTTTAGGGTTTAACCCTATGAAGAAATTAATCCTTAAAAAGATGAACAGATCTTTAAAACATGCAGAGTCACGTGCTACCACGTGACCCCTGCAAAGATCCACAGAAAATAACTCTGAAGTAAACACCTCACGTGTTACCACGTGACTCCTGCGAAAATCTATAAAAGAGAACTTTAAGGCAATGCCTCATGTGCCCCATGTGATCTCTAAAGCACACAAAATAAAAAGAAACAGAAAAGAGCACTAGGGCGCCCTCACGTGTCGACACGTGACCCCTAATGAACATTCTAACAGATCATAGCGGAAGCCCCCATCACGTGCCCACACGTGATGGCTTTCAGAAATAAAAGTGTTAGATACTTATCTATAGAACAAAATAAAGAGAAGAAGGGCGCTCTCACGTGTTACCACTTGACCCTTCTTGCCTTAGTGTTAAACACTAATTTGGAATCTTTATTTCCAGTGTTTAATACTGATTTGCTTAGTGTTTAACACTAATTAGAAAACTCTGTTCCCAGTGTTCAACACTGATTATCTTTTAGTGTTTAACACTAACTTGTCAATCTTATTCCCAGTGTTCAACACTGTTGGTCTCTAGTGTTTAACACTAGCTTTAGCCCAATTGGCTAAGTTTCCAGAGGCAAAGCCTCTCTTTTAATGAACCAACAGAGGGCCAATATCCCAAACATGATTGGACTTAGCGCAAGCTGGCCATAAGTCCTCAATTCAAACTCAACTGGGCAAATGGGCTCATAATATAATAATTGATCTTAGTTTCCAAATTGGACTGCAGATCACTTAATCTACCTTGGTTTAAGGGTACATCTCTTCACTCCTTTGATACTTGTCGTTGTAATTCCTCAACGTCTTCAAAGAGGTGACGGGTCCCGATAACCACATACATTTCACGGACTGTGGGGTCATTAAACTCATGGACTATGAGGTCCTTAACATCGACCGGGATGTCTTAAAACTAACGCCGGACTGTGGGGTCCTTAAACTCATGGACTATGATGTCCTTAACCTTGACCGGAACGTCTTAAAACTAACAACGGACTATGACGTCCTTAACCTTGACCGTGATGTCTTAAAACTAACATCGGACCGTGGAGTCCTTAAATCCACGGATTACAACGTCCTTAACCTTGACCGCAACGTCTTAAAACTAACATTGGACCGCAATGACCTTAAACTACCTATTGACCACAATGTCACTAAACTAAACAACAGGGCTCCCCTAATCGCTCTCTTGTCGGATCTAAACGATCCCATTAAGTTGATCTTAGTCTAAAACTAGACCAACGTATCCTTAACAAACGTTTAAGTTGATCTTAGTCTCAAACGAGGCCGACGTATCCTTAAACACAACCCCCAAACCCAAATCTAAGAAAGATACGGATTTAGACTAGTCCATGCCCTACGGGCGACGACATAACTCAGTCTCCGTATACAATCCACGGGCAACCAAACACAAATCAAACACACACGACACGAAGTGACTATCTGGAGAAGGAGAAAGTTGTTACCGCAATGCGGTAGCGTAATTAACAGCAGGGGCTTGCGCCTGCAGGAAGAGCATCCCCACAATCAAAAACCCCTCAAGCGAGAGGGAATCTGACGAAGTCTGCTACATCGGCCGCATCCGTTTAAACCTTCGATACATGGTGCCATAAATCAACTTAGCATCTTCGGAGAGGTGGACGGATAGCACCAATTAGCATCTGCCCCGAATTTCAGGCAAGACGTCTGTCGCGCCGTCTTTCGGAGGGGAACAGATTCTGGCACTCCCGGTGGGACCTTTTCCACTTTCCACTCCACACTTCGTGTGTCGTGATTCGTGAACCAATCGCGGTTTGCTAATGGTTTCCTTTGGGTTTCGAAGTACTAAGACTTGGTGTTTCGTTTACTGCAGAAAGCAAAAGGATCAATGGCTGGCAACTGCTTGAACTGCTCCAACTGCAAATACAACCGACACTCCGCCTCACCTGTAGGTGTAGCGTATGGACCGCAGGCTGCTTCCCTGTTCACTATGCCTGTGGAGAAAGTGACTCAAGCTACCACCGGTCTTTTCTTCGGGACCACGCTCCCACCTGTGAACATTAACATCCCAGTGCCCGTACCGGAAGCTTCAAAGAAGTCGGTCTTTGATCGACTTGCTACTCCTACGGCCCCTCTCAACGGGTCGTCCAACTCCTCGGTCTTCACCAGACTGAGCCTAAACTCCAAAGGGCCCGCCAAAAAGCCCATGATACCTGAGGTGGCCATCCCGAAGAAGACAACTGCTCCCGAAGTCGTCAAGGCGGCTTCTCCTCCCATGGGGTCGGTCTTCGCGAGACTGACTACCCCCGTTCCCGCTCCCGCTCAGAAATCTGTTTTTGACCGGATGGACGTAGCTTCTCAACGAACGTCAGTCTTCAAGAGGCTGACACCGGCAGCAGCCCCTACCCAGGACAGGGGCAAGACGAAGCCGTCAATGAATCAATCCCAACAACCCGTCATGCCCGACGTCGCCACTGGCGCCGGATAAGGAAGACTGGGGGCAACTCCCCCTCTGGGCTAACTCCACCAGCTCCAACGGTGGAAATTGAGGCTGCTGTTCCAACCGGGAACAGCTTCGAGCTGCTAAATAGGGTACACAGAAATTCGCCAACTGCGGTTCCCAAAAGATCCCCTCCGCCTGCGGAGAATGTTATAGAAACAAAGCCGAAGCAGCCTCCTCAACGGCTGTCCTCCAAAATTTATAAAGTCTGGCGGAAGGTTCAAGACTCGGTAATTGACCAAGATCACTCTCGTCAACAGAAAAAGCCGAAAGTTCAAGAAGAAAAGAACCGTCACGTCAAACAACAAAGGACGACAACCGCTTGGGTGCCCGCTGCAACGGCTCCCTCCATCTCGACTACTCAAAAGAGAAGAATGCCGGAGAAAGTCCCCACTCCTGCAGCAAATGTCAAGGACAATAAGCCTAAACGCCCTAAGTCTGGGGGCATGATGGTGTATACGGTATACATGGCGCTGGGAAAAGAAGACAGCCATGCATCCACAGGTCATAGACCGATTACACGGTCAGTGACCAAAGCTCAGGAGCAACAACAGAAGCTCCAAGAAATGATGAACGCGATGGCCGCACTCACTGGGCCGAAAGAAAGCCCCGAAGCGCCATCTGATCAACGCCAGGAGCAAGAAACTGACGCTGAATTCCTTCGCAGGATATTGGAGAAGAAGGATAAAGAGGCTGCCGAACAAGCAGCCAATATACAACGAATGGCCCTCCTGTTCCAGGACATGGTGGGAATGATGATCCAACAATATTCTCCTGCTGAAGATCCTCCAATCGTTCTTGAAGACGACAGGGGAGAAACATCAAATCCTCCACCCGCTCTGTCAACAGCCAAGGAGGAGACAATCTCCAAAGCTGACCTAGACGAATATATAGCTCAGCAGATACGGGTTCACCGGGCGACTGAGGCAGCTGGTCAAGTTGTCAGAACAGGGCGACCATATCCGAGCCGGTATGATCAGATCAAGTACCCGCCGGGCTATACAATACCGAAATTTCATGTCTATAAGGGGACAGGCAATCCCCATCAACATGTGGCCCAGTTCAGGGCGCTTTGTGGCAACACTGGCGGCGATGATAAGCTCTTGCTTCGCCAATTCGTCGGCAGCTTGTCAGAAATAGCGTTCGAATGGTATTCTGAACTCCCGAACGATTCCGTCAAGACGTTCGCTGAAATGGAGTTGCTATTCACTCAGCGATTCGCGAGCGCCAGCGAACGCACTCCGATAACGGCATTGATTAATGCTAGGGTGAAACCAGGCGAGACGTGGGTCCAGTACGCTATACGCTGGCGAAACTTATGGTCGAAATGCGAACAACGCATTGAGGAAGCGCCCGCGGTGGGCATGTTCGTGGGTACCCTAGATCCTCATGCAACTATCTCACAATTCATGAAGTTCTTTAAGCCAACCACGTTCCAGGCTTTGATCGACAAGTTGGCCCAGATGGGTCACAGACCGCCTCCCCCGAAGCCGGAACCTCGGAATGACAATGGTAAAGGGAAGGCAACCTTCGTTGCGAACGCTCAGCAGCAACCCAGTGCCCCAAAGCTGGCGGATCAACTGGAAGAAAGACGGCGGTATTACAATGAGAAAATGAAGCGCCCCTACTTATTCCCGCGGGATAAGGCGAAGAGGTTATTTGAGCTGGCAATACGCAACAGGCTTATCAACTTGCCAAACCCAAGGCGACCGCCGCAATCCAGTGAGGTGAATAACCCCAACTACTGCCCTTACCATCAAACAGTAAGCCATCCGATTGAGGATTGCTTCGTCTTCAAAGGATGGATTGAAGATCAATACCTACAGGGCAAGTTTGCGCTATCCGAGAAGTGGAAGGTGAATCCGCCACAACCTCACACTCCCAAGAAGACGGACACACCAGGGGCAACTTGTTCTTTCATTGAAGAAGCTCCATGGGAAATCGTGCTTACAGCAAAAACCAAAAGAATGCTGAATGAGCTCCAGACATGCCCGGCGGTCAGGTGGAAGAACCCGCTGGAACCCCAGATCATTGAAAGGATGCTGAAGCCGCACCCAACTCCGAAGATCAGTAATGATACCCCGAGCACTCACAACCAGCCGTCGAAATCTTCAAAGAAAAAGAAGAAGAAATCTAATAAGCCCGTGAAGCCTGGTGTCAAGCGCACAGGCTTGCAGAAACAGATCGACGCGCTGGAAGAGTATAATCAAAAAGCACGGACTCCCATCACACTCCAAGAGTTTCTCAACCACGTCTTCCAAGAGGAAGATGAGGGGGAGAGTTCGTCGGATGAATCCGGGGGATACGTGGCAAGTTGTAATGTGATCTCCCACTCGTTTACCGACGATGAAAAAACTCCTGGCACTAAGAAACTAGGGGCAGATCCTGAACCGGAGCTTGTGTGGCCAACAGACGAAATGATCGACGCCTTTCTAGACGAGATTCGTTTGAAAAGTAAAGCCGACCAGGAGCGTGAGACGACCGCATCAGAAGGAGCCAAACGCAGGCGATTAAACAAAAGAGTTGAGGTACTCCCGCCAAATCGAAAGGCATCCGACATGGATAAAAACATATTCAAGATGAGGAAAAGGTTTGCCAGAGCCATGTCAATGGGAATGAAACTACTACCCTCGGAAGTAAACACGCTCGATGGGGCGGAGAGGCACCCTAATTACTGCTCATATCATCGGAAGATTTCACACCCCATTGAGGAGTGCGACGTTTTTAAGACATGGTGGCAGGGATATGTTGCTCATCGGCAACATTTTAAGCGAATGAAACGTAGAACTCGTCAGGAGCAGAGAAGTACAACCGAAGGACACAAAAGAACTACCGGTAACTGTTACACGGTCAATGCCGGGGGATCGCAAGTGCTCACATTCGGGAGAGATTCTGACGAGGAAATGGCTCTTAGCCCCCCTTTAAAGAGTCTACCTCGGGAAAAGAGGAAGAACCAGAAGCCTGCAAAAACATTCAGCTGCGCAATCGCACGCTTCCGGAAAAGAATCTCGGACCCGCAACTAGAAAAGATAAGGGAAAGGAAAAGGCCGCTGAGGATATCACCTTAGATGACCAAGTTATGAAAGAGCTGACTGCCAAGGACCCGCCTAAGAAGAGTAGGGTAGACTACAACATCCTAGCGCACCTGAGGAAGCTATCCTCGCAGCTCAGCATTCTCGACGCCCTCCTGTTATCAAAAGAAGCGAGAGATTCATTAATCAAGGCGCTACAAGAGCCCGAACAATTCCAAGCCTTCCTCGCCGAAGAAAGGATGAAGGATGAACTGGAAGAAGTACACACATCCGATGTCACGTTCGGTGATGAGGACCTTCTCCTTGGGACGTGCGACCACAACCGTCCCCTCTATGTCTCAGGATACTGCCACGATATAAAGATAGGCAAAATCCTGGTCGACAATGGGTCTTCCGTTAATCTCCTCAACGTGTGGGTGTTAAAGGAAATTTGCATGAGCGTCCAGCACCTTGCTCGGGACAAGATCACCATCTCCGGGTTCGACTCCCAATCATCAAGAACTCTTGGGTCTGTGATATTGATGCTACGCTTTAGGCTACTCGTCATGAACATTAAGTTTCATGTCATAGATGCCAAGACATGTTATAATGCTCTGCTCGGCCGGCCTTGGTTACACGAGTACAACATCATCCCTTCTATGTAACATCAGTGTATGAAGTATTTCAAGGATGTTCTCGAGTATACCGTAACAGGAGAGCTGAACCCATTCTCCGTGAACGAAGTCCGCAAATACGAAGATGCAAAGTACTTTTTGCCAGATTTGGAGGACAACGAGAGGTGTCGCAAACCGGAGAACAAAGCCGCCGCCACCATTCTTATTTTCGGGAGTGACACCGAAGAAGAGGAAGAGATAGTTTACGCTGGGCCGTCTCGACGCAATAACCCGGGACCGTCCGCCCCCATATTGATCTTCGGAAGTGACTCGGAAGATGAGGTTAATGCTGTGTTCTCCAGTCGGCCGTCAATACAAGCATCCCTTGGTGATGATCAGAGTTTGAAAATCACCATGACTCCGCGGGAGCACTACAAAGATCTTGACGCGCTTGAAGCTTACAATGTGCAAGGCCTGCAGACGTTTTACGTCCCTCCCAAACGAAAAGGTGAAAAGGCGATCCTGTTCTACCGGTCCACAGAAAAAAGAGTCGAGAAAGAAATCTGGCACGGCGCGGATTCTACACTCGACAAGCTCCAACCCATCCGACTGCCCAGATATTACATGAACGGACTAAAAAGGTTATTGAAGCACCAAGGGGTACCCTTGAAAAAGACTATTGGACAAACTCGGTTCTACAACAGGATTTGGGATGTCCCTGGGACTCAGCGCAAATTGCCCAACGGGAGAATGGAGACGCTTGGGCTTGGATATGTGAGATCCGGGAAACGGGAACGAGTCCACGGTAGCTACGCCATATATAACTCCGATGAAGAAGAGGGCGCCCTGTCGGGAAATGCCGACCCCTTATCAAAACTAGATCCCGCAATCAAAGTGTCGAGTCCGTCATTTGAAGAACGAATGGACAAGCTTATCAGGAAAGTGGGTCAGAAAGCTCGGGACGACCATAACCGCAAAATGGTCATCTACGAGAAAGCCAGGATGCAACGTCTTCTTCAACAGGCTGCAAAAGACGAAAATGCTCCTCCCTGTCAACCTGCTGTGCAAAAGGCCCGAAGCAAAGGCAGAAATAAGTCAAAGAGCAGGAAAGGGATTCGACAACGACAACGCGGGATCAAAGAGTCATGTGATCGGGAATTGCGCGGTCCGGATTTGTCCCTCATGAAGAAGATGAGTCGAGCGTATTCTTTCCCTCAAGACAAGACGAAGAAGATACTTGACCTCGCTTTAAAACATCGAATGATTACACTTCCGGAGTCTAAGCACCCTGAGCAAGCTAACAAGGTCTCTCATTTAGGTTATTGCTCTTATCACCGAGCCAAAGGATACCCTCTCGAAGACTGCTTCACCTTCAAGAACTAGGTCGAAGATCAATATCAGCAAGGCAGGTTTGCTCTGTCCAACAGCTGGAGGGTAACGCCACCACAAAAACACGAACCCAAAGCCACAAGAGCAGAACCAGATCCACATCGGTCTTGGAAGCGAGTTCGTACTTTTCATATGATAACAATATCAAAAGGAGAGCCCGAGAATATGGATGGCTTTCCCTGGTGCTTCGAAAACAATGACGACGAGGTAATCTCAGAATTTCCACCAGCGCCGAAAGAGCTGGAAGATGGCATACATACTACTGCAGATAACCTCAAGAAGATTGAGTTGGGGATGACGAACGACCCACGACCGACATTCATCAGCGAATTACTATCTGAAGAAAGGGTGGCTGCGTTAAAAGACGTGCTTATGCGGCATAGAGATTGCTTCGCATGGAACTATTCTGAAATGCCAGGACTAGATCCAGAAATTGCTGTGCATAAACTGGCAATATCCCCGGACGTCAAGCCAGTCAAACAGGCGCCGAGAAGAATGCGGCTCGAGCTTGAGATGAGCATCAACGCCGAAGTCAAGAAGCTGATCGACTCTGGGTTTATCCAAGAAGTTCAATATCCTGACTGGATCGCCAACATCGTCCCGGTAATGAAGAAAAATGGGACAGTGTGCATATGCGTGGACTTCCGGGATCTCAATAAAGCCTACCCGAAAGATGATTTCCCAGTGCCAGTCACAGAGCTGATGATAGATAACACGTCCGCTCACGAGGTTCTCTCCTTCATGGACGGCTCATCAGGGTACAATCAGATAAAGATGCTGAAGACCAGAAGCATACCGCTTTTCGGACCCCTCTGGGAATATTCTGCTACAAGGTGATGCCCTTCGGTCTAAAGAACGCCGGTGCCACCTATCAAAGGGCCATGACGAAGATCTTCGATGACCTTATACATGAAATCGTTGAATGCTATATCGACGACCTCGTGGTGAAAAGCAAATCGTACGAAGAGCATTTAGAGCACCTGAAGACCATATTTCAGCGCCTTCGGTAATACAACTTGAAGATGAACCCCCTCAAATGCGCGTTCGGGGTGTCCTCAGGCAAATTCCTAGGATTCATTGTCCGGCACCGGGGCATCGAGATAGATCCGTCGAAGATCAAGGCAATCGTGGAAATGCCACCGCCAAGGACTCCCAAACAATTGCGGTCTCTCCAAGGGAAGCTCGCATACATCCGGCGATTTATAGTCAACCTTTCAAGCAAGTACCGCCCTTAAAGCCACCTGATGAAGAAGGGAACCCCGTTCGTCTGGGACCAAAAATTCCAAAGCCTGCTAGACGAGATCAAGCAATACCTGCAGAGCCCGCCAGTGCTGGCTGCCCCGGTCAAGGGAAAGCCCCTCATTCTTTATACAACCGCCCTCGAAGGTTCCTTAGGCGCATTGTGGGCACAGGAGAACGACCAAGGGAAGGAGAAAGCGCTCTACTATCTGAGTCGAGTTCTACTGGGGGCAGAAAACAATTACTCCCCCATCGAAAAACACTGCATGGCATTGATCTTCGCGATAACAAAGCTCAGGCATTATGCGTTGGCGCATGAAGTCCGTCTCATTTCGAAGGTGGACCCCCTTAAATATTTAATGTCGAAGGCCATATTGACAGGGAGACTCGCTAAATGGGCCCTGCTCTTAATGGAGTTTTCGATAACTTATCAGCCTCTTAAGGCGGTGAAAGGCCAGGCCATCGCCGACTACCTCGCTGAGCATATGATACCTGCCGATTCTCCTCTGAATTGCGAGCTGCCAGACGAACATGCGTTTGATGCGATCGACGGTAGTGATACCCGCTGGGAGCTTTATTTCGATGGAGCATCCTCCATGAAGAAGCGCAAGCAAAGCATCCTTATAATCAAATCAGGGGTAGGCCTCATCTTCGTAACTCCACAAGGAGGGATAATGCGCTTCGCTTTTTCCTTGACAGAGCCGAGGACGAACAATGAGGCCGAATATGAAGCTTTGATAGCAGGCCTCGAGATCGCCATCGACATGGGAATTGAAAACCTCCTCATATACGGAGATTCCCAACTGGTCGTTAGTCAAGTAAACGAAGACTACCAGACATGCAAGCCAGAGCTGGTGAAGTACGGCGAAAGAGTACAGCGACTGCTGACTCAAATCCTCTCCTACACCTTGGAAAGCATATCGAGTGCCGAAAATAGCAAAGCGGATGCATTAGCCAAGCTTGCTAAAGAACTAGCTGACGAGAACCTCGATGATGTAAGAATCGTAGTACAAAGCCGTCGGGTTCTTGCTCCGGCAGAAATATCTCCGGAATCATCCGAGGAAAAGGAAGCGACCGATCAGACGGCCATGCAAATAAAAGACCAAGAAACGGTTGAGGATTGGAGAGAATTCTTCATAGACTACTTCAAATCCCGTCGAACGCCTGAAGATACGTCCTCAAGATATTAGCCCATGAAACGAGCTTTGTCTTTCGCCTTCGTCAACGATACTTTGTACAAGTGGTCATTTGACTCTCTGTGGTTGAGATGCCTGGGACCTGACGAAGCGAAAAGAGTCGTTCATGAAGTTCACGACGGACTTTGCGGTTCTCACCAAGCAGGCCCGAAGATGAAGTTGAAGATTAAACGGATGGGCTATTATTGGCCAACGATGATCCAGGACTGCCTCGAGTATGCGAAACAATGCCACCCGTGCCAAATCCATGGGGACTTTATCCATCAGCACCCAAATCCACTACATCCAACGGTGGCTAGCTGGCCGTTCGAAATGTGGGGGACTGACATAATCGGCCCCATCGAACCAGTATCATCCAGGGGACATCGTTTCATCCTGGCGACGACTGATTACTTCTCCAAATGGGCAGAAGCAGTACCGTTAAGGGAAGTGAAGACGGAAAATATTCTCCATTTCTTCAAGACGTACGTCATCTATCGGTTTGGAACTCCGCGACGGATCATTTCCAATAACGGGCCAGCCTACAGAAGCCATAAGATTAGCCGCTTCGTGCAACAACACAACATAGACTGGAGGTATTCCTCAGTTTATAATCCCCGAGCTAACAGTCTAGCTGAGGCTTTCAACAAAACCTTGACAAAGATCGTGAAGAAGACGGTGTCCCGAAACAAAAAGGACTGGCACGAGAGGCTGCAAGCAGCTCTCTGGGCATATCGAACTACGTTCAAAACGGCCACGAACACAACGCCATACGCGTTGGTATTCGGTACAGAAGCAGTACTCCCCCTCGAGATAGAGTTACCCTCTCTACGAGTGGCGGTCCACTGCGAACTGACGGACGAAGAAAATGCTCACCTTCGGCTTGAGGAGCTTGATGCCCTTGATGAGACCCGGCTCATAGCGCAACAAAATCTGGAGGCTTACAAAGCAAAGATGACGCGCTCATACGAAAAATTGACCAGGCCGAGGACGTTCCGCCAAGGCGAACTCGTGCTAATGGTCAAAAGACCGATGATCCCCAATCGCACCAAACGGGGAAAATTCGAGCCAAACTATGAAGGCCCGTACATCATAGACAAGGTCTACCAGGGTGGAGCGTATCTACTCATGGATATGCACGATGAAAGACCTTTCAGGCCAGTGAACGGTCGCTTCCTGAAGAAATACTACGCTTAACGGGTCAAGGTCTAGGTCAATGATAGATGACAACGACTATGTCCGCTCGCTATCTTCCTAAGCCCGAACTCTAGGTAGTAACCAACATCCTTTACAACGGACCGAAACGTCCTTAAACTAACGGCGGACCGAAACATCCTTAAACTAACGGCGGACCGAAACGTCCTTAAACTAACAACGAACCGAAATGTCCTAAAACTGGTTGTTGACCGAGATGTCGATAAACTACGGTGGATTGCAGTATCTCAAAGCCGATATAAAAAAAACGGTATGTCCATAAGCAAAATGGGCACGGATGAAAACCCGTAAGGGCTCCGTGAGTAAAAACAGCAGGGCTACCGGCGAGTGTTTGTGAAAACCCGAAAGGGCGCAACCTCGTTAAAGGGCACTTGCAGGGTCCTCACGACCTTGTAAGGAGAAATCACCCGCGTGAGATCCTTACGACTCACAAGGGAGCAACACACTTAGGAGTCCTCACGATTCCTAGGGAGAAATTACACTTGCGAGATCCTCACGACTCGTAAGGAGAACTCTCTTATGGGACCCTCATGGCTCATAAGATTTGAAAGTCTTAAGTCACAGAGACCTGAACCTGTGCTTAAGCAACCCCCACAACCTTCAATTTATGCCCTACAAGTGGCTCAATACTGACCCTTGTATACAATCCACGGGCGCGAATAAACGTTTCCCTAACAAAGTCCCATCCGTGACTAGGGATATGTCCATACGGTGAACAGCCCTTGTGAGTCCTCTCGACTTATAAGGAGAAAGCCCTTTTATAAGATCCTTACGACTTATAAGAGACCACGCACTTAGGAATCCTCACGATTCTTAAGGAGAAATTACACCTACGGGATCCTCACGACTCACAGGGAGAAATACCTTCATGAGACCCTTACGGCTCATGAAGTCAAAAGCCTTAGTCGACAGGATCTTAACCCTGTTCGCTAAGCCACCTTTGTTCGATATCGACAGAGGAAAATGATGATTCGCTCCTGGCAATATCCCAGTTGTAGCGGTGCTGATGCCGAAATCGGTGTCTAATCCCGAGCTTGCGGCAAAAAGCTAGCGAGCCACACATGCATACGAAATAGTCGAAATGATGGGGCAACTTGCAACAGAAGAAGCAAGTAAAAAAAATTAAAAAAAAAAGTGTATGCATGCAAAATAGCCAAAATGATTGGGCAACTCGCAATAAAAAGCAGCGAGTAAAAATAAAATAAATAGCCGAAATGATTGGGCACCGCGAAAAATAGCCGAAATGATGGGGCAATCGCGACCTTCGCGATGTAAAAGCTGAAATGATAGAGCATCGCGGAAAAAGAAATAAAATAAAAATGAAATCTATGCCCTACAGGTGATGTTACATCAATCCCTGTATACAATCCAGCGGCGCAAACGAAGAAGGAATCACACTCCTCCTCCCCATGTTTCATTAGAAGAAGAAGCCAAATCTCGATGGTTCACAGACATCCTAGAGATCATCTCAATACTCATCTCATTATAGCATACACAACATCAAGCAAAGCGGAAGAGCGGCAACTCCCAGTTCCATGACTCAGCGGCGTACAGCCGACCGAGAGTCAAATTCCAACTTCGTGAAATACAGACAAAGTCAAAAACTCCTGTTCACGTGGAACGCGGATAACGTCACTCTTTGACCCCATGGAAAACGTCCAGAGCGGATCCTGGTCCTCGCAGAGCACGGCAGTGAACCCGTGTGAAGCATCCAGAGCGGAGCCTGGTCCTCGCCGAACACGGAAGTGAACCCGTGGGAAGCATCCAGAGCAAAATTCCTGGTCACGTGGAACGCGGATAGCGTCACTCTTTGACCCCGTGGGAAACGTCCAGAGCGGAGCCTGGTCCTCGCAGAACACGGCAGTGAACCCATGGGAAGCATCCAGAGCAAAATTCCTGGTCACGTGGAACGCGGATAACGTCACTCCTTGACCCCATGTAAAATGTCCAGAGCGGAGCCTGGTCCTCGCAGAACACGGCAGTGAACCCGTAGGATGCATCCAGAGCAAAATTCCTGGTCACGTGGAACGCGGAAACATCACTCTTTGACCCCGTGGAAAACGTCCAGAGCGGATCGTGGTCCTCGCAGAGCACGGCAGTGAACCAGTGTGAAGCATCCAGAGCGGAGCCTAGTCCTCGCCGAACACGGCAGTGAACCCGTGTGAAGCATCTAGTGCAAAATTCCTGGTTACGTGGAACGCGGATAACGTCACTCTTTGACCCCATGGAAAACGTCCAGAGCGGATCCTGGTCCTCGCAGAGCACGGCAGTGAACCCGTGTGAAGCATCCAAAGTGGAGCCTAGTCCTCCCCGACCACGGCAGTGAACCCGTGTGAAGCATCTAGTGCAAAATTCCCAGTCATGTGGAACGCGGATAACGTCACTCTTTGACCCCGCGGAAAACGTCCAGAGCGGAGCCTGGTCCTCGCAGAACACGGCAGTGAACCCGTGTGAAGCATCCAGAGCAAACATCGGACTGTGGAGTCCTTAAAATCCACGGACTATGATGTCCTTAACCTCGACCGTAATGTCTTAAAACTAATGATCAACCACGATAATTCTAGACTAATTTTACCTTGGTTAAAGGGTACATCTCTTCACTCCTTTGATATTTGGCGTTGTAATTCCTCAACGTCTTCAAAGAGGTGATGGATCCCAGTAACCACACATTTCGTGGACTATGGAGTCCTTAACCCCACGGACTATGACGTCCTTAACCTTGACCGTGATGTCTTAAAACTAACATCGGACTGTGGAGTCCTTAAATCCACGGACTATGAGGTCCTTAACCTTGACCGCGATGTCTTAAAACTAACATTGGATAGTGGAGTCCTTAAATCCACGGACTATGAGGTCCTTAACCTTGACCGTGATGTCTTAAAACTAACATTGGACTGTGGAGTCCTTAAATCCACGGACTATGAGGTCCTTAACCTTGACCGTGATGTCTTAAAACTAACATCGGACTGTGGAATCCTTAAATCCACGGACTATGAGGTCCTTAACCTCAACCGTGATGTCTTAAAACTAACATTCGACAGTGGAGTCCTTAAATCCACGGACTATGAGGTCCTTAACGTTGACCGTGATGTCTTAAAACTAACATCGGACTGTGGAGTCCTTAAATCCACGGACTATGAGGTCCTTAACCTTGACCGTGACATCTTAAAACTAACATCGGACTGTGGAGTCCTTAAATCCACGGACTATGAGGTCCTTAACCTTGACCGTGACGTCTTAAAACTAACATTGGACTGTAGAGTCCTTAAACCCACGGACTATGAGGTCCTTAACCTTGACCGTGACGTCTTAAAACTAACATCGGACTGTGGAGTCCTTAAATCCACGGACTATGAGGTCGTTAACCTTGACCATGACATCTTAAAACTAACATTGGACTGTGGAGTCCTTAAACCCACGGACTATGAGGTCCTTAACCTTGACCGCGATGTATTTAAACTACGGTACCCTGGAGAACATCCCAAAGCAACCCCTGACCCCGTGAAATACGGATAAGGGTGACCACACTCAGCACTTGTGGGTCCTCACAACCTGCAAGGAAGAAAACTCTCTTGTGAGATCCTTACGACTCCCAAGGGAGAACCCGCTTAAGAATCCTCACGATTCTTAAGGAGAATTTACACCTATGGGATTCTCTCGACCTGTATGGAGTAAAACTCTTTATGAGACCCTCACGGCTCATAAAGCCCAAAAGTCTTAGGAGGCAGATCTTAACCCTAAATCCTAAGCCATCGCTACCCTGCAAGTAGGCCAAGATAAATTGTCCGCAGAACACATTCAATAAAAAGGGGACACACCACTGAGAAGAAAAATACGTCTTTATTCATAAACCAAAATGGGTACAAAGTACAATTCATGAAAGAACAAAAAGAAAGTACTCTCGCTCAGGAGTATGTACAAAAAGAAAGAAAAAGATACAAGTTTTTCAAGCCGGCGGGCGATTTAGCAATTTCGCTAGCTCATCCTGCTTTTGCTGGGCCACGGCTTCATGATTCAGGATCGCCAGAAGACGGGCCTCCGCCTGAGCCTGCTGGGCCTGATACGAAGCAAGCCGGCCTTCAAGCTCTTTCCCGGTGGCCTTGTGAGCCTCGACCCTTTCACGAGTGAACATGGCAGCTTTATCAAGAGCCACCACCTCTTTGATAGACTCTTGAAGCACCCGCCAAAGATCATATGCTTTGTTGGCCTTGGCGGTAAGATTAGCCTGAAGCTCGCTCAGCGCCTTAGAAGCCAGCCCCCTCTCTGAGAATTTACGGCCGAGCCTCTTCTCGCACAACAATATGTTCGCCACACGTCGTTCTATCAGACCACGAAAGCTCGCTTTCGCGACCACAACCTTTGAAACAGGATATATACGCTCAAGACCGTATAAACAGGCCTCCAATCGACAGCAATAGTCGATCTAAAACGCGCTCACATCATCTGTTATGGGAAGCAACAAAAAATTTCTCGATGTACATCCTATCAAGCATGCATTCGCAACTGTATGAATATCCGAAAAAAATAATACCCGAAGCTCTGATGTGCATGCAACATAGTGATAGTGTTCACAATTAAAGAAAGTTCTAATGGGAAGAACACAAAGTTCATTTATGCAAGCAAAAACATACATACGGATACCCAACACACATGAAAGTTCAACATAAAGTATGCGAAAACTAATTTGAATATATTACACTAGCGGGAAAAGGTCGCCGAACAAAGGATCGGTAGCGCAAGGGTTGACAAAACAAAGAACAAAATTCTCCATCTCTCTCTCCGCTCTCTCCAACACGTCAAAGTGATGGTTCTCGTGAGGAGTCGCTCCCCATCGATTGGCGCCATGTTCGTCCGCAAAAGCAGACATAACAGCCCGACGGGCTCTTATTTCGCTCAAAAGGTGAACTGAGTGATCTTTCAAAGCCTGAGTAATTAGGCCTGCTTCGTGAAAGACCTCGAGCTTTTCTTCAGCCGCGTCAAGCATCGCCAGGGTCATCTCTGCTGGATGAGGAGGGATGTCGGCAAGCACGGCAGCAAGAATCATCCAGAGCCAGAGGGAGCCCATTGGGAGAGGAGACGCCCTGCGGATCGAGAGTTCATATGTCGCTGAGTCGCATTCGTCGTTGGTAAGGAGGGGATCCACCAATCGTGCGGCGAAGCGGGGGATCATCTCCTCGATAGGAACTTCCCATGGCTGTCGACGAGCATGAGGGCGATTGCAGGCCATGGCGCTCAGTTGTCTCTCAAGACAAATCACACCAAAATGAGAATAAATTTCTCTATGAAGAGAAAAGAAGGCCATGGCCCCAGGATATAAAGAGGGGCATTAAATGTTGCGCATGGAAAATCCTGCATAGTGGAGCTATTTCCAAGGCCCAAAAAAAAGGGGAAGGCATTGGAAATCAAAGAAAGGGAACTATTTCTAAGGCACTTTTTCTGCGTCTAACGCCATACACAGAAAAGGTAGCATGAAAAATTAAATGGCTCCATAAAAGGGCCCCACGTGTGGAGCACGTGAGCACCATGCCTGGTGAGTGCTGGAAAATGAAATAATGCCTTACACACTAAACACATCAGCAGCAACAATTAAAAAAAATGATGACAAAATCCCATAGAAAGGCATGCAAACACAGAAGGGCGCGATAAAACTTATCATTCGTGCTTTAAGAAGTTCATACAAAATGAAAAGAACACGTTTACAACGGTAAGACCTCAGACACGGGGCATGGATTGAGGAACTCGAACGTAACTTTATCCAAGATCTTCCAGGCATTTCGAACCACCCTAGTATGTTTTCTCTCACGATCACAAGCGTCAAGATCCTCGCGAATGTCCTCCGCCCTCCGATAGGCGGCAAGTATGGCGACTGCTGAAAAGCCTGGTGCAAGAGATCAATGAGGTTGTCTCTCCTTCTCTTCGAGATTAGGCTCATCAGATACACCGAATGTATCTTATCCTCGGCAGCGTCCAATGCCCTGAGCGGTACCCCGGTGCAGAAGAGAGGAAGCGCCTCCCAGATCGCCAACACGATGAGTTTCAGAAGAGAAGAGAGAAGGGGGAGTAGCCGATGGTTGTACTCGTCGAAGCGGCTCATGATCTCAGAACATTGAGCGTTGCTGAACTCCTAGTTCTGGCTACAGCCCAGCGCACGAATATTCCTATAAGAAATGATTTCGTCAAGATCGTACATATGGGCATCCATGATACCTGAAATAAAGATCATGAGAATCTATTACAAACCCTTTTCTTCTGAACTGTGATGAGGACAACCTAGGGCAAGAAAACCCTAAGAAGCCTCCATGGGAAGAACTTAGTTCCTCATAGGAATTAAATCCCTTTTTGAAAACGGGAATTAAATTCCCAGAAGTTTGTTTTTCCAGAGCTAGAGCTCCTTGAGGATGGATTTAAATTTCATGGAAGGGACAACCGACACCATCATCTCCCTAAAGGTTAAAGAGACCCTAAGAGATCTACAGTCTCAAAATTAGAAGGGTTCCTGTTCTTATGGAAAAACTTAAAACAAAAAGAAATGTGTGTTCTTGTTAAAGGGAAAATCCCTTGATCCGAATTTAAAATCCCGTGGTGGTTGCTAGGAAAGTTCTCCGATCGTTCAAAGATCTTTACCTGAAGAAAGGGTCTTCTTGGAATAGAGTTCAACTCTGGAAAAAGTTTGAGGCAGAGAACTAAGCTCTGGAAACGAGAATTAAATTCTCAAAGTGAAAAGTTGCAAGGAAGAAGATAAGCAAAAGTGGAGGTGCTTCTGAAGTGACCTCTATATTTATAGGATGTGATGGAGACGCTTCATCTCCCCGATTCCCTAGATGGATCCAACGGTCACAAAAGAGACAGCGTTGCACTCACGTGCAGACACGTGAGAACAACGCTGTGGGGCATTTGTTCCCTGATTAAAAAATCAGGAGAAGCTTCAGAAGAGGTATCACATGCTCACGCGTGACCAGTTGTCACGTGTTGGCACGTGACGCTTAAAGCAGCGGCAAAAGGCACATTCATCCCCTGATTAACAATCAAGGAAAAGCTCCAGAAGAGGCATCACGTGCTCACACGTGACCAATGGTCACGTGTTGGCACGTGATGGTTAAGCAGCGACCAGAGAACATAGCGCAGAAGAAAAGAAGCCCATTCCGGGGGTCACGTGCCTACACGTGACCAAGGATCACGTTCCTACACGTGACCAGATGTCACGTGGCCACACGTGACCAAGGGTCACGTGGCCACACGTGACCAGGTTTAAAAGCCTTATTCTTTAACGGAATTAAATTCTGAAGAAAGATCTTTCAAATCTTTCCAAAATGAAGAAGGATTATCTAAAACCGTTGGATTAAAAATCTAAAGGTGATTAAATATCACCAATTTATGGAAAAATCTTGGACTTGGAAAGATTTCCCCCCTAAATCTAACCGAGATAACAAAGGGATATCTTTGGATTTAAAATCCAATGGTGAATAAAATTCACTTAACAATCTAAAGGCCCGGATTAATGATTAATACAAATCAAATCTCTCAACGTACAAATCAAATCTCTCAATAAGAGATTTACTAAGCAGATTGATTCTCTTCCTTCTCCTATAAATAGGAGCCAAGAAAATAAGAGGGGGACCTTTGGATCTTTTTCTTTTGATACATATAGAGAGAGAGAGAGCGCCTTCGATTCTCTGCAAAAGGAAAACCTTAGGTAAGAAAAGAAAAGGGAGGCTTCAAAGGAGAATTAAATTCTCAAAAGAGTTTAACTCTTATATAAAGAAAAGAACTTAGTTCTTTCTCTGGTTGAGGATCTGCAAAGTGCACATCTCCCCATGAATTGAGAATTTAATTCTCATTGGGTTGAGATCCTGCCATGCAGATCTAAAACACAGAGGAGGAACTGGGTTTAGAGAATTTAATTCTCACAAAATGATAGGAATTCAATTCCTTTGAGATAAAGTTAGGGTTTAACCCTATGTTATAGGAATTCAATTCCTTCAAAATAAACAGAACTAGGGTGTAACCCTAATCGAGAACATAATTTTCTCAAACTCACAGGAATTTAATTCCCTTAAGAAAAGAAATTAGGGTTTAACCCTATTTAAGAAAATAATTCTCCAGAAGAAAACAGGAATTTAATTCCTCTAAAGTTTAGTGTTTAACCCTATGAAGAAATTAATCCTTAAAAAGATGAACAGATCTTTAAAACATGCAGAGTCACGTGCTACCACGTGACCCCTGCAAAGATCCACAGAAAATAACTCTGAAGTAAACACCCCACGTGTTACCACGTGACTCCTGCGAAAATCTATAAAAGAGAACTTTGAGGCAATGCCTCACGTGCCCCATGTGATCTCTAAAGCACACAAAAGAAAACGAAACAGAAAAGAGCTCTAGGGCGCCCCTCACGTGTCGACACGTGACCCCTAATGAACATTCTAACACATCATAGCGCAAGCCCTCATCACGTGCCCACACGTGATGGCTTTCAGAACTAAAAGTGTTAAACACTTATCTATAGAACAAAATAAAGAGAAGAAGGGCGCTCTCACGTGTTACCACGTGACCCCTCTTGCCTTAGTGTTAAACACTAATTTGGAATCTTTATTTCCAGTGTTTAACACTGATTTGCTTAGTGTTTAACACTAATTTGAAAACTCTGTTCCCAGTGTTCAACACTGATTATCTTTTAGTGTTTAACACTAACTTGTCAATCTTATTCCCAGTGTTCAACACTGTTGGTCTCTAGTGTTTAACACTAGTTTTAGCCCAATTGGCTAAGTTTCCAGAGGCAAAGCCTCTCTTTTAATGAACCAACAGAGGGTCAATATCCCAAACATGATTGGACTTAGCCCAAGCTAGCCATAAGTCCTCAATTCAAACTCAACTGGGCCAATGGGCTCATAATATAATAATTGATCTTAGTTTCCAAATTGGACTGCAGATCACTTAATCTACCTTGGTTTAAGGGTACATCTCTTCACTCCTTTGATACTTGTCGTTGTAATTCCTCAACGTCTTCAAAGAGGTGACGGGTCCCGATAACCACATACATTTCACGGACTGTGGGGTCCTTAACCTCATGGACTATGAGGTCCTTAACCTCGACCGGGATGTCTTAAAATTAACGCCGGACTGTGGGGTCCTTAAACTCATGGACTATGATGTCCTTAACCTTGACCGGAATGTCTTAAAACTAACAACGGACTATGACGTCCTTAACCTTGACCGTGATGTCTTAAAACTAATATCGGACTGTGGAGTCCTTAAATCCACGGATTACGACGTCCTTAACCTTGACCGCAACGTCTTAAAACTAACATTGGACCGCAATGTCCTTAAACTACCTATTTACCGCAATGTCATTAAACTAAACAACAGGGCTCCCCTAATCGCTCTCTTGTCGGATCTAAACGATCCCGTTAAGTTGATCTTAGTCTAAAACTAGACTAACGTATCCTTAACAAACGTTTAAGTTGATCTTAGTCTCAAACGAGGTCGACGTATCCTTAAACACAACCCCCAAACCCAAATCTAAGAAAGATACGGATTTGGACTAGTCCATGCCCTACGGGCGACGACATAACTCAGTCTCCGTATACAATCCACGGGCAACCAAACAGAAATCAAACACACACGACACGAAGTGACCATCTGGAGAAGGAGAAAGTTGTTTCCGCAATGCGGTAGCGTAATTAACTGCAGGGGCTTGCGCCTGCAGGGAAGAGCGTCCCCACAATCAAAAACCCCTCAAGCGAGGGGGAATCTGACGAGGCCTGCTACATCGGCCGCATCCGTTTAAACCTTCGATACATGGTGCCATAAATCAACTTGGCATCTTCGGAGAGGTGGACGGATAGCACCAATTAGCATCTGCCCCGAATTTCAGGAAAGACGTCCGGCGCGCTGTCTTTCGGAGGGGAACACTCCTAAACACCTTAAACTAGCTAGTTACGACATTAGAATTCGTGTTTTTTCGGGCATAAAAAACTGTCGAAAAAACAGCCCCGATTTTTTGAGTTTTGAGATGTTTGCACACCCCGTGGGTTCTCGGTTTGAACCAAAAAGCCGCGGGGTGATGTGTGGGCACCTCGGAAAGACTCCGGGAGGGACCGAATGGCTAGGCCCACTCCCCAAAGCCACCACAAGGTGGTCTTACAGGTGGGGACCCGAAACTGCCCCCCATGGGCAGTTTCGGGTCTGCCTCACCCCCTGGCCACCTCATGGTGGCCTCGGAGGTGGGGTACCCCCTCTAGGCCCCTTGACTTGAATTTAATTTCATGCTCTAACTCCCCATGAAGGTTTGGGCGCATTTCGTTTTGATTCTGACTTCCGAAACAGCTCAAAACTCGACTTTTTTGGATGTTTAGTGCACTTAGTTTTTTATCCTTGGTAACTTTGGGATGTGCGCTAATTGTGTTTTGGAATTCTAATGCCGTGATTTCGCTTGCATGCGTGGATGTGTTGTTAACATTGTCTAATTTCTATATGCTCAATTAGACGGGTTTACACACTTGTTTCGGTTACTTGTTTATGGTGATATATATATATATCTTTATAATGACTTAGTTGGATTGTCGTGTCGGATAGCCCCTCATGTGTTGCTTGTAAAGTTTTGATTTATTATAATGTATACATTTTTTCGGGACGAGCTCCAACATGTGGCCGTCGTTTCCGTATTTTGTATATTCTTTTATTAGGGCTCGACCAGGATGCGGTCGATATCACTATTGTATATATTTCATTTATGTACTAGGATTAACCCAGGAGAAGTGCTCGAGTAGCCGGGTTCTGGAGTGCAGCAAGTGGCCATCTCATGGAGTTGAAACCGGGCCACCTCACTCTAGAATTGGCGGGTTACTCACCGCACTTATAGAGGTTATAGGATTCGACCCGCGAAGGGGTGCACAAGCTACCGGATTCTAGAAAGTTGTGGGTGATCGACTCATTTCATTGAGGGCGTGTTACCCAGTTTCTAGAATTGGCACGTAACTTTCCGCACTCATAGGGGTCTAGGATCGACTATTTATGGGCTATCCACATGACCGGGGAACGTCGCGTTTCATTTACGGTTCAGATGAAACGCGGGGCTCCAAATTTATCTGCTATTCCATATTGTTGTTCGCATGCCTGTGATGATTCTTATCTACCTATGATGACTGTTATCTACCTGCGATATATATAATATATATATTAGTAGATGGTTCTATATGTTTTTCATCCGTGCTAGCCTTGTTCCCGCCTTGCCATAAGTTAAGTAACCTTACGGTGAAGACCCGGGACCCCGTGGCGAATGCGGATGGCATATAAAAGCATGCTATTTTGGTTGTTTCTATTGTGGCTTAGAAACTAGATTTGATGGGACTGCATTATATCGTTAATGCAATGGAAAACAAACCTAATTGATGTTATCGGAACCAATTTTTAAAACTACTCGGTTTTCTTCAAAACAACTGTTGTATTCTTTTGCTTTGTATTGAGGTATTCGGTTAGGAATATCATGCACCTCATTCTATGAGGAAAGAGCCTTGATCTCTTCACGGGGAGTTCGTTCTTAAGCAAAAGTTTATGTT
This sequence comes from Agapanthus africanus, assembly GCA_030015575.1. Taxonomy (NCBI): domain Eukaryota; kingdom Viridiplantae; phylum Streptophyta; class Magnoliopsida; order Asparagales; family Amaryllidaceae; genus Agapanthus; species Agapanthus africanus. Next base: position 201,371,901 of record CM057341.1, read on the forward strand.
ACTAGTTTTAAAATGCGGAGCCTGAACCACTCCATTTCAAAGCCATTAGAGTTCCTTCAACGATATCAAGTTCATTACGTGAAGGTTTTTCGCCAAAACCAGTCGTAGCCCTCCTTCGTTTCAGATGAGTATTAACTAGTATTCATGCTATGTGTTTTGACCTTAGCCAGGGTATAGTGTTCGGTAGCTAGGGGATACTTGTTTGTAGTATAAGTAGATGCATTAATCTAGAACTGGCGTACAGCTGTTTTGGCCTTCGTCAAGGGCTTGTACGAATGGGTCTAGATTAATCAGGACAATGATGGGTTGAACTTGACTTGCGACTTATAATGTTTTGACCTTCGTCAAGGTCATAAGCGCTTGGGGCAAAAACCATATCGGGGGTTTCAAAGATAAAGGAAACTTGCCAGGCATGTGCATACCTTCTGGAATGTGGTAATTTTGGTCGGCTTCCGTCAAAGTTATCATACGATGATAGTTGGGTCTCGATTCCCACTGATGAGTAGGTACTACTCCTCGGAAGATTTTTCACTTCATAATTAGTTAACCTATTAGGTGTCTAGAAAGTGTTATCGAGATTACGCCTCTGCGGAAACGGGGTTATTAATTGGGTCCGTGCGAAAGCACGAGAGACCTCCCTCGGAGTACCAACACTGGCCTGGCTGAACGGTTAGCAAACTTGTAAAGTGTATATGATCCCGACTAGTTCTTCTTTTAGGGTTTGAAAGAGAATTTGAGAAAACAGTGGGAGCCATCCTGATTAGATAAAGTGATAACCAATCTAATTTTGATAGAGTGCATGCTGAGTGTTTCTTTTCTCTCTCTCTGGTACAGCGACCCATGACTTACCTAAAACTCATTAACCAAGTTAACCAAATCTTCTTATACACATTGGTTTTAGATTGTCATGATTCACGAAAAAGTCGCAAATATCCTTGCTACTCTTACTTTCCTTTTGCATTTCTCCAGAACACTCCGTATCACTACGATAGTCCATATTGCTTGGAAATGGCCATTGTATGGTTACATACGAACCCCAAGAAACTATTTCAGTTGAGGATGGTTACTGGTTCAGGAGAATTTAGATTGTGTTATTCGGTTGTCTCTTCCTTTTTACCTTCTCTCAGGTTGCGAGAGCTCCTTGTATTAGGAGAGTATACCTATTGTGCTTATTGGATAGTCTTCTTCCAAACCTTAGGCAGGTGCCGAAAGGTAGGGAAAGAAGAAAATCAGTTAGCGTAAGTGCGGTGTACAGAAGCTAAGATGTAGAGACATATAAAGTGATTGAAGTGAGAGCAAATGAAATTGTGACTGTTGTCATGAATCTGGATAGAGAAAGGGCATTACTAGGAATACCCGGCCACCTCCTTGAAACATTTATGTTTCAGATTTTCTGTGTACTTATAAATGAAAACTGTTTTCCCAATTAATTCTCACTCCAGGGTATGTATTTACCGGATTTAGATCTCACATGTGTACGGCGTTACAGATGCTGAAAAGGAGTAGAATATTGGGAAATGGACGATCTGATCCTCAATATTGGAATTCGTTGTAATTGGTGATATTGGATTAAATCGTCTAGTATTGCCTAACGGCAGAATATTTGGTTTCGAATAACCGTTGTTATGCACAAATTTTTAAAATGAAATATCTGTATTTTTATTTAATAAAGTAAGATATAAATTTTGAAAATTGTGTTCCAAACATTTACCTTTATCAGTTGAGGATAAGGTAAGGTGCATTGAATAACGGTGTAAGACATCTCGATCAAAATACAGTTTTCAACTTACAACACATGGAATTTAAGTTAGTATACTCTTGGGACTTATACATGAAAATGTATGATGTCCAGTGTCCTTCTAGACAGGGGGTTGGTACTCTTACTTCATTCTGGTTTACCTATGAGTTCTCTGTTTTTAGATACGCGTTCATTGTAATGCAAGGTCCAAAGTTTTGAGAAGTTTATAGCTATAAGAATAATGTAGAGAACCATACGTTGGAACTATCAGGATTCTTTGAACTGATCGAAGATATAGATACTTGTGCTAGGCATTCCATTATAGTAATATTCAGAACTTATTCTCTCTCAGGTTACACATCCGTGGGTTCGTTCCTTGATGAGTAATGCTGTATTGGAATTTTTCCATAGATGATATGTACTGGATATATCTACATGATATTTGAATCCAGTTCCGTCAAAATTAGTGCCCTTGATTCTATATGGACATAAATTGGTTACATATCTTGAGGTTATAAAGATATGGAGTTATCCGATTCCTGTTTAAATGCAGAATCCGGACAAACTCAAGGAATGCTTCGGTAATGGCTGTTTGTGAATTATCCCAAGCATTCGCTAGGGTTTTGCTTCTACCATTTTCAAGATCAATAGTTATATTGTTCTTGACTCGCCACCTTTTTATAAAAAGAATCTTTTAGCAAAAGAAACTAGTAGGAGTATGGTAGAACTGCAAGTGATTTCAGAACCATAAATGGTCACCGAAAATTTACTAGAACTAAGGATTCAATTAGACTTGACAATCCATTAGCCACTCCGCAGATTTTAGTAGGTGAACTCAGCCACTCGAGAGATACTTCGGTTTTTTGGAGACGGTGACAGGGAGGTCGGCATCATGGTTATGATGGCCCTACTAGTTATCTGTAGGTCATACGAAGTGGTAACTTCCAGGTGACCAGATGCTTCATATCCAAGTTGTACTCCACGCACTTCAGCAAATATTGGATTTTAGACTTTGTTGGGTGCTCCTAAATGGGTAAAACCCATTAGGAGCAAGTAGATCTTTCCAGATTTGTATAAGTGGAAATGTATTAACCTAATAAGGCTAGACTTGTTGTAATTATTCTCATCAAATACCCGTTGTGGATTGATATGAGACTTTTACTTCACTGTCTACACTAAAGTCCATACAGATATGACATGGCACTACTGCTGCTCTAAACTAGGATACCTGGCAAGAGGGTGACTATAACGTCTTTCCAAATGGGAATTTGGAAGTGCATGTGTATATGACTCTACCAGAGGGTTATTGTAGTCATTGGGATCAGCGGAAGGTGTGCAAGTTGCATATGTCTATTCGTAGACTAAAGCGTGTATAGCGGAGACGGATCATTTATTTTTAATGTGACAGTCAAGGTGATTGACTTCATCAAAATAATAGATGAACCTAGTAAGAAGGGTGTATGGAGTACTGTCCTGAGATTTGGATGACATACTCCAAATAGGAAGTGATATTCTTATACTACAATCTATCAAACTTTGGTTGTCACATAGTGCTTTCTCCATGTTGGATATGGATACAATTTCAGGGATTCTGGTGATTAGATCTATGGTTTTAGATCTAGATATAGGAAGTGTCCCAATCTGGGTACTTAGACTGCATTCTAAATGTATTTTAGAATGGACGGCTCTTGTCGTGGTGGTGTACCCGCAGGTGATGGAGTCACCCTCTGTAAAGAGATGTCTTTCAGACCAATGAAGAGAGGGACCGACATGAATGACATATCATTTGTTCAGGCAAATGAGTTAATCATGCAATGTCTAATACAAAACCAGATGTTGCTTATACACTTATTATAGTAAGCATATATTAATCCAATCCTCGGAGAAACAAAGGAAAGCAGTTATGAACATTAGAGGATGTTCTTGGTATTTGGTAACGGCGACCTCCTCTGGGAGGCGGTTATCGGTTTAGGCTTCCAAGGTGACCTGGATGACAGAGATGCTGTCAAAGTTTTGAGTTTTTCCTCTTCAGAGGATCATTATATTGGATAGGGTTCCGATAGGGATACTGAGGTAAGCATGGTTCATGATGCTGGTTATGACTCAACAGAGAATACAACCCAAGAAATTTGTTGGACAATGTTGTTCATTTATGAACTTGGTCCCATCTTTTATCCAGAAAAAATTCTTGAGGTAGGGTATCACTCAGTTTGGGAGATTGTTCATCTCTACGAAGTTGAGATATAGAGGGAGAAAGTTGAAACATTATAGCGGATCCACTCACCGGGGTTATTTCTCGAACACGGATGTTCTTCAAACGAGATTTTAGAAACTGATTAGTAGAGAAATTGGGTATTCGATAGCACACGGGATGTGGGTATGCGATACCACAATAATTAGCTTCAAGTGCACGTGGGAGATTGTTGGATATAGTGTCATCAAAGCAATTATTGTAATTGCAGACACGCGATTATGATAATTAAGGGATGACCTATACAGGTAGAACAATTTTAGTCGAAATTGTTGGATATAGTGCCCTCAGAGTCAATTATTGGATCACAGGCATGTGATCGCAATAATTGAGGGAGGACCTATGCCGGTAGGACAGTCTTACTCGAGATGATAGTATGCTATCTGATATGTCTTTATCATCGTGTACAGCTTTAGGTGACCTTACATGTCACTATTGCACGTTGATAGAGCCCTTAGGATTCTTTCTTGACGGACAGCAGTATGATGGCGATCATATACGTGGGAGCTGGGGTCTATAAGCTCATCCTGAAAAGGTCCCTAGTCGTGAGAGTTTTCGAGACAGGGCATCGATACTCCAGAGTAGACTAGTATATACAGTCGAGACCCCGACGAGGGGCGGTGGCCGGTCTCACAAGCCATTGGTGTCAGTTGGATCACCTAAGATGTATACAGGTGCTCATTGGGTTATGAGTACACCGGACAGGACTCGTCAGGAACATGCTAGTTGGTATTATACCTGACGTCAGATAGCAGTTCCCAGGTGACATGTGTACAGGTTAGTTCATCGACCTCAGATCGTCATTTGTCTCGTGTGAGTTCCCACTGTGCTTTGATTACTACCCTACCACGGCTCAAAGGAGTCGTGCAAACAGGTTTTAGTTGGGTACAGTCCCGAGCCACATGGAGGCAGTGAGCAGATCGGCAGGGGTTCGTCTCTCCCGGTATTAAGGGTGAGGTCACGCTGTGTCTAGGAGAGCCATTACACGAAGTCCTTGGCCAAGGTAGGAGATTTACTGGTAGGTATTCCAGTAGTATCTCAGGGTGTTCTGGGCTACACTCCGACACGACTTGTACCGCTTTTGGGGGTCTGACTTTTACCAACTCCCTAGGCCCGCCATGCGATGCTCATAGACGAACGGACCGGACTGTACGGATATTGTCACTGACAGGCTCAGTAGGGTGTCAGGATGAGTTCGCTCATCGACTTCCCTTTTGGTCAATACTTGGTAGCCCGTTACGTACGGCTAATACCTCTGACGTGCTAGTGGTTAAATCCACAGCCAAAGTATTGACGAGTCTTTAGAGTCCCCCACAGACAGTTTCTCAAGTTTCGGGCAAAACGTTGTAGAGGCCGTATGATATATGGCAGGGTACGATCTTATACGTGCGGTATTGCACGGATCATACTAGTGGGCTTTGGTTTAAGCCGGATCCTAGTATTAGATTTGTTGGATTACTTTAGTCTCATCGCATTTGCATTCAGTCGGAATGCGGGTGCAGGTATGTATATACAGGTGAGGGGTATCCTTGTGATCCGTCATGAGTTTACTTTAGATGTTGCCGTATCTTTTTTATTGTTGCAAACATTTGGATTAATGTTTGTTAATGGAAATTGTGAGCTAGATTTCATCATGACATGCATTAAATGTGACATGGACACATTAGTGACTCATAGTCTCTTTTTATGTGTTAATGTCATATTATATGATATTTTTGGGTTGAAATGATGAGAGAGGAGAGAGAGGGGTAGCCAAGGTCATGGGTGAGCACTCGTATGATTCTAGACTCTCTCTCACTCTTATTATTCCATCACAAGAAAAGAAGAGAAGAGAAAGCCATCTCTTCTTCTTCTTCTTCCTCTAGCTTACATTCTTCATTAATGGCAACATCTCTAACCTCCATCCAAATTCATGGATGCAGGAGACAAAGTGATCACAAACATTCTCTACAATATCTTGGACACGTCAGCTAGCATACTTCGTGCCCGAGTTGCTTCGGATGAAGCGGGAGCCCGTAAAAAGACTCGTAGATGTGGTGCCCTTTCTGACGAGGAGATCAAGACCGGAGATGCCGCGAGGAGCTAGGGATGGTGGCCAAAGACCGAAGGACACGGATCGATCGGTATAGCTCTCTACCCTTTCTCTAGTTAGCTAGTAGTAGGTTAATGGATCAATCCGGGATTTAAGCATACGATAGCGCCGGTTTTCAAGTTATTTTGTTTCCGCATTTTGGCTTCGGAAAGACGGCCGGGGCGCTATCGTAGACTTACATGGTATCAGAGCCACGCCATTAACCTTTACTAGCTTGCTCTAACGTGTTTAGAACTTCGATCGAACAAAAATTCCAAAAACCACAATTTCAAAGTGCAGTTTCTGTCGATTTTTTTATGTGCTCGAAAAATTATTTTGACTGTTGCAGAAATACGTGCAAGGTTTTTTAAGAATTCTATGAAAAATTGGTAATGTGATACTATAGTAAGGCCGCGGAACCGCGGCCAAACCCCTGTTCTGGCCGCAGTTCCGCTGCAGTAAGGAGTCATCACCGTACCATTTTTCTACAGTCCTCTTTAAACTTGGAATTGGGGTTTATGGTATATTCTGTTTGGGCCTAGATTTATTTTGTGTACTGAGTATTGTACTTGGGGCCCACTTCGGGGAATTTTGTCGATCGAAAATTTTAAACATGTTAGTTCACAGTATTTACATTATATCTGCGACCGTGAATGTCATTCGAGCGGTAAATCATGTCTGACTGCTATAGTTCTTTTAGATGGATTTGCGAACGTGACATTCATGTTGATGTTCTGTGTTGTGCTGTGATGTTGCGGATTTGTCATGGTGGATAGCCTGGATGCAATGGTAGTACAGTTTGGTTATTTATGTACATTTGATATTGCGGGGCGAGCGTCCGACATGTGGACTGCCGTTACTGTCTGTTTGTATATTATTCTTTTGGGGCACGACCGGGCTGAGGTCGATGTACCCGTTGTATATATTTTACTTTCTGTACTAGGATTACCCCGCGGAGGGGCACACGGGTAGCCGGGTTCTAGAGGGCAACGGGCCCGCATCTCATGGCTTTGAGACGGAGTGGGCTTCACTCTAGAATTGGCAGGCTATTCGCCGCACTCGTAGGGGGTACAGGTTGACCCAAGGAGGGGTACTCAAGTTACCGGATTCCGTGAAGTGCTGGGTGGTCCATTCATGTTGTTGAAGGGGGCTGCCTCGCTTCAGGTTTTGGCGGGTAACTTGCCGCGCCCGTAGGGGTCCAGGATTTCATTGCACAGGCTATCCACACGACCAGGGGAACGTCGGGTTTCAGTAGCGGCTCTATGAAACCCGGGGATCCCAGATATCTGTATTGTTCTGTGATGCTTATTACATTTCTATGATGTTGCATTTTATCATGCCTTGAGCGAATATTATATATTGATATATATACTAGTAGATGTTGTATATGTTTTACATCCGCGCTAGTCCAGTCCCCGCTCTGTCGTTAGTTAAGTAACCTAACGGGTGATGACGGGACCCAGTGGCGAATGCGGATGGCATATACGTACATCGTATTTTCGTTCTTTTGTGGTGTGATCAATTGATGGGACTGCATTGATTCGGATCAATGCAAGCTAAACAAACCTATTCTGATGTTGTTGGAACAATTTTTCAAAAAGTTGTTATTGCAAGGACGTTCTCTTTTGTTTTGCACAGTGGTATTCGGTTAAGAATATCCAGCATCTCAGTCGACGAGGCAAGGGCCGAGATCCCTTCACCGGAAGTGAGTCCTTGGACAGAAGTTTGCGTCAGGGTAATAACTTCACTATAGTCGATTACTTTTTGCTTTGCATCGTGGTATTCAGTTGGAATATCCTGCACCTCATTCTACGGGGAAAGAGCCGAGATCCCTTCACCGGGAGTGACCTCTTTAGCAAAGGTTTTCGCCACTATATTTTTATAAAAAGTTATCCGGTTCCTTCAACAATATCAAGTTCATTACGTTAAAGGTTTTTCGCCAAAAACCATTCGTAGCCCTCCGTCATTTCAGACGGGTAGCACTTAGTATTCATGCTATGTTTGTTGGCCTTCGTCAAGGCATAGTGTATGGTAGCTATTTGTTACCTTTCTGCTGCATAGATAGATGCGTTGGTTTGGTACAGCCGTATAGCCTTGTTGGCCTTCGTCAAGGGCTTGTACGGGTGGGTTCAAATTAACCTGGACAATGACAGGTAGAACTTGACATGTGACTTATGATTTGTTGACCTTCGTCAAGGTCATAAGAGCATGTGGTAAAAATCACATCGGGAGTCTCTAAAGAAACTGAAACTTTCCAGATATGCGCATACCTTCTGGAGTGTGATAACGTGAGTGGATTCCATCACGTTATCATGCGATAATAGTTGGATCCCGATTCCTACTGATGAGTTGGTTTACTCCTCGGATGATCCCGACTAATTCTTCTTTCAGGTTTGGAGGAGAATTTGAGGTTACAGTGGGAGGTTTCCTGATTAGATAAAGTGATAACCATTCTGATCTAGGTTAGAGTGCACGCTGAGTGTTTCTTTTCTCTCTCTCTTTGGCAGCAACCATGGCCCGACCCTTGACTATGACTCAGTGACCAAGTTAACCGAACTTTCTTAAAACACTGGCTTTTGGATTGTCAGAGTTGAATACCTCATTGCCACTCCTTCTTTTACCCTTTTCTCCAGAACACCCCGTATTACTACGAATGTCCACTTCCATTGGATAAAACCATCGTATGGTTATATACGAACTCAAAGGAACTTGTTCCAGATTCGAGAATGATTTCCGGTTCTGGAGAAAACGAATAGGACTATTCAGTTGTCTTTTCCTTTTACCTTCTCTCAGGTTGCGAGTGTTCCTTGGATTAGGACGGTACACCTATTATGCAAATTGGATAGTCTTCTTCCAAACCAAAGGTAGGTGCCGAACGGTGGGGAATGAAGAAAACCAATTAGCCTACGATGGTGTACAGAAGGTAATAAGTTAAGACAAATAAAGGGATTAGAAAGAGGGCAAAGTAAACTGCGACTACTATTCACGACCAAACCAAATATTTCTTCGCCAATCCTATATCACCTTTGTATTTCTACAGAACACTCTGTATCATTATGAAGATCCACAGTTATTTGGATACTCCATCGTATGGTTATATACGAACTCGAAGGAACTTGTTCCAGTTCGGGGATGGATTCTGGTTCAGGAGAAATAGGAATAAGGTTTATTCGTTGTCTTTTTTCTTCACCTTCTCTCAGGTTGCGAGTGCTCCTAGGATTAGGACAGTACACCCATTATGCTTATTGGATAGTCTTCTTCCAAACCATAGGCTAGTGCCGAACGGTAGGGAAGGAAGAAAACCATTTAGCCTAAAGGGGTGTACAGAAGGTAATGACTAAAGACATATAAAGGGATTTGGAGAGATGGCAAAGAAATATACGGTTATAGTTGGGAATTTGATAATGGAATAGGAATTACTAGGAATACCCGGATACCCCTTCGAAACATTTACATGTTTCAGCTTCACTGTGTACTGTTAAAAGAAAACTGATTTCCCAATTAGTCCTTGCCCCAGGGTATGTATTTACCAGGTTTGATTCTCACATCTATATGGTTTTACAGATGATGGGTGGGAGTAAGTTATTGGGAATTGGGTGATCATCCTCATTATATCGGGATTCGTTGTAATTGGTGATATTTGAGGAAATCGCCTGGGTTGTTTGCCGGACGGCAAATATTTGGTTTTGAATATCCGTTATAATGCACCAATTTCAAATTGATATATCTGTACGTTTATTTTTATAAAGTGAGATATAACTTTTTGAAATTATGTCTATGACATTTACCTATATCAGTGGATGTTTAGGTAAGGAGTATTAAATAGCAGTGTAATTCTTCTTAACCATAAGTATAGTTTTCAACCTACGACACACAGGGAATGAGTTATTAGACTCAGGGGACTTATACAGAGTATTGTATGTTGTCCAGTGTCCATGAGGACAGAAGGGTTGGCACTCGTACTATATTCTGTTTACTTGTGACTTCTCTGGTTCTTAGACATGTGTTTCGTAGAAATGCAAGGTCGAAGTTTTGAGAAGTTATGGGTATAAGAATAAAGTAGAGAACCAGATGTTGCAAGTATCGGGATTCTTCAAGGTGATCGAAGATGTAGATACTTGTGTATGGTATTCAATTGATAGTAATGATTATAAGAACTTGCTTCTCTTTCAGGTTACTCATATCTGGATGTATTTCTAAGTTGAGTAATGATGATCGGCCTCTCTCCATTTAGTTGACATGCACTGGAGACAACTGCATGATTTGAATCTGGTTCCAATTAAATCAGTGCCTCTGTTTCTATATTGGATATAGAATAGTTCATATCTTAACTATGTTAAGGTACGGGGAGTTGTCCGGCTTATGCTTGAAACCAGACTCTGGATAACTCAAGGCACGTTTCTGTAATGGTTGTTTGTAGGTTGACCCTGGCTATGACGAGGGTTGACTTTCTACCATCTGGAAGATCAATAGTGATATTGTTCTTGACTCGCCACAATTTTAGTAAAATGGATTTTTTCAGAAAACAGTAGTGGGAATATGGTAGAACTGGAAGTGATTCCAGAACCGCAAACGATTACTGAAAATTTAATAAGAACCTAAAGATTCAATCTGGATTGACATTCCATTGGCCACTCCGCAGATATTGTGGGTAACCTCAGGCACCCGAGAGGTACTTCGGTAGCCTCAAAGACGGTGACAGGGAGGTTCTTGTTTACCCAGACTTGCCATTACTGTTGTTCCAGACTGTGAGACCCAGCAGGAGGATGAGTATAGCGTCGTTCTAAGCTAGCTTTAGAAGTGTACGTGTATATGACTCTGCCAGAGGGTTGTCGTAGTCAGTGGGAGCAGTGGAAGCATAGTGGACAAGTGGCTTATGTCTATTCATAGACTAAAGCAGAAATAGCAGAGATAGATCATCTATTTCTGATGTGACAGTCATAGGTTTGACTTCATCAGAATAGGGGATGGATCTGTTGAGAAGGTAGTAGGGTGTGATGTCCTGGTATTTGGATGACATACACAGAGTAGGAAGTGAAATTCCTATACTACGATCGGTTGTACTTTGGTTGTCACACAGTGGTTTCTCCACATAGGAATTGGATATTATATCAGACATTCTGGTTACTAGATCTATAGTTTTAGATCTAGATTTGGGAAGTGTCCCAATCAGGGTACTTAGACAGCATTCTAAAGGTATTTAGAATGGACGACTCCTGGCACGGTAGTGTACTTGCAGGTGATGGAGTCACCCTCTCTAAAGATGTCTTACAGACTAAAAGGGAGAGGGATGTGCATGATTGGCAGATCACTTGCTTAGGCAATTGAGTCGATCATGAGATGTCAAGTACCACATCAGATGTTTTTTGCACTAGATGCAATAAGTTGATATTGATCCAATCCTGGAGAAACATTCGGAAGCAGTTTTAGAACATAAGTGGATGTTCTAGGGAAATGATAACGGCAGCCTCTATCGGGGGACGGTTATCATTCCAGGCTTCCAAGGTGACCTGGATGACAGAGTAACTGTCAGAGTTATAGTTTTCCCTCTGACGAGGGACAGTATTTTGGACAGGTGTTCCAAGCGGATACTGAGGGAGGTGTGGCGCAGGATACTGATTAAGTTCAGTTGACGATACAGTCTAAGAAGTTTGGATTTGGAGTTCATTTATGAACTAGGTCCCATCAGATATCCAGACATATTCTAAGACAGGTATTGCTCATTTCGGGAGATAGGTTTCTCCGCGAACTTGAGATAAATAGAGACATAGAAAGAAATATCAGAGTGGATCCACTCACTGAGGCTATTCCTCAAACGCAATAGTTTCGCAAACGGGTTTTGTGAGACTGATTAGTAGAGGAGTTGGATGTTCGGTATCACACGGGCTGTGAGTATGGAACATCGCAATAATTAGCCTTGAGTGCAAGTGGGAGATTGTTGGATATAGTGCCCTCAGAGTCAATTATTGGATCACAGGCACGTGATTGCAATGATTGAGAGAGGACCTATGCCAGTAGAACGGTCTTACTCGAGATGATAGTATGTTATCTGGTTTGTCTTTATCATCGTGTACAGCTTTAGGTGACCTTACAGGTCACTATTGCACGTTGATAGAGCCCTTAGGATTCTTGCTTGACGGCCAGCAGTATGATGGCGATCATATACGTGGGAGCTGGGGTCTATAAGCACATCCTTAAAAGGTCCCTAGTCGTGGGAGTTTTCGAGACAGGGCATCGATACTCCGGAGTAGACTAGTGTATACAGTCGAGACCCCGACGAGGGGCGGTGTCCAGTCTTACAAGCCATTGGTGTCAGTTGGATCACCTAAGATGTATACAGGTGCTCATTGGGTTATGAGTACACCGGACAGGACTCACCGGGAACATGCTAGTTGGTATTATACCTGACGTCAGATAGCAGTTCCCTGGTGACATATGTACAGGTTAGTTCATCGACCTGAGATCGTCATTTGTCTCGTGTGAGTTCCCACTGTGCTTTGATTACTACCCTACCACGGCTCAAAGGAGTCGTGCAAACAGTTTTTAGTTGGGTACAGTCCCGAGCCATATGGAGGCAGTGAGCGGATCGGCGGGGGTTCGTCTCTCCCGGTTTTTGGGGTGAGGTCGCGCTGTGTCTAGGAGAGCCATTACACGAAGACCTTGGCCAAGGCAGCAGATTTACTGGTAGGTATTCCAGTAGTATCTCAGGGTGTTCTGGGCTACACTCCGACACGACTTGTACCGCTTTTGGAGGTCTGACTTTTACCAACCCCTAGGCCCGCCATACGATGCTCATAGACGAACGGACCGTACTGTACGGATATTGTCACTGACAGGCTCAGTAGGGTGTCAGGATGAGTTCGCTTATCGACTTCCCTTTTGGTCAATACTTGATAGCCCGTTACGTACGACTAATACCTCTGACGTGCTAGTGGTTAAATCTACAGCCAAAGAATTGACGAGTCTTTAGAGTCCCCCACAGACAGTTTCTCAAGTTTCGGGCGAAACGTTGTAGAGGCCGTATGATATATGGCAGGGTTCGATCTTATACGTGCGGTATTGCACGGATCATGATCGGACGGATCATACTAGTGGGCTTTGGTTTAAGCCGGATCCTAGTATTAGATTTGTTGGATTACTTTAGTCTCATCGCATTCGCATTCAGTCGGAATGCTGGTGCAGGTATGTATATACAGGTGAGGGGTATCCTTGTGATCCGTCACGAGTTTACTTTAGATGTTGCCGTATCTTTTTTATTGTTGCAAACATTTGGATTAATGTTTGTTAATGGAAATTGTGAGCTAGATTTCATCATGACATGCATTAAATGTGACATGGACACATTAGTGACTCATGGTCTCTTTTTATGTGTTAATGTCACATTATATGATGTTTTTGGGTTGAAATGATGAGAGAGAAGAGAGAGAGGCAGCCAAGGTCATGGGTGAGCTCTCATATGATTTTAGACTCTCTCTCACTCTTATTATTCCATCACAAGAAAAGAAAAGAAGAGAAAGCCTTCTCTTCTTCTTCTTCTTCTTCCTCTAGCTTACATTCTCCATTAATGGCAATACCTCTAACCTCCATCCAAATTCATGGATGCAAGAGACAAAGTGATCACCAACATTCTCTACAACACCTTGGAAATTTCGGCTAGCACACTTCACGCCCGAGTTGCTTCGGATGAAGCGGGAGCCCGTAACATGACTCGTAGATGTGGTGCCCTTTCCGACGAGGAAATCAAGACCGGAGATGCCGCGAGGAGCTAGGGATGGTGGCCAAAGACCGAAGGACACGGATCGATCGGTATAGCTCTCTACCCTTTCTCTAGTTAGCTAGTAGTAGGTTAATGGTTCGATCCGGGATTTAAGCATACGATAGCGCCAGTTTTCAAGTTATGAAAAGTTTTTGTTTCCGCATTTTGGCCTCGGAAAGACGGCCGGCGCGCTACCGTATACTTACAGAAATGATAGTATGCTATCTGATTTGTCTTTTTCATTGATGTGTACGCGTTTTACTTGTTATTACGTATCGCTAATACATAATGATGAAGCATGTAGGATTCTTGCTTGACTACCAGCATTATGATGGCGATCAAATACGTGAGAGCTAGGTAGTCTATAAGCACATCCTTAAATGTCCCTAGTCGTGGGAGTATCGAGACTGGGCATCGATATTCCGGAGTAGACTAGTGTATATGTTTTGAGACTCCGACAAGGGACGGTGGCCGGTCTCACAATCCATTGGTGTTATGTCACCTAAGATAGTATACAGGTGCCCACGGGAGGTGAGTACACTGGACGGACTTGCCGAGAACTTCTAGATGGTATTATATCAATCGTCAGATGGAAGTTCTCGAGTGGCATTACTACAGGTTAGTATTTTGACCTGAGATTGTCATTTGTCTTGTGTGAGTTCCCACTGTACTTTGACTACTACCCTACCACGACTCAAAGGAGTCGTGCAAACAGGTTTTAGTTGGGTACAGTCCCGAGCCATATGGAGGCAGTGAGCGATTGTCAGGGATTTGTCTCTCCTGATATTAGGAGTCGATGTTGCGCTGTGTTCGGTTGGCTATCACTTTAAATCCGTGGACATGGTGGATGAGATTTACTAATATGCGTTTAGTAGTTTCTCTGTTGGTGATAAACTTGACTCCGACACGACTTATCAGGTTATTAGGGGTCTGACGTTTCCACCCCTAAACCCGGTATGCGATACTCTCAGATGAAGAGACCGGACTATGCTAAGATTGTGACATTCAGGCTCAGTAGGGTATGGACGAACTTGATTGTCGGCCTCCCTTTCGACAGATACCTGGGTAGCCATTACGTACAGCTAGTGTCGCTGATGTGCTTATGGTTTTTGGATTTATCTAGTAAATTAATGCCAGCGTATTGTCGAGTCTTTAGAGTCCCACACAGAGGATTTTCCTGGTTCAGATGATATGATGTAGATGACGTATGTTGGTGTATACAAGGTGTCCGATTAAATACGTATATAGGCTACACGGACTTTAATCGGACGGTTGATAATATTAGTGCCTTAGAATTAAGCCGGATTATTAAATCAGGTTTTGATTTAATAATTTATATATATATATATATATATATATATATGTATGTATGTATGTATGTATGTATGTATGTATGTATATTCTAATATTATTGTTCACTATTCATTTTCTTTCCCTTGTCTATTCGTATTTTTATACAAATACGCGTATATGTATTTCGATATGTATACCGGGTTGTATTCTATATTTATACGGAATTTATTCTAGAAGATGATCTCGGATCTCAAGCATGCAGCCACTTCACCGAGTGTCTACTCGTGATGGCTTGCTGAAAACTAGTAGGCTCATCATCATCGATGATGCAATTCTCTCGATCCCCGTCCATGAGAAAACCGTAGTATCTCTCGGGTGGATGAGACTGCCTACTAGATCTGTGGAGTGGTATAGGTATGTCCGGTTCCATTGAAATCTCAGGTTCTACTAAGTTTTAAGTAATAGTTTGTGGTTCTGGAATTTCTTCTAGCTCTATTGCGCTCCTACTAATCTCCTTTTCATGAAATTGAGTTTCCATAAAGCGGGCATGATGAGAAACAAAGATCTTTTGTTCCTCAGCGTAATAGAAATAATACCCCCTAGAGTTCTTAGGATATCCCATAAATTTACACAATACTGAATGTGTCTCGAGTTTGTCCGGATAAACCTTTTTGACAAAAGCAGGACAACCCCATATCTTAAGATACTTAAGACATGGTTTCTTCCCACTACACATTTTATATGGAGTGGTAGGCATAGACTTAGTTGCAGCCTTATTCAATAGGTATGCAGTAGATTCTAGTGCATAACCCCAGAAAGATGGCGGCAACTCAACATTACTCATCATGGAACGCACCATATCTAGTAAGGTGTGATTCCGTCTTTCTGATACATCGTTGTATTGTGGTGTGTATGGAGGAGTAAGCTGAGAGAGAATTCCATTCTCTTTTAGATATTCCAGGAACTCGGCACTTAAGTATTCACCACCCCGATCAGATCGGAGCATCTTGATACTTTTGCCGGTTTGCTTTTCCGCTTCACTCTTATACTCCAGGAATTTCTCAAAGACCTCGGATTTATATTTCATCAAGAATACGTATCCATACCTTGAGAAATCATCGGTGAAAGTAATGAAGTAGGAATAGCCACTTCTTGCATGCGTAGACATTGGCTTACACACGTCGCTGTGTATGAGTCCCAGAAGCTTAGTAGCTCTTTCTCCGTGTCCAGTGAACGGAGATTTTGTCATCTTTCTTTTGATACATGATTGACAAGTTGTATATGATTGATGCTCAAATGGATCTAAATATCCATCTTTATATAACTTAGTCAATCGTGTTTCATTAATATGACTAAGTCTACAATACCATAAGAAAGCTTGATTTGTTTCTGGAGTCTTTCTTTTTAGCGTATTTTGGACGTTGAAAACTTGATGTTGATTAAGAACATATATCCTGTTATTAAGTGTACCCGACCCAATCATTTCATAATTTAGATGAATGTTTATGACATTGCTTTCAAGCGCAAAATTATATCCTTTTTTAGGTAACAAAGATTCTGAAATAATATTACACATCATACTGGGTACACAAAAGCAGTTACGCAATAACAAAATATGTCCACTCGCCAATCCTAGATGATATTCTCCTAATGCAACAGCATCCACACTGGTTTCGTTGCCAACCCTGAGGGTCATATCACCTTTCCTCAAAACTCTACGGCTTCTCAGCGCCTGCAATGAATTACAGATGTGAGATCCTGATCCGGTATCCAATATCCAGGAAGTAAAGTTAATAGAGAAACAGTTTTCAATCATGAACACACCTGAAGCCGAAACCACAACTTGCTTCGTGTCCTGATTCTTGGCTTTTAAAGCCCGACAATCCTTCTTCCAATATCCATTTTTTCCAATAGTAGAAGCATTCTTCCTTTGTGATTGTCCCCCCTCCTTTCTTTTCTTTTCCCTTACCCTGCACCTTCTGCACACCTCCCCTCGGTTTGGTGGGGGCCTTCTTCTTCTTCTCCTTGGCCTTAACCTTTGATTTAGTGGAAGAAGATTCCCTAATAAACAAAGCGGGTGTTTTCTTGGATTTCTTCAAGGTGCCCTCTGCCACCCTCAACATGTTGAGGAGCTTAGGAAGTGAAACTTCCAGCTTTTGTATATTGAAATTCAATATAAATTGGGCATAGGTGGAGGGAAGGAACTGTAGAATTAAGTCGGAATACAACTCATTCTCCAACGTAGTTCCCAGGTCCGCGAGCTCTTCAATGAGAGTAATTATCTTCAAGACATGGTCCCCAACAGATGATTTGACAGCCAAGCTCATTTGAAATAATTTCTTCGAGGTCTCGTATCTTGCGATACGAAAGTGCTCTCCATATAAAGCTCATCTTCTCATGCCGCTTCTGATGTTCATTATCCATGGAGTCCAGCACGGGCATTTAGCTTTTGCGCAATTAAGATCCCAAGTCTTACGAACCTCACTGTCTGCAACCGAGGATTCTGGACCTGGAATAGGGGGCTTTAGCCGTGAGGACGTATGCAACCTTATCATAAGTAAGGGCCATATGGACGTTCCTCATCCAGTCTTTATAATTAGCCCTAGCGAGTTTGTTTTTATCTAATATTAGCATAAGTCCCGTCATAGTCGCTGCAATTAGGAGAGAAAGAAATGAAACACTCAGCATTTGCTCTTGCAAATTTAGATTGGTTATAAGTTTATCTAAACATGATGGCTCCCACTGTTTCCTCGAATTCTCTTTCAAACCCTAAAAGAAAAATTAGTCAGGATTAATCACACCCTACAAGTTCGCTTATCTTTCGGCCAGGCCAGTGTTAGTACTTCGGAGGGAGGTGCCCTGTGCTTTCATACGAACCTAATTAAATAACCTCGTTTTTCCAGAGGCGTGGCCCCGTTAACACCTTTCTAGACACCTACTTGATTAGCTAATTGCAAAGTGAAAAATTCTCCCGAAGAGTGGTGGATACTCACAGTAGGATAGGGACCTAACAATTATTGTGTGATAATTTTGAAAGAAGCCTAACAAAAACTACCACACTCCAGAAGGTATACAACACTAGCAAGTTTCCTGTATGTTCAAAACTCCTGATGTGGTTTTTGCCCCGAGTGCTTATAACCTTGACAAAGGTCAAAACATTATAAGTCGCAACTCAAGTTCAACCCGTCGTTATCCAGATTAATCTAGACTCATTCGTATAAGCCCTTGATAAAGGCCAAAACAGTTGTACGCCTGTCCTAGATTAATGCATCTATCTATGCTACAGATAAGCACCCACTAGCTACCAAACATTATGCCTTGGTGAAGGTCAAAACATATAGCATGAATACTAGCAAATAACTATCTAAAATGACGGAGGGCTACGGTTGATTTTGGAGAAAACCGTTAATGTAATGAACTTGATATAGTCGAAGGAACCGAATAGCTTTTGAAAAGGAGTGGTTTAAGCTCCACTTTTAAAAGTTGTTTTTGAAGAAAACCAGCGGTTTTGCAATTGTTCCAACGACGTCAGATTTTAGGTTTATTACTTTGTATTAAGTAAGATTAATATGGTCTCATCAATTAACCTTATCACACCACAAAAAGAACGAAAATAGAATGTATGTATATGCCACCCGCATTCGCCACGGTGCCCCGTCATGCACCGTTAGGTAACTTAACTAACGGGAGAGCGGGGGCTGGACTAGCGCGGATGCAAAACATATACAACATTTATTTATACATAGATATATGTATATATACCCATTACAGGCATGATAAGCAACACATGCAGATATAATCATCACAGAGAATGCAAAATGGATCAACTAGGAACATTTGTATTTCAATGAGCCACCTATGAAACACAGTCATCCACGGTCATGTGAATAGATGAGTGTGAATCATTCTAGACCCCTATAAGTGTGGCAAGCTACCCTCCAATCCTATAATTGGGTGACCCGGGTCTCGGCTTCTCAAGATGGCCACCCACTGAATCATAGAACCCGGTAGCTTGTGCACTCCTCCGTGGGTCAATCCTAGATGCGGAAATGAAAAGTAATATACAGCCGGTGACTACATCCTCAACCCGGATGCGCCCCAATAAAAGAATATACAAGAATTATTACATGAATTATAAAAAATCCACTCACATCTTACATTTAGATTCACACCGGGCCATTCACACGACGATCCATGAAACTATTCGCATCCGAACATCACAAGATATGTGCAACCCCTTTATCGACGTATAGCGATTAGAAGACGTTTAAGAACACATATACACATCATAAAGCAAGTAAAGGAAACCAAGACGTTATAAAATCCGCGCACAATTAGCAAACAACACCAATTTTCTAATACATGAATATTCGGTTTACTAAAGTCCCAAAAAAATTCGTTTTAAGACAATACGGGAGTCGAAACGAACTCGAAATCCGTCCGAACCTTTGTGGAGGCAAGGGGTTAAAAATTAACTGTCGATCTGGGGGCCTCAGGTGTACCCACCCTTAGGAGCCACCACGAGGTGGCCCCCAAGGGCAGGCAGACCCAAGAGCACCCCTTTAGGGTGCTTTCGGGTCACCACCCCCAATGCCACCTTGTGGTGGTCTTGGAGGGTGGGCCCGACCTTGGGTCCCTCCTTGGGTATCCCCAAAGTGCCTACACTTCACCTCGCAGCTTCTCAGTTCAAACCATGAGCCTGCGAGGTGTGCAAACATCTTAAAACAACAATTTTAGGAACTGTTTTTGTCGACAATTCGTAAGCGAAAAAAACAGCGGATTTTAAACGTCGCTATGAGCTATCTAAGGCTTATGGAGTGGCTCTGATACTATGTAAGTCGATTTCGTACACTCCACAGGGTTTTTGGACAGACAGAATTTACAAAAAAAATAATTTTAGAGCAAGCAACATCGACTAAACTTCCAAGATCTACCATAAGCCCTAACTAAAAAAACTCACAAAGGTTCTAATCTACAATGATAGTGATTTATAGCTTTATGATACAAGTCCTTCGGGTCTTCTTCTCCCCTTCTTGAGCTCTTAGATGGTACGGATCGAGCTTGATCGTCGGCTTACTCGTATCGAAGACGATCCACCCGAGAGTTTTTGGTTCAAGCTTAAACCTCTAATATGAGGTAACTAAAGTACCTAATTTGCTAAACTAGATAGTTTAGAAGATGTAGAGAGTTAATTGGACTAATTTAAATCAAAACACCCTAGGTTTCACAACACATGTGAGGGTTAGGGTTTGAGGAAGAAGAAGAGAGCAAAGGAAAGAGAATGTGAAGTGTAGAATGAAAATAGCAAGTGAAGAATGGCTAAGTCTTTTGAAAAATATCAAGCATGCAATATTTTCCATAGAATAATGCAGCCATACTTGAATAGTAATGAAAAATGAATAAAGAAAATAATTAGCCATGCTTCATACCATGCTTTGAAAATCTCCTCCCTCCACCTCATTATCTATTTTCCATAAATAGATAGTACAAAAATGAGGGTATCTTTCTAGAAGCATTTCTTGTGAAATTACAAGAATGCCCTCACCATATATAAATACCCATATTCGTACTGCAAAAAATAAGAATACCAAGAGATACAAAATTAATCCAATAATATAATACAAGAATGCGGCTTAATCCTAAGCCTACTAGTATTATCCGTCCGAACAAAATCTGTGTAGCCAGTACACGTATATGATCGGAACCCTGCACGTAAAACCATACAGCCTCTATATCATTTTACCTGAACCAAGGAAACCCTCTGTTTAGGACTCTAAAGACTCGACAGTACGCCGGCAAAGGGTTTAACCACAAGCCTGTCAGTGGCACTAGCTATACATAACGGCTACCTAGATACCTGTCGAAAAGAAGGTCGACAAGCAAACTCATTCGAACTCCTACTGAGCCTATTCGTGACAATCTCCGTATAGTCCGGTTTGTTCATCTGAGAGTATCGCATGCCGGTCTAGGGGGTAGAAAACATCAGATCCCTAATAACCCGACAAGTCGTGTCGATGTGGCTCAAGACTATCCGAGAATCTACTGGTCTAACTACCAGTAATTCTCAATCCGCCCTGGCCAGGGACTTATGGTGTTGGCCAACCGAATACAGCACGACATCGACTCCCTATACTGGGAGAGACGAATCCCCAACAATCGCTCACTACCTCCATGTAGCTCGGTATTGTACACAACTAAAACCTGTTTGCACGACTCAGTAGAGCCGTGGTAGGGTAGTAATCAAAGCACAGTAGGAAATCACACAAGACAAATGGCGACCTCAGGTCGATAAACTATCTGCACTCGTGTCAAGGAGAACTGCTATCTGATAGGTATAATACCATCTAGCCAGTCCTCAGCGTGTCCGTCCAGTGTACTCACCTCCAGTGCGCACATGTATACAATCTTAGGTGCATCACACTAATGGCAGCGGGACCAACCATCGCCCCTCGTTGTGGTCTAGATATGTATACACTAGTAAACTCTGGAGTATCGATGCCCAGTCTCGATACTCCTACGAATAGGAACATTTAAGGATGTGCTTATCGACTACCCAGCTCCCACAAGTATGATTGCCATCACGACGCTGGTAGTCAAGTAAGGATCCTACGGGTTTTGTCAACATGTATAAGAGATATGAAATAACAAGTAAAACATATCACACGTTAAGATAAAGACAAACCAAATAGCATACTATCATATTGAGCAAGACGATCTTGTACATACATATCCCCAGTATCCTATACAATGAAGGCCCTTAGGGCATACATATCCAACACACACTCCAAAAGGTATGCGCATACTTGGCAAGTTTCCTTTATATTTGAAACTCCCGGTATGATTTTTGCCTCAAGCATCTTATAACCTTGACAAATGCTAACAAATCATAAGTCGCAGGTCAAGTTCAACCCGTCATTATCCTGATTAATTTAGACCCACCCGTACTCGCCCTTGACGGATACCAACAAGGTTATAAGACAGTCCTAAATTAATGCATCACCATGCGGTAGAAAAGCACTACATAGCTACCGAAGACTACGCCTCGGCTGAGCATGACAAACGTAGCATGAATACTGAACAATACTAATCTAAAATAATGGAGGACTACGACTTGTTTTTAGCAGAAAACCTTGAATGTAATGAACTTGATATCGTTGAAGGAATCGAGTAGTTTTGAAAAGGAGTAGTTTAAGCTCCATTTTAAAAACATGTGGGTTTGAAGAAAACCAAGTGATTATTTTTGGGTTACGGCAGCGCCTCGGACATCAAACCGTGGCCAAATACGGAACAAAAATTTACTAAACTGGCGCTACCATTACCCGATGCCTGGATCTACCCTAAACCCTCTATTAGCAAGCAAATAAAAAGAGTTAGGAATGGTTATACCGAGTTGATCCATGTCCTTCGGTCTTCATCGGTCTTCAACCTTCATTCCAAGCTCCTAGTGGTCGTTTGAATCGAGTTTGGTTGTCGGTCTTCCTTCATTGATGATGATCTACCCGAGAGATGTAGTTGTGGCTCTAGCTTCACATAATGGATGCAAGTGAAGCAACTAGAGTTTCTAAGATACTACTCTAGAAAGCCTAGGATGTAGTGTATGTAATCCAAGTGTTGGTCTATCTCATCCCACCTCCTCTCATGATTCTTAACACATGAGAGGGTTGAGAGGAGGTGGTGAATGAAGGTGGAGGCAACCATGGAAAATTGTTCAGTTGATTAAACTGCACATTTGTATTACATTTTTCCTACCATTTTCATATTAAAAAAGGACTTTATTATAATATATTATATATATGAGGGTTTATGTGTGAAAACACCATTTTCCATGTGTTAATATATTTTAATTAGCATTTGGTAGAAAAATGTATGCAAATAAATTCATTGACCAAATCCTAGTAGAACTAAGTCTACTAAATATTATTTAAAGATTATTGTGCAGAATTTTCCAAGTTGTTATGCAGAATATATCAAAGAAATCAAGCCGAAGAGATCACGAAGCCCCTGACGCTCACGCATCCAGGCTGATCATCAACTGTTCATCTACCTCCTTAGGAAAGATCGAGAAGCAACTACTTTGTAATCATTTTCTACGGAATAAAAGTGTAGATTGTTCAGTTGATTAATAAAGGTAGTTATTTTATTTAATTCTTTTGCATTTTACATTATGTTTTCCCTCTCTTTCTTTTCATCTTCTTCTCCCAACATGCGCGAGTAATTCTCCGCTTGTTAGGGTTCGTAGGATTAGGGTAGGCTAATGGACGATGAAAATAACTAAACCCTTTTTAAGTCCTATAAAGTTTAGGAACTTTATCAAAAGAATCATTAACATCCTAATCGGGCGCGGTAACAATTCTTTGCTAGTTCCAACCGCGATTAGAGATTAGATTAATGATTGTTTTGATAAAGGCTAGATATGAACGGAGTTCCGTGTCGAGATTAGGGTTAAGAGTGGGATTCCTTTTCCCTCCAGAAACCCTAATCTACACGCATCACCGTCGTTCTAGTTCTAAATCTATTAATGGATAAAAAGGGTAACTTTTAAATAATCATCCATAACTACTAAATCCTAACGAACCCTACAAGCCCTCTTATTATATTAATTACATCTTTAAAATAATCTAGATCTATATTTTACATTCTTGTTGAACGTAGATCTAGAAACCATTCTATAAAATTCTTTATCCCTCCTCTCTTTCTCAACACATCTAAAGTAAAAGTAAAAGGTTCCACGCTTCCCAGAGGACGACCCGTACTCATTTCGGTCTAGCTACGTGCGACACCGTTATTGATTGCGGTTAACAACTACAAACACACTCTTACGAATCAATCAAATGGCGCCATTGCCGGGGATACGTGCGTAATTTTTTATTCTTACTATTTGTGTTGAATTCTTAGACGAGTCATATCATTATTAAAACAAAACTGCAAATTGCATATTTAACGATTTGTGTGTGAATTTTGCGAGGGAATCTGGAGTCACGGACTTGAGAAAACAGGAGATCTAGGGTTCCGAACTTCTCTGGTATATTTCTTAACTCCTTCTCTCTCCTCTAAATCCAATAAAATCTATTTTCTGCAGGATTCTTTGCAAAATCGCGCCGCAAAAAAAAATTCTTTTTGCAAAAGTTTTGTGATTGATTTTGTTTTGCATATTTAATACGGATTTCTAAGGGGCAAAGACCAAATCAAGATTAGGTGGGGATTTCATCACCCTTCCTAGGCCCCACAAATCACAAACTGAGCATATAGATCAACCCTTCATTAATTTAAAAAATATCTAGACCAGACTCTAAGGACTGTCGCGCTCAATAAGGACAGAGGAAGGTCGTGGGTAATCTATCGTTTATCCGCATTACTTTTGTAGTGCCTAGGCAAGTGTGACAAAGGCTAGTGGTTTTTAATTAGGCCCACGACGTGGTTCCTTCCCACTTATCTGGCACTTACCTGGCTACAAGGGTAGTACGGAGGCGGTAGAGGATTGATCCTGTGGCTTGTCCTTTGGAAGTCTAGGAGCGGTCTAGAGACTGACCTAGGTAACCTTAGTTCTAGGGTTGCTTGTGCATCATAAGGTGATTTGTCTTGAGTCCCACTTTTTCAAAACAAACCAATTTTTAAATCACACACACGCTGCCACTTGCACTAAACCCGCTTAGTGCATGCTCGGCTGGACACGGGATCCTAGTTCCCGTCTTGTCCGCGTTCCTGCTATCGACGCCGAAGTCGGTACTTCTTCATCTTCTTTTCCCCCACCACACACCACAACGACCGTGATGGACGGCACTCCATCTAATTATAACACCACGCTGCCACCGCCCGTAGGTGCGCAGAATCCACCGCGCATTTCTCTCCAAGAAAGATGCTATCCTATTCGTGGTCCTCTTCCTACTTGTTTATCTCTTCCACCACCAAACGGGGATAATTTCGAAATTAAACCCCACTACACCAATCTGCTGCCCAAATTTCACGGGCTTGAGTCGGAAGACGCGTACGTTTTCATCACCAAATTCGAAAACGTATGCGCAATGATGGGTACTTCACAATTGACTTTAGATGCTATGCGCTTACGTCTTCTCCCATTCACACTGTGGGACTTGGCAGAAAAATGGCTTTATAATACTGCCGCACACTCTATCACTAATTGGGATGAATTCGTCGTAGCATTTCTTAAAAAGTTTTACCCAAATCATAAGACTGCACATGTTAGGAGCGAGATTAACCAGTTCACCCAGCTTCCCAATGAACCATTTTGGAAGTGCTTTGAACGTTTCAAAGATCTGCTTGTCCAATGTCCTCATCACGGAATCAATAGATGGGATTTATGCCGAATTATTTATGAGGGCATTAATCCAGCGACAAAGCAGATGCTTGAAACAATGTGTCAATGCAATTTCATGTCTAAAGATGACGGTGAAGCATGGAAATATCTGGAAGATCTCGCAGAAAGCACTTTGCAGTGGGAAAGCGTAAGACCACCTTCAACTAAGGGAGGTATTCACCAGCTCGATGTTTCTATCGCAGTAAAAGCCGAAATGGCAGCGATTCAGAAGAAACTCGATGCCATTGAAAACAAGTTCTCAACATTCTCTCTAAATCAGGTCATGCTTCCTAAGACCGTCTGTGGTTGCTGTTCGGATCCTTCACACCTAATGGAAGAATGTCCTATGAATGCATCGTTTCAAGCTAATGCTGCTTTTCAGCAGCGACCTAGAAACGATCCTTATTCTTCCACATATAATCAAGGATGGAGGAATCATCCTAACTTTGCTTGGAATCAAAACCAACAAAGTAATTATCAGAGACCTCCTCCACAGCAACCACAACCACAGAATCAGCCCCCCTTTCAGTCACAAAATTTCCAAAATCCGGCCAACATTTCTACACCACAAGTGGCCGGTACTGACAACTCACTTGCACAAACTTTGGATATGTTCATGAAACAATCCATGCAAAATTCGGCTGAGATAAGGTCTTCTATTGATACCCTAACGAAAAACTCCTCCTCCCATGGTGAGAGTATCAAATCAATAGAAAACCAAATCGCACAGTTAAACGCCGCAATGAGTGCGAGAGAGAAAGGGAAACTCCCATCTCAACCCATACCTAATCTTGGCCACTCACAAAGTTATAATGTGAGTGCTGTTACCACGTTGAGATCGGGAAAAGTGCTGAATGACCGAGTGGGTGAGCAGTGTGATGATAGTGACACCAATGATACCCCAGCTTCTTCTTCTTCCCCTAATTCTTCTACTCTCCCACCTTCATCCGAGCCTATTCTCCGTTTTCCCCAAGGCTCGAACCCTTCACCCATTTCGCCAAATCTATCTAAGTCGATTCCCACTCCAGTTTTGGGATCGAATCCATCCCCACAATCTTCTCCACAAACGTTGGACCCAAAACTTATTGATCAAGCACCTTATCCAAACAGGTTGAGGGGCAACAGACCAAGTCCACAAATGGAGAAGATTGTGGAAATTTTTAAGCAAGTTAACATAAACATTCCTCTCCTAGATGCTATTCAACAAGTTCCGTCATATGCGAAAATCTTAAAGGACTTGTGCACTAGGAAGCGAAAAGTTCAAATACCTAAAAAAGTTTTCCTTGGGAGTAATGTGAGTACTGCTTTTACACAACAACTACCCAAGAAACGAAAGGACCCCGGAAGTCCTACAATTTCAATTTCTATTGGGGGTAAAAATATTAATCGTGCTCTACTCGATCTAGGTGCCAGTGTTAACTTGCTTCCGTATTCTGTGTATGAGCAATTAGGGATCGGAGAGTTAAAACCTGCGCATTGCACTCTTCAGATGGCCGATCGATCTATCACCCAACCTAGGGGTGAGCTAGAGGATGTGTTAATCAAAGTCGGGGAATTCATATTTCCTGTGGACTTTATCGTTATTGATACACAACCTGTGGCAAACCCACGCAATCAAATCCCGGTGATACTCGGTCGACCCTTTTTGGCCACTTCCAACGCAGTAATTAATTGTAGAAACGGCTCTATGACCCTATCCTTTGGAAAGAAGTCAATTGAGCTTAATATTTACAAGTTGGGAAGTGAACCCTCCGAACCCTATGCTCATGTGTGTTCTGTCGAATTAATGGATGTCGACAGCAGCGAATTTGATCAACCTCATGATACAGACTCTTTTCATATGTTGTTGTTTGACCCAACCATTTACTCTTCCACCGAGTTGTCCGGGTCAACATCTAATGAGGAACTTTATATTGAGTCTGACGATCACCCCATTTTTTCTGATGACATTATTTTTCGGGGTATCGATGAAAGCTTTGAGGAAATTTTCGCTGATGAACTTGCATTTTTACAAGACACGGGTGTTGAGATGAATCAACTCCAAGATGAAGAAATTGGACCTCCACCCCCTCTTTTGGACAATCATAAAAATGCGAGTAATCCATCATTACTATCACTGTGTCGTCTCTCCAAATTGAGACGCAATCCTTTTCCAATACACCTCTTGTCACCTCCCCACTTCTTCACGTCAATAGGTGACATGTTCTTCCACCAACCTTGGTGCTTCATCGATAAATTTTTTGAATGGTTGGTGTTGACCTTCGGTCTTTGCAAAGCTTGGCATTGACCAATAACCTTGACCCCCTCATGTCATTTTAAAAGATTAAAATTGTTTAACTCAAGTTTGGGGGGGTGGTATATTTTGGCTCTTGAAAGAAAATGATTTTTACAAAATTGTGAGCCTAAAATATGTTTGGGGGAGGATTTTCACTTTCATATGTTCTTGCCCCCATTAATAATTTCCTCCCAAGTCTACAGGTTTTTTTGAGCTTAACGGATGACATCAGTGAGGACACTGCTGTAAACAGGTTTGGGGGAGGTTTGTTCTTATTTACACATCAATTTGCATCATATTTTGCATAAGCACAACATTTTCAAAAATTTAAAAAAAAATTCTTTTATAACAAAAGAGTAGAAAGTAAAAAATTACATCCAAAAGATAGGAATAGTTTAAGAAAACCAAGAAAATTAGAAGTTTTCTTACACGAACTGGTAATAAGTAGTTATGAGCTGTTGTCCCAAGGGTTAGTAAAATGAAGGAAGTCACTAATCTGAGGATAAAAATAAGTCTGAAAAATAGTTTCTATTCTGGAAGCCGAACGTTTGAATG
Source organism: Agapanthus africanus (assembly GCA_030015575.1). Taxonomy (NCBI): domain Eukaryota; kingdom Viridiplantae; phylum Streptophyta; class Magnoliopsida; order Asparagales; family Amaryllidaceae; genus Agapanthus; species Agapanthus africanus. Next base: position 201,400,155 of record CM057341.1, read on the forward strand.
TTGATACCCTACTATATGCACTTACACACGTCTTGAAACTCGGGATAGTAGAGAATACCTTGAAATGCTCTTGTCTAAAAGCCAAAGTATGAAGGAAGTGAAAAAAAATGAAGAAAATATAAAAATGGTGAAAAGAAAAAAATGAACACTGGTTTTGTATCGCCAAGGCAACAATAAAAAAAATATAGCGAAGGTGCTTCTTCACCTAGTGCCCTAAGGCCAACTGGTCTGGGAGTCACTGCTAAGCCTTAGGTGGTGCAAGACGAGGAAAATATTATCACCTAATCAGCAAGCACATAAGTAATCGGTCTGTTAGTACCTCAAGAAGTATTAACGGTCGCATGAAAATGTGTGAGCAAATCTTAATATTCATCAAATTAAAAAGTACTAAGGTAGATGGACAAGAGTATGATAGCTTGAATTGAATTCTCCGAGTGTAGGGATGTCCATTACACACACGTAGGGGTATATGATCGATGTATGGATGAAAGGTAGGAATGAAGAATAAAGACGATGTTTTAATGAGGGATGATGTGATTTCTAATATTTTTTTCATGACTATTAAGATAGGGCTCATGACAACTGAAAAGCTAGTATAGTTGGAAACTTTTCTTTTCAAGGCCTTTCTTTTATGGTTCTTATCTTTATATGTAAATTTCACCATCTCTCTTTTGTTATAGAATTTTGTGGGTGTAATCCGCTGAAAACCCTCAGGAGACAACACTCCTCCTACTAGGGACACCTAGAGGTTTAGTGGCTTGTTGCATGTGCTCAGTGCAATCGTGTCTGCCTACGAAAGTGTGCTTAGTTTTCTCCTTTCTTTTTCTCCTCTTAAAATAAACTAGTTTGCTCGGGACGATCAAACATAAGTTTGGGGGTATTTGTTGAAAGAGAGGAGCAAATAAGAATTTTGTGAATGATTAGGAAGGAGGAATGTGAATGATTAGGAAGAAGGAATGGTGACGGTTCAACCTCTATAGGTGGAGATTGATCAATCACAAAATCCGTATTGTTTAAAAATTCAAGTTCGTCAGCAAAAAGTTCTTCAAAACTTTTATCAATGGTGTGATTGAACATTTTGCTGTCAAAGAGTTTTATGCCAGAATTTATTCTACTTGATTCATAAAAAATCACTGAGGTAGAGGACTCGAAAAACTTATCTACCTCTTTTTCAAAAATATCCAAATCAAGTTGAATTTCTGGTATTACTGAACTTGAATTAACGGATTGTGATTTATCAAAACTCACTGAAACTATAGGAACAGAAGAAGAACCGGAGAAAGTAGAAGGTGAAATGGGTAAACAAATTGGTGTGTCGAGTGTTGCTGAACCAGATGTGGAAGATGGAGGCTGTATTTCGATCTGATCTTCGGGTATACCTTTATCATCAACTTCAAGACATATTTGGGGTTCGGGAAGAATTAAAGGCTCAAGATAATGACCACAAGGAAGTGAAAGGATTTGATGAATTGGTGGGACAAAATCATCCAAAATTTCGGGTTCATCAATCAATATATCCCCAATGTCAATTACCTCATTCAAGTGAAGGTTAAAATTCTCAAACTCCTCATCAAAAGTATGGTTTTCAATCAGTTTTGGTTCAAGAGTGGAGGTGTAGAGATCACAAGGGTTGGGTATGGTTTCACTTGAAAGGGACCCTTCACAATTGGGTAAATCAAACACTACAAAGTCACACAACTTATCAGTCATTCTATTTGGTGTACTTGATGAATCTATGAAACTGGAGTTGTGGATTTCAGTTTGGAAAGGGGAGGTTTGATTAGGAAGGGTGTACAGTTCTGTCTTACTACGCAAATCCTTCATAATTTGATTCGTCAGTTCCATATATTTTTCTAATGTCTGCTCCAGACTAGTCTTGGGTTGATAAGGGGTTTCAGTATAAGATTGAAATTCCTGTGGATAATTAAACTCCCAAATGACTGATTAGAAGAACTGTCTAGAGTAGGTGGAAAAGTCGGATTGGATTGATAGGAACAGAATGGTTGCTGAACTTGGGTAGGAGTAGGATCAATATTATGATAAGAAGAATATTGATATGGGTTGGTTGGTTGGCTATATACAAACCGCATATCAAACAATTCTCCGGACAGTGGTGGTGATGGTTGATATTGGTCCGGGTTGAAACTTTGGCCTCTAGACCTAGCTATGTGCTCAGCAATGGACATTCGTCTAGGGGCTTCCTCACTCTGGGTATGAACTGAAACAGGTGTAGGATTAGGATACGGTTGATAAGACCTAGACTGAGGTGGACAACTGTTTCTTCCTGCTTGTTCTATATGATCTCTTAAGGACATGGAAAACCCGTACTCACCTCGGTCTAGCTACGCACGACACCGTTCTGATTGCGGTTAAACTACTACATACACACTTTTCCCAAACAATCAAATGGCGCCGTTGCCGGGGAAACGTGCGCAATTTTTTATTTTTACTATCTGTGTTGAATTCTTAGACGAGTCATATCATTATTAAAACAAAACTGCAAATTGTATATTTAACGATTATTGTGTGAATTTTTGCGAGGAAATCTGGAGTCACGAACTTAAGGAAACAGGAGATCTAGGGTTCACACTTCTCTGGTAAGATTCTAACTCCCTTCTCTCTCCTCTAAAATCCAATAAAATCTATTTTCTGCAGGATTCTTTGCAAAATATCGCCGCTCAAAAATCTTTTTGCAAAGTTTTGCTTTTCGGTTTGTTTTTGCATATTTTAATACGGATCTTTAAGAGGCAAGGACCAAATCAAGATTTGGTGGGGATTTCATCAAGAGAGGAGTGAAGCACAAATGGTGATGAGAACAAAGCATGCTCAAGAGAAAACCAACCATCTCAAAATAATGAAGCTCTCATGAGAGAGAAAATCAAGCATGCTAGGTTTTGTAAAACAATATCTTTCATTTTAAAATACCACCCATACTTGAATAGTATGAACAAATGAATTAAAAATTCATTTGTGCGCACTATACAAGCATGGTCACCACCATACTCCCCATTTTCCAATTTCCACCTCATTTACCATTTTCCAAAAAAATGGTCAAATCCAAAAATGAGGTGGCCACCTTCTAGAATGTTTTCCGGATAAAATACGGATTACATTCTACTGTATATACATACCTGCATTCGTACCGAAATACGAATACCCAAAGAGATAGAATAACACAAAGAACATAATACTAGAATATACGTATCGAAATACATATACGTAAATTATTAAATCAATACCAAATTTAATAGTCCGGCTCAAACCCGAGCTGGCTAGTATTATCAACTGTCCGATCGAAAGTCTGGGTACAAAGTACATCAATCGAACAGAACTCTGCACGTATCCAATACGGCTACTACATCATTTCGCCAGAACCAGGAAAACCCTCTATGTGGGAATCTAAAGACTCGTCAATACGCTAGCAGTGGGTTTAACCATAAGTACGTCAGCGACACTAGCTGTACGTAACGGCTATCCAGGTATTGAGCGAAAGGGAGGCCGGCGAGCAAACTCATCCTGAACCCATACTAAGCCTGACAGTGATAATATCCGTACAGTACGGTCTGCTCGTCTAAGAGTATCGCATATCGAGTCTAGGAGGGTGGATAAAGTCAGACCCCTAACAACGCGATATTTGGTGTCGGTATGAAACCCATCACTGCCTGAGAAACTATCGATCCTGGATCGGTAATTCTCGTCTACCATGGCCAAGGATTTCTGGTGATGGCCACCTATGCACCGCGTGACATCAACCCCCAATACCGGGAGAAACGAATCCCCGACGATTCGATCACTGCCTCCATGTGGCTCGGGACTGTACCCAACTAAAACATGTTTGCACGACTCCTTTGAGTCGTGGTAGGGTAGTAATCAAAGCAAAGTGGGAACTCACACGAGACAAATGACGATCTCAGGTCGACAGACTACCATGTACATATGTCACCTGGGAAGTGCTATCTAACAATAGGCATAATACCAACTAGCAGGTTCCCGACGAGTCCGTCCAGTGTACTCATAACCCAATGAGCACCTGTATACTATCTTAGGTGAACAAACTAACACCAATGGCTTGTGAGACCTGGCCACCGCCCCTCGTCGGGGTCTCGATCAGTATACACTAGTCTACACTGGAGTATCGATGCCCAGTCTCGATACTCCCACGACTAGGGACATTTAAGGATGTTCTTATAGACCACCCAGCTCCCACGTATATGATCACCATCATAATGCTGGTAGTCAAGATAGAATCATATGGGCTCTATCAACATGTAATAGTGATGATAAAGACAAACCAGATAGCATACTATCATCTCAAGTAAGGATGTTCTACCGGTATAGGTCCTCCCTCAATCATCATAATCACCTAACTGCGATTACGATAATTGCCTTGAGGGCACTATAGCCAAAAATCTCCCGCTTGCACTTAAGGCCAATTATTGCGGTGTCGCATACTCACAGCCCGTGTGATACCGAACACCTAACTTCTCTACTAGTCAGTTTCGTAAAGCCCATGTGCGAAACGATTGCGTTCTAGAAATAGCCTCAGTGAGTGGATCCGCTCTAATGTTTCTTTCTATATCTCTCTATATCTCAACTTCGCGGAGAAAACTATCTTCCGAAATGAGCAATACCTGCCTTAGAATTTGTCTGGATATCTGATGGGACCCAGTTCACAAACGAACTCCAAATCCAGCAAACTTCTTAGACTGTATCATCCACTGGACTTAATCAGTATCCTGCGCCATGCCTTTCCTCAGTATTCGCTTGGACCACCTGTCCAATATACTGTCCCTCAAAAGAGGGAAAACTATAATTCTAACAGTCACTCTATCATCCAGGTCATCTTGGAAACCTGGAATAATAACCGTCTCCCGAAGGAGGCTGTCATTACCATATCCCTAGAACATCCACTTATGTTCATAACTGCTTCCGAATGTTTCTCCAGGATTGGATTAATATATATGCTTATTGCAGCTAGTGCAAAAACAACATCTGGTGTCGTACTTGACATCACATGATTGACTCAATTGCCTAAGCAAGTGATATGCCAATCATGCAAATCACTCTCCCCTTTAGTCTGAAAGACATCTTTTAGAGAGGGTGACTCCATCACCTGCAGGTACACTACCATGCCAGGAGTCGGCCATTATAAAATACCTTTAGAATAATGTCAAAGTATCCAGATTATGATACTTTCCAAATCTAGATCTAAAACCATAGATCTAGTAACCATAAACTCTGATATTATATCTATATCATATGTGGAGAAACAACTTTATGACAACCACAGTATAACCATCGTATTATAGAAATATCTCTTCCTATCAAGTGCATGTCATCCCAATACCTGGACATCACTCTCTACTACCTTCTTACCAGATCCATCTCCTATTCTGATGAGCTCAAGACCTATGACTGTCACATCAAAAATAGATGATCTATTTCCGCTATGCCTGCTTTAGTCTATAAATAGACATAAGCTACTTTCCCACTATGCTTCCGATGCTCCCACTGACTACAACAACCCTCTGGCAGAGTCATATACACGTGCACTTCTAAAGCTAGTTTAGAACAACGCTATACTCATCCTCCTGCCGGGTCTCATAGTCTAAAACAGCAGCAATGGCAAGTCTGGGTAAACAAGAACCTCCATGTCACCATCTCTGAGAAGGCCGAAGTACCTCTCGGGTGTCTGAGGTTACCTACCAAATCTGCGGAGTGGCTAATGGAATGTCGAAGCCAATTGAATCCTCAGGTTCTATTAAATCTTCAATGATCGTTTGTGGTTCTGGAATCACTTCCAGTTCTACCATACTCCCATTTCTGTTTTCTGAAAATATCCATTTTACTAAAAATGTGGAGAGTCAAGAACAATATCACTATTGATCTTCCTGATGGTAGAAAGTTAACCCTCATCAAAGCCCGAGATAACCCACAAACTGCCATTACTGAAACGTGCCTCGAGTTTATCCGGATTCTGGTTTTAAGCATCATCCGGAAAACTCCCTATACCTTAACATCGTTAAGATATAAATTGATTCTATATATATATCCAATATAGAAACAAAAGTACTAATTTAATTGGAACCAGATTCAAAATCATGCAGCTGTCTCCAGTGCATATCAACCAAATGGAAAGAGGCCAATCAGTATTACTCATCTAGGAGCGCATCCATATATGAGTAACCTGAAAGAGAAGCAAGTTCTCAAAACCATTACTATCAATGGAATACCAAACACAAGTATCTACATTTTCGACTACCTCGAAGAATCCTGATATTTCCAACAAATGGTTCTCTACTTTATTCTTATACCTATAACTTCTCAATATCTGGATCTTGTATTTCAACGAAATGCTTGTCTAGAACTGGAGAAGTCATGAGTAAATAGAATATAGTACGAGTACCAACCCCTTTGTCCTAATGGAACTGGACAATGTACAATACTTTGTATAAATCCCCTGAGTTCAATAACTCAAACCTTGTGCGTCGTAGGTTGAAAACTGTACTATGGTTAAGAAAAATTACACCGCTGTTGAATGCACCTTACCTAATCATCAACTGATATAGGTAAATGTCACATACATAATATCAAAAAGTTATATCTCACTTTATAAAATAAACGTACAGATATATCTGTTTGAAATTGGTGCATAATAATGGATATTCAAAATCAAATATTTGCCATCCGGCAAAAACCAGACGATTTCCTCAAATATCACCAATTACAACGAATTCCAATATAATGAAGATCTAATCACCAAATTCCCAATATCTTACTCCCACTCATCATCCGTAATAACATACAGATGTGAGTAACTGATCTGGTAAATACATACCCTGCAGTTAGATTCTAATTGGGAAAACAATTTTCAATTAACATCACACAGTGAAACTGAAACATGAAAATGATTCGAAGGGGTTAACTGGTATTCCTAGTAACGCCTCTTCCACTATCCTGATTCATGACAATAACCATATACTTACCTGCCATCACTCCAATCCCTTTATTATGTCTTTACTTATTACCTTCTATACACCTTCTTTAGGCTAATTAGTTTTCTTCCTTCCCCACCTTTCGGCACCTGCCTATGGTCTGGAGGAAGACTATCCAATAAGCTCAATAGGCGTACCCTCTTCTAATCTTAGGAGCCCTCACAACCTGAGAGAAGGTAAAGAGAAAAGACAACCGAATAATCATATTCAATCTCTCCAGAACCAGAACCCATCCTCGAATCTGGAACAAGTTCCTTTGAGTTCATATGTAACTATACGATGGATTTATCTAATAGAAATGGACGTTCGTAGTGATACGGGGTGTTCTGGAGAAATGCGAAGGTGATATAGAAGTGGCAATGATATATGCGACACTGTGACATTCCAAAAGCCAAAATGTTTTAAGAAGGTTCGGTTAACTTGGTTCATAAGTTTTAGTCAAGGGTCAGGCCATGGTCGCTGCCAAAAAGAGAGAGTAAAGAAACACTCAACGTGCACTTTAACCTAGATCAGAATAGTTAATCACTTTATCTAATCAGAATGGCTCCCACTGTTTCCTCGAATTCTCCTCCAAACCCAAAAAAAGAATTAGTCGGGATCATCTAAAATCACCCGAGGAGTAATGCTACTCATCAGTGAGAATCGGGATCCAACTATCATCGCATGATAACTTGATGGAAGCCATTCAAGTCACCACACTCCAGAAGGTATGCGCAAGCCTGGTAAGTTTCCTGTATGTTTGAAACTCCCGATGTGATTTTTACACTTAGGACCCAAGTGACCTTGACTGAGCCAACATATCAAAGGATCCTAGTCAAGTTCAACCCATCATTATCTTGATTGCATTAGACCCACCCGCACGAGTCCTTGACTGAGCCAAAATGACCGTACGACTGTCCTAACCAATCACATATCCATGCAACAGAAAAGCACTACATAGCTACCGAACACTACGCATCGGCTAAGCACGACATACGTAGCACGAATACTAAGCAATACTAATCTGAAATGACGGAAGGCTACGGTTGGTTTTTGGCGAAAAACCTTTAACTTAATGAACTTGATATCGTTGAAGGAATCCAAGTGGTTTTACAAATATATAGTGGCGAAAACTTTTGCTAAAGAGGTCACTCCCTGTAAAGGGATCTCGGCTCTTTCCTCGTCGAATGAGGTGTTGGATATTCATAACCGAATACACTGTGCAAAGCAAAAGAATCGACTATAGTGAAGTTATTATGTTCACGCAAACTTCTGTCTAAGGGGTCACTCCCGATAATGGGATCTCGACCTTTGTCTCGTCAAATGAGGTGCTGGATATTCATAACCGAATAGCACTGTGCAAAGAAAAAGAGAACGTCTGTAATGTCAGTTTTAAAACTTGGTTTCAAAACATCAAATAGGTTTATTTTCCATGCATTGATCAGAATCAACGCATTCCCATCAATTAATCATACCAGAAAAGAACGAAAATTTGATGTACATATATGCCATCCGCATTCTCCACTGGGTCCCGTAGGTTACTTAATTAACGAAAGAGCGGGGACTGGACTAGCACGGGTGAAAAACATATACAACATCTACTAGTATATATTTAAATATATATAACAATCATCCCAGACATGATATAAAGCAACATCACAGAATCTCGGCCAAGCAACACAGAGTGGTGGATAATCCTGGAGCCCCCGGTTTCACTTGAGCCGCAAATGAGACCCGACGTTCTCTGTCGTGTGGATAGCCTGTGCAATGAAAACCTAGACCCCTATGAGTGCGGCAAGTTACCCGCCAATCCCAGAACCGAGGCAACCCCAATCAATAATGTGAATGAGCCACCCAGCACTTCACGAAATCCGGTAACTTGGGCACCCCTCCGTGGGTCAACCTATACCCCCTACGAGTGCGGCGAATAGCCCGCCAATTCTAGAGTAAGTTCCCCTCCGTCTCAACGCCATGAGATGCGGACCCGATGCCCTCTAGAACCCGGCTATTCATGCACTCCACCGTGGGGTAATCCTAGTACAGAAAAGAAAATAATATACAAAGGTGACATCGACCGCAACCCAGTCGTGTCCTAAACAAAAAATATACAAACTGGCAGAGACGCAGTCCACATGCCGAACGCTCACCCCGCAATATCAAATGTACAAATGAAACTAACATGTACTACCATTTCACCCAAGTTATCCACCACGACAATCCAACCACAACACAGCACAACACAGAACATCAACGTGAATGTCACGTTTGCAAACTCGTCTAAAAGAACATATAGCAATTAGATGAGTTGTACTGCTCTAATGACATTCACGGTCGTAGATAGTAATGCATGTATTATAAACATTTAAACAGTGTTAAATTATTGACTTCAAAACACCCCGAATTTCCCTGAAGAAAAGATAACATAATATCAAAAATGGGGAAAACAAACAATACCACTGCATCAATATTCCAGAAACTAGAAAACACCAAAAATTTCAAGTCCAAACTCCAAATTTGGACCGGCCTCACCCGTTTTTTTAGCAATATCGCCGGGTCAAATCCGGTGGTTTGGGCTGGTATTTGTGGTGTGTTCTAGTGGTCACTCAACTAGTCTTCTGCAGTTGTTTAAAAAAAATTTGAAGACTTTGAAAAAACGACAGAGACTGGAATCTGCAGGGTATCATTTTGGATTTGTTTCGGTTTCGATACTTTAAACATTGTTTAAGCTTATAGTAAGGGGTTTACGAGTTGGCTCCGATATCATTTTGGGTTACGGCAGTGCCCCGGCCATCAAACCGTGGCCAAATACGGAACAAAAATTTACTAAACTGGTGCTAACATTACCCGATGCCCGGATCTACCCTAAACCCTATACTAGCAAGCAAATAAAAAGAGTTAGGAATGGTTATATCGAGTTGATCTGTGTCCTTCAGTCTTCAACCTTCATTCCAAGATCCTGGTGGTCGTTTGAATCGAGTTTGGTTGCCGGTCTTCCTCCAGCGATAATGATCCACCCGAGAGATGTAGTTGTGGCTCTAGCTTCACATAATGGATGCAAGTGAAGCAACTAGAGTTTTTAGGATGCTACTCTAGAAAGCCTAGGATGTAGTGTATGTAATCCAAGTGTTGGTCTATCTCATCCCACCTCCTCTCATGATTCTCAACACATGAGAGGGTTGAGAGGAGGTGGTGAATGAAGGTGGAGGAAACCATAGAAAATCAAGAGAGGGGTGAAGCACAAATGATGATGAGAACAAAGCATGCTCAAGAGAAAACCAACCATCTCAAAATAATGAAGCTCTCATGAGAGAGAAAATCAAGCATGCTAGATTTTGTAAAACAATATCTTTCATTTTAAAATACTGCCCATACTTGAATAGTATGCACAAATAAATTAAAAATTCATTTGTGCACACTATGCAAGCATGGTCACCACCATACTCACCATTTTCCAATTTCCACCTGATTTACCATTTTCTAAAAAATGGTTAAATCCAAAAATGAGGTGGCCACCTTCTAGAATGTTTTCCAGATAAAATACGGATTACATTCTACTGTATATACATACCTGCATTCGTACCGAAATACGAATACCCAAAGAGATAGAATAACACAAAAAACATAATACAATAATATACGTATCGAAATACATATACGTAAGTTATTATATCAATACCTGATTTAATAGTCCGGCTCAAACCCGAGCTGGCTAGTATTATCAACTGTCCGATCGAAAGTCCGGGTACAAAGTACATCAATTGATCGGAACCCTGCACGTATCCAATACACCTACTATATCATTTTTCCAGAACCAGGGAAACCCTCTGTGTGGGACTCTAAAGACTCATCAATACGCTGGCAGTGGGTTTAACCACAAGCACGTCAGCGGCACTAGCTGTACGTAACGGCTACCCGGGTATTGAGCAAAAGAGAGATCGACAAGCAAACTCATCCTGAACCCCTACTGAGCCTGACAGTGACAATATCAGTACAGTCTGATCTGTTCATCTAAGAGTATCGCTTATCGAGTCTAGGAGGGTGGATAAAGTCAGACCACTAACAACGCGATATTTGGTGTCGGTATGAAACCCATCAGTACCTGAGAAACTATCAATCCTGGATCGGTAACCTTGGCCAAGGATTTCTGGTGATGGCCACCCGTGTACCGCACGACATCAACCCCCAATACCGAGAGAGACGAATCTCCGACGATCCGATCACTGCCTCCATGTGGCTCAGGACTGTACCCAACTAAAACCTGTTTGCACGACTCCTTTGAGCCGTGGTAGGATAGTAATCAAAGCATAGTGGAAACTCACACGAGACAAATGACAATCTTAGGTCGACAGACTAACCTGTGCACATGTCACCTGGGAACTGCTATCTGACAATAGGTATAATACCAACTAGCAGGTTTCCGGTGAGTCCGTCCAGTGTACTCATAACCTAATGAGCACTTGTATATCTTAGGTGAATAAACTAATGCCAATGGCTTGTAAGACCTGGCCACCGCCCCACGTCGGGGTCTCGATCAGTATACACTAGTCTACATTGGAGTAGCGATGCCCAGTCTCGATACTCCCATGACTAGGGATATTTAAGGATGTGCTTATAGATCACCCAGCTCCCACGTATATGATCGCCATCATAATGCTGGTAGTCAAGTAAGAATCCTATGGGCTCTATCAACATGTAATAGTGATGATAAAGACAAACCATATAGCATACTATCATCTCAAGTAAGACTGTTCTACCAGTATAGATCCTCCTTCAATTATCATAATCACCTAACTGCGATTACGATAATTGCCTAGAGGGCACTATAGCCAACAATTATAGTAACATAAGCTTTTGCTTAAAAGTGAACTCCCCGTAAAGAGATCAAGGCTCTTTCCTCGTCAAATGAAATGTATGATATTCCTAACTGAATACCTCTATGCAAAGAAAAAGAATACGGCTATAAATTCATTTGAAAAAGTCGGTTCCTACAACATCAGTTTTTGTTTATTTCTTTACATTAAACATATAATGCAGGTCCGTCATTTAAGTTCCTAGTCACACCAAAAACAACCAAAATAGTGTTAGTTATATGTATGACTTAGAAGCCATTACTGTACATGTGACGTATATTGTAGTGGATGCTTGGACATATATAGGCAGGACTTTCTTGCTCGACATGATAGTATGATATCTGGTTGCACTTTATCTTAACATGTACACTTATTGTCTCTCTATTACATGTTGATAAAGCCCTTAGGATGAGTACTTGACTACCAGGATTATGATGTGGATCATACAAGTGGGGCAGAGGTAGTCAGCAAGTACATCCTTCAATTGTTCCTAGTCATGCGAGTATCGAGACAGGGCATCAATATTCCAGAGTAGACTAGCGTATACGCTTATCGGCCCATGTGATGGGCGATGGATGATCCCACATCCATTGGTGTTTGACATCGGAGAAGGTATACGGGTGCTCATTGGAGACTGGGTACACTGAACGGACTCACCGAGAACTCCTAGATGGCATATACCAATCGTCAGATAGCAGTTCTCTGGTGACACGGGTACAGATTAGTCTGTCGACCCGAGATCGTCATAGAGTCTTGTGTGATTCCCGCTGTGCTTTGATTTCCACCTTACCGCGTTCAAGAGATCGTGCAAAACGGTGGTTTTTGGGTACAGTCCCGAGTCACATGGAGGCAATGAGCGATAAGAGGGGATTTCGTCTCTCCCGGTATTGGGGGTTGATGTTGCGCTATGCTTGATTGGCCATAACAGAAAATCGCTGGTCAGGGTTGCTGAGATCTACTGGTAGGTGGTACCAGTAGTTTCTCGAACCATTATGAGCTTCACATCAGCATGACTTATCAGGCTATTGGGGTCTGACGTTTACCACCCTCCAGGCCTAGATATGCGACATATATGACGAAGAGACCGGACTGTACGGTAGTGTTACTGATTGGATTCGCAGGAGTATGAGCAGGCTTGCTTATTGATCTTCTGCTCGCTCAATACTCGGATGGCCGTTATGTTTAGCAGACCTCTTACGGTTTGTGGGTGTTTGATATGATCATCACCTACTGCCGGCGTATTGACGAGTCTTTAGAGTTCTATACAGAGGTTTCCTGGTTCATGCGAAATGAAGTAGGAGCACATATGTGATATGTGCGGGACCGAGATTAATGCGCTTATGTGATACCGCATTCTATTCTCACGATATGTGATATCGGCCGGTTATATGTGATATAGCCAGGTAATCGGATCAAGTGTTGATTCGATAAGATGTTACATTTGATATTAGTCAGTTGTATGTGATATAGCCGGATTATTAAATCAAGTGTTGATTTAATAATTTAATGTATAATTATATATTTGATATATTATCTTATATTAACTAATATTAGCTCACTTAAACATTTCTTTTTCTCACTTGTATACAAATAATATGTATGTGATATATATTAATGTACAACATTTGTGTCATGCTAGATGCCATATGCAACATGGGTGTATAAGACTCACACCATGCTTATAATAATGTAAGATTTTATTTATTTAAAGTAATTCAATATTAGTTGGAAAATGTCATGCTTAGAAGGTTGGAGAAGCTTGAAGCATCTTTGACTTTGTCCACTAGTTTTGTTTTACTTGTAGATATTTATTAATCTAACCATTATTGTTAGCTTTAGTTTAGCCTCTACATGAGTTAGTGTATTACACTAACTCACCCATAGTTGTTATTCCCACCTCATGAGTTTCATTCTCATCTCTACTTCATCTTCTTCTTCATTAAGAAAGCTTGCTATCTTTTCTCAAGGTGAGAAAATATTGTGAGAAAAACAAATCTAAAGTGAGCCTATTTCTTACTTCATCATTCTCTACTATTAGCCATTTAGTTTAGGGCGTTTGCTTCACTAAACCCTAATTTAGTGAAGAGGTAGCATGAGCTTGAGTCTTCTCGACGTAGATCATCTTCGGCCTCGAAGACTTCGAGCAAGCTTGTTCATTTCTTCATGTGAACCCTTACTAGAGTTCGAGTGTTCACTACTTGGAGCGAAGGGACTACTACACAGAGCTTTAGAAGTGAAGGGCTGGTTTACAAAAGTTGTATTCCTCATTCACTTAGATGTAAAGTTTTTTGCATTGCATGTTCGTCTAAATCTCTAGTTAAGATTCTAGGGTTAAGGTTCTTTAGTGCGGCAAAAATTTAAAAACGGTATGGACGATGCCTCCCGAAACCTTGCTACCGGCCTACGGAACCCTGTAGTGGTATCAGAGCCATGCTAGAGAATTAGACGATGTTTGTTAGATTACAAAACCGAAACTACTCCGAAACTTAAAACAACGAAATCCAGTTTCTGTCGAATTTTAAATGGCCTTTAAAAAAATTTTAGCAACTGCAGAATTTTGTATTTGATATAACATGAACACCATACAAATTTGAAGCATTTCCACAAGTTTTTGGCCGGCCACATCACCCCAAAAACCGAGCTCACCGGGTCCATTTCGGAATTTGGGCTTCAAATTTTTAGGGTGTTCCAGTCTCTGGGTTTTGGTGTTTCAGGTGTTGCTTGTTTTTACTAAATTTGCATGTGATGTTATCTTTCTACAAAGGCAATTCGGAGTGTTTTGTAGTTGTAATTCTAACATCTATTCGGGTTATTTAGATGACGTTAAAAGGTTCGAACGGATATCAATAACTCATATTTTCCCTCGCAGGAAATTTTCCAAGAGTTGGATTTTTTCCAAGTTTAAAATCTTCAGAAAATCATGCAAGCGATTCTGTGGACCCTCTAGAAAAATGATACCCAAACTCGACTTTTTGAATCGCGGAACCGTGGTCATACTCTAGGGTTTGAGGCAGTTCCATGGCAACATGAGTGAGGCATGGGTCGGCCCTTCTACGGATGGTGCATAGGTGTTGTGGTATGTTCTGGGTACTTTTTGAACTACACTCAAGTGTTGAGTTCGTTGGGAAATTTTGGGTGTTTGTTTATTCGATCGAAAAGTTTAATATCGTCTAGCTATCTATGATTATGATACAATATTTGGAATCCACATAATTAGTTATGTAATAACTAGTTTGAATTTTATAAATCTAGCAAGTTAGTCTCATTTGATTGGTTGCCACGGAATTTTGATGAGGATCAAAAGTCCGTCGCAATTACGTAGTGTACACGGATACTCGCCGGATAACGTTACTAGATAGCCACACCCCATGGCCCCGATCAAGTGACTGTAGGAGAACCCCGTCGCCAAAAACATCCGTTCGGGTGCTCATGGCCGCGGTGTTCCGCCTTAGTGCACTTCGTCAACGGCATCGGGGGTGTGGACGTCTACTAAAGTTTCCGACGAGCAATCGATCAGGTTATCGGGAATCTTGTTGAATTACCCGACTGGATATTGGAAAGTATTTTCAATATCGAGACTAAAATGCGGGGTTTATAATTGTTAGGCATATGATGTCTAGGTAATTCATTTGGTTGGGTATGAAATCCAAAGTATATGATACATTGGGTTTATGATGTCTAAGGTTGTTGCGGATTCCAATTGTTGTAGTTTTTCACTTTCTTTTCTGCGACCGTAAGTGTAATATATGGTGTATCGCCGGTTTCGCTGCTATATGTCAACGACAATTGGGATATACATATTTACTTACATTGATGACATGTGATGTTATGTGTTGCTGTGATATGTTATATTGATTTTGAATAGCTGGGGGGTTTTATGTGAGATGAGAGTTTTTCATTTTCATTCATGTAAAAGCATGTATATAATATTCTTTTATTGAGGCACTTCCGGGTTGAGGATGATGTCACCATTGATGTATATTATTTACTTTTCCGCATTATGATAGACCCAAGGTGGGGAGCACAAGTAACCGGGTTCTAGGGTCCAGTAGGAGATCATCTCGAGGAGTCGAGACCGGGTCTCCTAACTCTAGAATTGGTAGGGTTGCTTGCCGCTCTCGTAGGGGTTTAGGGATATGGGTTGGGCTATTCATCACGACCGTGGAATCCGTGTTTTATACTGGCTTAATTTAAAACACGGAATTCCTAGTATATCCAATATTTCGTATGTGTTCTTCTGCTACTGATATTTTGTGATGTGATAACTTGATATGTTCTGAGACGAATGCCTATATTATATTTATGAGATATAATAAATATTGATGCTTTCGTTTCTTCTGTGATGCTTAGGAAGCATAATTGATGGGATTTCAATAATGAGATTAATGAAAGAAAAAGAAACCTAAAGATATTGTAGAAACTTGTTTTAAAAACTGGTAGCTCTAGTTCTTGCTTTGTATAGCGGTATTTCTTGTAGAATATCATGCACCTTATTCGATAAGGAAAGAGCCGAGATCCCTTCACCGGGAGTGACCTCTTTAGCGAAACTGGCATATGCTACAACCCACTCGGTTTGTCTTTTGATTGCTTTTATAGTTTTTGCTTTGCATAGTAGTATTTTTGAAATATCCAGCACCTTATTCGATAAGGAAAGAGCCGAGATCCCTTCACCGGGAGTGACCTCTTTAGCAAAACTAGTAAAAGCCTCAAAAACACTCCTTTTTCAAAATCACTCGTTTCTACAACGATATCAAGTTCATTACGCAAAGGGTTTTCTTAAAAACCTGTTGTGGCCCTCCATCATTTCAGATAAGTACTACTTAGTATTCGTGCTACGTTTGTTGGTGCGGTAGCTAACTAGTGCTTATCTGCAGCATACGATGCGATTGGATTAGGGTAGTCATGCGACTTTGTTGGCCTGTGTCAAAGGTCATGCGGGTGGGTTTAATTTAATCATGAAATGTATGGATCGAACTTGACTAGCAGACTATGGTTTGTTGGCCTGCGTCAAGGTCATAGGACGCTAGGGGCAAAATATTATCGGGAATTTCAAGTGTTGAAATTTGCAGTGAGATTGCATACCTTCTATGAGATAGTTGGATCCCGATACCCACTGCGAGTAAGAGTTACTCCTGGGAGAGTTTTACACATTACAATTAGCCGATCAAGTAGGTGTCTAGAAAGGTGTTAACGGGGTTACGCCCATAGGAAAACGGGGTTACGCCCATAGGTTTATTTTAATTAGGTCCATGCGAAAGCACGGGGAACCTCCCTCAAAGTACCGACACTGGCCTGACCGAAAGATTGGCGAACTTGTAGGGTGTAATTAATCCTGGCTAGTCTTACCTTTTAGGATTTGAAGGAAGATTTGATAAAAACAGTGGGAGCCATCCTGATTAGATAAAATAATAACCAATCTAATCTTGCAAGAGCGCACGCAGAGTGTTTTCTTCTCTCTCTCTCTCTCCTGGTAGCGACCATGTCACGCCTTAATCAAGATAATAATATGGATGCATTGACCGAAACTGCTTATTATACTGAGCTAGGGAACGTTGGTTTCGCTCTATCTTATAACTGTTATAAGTCCGAGCAAGAAATAGGGGAATATCCGGGTTCCCATGCCACCCATTCGAGGAATGGGCATGTTGATGCATATTCTTCGGGTGTGTTCATTACCGAGAACTGTTTCTCAGTATCCTCTACGTCTTGGGTATGTGATATCGGATCAGGATCCCACATATGTAATTTGTTGCATGGGCTACAGAAAGATAGAGAACTGAGAATAGGTGATTATTCTCTAGTGTAGAGAAGGGTGCAATTGTTGCAGCCAAGTCAGTTGGCAGATATCACCTTATATTACCAAATAGTAAATACATTGATTTTGAACAAATGTTATTACATACCGAACCTGATATACAACATTACATCGGTTTCTTTAATAAGTTAAAGAAGGATATAAGTTTGTATTGATGGATAATGTTGTGAACATTTTCCTGAATCAAGAGTTGATTGGATAAGTCACGCTATGTAATGTCATATACGTTCTAAATCAAACCACAATTCAAAGTATATAGAACACACACAAGAGGAGTAATTCAGAAATGAACGAATCCTTCTTGCGGTATTGTAGACTAGGTCATATCAATACGACATGACCGGCTAAGTTACATAAGGATGAATATTAGAATCCGTTCGAATTTTTATCTTATGATACTTGTCAGTCTTGTCTCGAAGGTAAAATAACCAATACTCTGTTTACTGGAAATAGAGAAAGAGTTATTGAACTCTTAGGACGGATACATGATGATGTATACGGTCCTATGTCTACAAATGTCAGGGTTGGTTCTTTGTACTTCATTACATTCATTGACGGTCTCTCAAGATTCAAACATGTGTTCCTGTTGAAACACAAGTCTGAAACTTTTGAGAAATTCATGGAATATAAGCTTGAAGTTGAGAACCAGACGGGTAGAAGTATTAAGTCCTTCGATGTGATCGAGGAGGGGAATACTTGGGCATGGAGTTCCTGGATTTTCTAAACTGAGAATGGGATTCTCTCTCAGCTTACTCCTTCGTATGCACCACAGCACAATGGTGTATCGGGGCGGAGGTATCGCACCCTATGAGATATGGTGCGCTCTATGATGAGTATTGCTGAGTTACTTGTTTCCTTTGGGAGTTATGCACTTGAGAAGCTGCATACCTATTGAATGGGGTTCCAACCAAATCAGTGCCTACCATTCCATATGAGATATGGTATGGGAAGAGACCATGACTTAAATGAGTTAAGATATGGGGTTGTCCGGGCTATGTTGAAAAGCAAAATCCGGACAAACTCGAGACAAGGTCAATTCTGTATGAGTTTGTTAGGATATCCCAAACATTTGCGAGGATATATCTTCTACCACACTGAGAAGCAAAAGGTGTTTTATTTCTCAGCATGCCGCCTTTTTTAGGAAAGGAATTTCTTGTGAAGAAATTTGTGGTCATGGGGTAGAACTGGAAGGAGTTCTAGCTAGACAAACTAACAGCTGATGATTTGGTGAAACCAAAAGGATTCAATAGTCTCCAACGAATCTCAGCCTCTCCACGAATCTGGTAGGGTTCCTCATCCACTTGAGAGATACTACGGTCTTCTCGGTGACAGTGGGAGCGAGGATTGCATTATGGTAGATGATGGCCCAACTAGGTTCAGGCAGGCCATCATAAGTGGAGACTTTATGAAATGGCTAGACGCTATGCAATCATAAATGGAATCCATATACACCAATAAAGTATGACTTTGATTGTTGCACCTGAAGGAGTAAAACCCATTGGGAGCAAATGGATTTTGAGAAGATTTTTAGTGTAGATGGAAAAGCTGAGACTTTCAAAGCTATGCTTAAGTCCATCAGGATCAATATGCGCATCGCGGAGTTAGAACATCTGTTTTGATATGGCAGTCAAAGAGTTTGACTTCCTCAAAATGATAGATGAATCTTGTATATACAAGAAGGTTGTAGAGAGCAAGGTTGTCTTCCACGTATTGTACGTAGATGGCATACTCTTGATAGAAAATGGTTTCCTATGCTACTCGGTCAAGCTCCTCTTATCATGAGAATTCTCAATAGAAGATCTGGACGATACCTACTATATCTTATGGATTATTATCTATAGTGATAGATCTAAGTGGATGTTGGGAGTGTCCCAAATCCAGATATATTAACACCATACTAAAGGATTTTAGTATGGAGGATTCTAAGCGTAGTGGTTCGTCCACTTACTCAGGAATCACTCTCTCCAAAAAGAAGTCTTATAAGACTGATTTGGAGAGAGCTCGCGTGCAAGGGACACCCTATGCTTCGCCAGTAGGCTACATCATGTATGCGATGTTATGTACCAGACCAGATATAGATGACTCAATAGGTGTAGTGATCAGGAATCAATCAGATCTTAAGAGAATCACTGGAAAGCTGTGGAGGACATTCTTAAGTACATGAGAAGCACTAAATAAATGTTCTTGGTTCAAGCTTCCAGAGTGATAAAATCGACTGAAAGTCAGTCACAGGCTTTATCTTTACCCTCGGTAGAGGGACGGTATGTTGGAAGAGTTCCAAGCTAGATATTGTGGCATACTAGACGATAAAGGCTGAATACATTGCTACCAACGATACTACCAAAGTGGCTGTCTAGACATTTCATGTTCATGAGATGAATAAGGTTCCTACCATTGAGCGTCCAATAATTGTTATTGTGACTACAATGGAGTTGTGGCTTTTGCCTAGGAACATTGGTCCCATCAGCGATCCAGATATATTCTGAGGACAGTATCACCTGATTAGGAAGATGGTTGATCTCCAAGGGGTTGAGGTTAGGAGAGTTGACGCGAAGGAAAACACGGCGGATCCACTCACAAAGGCCTTTCCGTAGAGAGACTGCTATAAGACGTTGAGTATGAGATACTGCAACAAATGGCCTTAGTGCAAGTAAGAGATTGTTAGTTATATGTATGCCCTAGAGGCCATTATTGTACATGTGATGTATACTGTAGTGGATGCTTGGACATATATAGGGAGGACTTTCTTGCTCGACATGATGGTATACTATCTGGTTGCACTTTATCTTAACATGTACACTTATTGTCTCTCTATTACATGTTGATAAAGCCCTTAGGATGAGTACTTGACTACCAGGATTATGATGCAGATCATACTAGTAGGGTAGAGGTAGTCGGCAAGTACATCCTTCAATTGTTCCTAGTCATGGGAGTATCGAGATAGGGCATTGATATTCTAGAGTAAACAAGCGTACACGCTTCTCGACCCATGTGATAGGCGATGGATGATCCCATATCTATTGGTGTTTGACATCAAAGAAGGTATGCGGGTGCTCATTGGAGACTGGGTACACTGAACGGACTCGCCAAGAACTGCTAGATGGTATCATACCTATTGTCAGATAGCAGTTCTCTGGTGACACAGGTACAGGTAAGTCTGTCGACCCGAGATCATTATAGAGTCTTGTGTGATTCCCACTGTGCTTTGATTTCCACCTTACCGCGTTCAAGAGATCGTCTAAAACGGTGGTTTTTGGGTACAGTCCCGAGTCACATGGAGGCAATGAGCGATAGTAGGGGATTTCGTCTCTCCCGGTATTGGGGGTTGATGTTGCGCTATGCTTGATTGGCCATAACAGAAAATCCCTGGCCAGGGTTGCTGAGATCTACTGGTAGGTGGTACTAGTAGTTTCTCGAACCGTTATGAGCCTCACATCAGTATGACTTATCAAGCTATTGGGGTCTGACGTTTACTACCCCCAGGCCTAGATATGCGACATATCTGACGAAGAGACCGGACTGTACGGTAGTGTTACTGATTGGATTCGCAGGAGTATAAGCAGGCTTGCCTGTTGATCTTCTGATCACTCAATACCCGGGTGGCCGTTACATTTAGCAGACCTCTTGCGGCTTGTGGGTGTTTGATATGATCATCACCTACTGCCGGCGTATTGACGAGTCTTTAGAGTCCTACATAGAGATTTCCTGGTTCATGCGAAATGAAGTAGGAGCACATATGTGATATATGCGGGACCAAGATTAATGCGCGTATGTGATACCGCATTCTATTCTCGCGATATGTGATATCGGCCGGTTATATGTGATATAGCCGGGTTATCGGATCAAGTGTTGATTCGATAAGATGTTACATTTGATATTAGTCGATTGTATGTGATATAGTCGGATTATTAAATCAAGTGTTAATTTAATAATTTAATGTATAATTATATATTTGATATGGTATCTTACATTAACTAATATTAGCTCACTTAAACATTTCTTTTTCTCACTTGTGTGCATATAATATAATGTGATATATATTAATGTACAACATTTGTGTCATGCTAGATACCACATACAACATGGATGTATGAGACTCACACCATATTTATAATAATGTGAGGTTTTATTTATTTAAAGTAATTCAATATTAGTTGGAAAATGTCATGCTTGGAAGCTTGGAGAAGCTTGAAGTATCTTTGACTTAGTCCACTAGTTTTGTTTTACTTGTAGATATTTATTAACCTAACCATTATAGTTAGCCATAGTTTAGTCTCTACATGAGTTAGTGTATGAAATTAACTCACCCATGGTTGCTATTCTCACCTCATGAGTTTCATTCTCATCTCCACTTCATCTTCTTCTCCATTGAGAAAGCTTGCTAGTTTTTCTCAAGGTGAAAAAATATTGTGAGAAAAACAAATCTAAAGTGTGCTCATTTCCTACTTTATCATCCTCTACTATTAGCCATTTAGTTTAGGGTGTTTTCTTCACTGAACCCTAATTTAGTGAAGAGGTAGCATGAGCTTGAGTCTCCTCGACGTCGATCATCTTCGGCCTCGAAGACTTCGAGCAAGCTTATTCATTTCTTCATGTGAACCCTTACTAGAGTTCGGGTGTTCACTACTTGGAGCGAAGGGACTACTACACGGAACTTTAGAAGTGAAGGACCGGTCTACAAAGGTTGTATTCCTCATTCACTTAGATGTAAAGTTGTTTGCATTGCATGTTCGTCTAAATCTCTAGTTAAGATTCTAGGGTTATGGTTCTTTTGTACGGCAAAAAATTGAAAACGACATGGACGATGCCTCCCGAAATCTTGCTTCTGCTATAGGGAACCCTACAAATAGCATGCTTTTATATGTCATCCGCATTCACCACGGGGCCTAGGGTCTTCACTGTAAAGTTAGTTAACTTACAGAAGGATGGAGGACTAGCGCGTATTCAAAATATATAGAAGCATCTAATATATATATATATATATATATATATATATATATATATATATATATAATCACAGGCATGTAATAATCATCACAGGCATGCGGCAAACAATATGGAATTGTGGATAAACTAGGAGCCCCGCATTTCATTTGAGCCTCAAATAAAACGCGACGTTCTCCGGTCTTATGGATAGCCTGTACAACACTGAACCAAGACCCCTACGAGCATGGAAAGCCATCCATCAATCCTAGAAACGGGGCAACCCGATCTCAATATCATGAGTGGGCTACCCGACGTTTTCTAGAATCTGGTAACTTGAGCGCTCCTCCTTGTTTCTATCCTAGAACCCCTACAAGTGCGACGAGCAACCCGTCAATTCTAGAGCGAGGAGGCACGAACTCATCACTATGAGACGACCACCTACCGCACTCTAGAACCCGATGACTCGAGCACTTCTTTGCAGGCTCATCCTAGTATAGAAATTAAAAGTTGTTCTAGAGGAGGGTGAATAGGACAAGGTTACCAGTATACTCAAATTAAAATACTACAAACTACACTTGCCAATCAAACACAATTGTAAAGCTCAAGCAAAGGATATACTAATAAAGATAAGAGGCTAAGCAATCTACAATTATGAACACATGAATATATAGCAAGCAATAAATATAGCAATCAAGTAAGTAAAGAGTATATAGAGCAAAAGGTGTTTAAGCATGCAATTTCTATCTAAGCAATTGAAATCTTAAAGTACGAGAAAGAAATGGAAAACATAAACACGAGTCGTTTTAGAGAGGTTCGGGAGATCCCCTGGTACTCTATCTTTAGGCATACAAGCACGTTCCACTATAACACGTCTCCACCAAGACAACACGTTGCGCGGTCGCAACTTCTTACACCACGTCTCCCTCGAGACCAACAAGTTATCCTTCCTTACCAAGGCACCCCTACACTTAAGGATTCTCACACAAAGAAAGAAAAACTTCTCTCACTCTTCTCTCTTACAAAATACTCTCTTGCACTCAAGATATCCTCACACAAAGACAAGAAGACGGTTTACAATTAAGCACAATATTCTTAAAAGAGTTTCTCTTAAAGCTTACAATGTAATACTCAATGAGTATGGAATAATCAAATTAAGCTCTTTGATCTTTTAAGTGTGTGAGAGAAAGAATAATCAAAATTAAGTTTTTGCTCTCACAAGAGATGAGAAAAAGGCTTTGGAATCTCTCAGAATAATTTTACAAGTGTTGGCTACTCAAAAATCAAAACAATTCTCAATAAATACCACTCAAGAAAAATTAGTCGTTACAAGTCAAATTAGTCAAAAAGAGCCGTTGTTAGACGTTGAAGTTCAACCAGACAAACGTCTGAAGAAGGATCGGCAATGACTAGAAAATAGCTTCAGATGTTTGTTTTTTAAATTTTCAGACGTTTGCCGATAGTTTTTACAAGAAGGTAAGAAAGTACAGAAGGCAAACAGACATCTACAGAAAGAGACACTAACATCTGAAGAAAAATTGTTTCAAATAATTTTGAGTTTCAGACATTTGTCTAAAAAGGCTTCAGACGTTTGCCGTGGTTTTCAAAACAAGGCCAATGAAAGCATAGAGAACAAACAGACGTTTGAAGAATAAGTGACGCACGCCTGAAGAAGAAAAGGTTTTCAAAGTTCTAAACCTTCATACGTTTGTGCAAATAAGGTTCAGGCGTTTGTTCTCACAAAAAATTTTAATGTCATGAAAACACAGAGAACAACCAGACGTCTGAAGAAGTTTTGATAGACGTTTTTTCTGTAAAATGTTTTAAGCCAATGAAAAACCAAAGAAAAACAGATGTATGAAGAAGCAACTACAGATGATTGTTCTGTAGAAAAATTTCAAGCCAATGAAAATCCAGAGAATAAACAGATGTATGAAGAAGTATCGACAGATGTTTGTTCTTTCAAAGTTTTAAACAATGAAAGCTCAGAAAACATCCGGACGTTTGTTCTGGTAAGCTTCAGACGTTTGTTCTGAAGCAAGAAACTGATATTTGAAACGTGTGCATGTTTTTGAAAACATGACTGACGTCTGAAGCACAGTAGTACACACGTCTGAAGAAGGAATTTTCAGAAATATTTGAACTTGGTTTTTTAAAAGAATTTTAAACGAAAACCAACGCAAGTTCTTTACAAATCATACGAAGAGTGTGTACAAGAACTTAATGTGATGTTTTCCATAAACATGAATACTCACATTGATTTCCTATGTTGATATGGTTCGTTTGCCAAATCTTGAATCTTCCGATATCTCGACACGAACTCTTGAATCTTCAATTTCTTGAATTCTTTTGAATTTGGACTTTGGCTCTTTAGTTTCATGAAGCTTGAATGTGATCATTGAGGAGCTATAATCCATTAACCTTCAATCTCCAATAGATTTGTCGTTTAAGCTCGATTTTCCTCCATCCTCCATTCAAAGCTTGTCATGATTTATACTTGCAAATCCGATCTTACATGAACAAGCTCATATACGGTGTTATATAAAATACACAAAACAAAAAATAAACACATGTATACAGGTATCTATTAATATTCATAATATCATCAAAACTAAAAAATTGGATTATAAAAATCCATAAGTCATTAGAAATGAAATATATACAAAGGTAACATCGACCGCATCCTGGTCATGTCCCAATAAAAGAATATACATTAAGTGGCAACGACAGCCACATGTAGACCGCTCATCCCGAATAAATGAATACATATAACAAAACTGTATAAGAAAATCCCACGTGAGGCTATCCATCGGGACAATTCGTCTAAACCATAAAAATGATATATATCCACAAGCAACAACATAAGCAACATATGTGCAACCCCGTCTAATCGAACATATAGCAATTAGACGACATTTAACAACATATATATACAATTACGGATATTAAACAATGCTGAAATTTTGACCGAAAGTTTTTCCGTGTTTCCCGAAACCACAAACAGAACATACTCAAATCTGGGCAAAAAAGATAGGCACGAAAAATCAACTTTCCCTCAATACAAGCCTCTGGAGATAACACGAGGCTTAACTCCAAAGTCTGGCCGACCTTGTCGACCAGGCCATGGCGTTACGGCCTCGTGTTCTCATAGTGACTTTCTCGTTCAAAAATAAATCCATTGGAATGAGTCAAAAAAAATTCAGGTGTCGTTTCAAAATTGGACAGAACCTTGGATTTTGAAACTTGATAAGGTTAAATTTCTTGTTTCGAAACTATTGCATCGCCTAACTCTGGTTGTAGTGTTTGGTTGGCTCTGATACTATGAAAAGTCAGTCAGCACGGTGGAAACTGGATTTGGCGCCCATAGGTCCCTTAGTAGCTACATTTTACGTAGTCCTCTCACGATAGACTACAACCCACCGGACCATATAACCGCACGGGGCACCCTGAGGGTAAGAGCATGCGCTTCACTACTACTGTTACTACAATGAGAACCCCTATGGGTCGGCACAATGCCCAGTAGTTCTGATACCATGAAAGGTTTCCCGGTGATGGCGGCTAAGGCAGAAGCGAAATACAATCAAAAAATTTCAAGCAAGCACAAAGAAATACAACCTAGAAATTATCCAAACACCAAACTAGCAAACATAACAAGATGTCTAGCTACTAGGATGCAAATATACAACCTTTGTAGCATGTCGACCCAATCGTAAAAGACCCCATCAAGCTCCTAGGCCGTCGGGAACAAGCTTGAGACGATCGTCCTTACCGAAGATGATCCACCTAAAGGAAACCGATCTATACTACAGTTAACTTTGAGGAAGCAACTGAAACTCCAGACTCGCTAGAAAAAGAGTGTGAGGGCTGTAGGAATTTATCACTATCATTATCTCCCGTAATCCAATCTTGAAAGAGCTCTCTAGCTCAAGACGAAAAAGGAGAGGATGAGAGGAGAGAGAGAGTGCATAACCAAAAATAGATGAGAGTGTGTGGGATCTTTTTCAGCCTTAGAAAATAGGCCATGCCATTTTACCAATTAAAAATGAGCACATCCTTCTCAACCATGCCCTCTTTTTACACCTCATCATGCCACCCCATTATTGATTTTCTTCCTAAAATGAGATGTTCTCCTTCTAGAAGTATTTGTATTGTCATGCCCCGCTTCCCATTAGACGAAAACGATGACGTGGCAAGCCCGCAATATATTAACTATGAAAATACGTTAAGCGTAAGTAAGCAATATAACAATATGCAAAAATAAAAAGAGTAATAAAATTAAACAGGAAATTTATTTACATTCAAATTTAAGTACAACTGTCTGAAATAAAAAAAGATACAATAATTTGAACAAATGCCTAAACAGTGGCATACAGAAGTAAAAGCAGGAAGAAAACAGTAGTCTGGCTGAGTAGCGAACTGGTTTTAAGTCCTCCTGGCTCGGATCTATCTCCTCGGTGTCCGGTCTTCCTGACGAACATTCCAAAAAAAAAGAAACAGAGAGAAATATCGTCAGCTAACTAGCTCTCGGTAAGTCCCCAAAAGAAGTAAAAGAAGTGGAGTGAATGGTGTATAAAGTGAATAGAAACCAAATAATGTGAACATGTAAGATTGTATAAGCGAGTATCTAAGCATGATCATTTACAAGTATAAGATTGCTATTCTAACGTGGTTGTTTGTAGTTTAATAAAGAAAGTATTCATGTATATAAGAGGAGTCCATCTTACCCCGTGGACTATGGTAACATGTAGTACAAGGCCCCGTCATAACCCACTGGATAACGACACGTGAATTCATGTAGGTGTCTTTTAAAATGACCTCTCGTGCTACGATATACATTTCATACCAATCTATCCTTTTATCCCCGCGTATTGTAGTGCATAGTTCAAGTTTACAGGTCTAGGCCGAATCCATGAATATAAAATAATGTGCAAGTTCATATTCAAGTTGTAATCATATATTTAGGTATTTATGTCAAGTTCATATCAAGTTATACTCATGGTTCGGTCAGGTCAAGTATTCAAATTCAAGTTTGGATATTCAAGTTCAAGTGTTTAGGTTCAAGATCAAGTGTTCAAGATTGGATTTGAGTTTGGACACTAGTTCAAACTTATATTCAGGCTATAATCATTTCTTATGGATGGATTTAACTGTTGAAATTCTTAAGTTCGGGAGTAATCGGACAACTACTGCACATGGACGACAGGATTTATGTATTATTCCAAGACAATTGTCATTGATGACTCCGTTAATTTGCAGTGTTGTCTAATCTGAGTAGGCAAGCACTCACTTTCTCCGGCTTCCTGAGGCTCAAGAGAAATGATACCGCTTAAACCTATATTAATCTATTGTCCTTAAATATTTATGTTGTTGTTTCAATTGTATTTACATTGTTTGTATTGCTCGAGGGGGTTTTATGAAAAATATTATAATATTGTTTAAAAAATAAGCTCTAGGGTGATTTATAATATTAATAGTTTTTATAAAAATGTATTTTAATATTAGTGATATTTTAGTGATGAAACCTAGCTTTTAAAAACTTATGGTATTTTTATGAAAACTATACTTTTGGAACTTGATGTTATTTTATTAAAATTTTAATCTTTCATTTTAAAATATAATTTTCACAATTTGTTTTTCTTGAAAATACGGATTTATAATTTTATATAATTTTCCAAAGTTTATTTTTTTAAAAGAAAAATCGTATTCTTTAAAAATCGTATTTTTATTACTTTTGATATCGAATTCTCCGTGAGAAGTTCTGCATCTCGCTCTATTATGCCAAAGACTTGCGATAATCCGCACCATCCACAAATGGATCACCTAACAAGAGTTGTAGTGGCATAATTGCAAACGGCGTAAAAATATCGATAAAAACATTTTTTCTAAAAAGCAATGGTATTTTATTGTAAATTGTATTCTTTAAATTAACATACATCTAAAAAATCGTGCTATGAAATCATAATGTATGTGGTGGGGCAGGTCGTTACCCCGTGAATTTTTATAGGTATTGTTGAGGTCAAAAATTACACCCAGTTGACCAAGTCAAAACCAAGGTCAACCCCAAGTCAAGTGGGCCCGAGCCCAAGCTCAAGTCAAGACCAAGCATGGAAAACGCTGGCTCCATGCCAAAAAGGAGACAATAAATTAGTCTAAATGTAATTTTTAGAAATAAATACATGTAAAATGGGCAGAAAGCCAAAATTTTGTAGACCCCATGGCTTATGTGCAAAAAAGAAATAAGCACATAAGGCATGGGATGGCACAAGTGCCATTTGGCAAAGTCCAAGGGTCTATATGTAAAATGTGTAGCCTATAAAGGCAACATGATGAAAAAATCAATGATAAATTTTTTTTCTCGCTCTCAAAAATTAGGGTTCTGTGCCTCCTTCTCCTTCCTCAAGATTCTAAAACTTATTTCCTTTTTTGAATTAAATCAAGAGTTTCACTCTTCTTTTTCCAAAAGTAAGCAGTTTTTCACCATCAAACCCTTGAAAGGGAACTCAGATCTTCTATCAGATCTCAAAAGGGGGAGATTTTTAAATCTCACCCCCCTTTTCTCCAAGATCCGGCCAACAGAAGAGGAGGAAGAAGGAGACCCATATCCAAAAGTCCCACCTTGGAAAGATTCAAGGCTCAGAAGAAGATCCGGGGCTAAAGAGGAGAAGAAATGGGTCCCCTTTGATTATCCCCAAAAATTTCTAGGAGTTTAACTCCATTCAAGATCTGTTGGAGTTTAACTCCATAAATCAAACCCTTATATATATATATATATATATATATATATATATAGGAGTTCAACAACATACAACATATGTCGGAGTTTAAATCCATAAATAAAAAACCCTCTTTCGGAGTTTAACTCCTATTTCCGGGGTTAAAAGCCTCCTTCTTTCCGTCGGCGCCCAAGCGTCCAGCGCCCACGTGCCGGGCGTGTAAGGCGCTAGCGTCCAGCTTCCTAGCGTTTTTAAGATGCTCCTCACCCTACTTTTTCCCACACTATCCCATACTCAAAATACACCCCTGTTAGGAAAAAAAATTCTAACGGGGCACTGCCCCGCACCCCGCAATGGGGCTGCTAGCCCCCTAGCCCGCTATCCGGGTAGCGGGACCCCCGTAAACTCTACGAGGCCACTGATATATCCAAAACCCCTCAATGCACAACACGCGCACACTGCATAATGAGTTCGCAGGACCAGTTTGACCCGTCAATCGAAGATTCCTTCGCTCCAAAGAAGAGGGGTAATTAACGGTAGCTTAGTCCGCGGCTGCCGGCGATTCGGATCCCCACAATCAATAAACCCCGGCCTACCCTAAGCAGGGGGAATCTGTAATGCACCTGACAAGCGACGCATATTCCTATCCCAATGGGGTGACGAGAAACACCCTACAGATTCTGGAACGCCCGGTAGGACCTTTCTCTCCTCCCATATCTCGGGTCAAGTGTTCATGCTAACTCATTTAACATATATGCCGATGTTTGTACTGAAATAATGTTTTTTCCGTGCAGCAATCAACTTTCAACGACGATGTTTTCTAAGATGAATTCAACTTCCGACACGACCCCGATCCAGCACATGGTCAAGATCAATGCCCGTGTGGTTCTCCTTGCAAGTCTCAGCTGGCAATGGGAGGAGCCACCCCGTCAATTTGGTTCCATCATCATCTATCCTGCCGGAAGCGCTCATCTGGCGGAGGTCACTGCAAACCAAGCGGCCAAACCGACCTCAAGAGGCAGGAGGCCGAACATTGTGGTCGCTAAAGCATCCTACCCCAAATGCAAATCTGTATTCGAATGACTCTCCACTGTTCCGACTGGGGGCAAGGTCGTCAACACCAATGGAGCCACAAAGCATTTCCAGCAAACTCAGATGGTGCCCTTGACAATCGCGCGAGTAGGCATCTTCTCTGGGCTCTCTGTCAATCGGTCTACGGCGTCTTCCCGAAGAGCCGAAGTCTGCCAAGTGCTTAAAACAGAAAAGTTAAGGCAGAAGAGGCTCAGGTATCAAGCCAACAAGAGGGTTAGGACTTCGACCAAGTGAAATCTTATGAGGTTCCAAGAACAGGGTTACTCCATGACGACGGCTGAGTCGGCCGTAAAAGTCAGCAATTCCTTCGAACCTCTGAAGTGTGTTCAGAAAAATACCATGACCGCCAGAATCAGTAAGACGTCGTTCCGAAAAATGCTACAAAGGGACGTGTCCCAACCCCAAAAGAGAATGCATGACACCATCTCTTCAAGAGTCTATCAGGCGCTCTGTGCTACGCGAAAGCAGCGGGGCAAATCCAAAAAAGAAGCACTGGCACCATTCAAGAACCCGGTCAGGCCAGCCGCTTTCAGTCGATTGCCCATTACCGAAACAAGAGGGCCACGACAGCGATCCGTGAAATCAGCTGCCGATAATAAAAAGATGGTTGGATATGTTATCCATACGGTCTATATGGCGGGTGGGCGTCCCACCGACAACCTATGTAGCAAAAGCAAGGATGGGGCTACCGCATCCTAAGCCCAATCTGGCTTGAATGTGTTTGCCGCTTCCCAAGATCAGCCGCCTCCACTGGATGAGGAAAACCCTCTAGATTAGACAGATATACAAAAAGATGCCTCGGTCCATGTAGAGTCAAGCTCGGACAGTGAGGAAGAGCCGACTTTCCACCCCAGGACCGCAGAGCAAGAGCTGCTTCAAGAACTCCGAAAATAGCTCATGAGCAAAGATAAAGAGATAGCCAAGCTTTACTCCAAAATTGACGACTTGAAGAATGTCCTGATGCAGCTCACAGCTCAAATTGCCCTGACACCTCCCAATCAAGCATAAGTCTCTACTCATGAGCCGGGTGATGAAAACCCGAAGCAACCGATACCTGTCCTCTTGGGTCAAAGATTGGGCGAGCCGAACGAAAGCCGGCTACATGCTGCTTTTGGGAATGCCTTGGCCCCAGATAGCACCATCCCGCTAACACAAGATCGGATAATAGATTTAGTCACCGGCAAAGTTAAAACATTGGTGGCCAAAGCTGAAGCTCAGAAAGAAATTGGCAGTAGTGGGCGGCCATATCCCGCATAGTACGATCTGATTGAGTTCCCCAGCAGCTATGTCATTCCTAAGTTCGGAAGATTTGACGAGACAGGAAATGCGAATCAGCACGTCGCCCACTTTTAAGTATCATGCGGAAATACAGGGGGCAATGATGCGCTCCTTCTTCGTCAGTTTGTCAGCCTGATCGGTGTCGCTTTCGACTGGTATGCAAGTATACCAGACGGGTCTATCATTACCTTTGCCCAAATGGAGTTTTTGTTTTGGCAAAGGTTCATGAGTGTCAGTGATAAAATCTCCATTGCTGACCTTGTGAGGACCAAGCCGGGAAAGAATGAAAGCAACACCGATTTTATCGCCCGATGGCGTAATCTCACGGTCAAGTGCGAACTGCCACTGGAGCAGGACCAGTCTATCAGCCTTCTCATTGGGAACCTCGGCAATTGGATGGTCCCATTCTTGTGTACAGCAGGCCTCAAGACGTTTCAAGAGCTAACCAAGAAAGTCCAAATGCTGGAACGCTCGAAGCAAGAGTCTACCCCGGACTCTCAGAGAGACAAGACTTAGAAAAGTAAGCTGGAAGACAACTGTAGAAGCGGGAATTCCAGCAATACCCATGTCTTCAATGCGTCTGACAATGAAAACAAGCGAAAGGCAGGCAAATCCAAAACCAAACGGTCTCGAAAGCTCGTGCTGGGAGGAGAAGAGCCTTCCCTAAAGGAGAAAAAGAACAAGATTTACTCTTTCAGAAGGGACAAGGTTCGTAAGATATTTAAAGATGCCTTGAACAACAGTTTACAATTGCCGGAGTCGAAAAGACCTCAAGAAGCAAAAATGACCGACAATCCTCTATATTGCCCATACCACCGAGTAGTGAGACATGAGATCGAGGATTGCTATATCTTCAAAGACTGGGTCGAAAAGCAGTACAAGGCTGGAGAGATCAAGCTGTCCAAGAGTGTGTTGGTGAACAATCAAGTTGTAACCACCAACTTTATAAAGACAGAAGCTGAAGCCTTCTGGGAGCAGACAGCTGAACCCGCAGCCTTGAGAAATGAAATTGACTCACCGCAGCCTCTGTGGAGTACGCACATATCTAATAAGATGAAGAAGATGACAAAGTTACATCGGAAAGAGCCCAGAACAGAATGGGAAGGGCAGAAGAAGCCCACCATTCCAGCTGCCAATTCGGCTCAATCAGGCTTAAAATCCAAAAAGCTCAAGAAGAAGAAAAGTGCAGCTCGATGCAAAAAGGAGTCTGCGGGAGATCGACCATTCAAAACATATCGATTCCCTCGAAAACTATGAACAAAAGGAAAGGACTCTAATTCAATTGAAGGAGTTCTTTCCTGTAGAAGCGGCTGAGATTCTGGAGGAGCTAGAAGAAGAATCCAATGAAGATATCCCTATAGTGACCTGCTACGTCGTCCACCTTGGTAGAGACTCTGAGGAAGAGCTATGTTTTCCTGGAGAGCACTAGGAGCTCGCCACAAAAGCTAACCAAATCCAGCTTAGAAGCGGCAGGGCTCTACCGCCAAATCAGAGCAACGCCCCAAAAGGGAAAGAAAAACAAGTCGCTAATGAAGAAGATGGAAGAGAACTTGCTTATGAAGATTCGAGTCCTTCCCCAGTGGACTATAATGTCTTGGCTCATCTCCGGAAGCTTCCGTCTCTTTTAAGCATCTATGATGCTCTGGTCCTGTCTAAGGGTCTCAGAGATATTCTCATTCATGCTCTACAAAACCCCGAGCGGTATTAGGCTTGCTTTGAGGAAATTGATATGAAAGAAGCCCAGTACACCCTGCATACCGACGCGGTCACGTTTAAGAATGAAGACCTGCTACTGGGAACGGCTGAGCATAACCGGCCACTTTACGTGACAGGGTACAGCGACGGAGATCGGATTAATCGCATATTAATTGATCCGGGATCCTTGGTGAACATCATGAACTTGCGGACTCTGAAAAGTTTGTCAATGGACGTCTGACACCTGTCAAGGGAAAGGATTGTCATTCAAGGCTTCAATTAAAAATGCCAGCAAGTTCTGGGGTTGTTTAGCGCCGAAAATAGAGACAAACCGCGTAGGTCGTCTTGCCTGAATTTATGGGCAGATGCTATTTGGATTTATCCGTCTACCTCTCCGAAGATGCCAAGTTGATTTATGGTACCGTATATCGAAGGTTTGGACGGATGCGGCCGTTATAGAAGACTTCGTCAGATTCCCCCTCGTTTGCGAGGGGTTTTTAATTATGGGGATGCTCTTCCCTGCAGGCACAAGTCCCTGCAGTTAATTACATTCTCGCATCGCGATAACCACTTTCTTCTGCTCCAGACTTGCCTTTATATAGTAGAGGCAAGTCTGTTAATTATTTGAAGAAATCTCTCATCGAGAGATCCTAATTTATTTGGGGATTTTACCGACCGTTGGATCTTTGATCCAAGGACTTCTGTTTTACAGAAGGTATTTTCTTGTTTTTAACGAGATTAGGGAAATATTTTCCCATACAGAATTTATTCTGTAGATTGGTGATTCTTTGATCACCATTGGATTTTTAATCCAACGGTACTCTGTTTTACAGAGGACAATCTTTCTTGTTTAGAAAGATTTGAGGAATATTTCCTCTCAACAGAATTTAATTCTACATCCTGATGATTTATCATCTCCGTTGGATCTTTGATCCAACGGTTCTATTTAACAGAGAGTAGAATTTAATTCTACAAGGCGCCGGTGCTCATGTGCTGTGCATGTGGGCGCTTATTATGGTTTTAATTCTTTCATGTGCTTTGCACATTGGCGTCCATGTAAGGAGCACGTGCGGCTCCAATGACTCTGGCGCTGGCACCCTCATGGAAGGCACGTGAGGCGCTGCCTCTTGAGTTTTGTGTGCTTTGCACACAGGCACTGCTCATATAAGAGTTTTTAACTCTAGTGCTGGCGCCCTCGTGGAAGGCACGTGAGGCGCTGCCTCTTGAGTTTTGAACAGAGTTTTGCTCTTTCATTGGGGGAACAAATGCCCCCACCGTTGCGCTCACATGGCTTATACGTGAGTGCAGCGGTGGCATCTTTTCCACCGTTGAATTCTCTTGGACGTTGAACCGTCTTCATGTGCCTATAAGTAGGGCCTTTGGCCCTTGAGATGACTGTTGTTCATCTTCCCTAACCTTCTTCTTTCTGAGAATTTAATTCTCTTTTTAGAGGTTAGATCTCTACCCAAGAAAACTATTTTAGAGTCAGAACTTGTCAAAAAATTTGGTAAGGATTATGACCAAACTCTTGAGGGAATCACCTCATGTTCTAGGGATTTATTTCATTAACAGAGCTTTGCTCTTCTTTTGTAGTGATTAGATCATAGATCTTAAAAATGTTTTAGGGCTTCTTCACCCGTTAATTATAGTTTTGCTCTTCTTTTAGAAAGATCTCTTAGAGTTCTATGATTTTTCTTTTAGATCTTGAAGATCTTAGGATTTAGCTTTGCTTTTGAAAGTGTAACACCTGAGAATGTGTTTAGTGACTAATTATATTTTAATATGTGATCTTTAATAAAAAGTTTACCAAATTGATTTTCAAATATTTTATCAAAATTAATAAATATTTTTCTAGAATTTTCCTAAGTTTGCACAAACATGTGCATGTAAATTAGGGTTAAGTCTAGGGTTACCAAGTTTAGGGGTGCATGGTGGGTTAACCATGTTTAGCCAACCATGTTGGTTTAGCCCTTGGTTAAGTTAATTAGTTTTAATTAAGGGTTTGGTTTTGTCTAAGAGTGATTAGGGTAAAGGTTGACTTGTGGTGAGGGGAAGGGTTATGATGGCTTGTGCAATCAAGCATTTAATGAGAGAGAGAGAGAGAGGTGGCTAAGGTAGTGTCACACCCATTTCATTTCAAAACATTTTTGCATCCTTCAAACTCTTTTCACTCACATCTCTCCCTCTCACTCACACACACACACCATCATCATATTCACAACACCCCACCACTCACAACAGCAACAAATACTGCTGCTGCAACACAGCAACACAAAAGAAAAACACACACCAAAATAACAAAAACAACAGCAACTGCATCAGCTTCTTGTAGCAGCAGCAGCAGTTCAGCCCCAGCAGCAGTAGCCGTAACAACAGCAATAACCCCACAGCAGCAGCAACACACCCTCTTCCCTCTACTTCTTCTCTTCTCCTTGGTGTCTAGGGTCAACTGAGGTATACTTCTTTGGCTTAGCTTCTTAGCTTGCTAAGTTTATGTGTAGAAATAGCTTCAATTAGTGCAAAATGTGAGATTTTGTGCTTGTTTTGGTGATTTGTGTGAAGTTTTGTTAAGTGATGTTAGTGTTGGATGGACTAGCCTAAGTGAGTGTTGTCAGGGCCAAGTTAACCTAGGAAAACCCCAGATTACACTAAAATACCCCCAGTTTTCAAATTGTGCAAAATTTAACGTTTTTATGGACTTTTTAGCCTCTCTGGGATCTGCTTTTGACCCGAGCCACTCAGGTAAAAATTGGGAAGACTGTAGCACAGTTACCATGTCAGAAACACACACACGAAGCACGGGGACCCACCTCCCACTCTTGGCCGCAGATTTATTACATCTGGCCGCAAATTGCGGCCAGAGTAGGAGGTGGGGTGTTGGGTTTTGGTTTGTGGGGGTGTTCTGGGTAGCTTAGGGTGTTGGTATCTGCAACTTTTTGTGTTGGAACCAGAGTCAAAATCTGGAGCCTAAAACCTGTTATTGACGATTTTAAGCAAAGTCTTAGCTTTTTTAAAATCTGCTTTGGACCCAGTGAGTTCAGAATTAAATTGAGTGGACTGTAGCCTACTGGAGATGCGCTGACCACACCACAAGAGCCCGAGACCCCCACCCCAAAGTGAGGCCGCCGGAAAAATCGTTCTGGCCGCAAATTGCGACCAGACTAGGGAGATAGGTCCCAGGGTTTTTAGGGTAGGTGTCTGCTACATTTTGTAGGTCTCTGGTATATATAGATTTGTGATATTTTGATCTGGGTAAAATCTGGGGCAGTATATCGTTTTCTGGTGTTTTGATTTTGCGCGGTACGCACGACACGCGAGTGGGTTTTGTGATTCAGCGTATCGCGGCGTGTCGGGTTAAGCGTTAGGCGCGTACATACACGTTTCAGCATATCACGCACACGCGCATTAATTCGCGACGCGAGTTTCTCGTTTTGTTCCGATATCGCGTTTTGCGAGATTTTTGATTATATTTGGATTCTTGTGTAAATTCCAGGTTCGCAGGCGGGTACGTCAGACGCCGCCAGAAAAGGGAAGCAGGTGGTCGGCTATACTTAGCACGCGATCAGGTGAGTAGATTTAACATCTACGGGGAAATCGCCCGTATGGCGTTAAGCGTCAGAGCGTAATAGGATGTTTAGTTTTATATGTTCATGTAGACATACGAGAGTAGCATACCTCCTGTTATATATAGAACTGGTAGTATAGAACACTGCACTGTCACTAACGGTACAAATTGCACGAGCACGATTTATATGCTACACTCACACCGTTAGTGATTGCCATGACACTCACATTATAGGATTGCTAGAAATCATATATCATATTGATTCCGTTTTATTGACGTTGTCATGATTTGCCACATATCAGCATATGTTATATTCATACCATGTACACTATATACTCACGGTTGTGCATACCTTCATTGACATATCACTACCTGTGCACATGTACCCTTTATATTTCGTCGTAGTGCATATATATATATATATATATATATATATATATATATATATATATATATATATATATATATATATATATATATATATATATATCTTGATGAATTACCCTTTTTGAAACTTTTCGATTCTTCATGAATTACACGTGGAACTCTTGGGCTTCCGAAAAGTTAAAAAGAAAAATATTAAAAAATAATTAAGACTGATGGGATTCGAACACGCGGGTTATGGAATAACAGTAGAGAGTCTTAACCAGTGAGCTACAAATTGTTTCTTATTTTTATTGAACAAAATTAACTTATAACTCCTAATCGGGTTGAAATACCCTTTCTATATATTGAACAAGTTACATTTGTATAGGGATTTCAAAATCATTACATGTATCAATACAAATACAACTCTGGTATATATATCGTCTACATATACGCGTATCCGTATAAAAATACGAATAGCCAAGAGAGAGAAAATGAATAGTGAACATAATACTAGAATATATATATATGTAAATTATTAAATCAATACATGATTTAATAATCCGGCTTAATCCTAAGCCGGCTAGTATTATCAAACGCCCGATTAAAGTTTGTGTAGCCAATACACGTATTTAATTGAACTCCTGCACATATCAACATACGACCTCTACATCATATCGCCTAAATTGGGAAAACTCTTTGTGTGAGACTTTAAAAACTCTACAATACTCTGGTGGTGGGTTACTGGATAAATGCATAATCACAAGCACGTCAGAGGCTCTAGCTGTACGTAACGACTACCCAGATATATGTCGAAAGGGAGGTCGGCAATCAAGTTCGTTCGTACCCTACTGAGCCTGTAAGTGACAATTTTCATATAGTCCGGCCTTTTCGTCTAAGAGTGTCGCATACCGGATCTAAGGGTGGAAAACGTCAAACCCCTAATAACCCGATAAATCATGCCGATATCAAACTCATGACCAACCAAGAAACTACTGATCTCTTATCAGTAAACCTCATCCACTATGGACAGAAATTTATGGTAATGGCCAACCGAACAAAACACAATATCAACTCCCTATACCGGTAGAAAAAAATCTCATCCGACCACTCACTGCCTCCATGTGGCTCGGGACTGTATCCAATTAAAACCTGTTTGCATGACTCGTTTGAGCTGTGGTAGGGTAGTAATCAAAGTACAGTGAGAACGAGACAAATGATGATCTCAGGTCTAAAGACTACCATGTACTTATGTTACCAGAGAACTGCTATCTGACGATAGGTATAATACTATCTAGAAGTTCTCAATGAGTCCGTTCGGTGTACTCACCTACAGTGAGCACCTATATACAATCTTATATGCCAACACCAATGGCTGTGAGACCGGCCACCGCCCCTCGTCGGGGTCTAGAAACATATACACTAGTCTATTCCGGAATATCGATGTCAATCTCGATACTCCTACGACTAAGAACATTTAAGGATGTGCTTATGGACTGTCCAGCTCCCAGAAGTATGATCGCCATCATAATGCTGGTAGTCAAGTAAGGATCCTACGGGCTTTATCATTAT
Source organism: Agapanthus africanus (assembly GCA_030015575.1). Classification (NCBI taxonomy): domain Eukaryota; kingdom Viridiplantae; phylum Streptophyta; class Magnoliopsida; order Asparagales; family Amaryllidaceae; genus Agapanthus; species Agapanthus africanus. The sequence goes on from CM057341.1 coordinate 201,438,998, forward strand.
GTATTAGCGACACGTAATAAAACGTATACTCATGAATGATAAAGACAAACCTAATAGCATATCATCATCTCGAGCAAGATTGTTCTATCTGTATAGGTCCTCCCTCAATTACCATAATTTCCTTCCTGCAATTACAATAATTTTCTTGATGGCAATATATCCAACACTAATGAGCCACTACATGATTCTTCTTCTCTTATCGACAACTCCTCATCATTCCAAAATCCGATTGAATCTCCTTATATCCCTATTCTTTATTTTCCGTGGAATCCATCAGAATTTGATCCAATAAATCAACATCAAGATGCTTTAGTGCGGAAAAAAGCTGAAAAAGCAAATCTTCATCTTCATGTTTCTGCACCATATCATCCACAACTTTCAATTTCGGTTTATCACTTTAGTTGGGGATATAACCATTCTTACATACACTCAAATAAATTATTTTGAATGGTTGATACCTATATTAAATTGATGGAGGCCTGGATCTCCTTCAGATGTTATCCTCCGTTGATCTCTTCGCGTAATGGCGGACGACTGAGAATTGATCTGGGAGGTCACGATACCGAGCCTCATCATTAGCCACCCACTCTCATCTCGACCCGCTCCTGGGTCGGGTCGAGAGTGGTCTGACCGATCACCCGAGGTGAGTTCTCATTCGAAGATATCGCCGGTTGTGCATTCCCGGGCAGAGAGTGGTACTTGCTTGATGGCATCAGCGGATCAGGAGAGAGATCTGGCATTAAAAAAGAAGCACCGGATCGTGTGTACGCCCGTCGAAGTGACGCCCACGTGTCTGGCGTTGGTTGGCTAGCGAGATGCGTCGCAGGCGTCCTTGTACTCGAAGGTACGCGTCCAATGCGAGTGCGACAGGTGGAACGTTGTCGGCCGTTGGTTGCAAAACGTTGTTTTGGCGGGAGTCGATCGGAGCCTTAGGATGCGTGCGCCGGCAGCTATAAATAGAGGTGGGATCCCCATCAGGGCCCATACCTCTTCATAATTTCCTCTTCCTTGGTCGTGTCAGCTCGGCGCTCTTCTCCTCGGTTTGGATTCCGTGCTATCAATCTCCCGAGGATACCTTTCTTTGATCAGGTTAGATGTCTTCTTCAGAGGAGTCTGTAGATATAGTGTGGGTAGAGTCTAAGGGGTCTTCTGAAGCTTCCTCTTCTACTTTTTCCTCTTCCCCTTCTGAGCTGGAGTTTACCCGAGAAGATAGGGTGGTCCCCAGAGTTCAGGCCGCGGGTGTTCTTGGCGTGCGATCCTCGCTGAGGTGTGCGGAGGAGCTCGCTAACATCAAGACCCGTTTCTTCATTCCTCCCGGCTATTCGCTTCATCTGTCCGAGGAGGGGGAGAGGGCAAACCAGGTACGGGGCAAGGAGATTGCCTTGTACCTGGAGGCCTTTTGGGCCGGAGTGCGTCTGCCCCTCTCCCCTGAGGTGAGTGAGGCATTGAGTTGTTTTGGGTTAACTCCGGGCCAGCTAGTGCCAAACTCTTGGAGGATCCTCCTCGGGTTCCTAGTCTGGTTGAAATTGTGTCAGATCCCTTTCAGCCTGAACCTTCTTTTCTCTTCTCTTTGCTACAAAAACTACCCAGGCACTCGTAGGGGCGAGCCGAGCTGAGTATACCTCTCCTTTAGAAGACAACGGGGGGCGCCCCTGGGTCGGGGGTCGTCGTAGTACCTTTTTCCATTCACGAATGGAAGAAAAAGTTTTTCTTTATCGCCACGCCCGAGGGTGAGGATTGGCCTATGCCCATCCAGTGGAAAAGGGCCAGCTGTCCACGGGTGAGTCGGTCAAAAGATCCCGATGCGGTGGCGGTGTCAGAGTGGGAGCCCATTCCTCGGGCTGATGTGTTGCTGTCTGAGCGGGCCCTCAGTTGGGCCGGGCTCAGCCCCGCCCAGTATGCAGGTAAGTTAGGAATTTTCGGTCGTCTTGTTTTAGACTTGAGCACTCTTTTACTTTCTTGACATTGCTGACTCCCCTGTATTTTGTCTTTCGTAGCACCCATGGACCTAAACAAGTTCCGGGCGGCAGTGGTTGATTTGAAGAAGGGAAAGAAGGCTGAAGGCGCCGGCTCTTCTCGCCCGACGTCGTCTATGGCCCCGTCAGTTTCGTCTCCGCCGGCGGCAACTCCATCCAGGCGCCCAAGCACTCCTCGGGCCTCCGAGTCCAGCCGAGCGCCGGTCCGTAAGCATGCTCGGGAGCAAGAGCCCCGGGGTTCCGAGGTGGGAGCCGAGACTGGTTCCCCCGTGTCGCTTCTCAAGAGGTTCCACAGGACGGAGCCCCGCTCCCCGGCTTCCCCCGTCCTCGTGGACGATGCGGAGCTTCGCTTCGAGGTGCCCTCGGGGCTTTCCGTCGCTGACAGCCTGCTCTCTGAGATGGAGAGATCGGCCGGGGGCAGAATCCCTCGAGGGACCCTCCGGGCCCAAATGGCGGCCATAGCTCAAGAGGCCGTGCAGGTTAGTGTTTGCACTCCACCTGGTTCTTTATTCAGCATTTTCGGTCGCGTGATCGGGTGTCTCCCTTTCCTCTTTAATCCTCTTCCTTTTTTCAGGTCCTCCAGCACGTTGCCATCGTCGTCAACACGGAGGATGGGAAGATAGCCCCGGCGATGCAGGCCACAGGCCATGAGGAGAGCTCAAGGCAGGAGCTGGAGGCGGCGAGGGAGAGGATTACCGCCCTCGAAGACCGGGCAGCCGCCGCGAATCGGGAGACCGCCAGGTGCCAAGAGGCCGCCCGAGCCGCCGAGTCTCAGTTTGAGGATTTCAAGGTGCTCGTCGCCACCATGAAGAAGATGGCGAGCTCCCTCCGGAAGGAGAAGGAGGGGGCGAAGCATGCAGAGCTTCGGGCGTCGAAGGCTGAGCTTCTGGCGTCGGAGGCGGTGGAGAGCTACAAGGGGTCAAACCAGTTCTACGCCGACATTGCTCAAACCATTGGCATTATTTAGCACGACACCCTTGACGCTGTTAAGGCCCAAATGCCGGAGTTTCCCGACGGCAAGCTCCAGGCTGAGTACCCTCGTGCGGAAGACACGAGGGGGAAAGTCCCTGGAAATGTCGCGGGGAAGAGGCCCCCGGTGGGAGCGTGGGGGACAAGTCAGTCGCCCTGCCCCTAATGCCGAGGCTCCTTCAGTGGGTGCCGACCCTGAAGGCGTCGTCCCGGTGTCGAAGTGGACGCTCGGCTCATCGGGGTTTGCCCAATCCCTAAGGCCTGAACTTCCCCGCCTCTTCATTTTCCTTGCGCTAAAATACTTTATAGGCCTCCGGGCGTTTTTGCAAGGCTGGGGAGCCCATAATACCTTTGTAAATACTTCTGATTTTTGTGAATAGAAAATCCATTTTGCAGTTTCTTTGTGTGTGTGTTTTCCTTTTGTTTGTGGTAAACAATTATACTTGCACAGTACCGCTTTCATCTTCAGGTCGGTATTTCGTCTTGCGATTGCACGTCGAGTTGAATTCAATCATTTGCCAAGTGTGCAAAGACTGGTGAAAGGACGGTATATCCATGGCCCCGAAGTCGAGGTGGAGATCGCATAGACGTGGACAGACCAAGCAGGGTTGATGCCCAATGCCTCTTGGCGAGGGCTTTGATCCCTGGGGTCACGAGGTAGGGAACTACCAGCCAGGGATGACCGAGCAGGGTAGCTGCTCAGTCGCCTCATTAGGAGGGCTTTGTTCCTTAGCGTGGGAGGGACCGTTAGGGGCCTGGTAAGGACAGACCGAGTAATGAAGCTGCTCGGTTGCCTCTTGGAGAGGGCTTGGATCCCTGGCGTCGTGGGGTAGGGAACTACGAGCCAGGGATGTAGGGTTAGCATAGCACCTTGTGAAAGTTTTAGCAAGCATCAATCATGCTACTTTAAAAATTTTTGGGGTGCTAAACAAACCCTAACCAAGATCTTAACTAGAGAATTAGGGTTAACTTGCATGTAAACAACTTTACATCTAAAAGAGAGGGATTACAACCTTTGTAATCCATTCCTTTGCTTCATAAGCTCCGTGTTGAGGTCCCTTCGCTGCAATCAACATGAACTCCGACTCTTGAGTGGCTCCATGATGTAAATGAGACACCTTGCTTGTAGTCTTCATGATCTAAGATGATCTACCTTGAAGAATCTCTAACCCAAGCTTACACTTCACTAAACAACTTATTAGAGAAGTGAACACCCTAATCTAAGTGGCTAGAATATATGAGGATGATGAAGTAGGAATTTAGCTCTCTATTGTTTTCAATTTCTCACACTAATTCATCACATGCAAAAAGCTAGCAAGTTTTTCAAGGAGGAAGAAGAAGAAGAAAGCTTTTGTGATGAATAATGAAATTGTTGTTTTGGTTACAAAGCCAACCATGGATTAAGAATGATAAAGTTAACCCTTATAGAGAACAAACTAGAGGCTAAGGTTTGGGTTGGATTAATAAATATCAACACAAAATATCTAAGCTAAAGACAAAAAGAAAGCTTCATGAAGCTTCATGAAAAAGCTAACCCAAATCCAAACCCTAACTTGTTTACACTCCACAAAATATGTTGTATTTGTAACCCTAACTTATTACAATATTATATATCACATATGTAATATATTTTGTAACAAAATAAAATAATACAATTAACATATATCACATATATATCAATGTATTATCTAAGTGAGAAAAAGAATCTTTAAGTGATCTTATATTGGTTAATGAAATATAATATATCAAATATATAATTATACATTAAATTATCGAATCAACACTTGATCCGATAATCCGTCTATTTCACAAATAACCGACTAATATAATATGTATCAATTCATCGAATCAACACTTGATCCGATGACCCGGCTTTATCACATATACCCGGCCGATATCACATATCGCAAGAATCTAATACGGTATCGCATACACGTATTATTCTCGGTCCCGCACATATCACATATGTGCTCTTACTCCGTTTTTCCTGAGCCAAGAAATCTCTGTGTAGGACTCTAAAGAATCGTCAATACGCCGGCAGTAGGTGATGATCATATCGAACACCCACAAGCTGCAAGCGGTCAGCTAAACGTAACAGCCACCCAGGTATTGAGCAATCAGAAGATCAACAAGTAAGCCTGTACATTCTCCTGCAGATCCAACCAGTAACACTCCCGTACAGTCCAGTCTCTTCCTCTGATATGTTGCATATCCAGTCTAGGGGTGGTAAACGTCAGACCCCAGTAACCGATAAGTCGTGTCGATATGAGGTTCATAATAGTTCGAGAAACTACTGATAATACTTACCAGTAAATCTCAGCAATCCTGGCTAGGGATTTCTAGTTATAGCCAATCGAACACAGCGCAACATCAACTTCCTATACCGGGAGAAACGAAACCCCTCCTATCGCTCATTGCCTCCATGTGATTCGGGACTGTACCCAAAAGCTACCATTTTGCACACCCTCTTGGACGTGGTAAGGTGGAAATCAAAGCACAGTGGGAATCACACAAGACTCTATGACGATCTCTGACGTGAAGTATAATACCATTTGGGAGTTCTCGGCGAGTCCGTCCAGTGTACCCAGTCTCCACTGAGCACCCATATACTGTCTCTGATGTCAAACATCAATGGATATGGGATCATCCATCGCCCATCTACATGGGTCAAGAAGCATACGCTAGTCTACTCTGGTATATCGATGCCCTGTCTCGATACACCTACGACTAGGAACATTTGAAGGATGTACTTAGCGACTACTCTGTCCCCACTAGTATGATCTGCATCATATTCCTGGTAGTCAAGTACTCATCCTAAGGGCTTTATCAACATGTAACATAGAGACAATCAGAGTATATGTTAAGATAAAGGGCAACCAGATAGCGTACTATCATATCGAGCAAGAAAGTCCTCCCTATATATGTCCAAGCATCCACTACAATATACATCGTATGTACAGTAATGGCCTCTAGGGCATACATATCACTAACAATCTCCCACTTGCACTAGGGCCATCTGTTGTGGTATCGCATACCCAACAATCAGCTGTGGTTGAAGTATCTCATACTCAACCATTCCATAAAAGTCTCTACTGGGAAATAGGCCTTTGTGAGTGGATCCACGATGTTGTCCTCTGTGTCTACTCTCCTAATCTCGATCTTCCTGGAGATCAACCATCTCCATGATCAGGTGATACTGCCTAAGAATATTTCTAGATCTCTGATGGGACGGGGGTTCCTATGCATAAGCCACAACTCTATTGTCACACAATGGTAGGAACAAAATTCATCTCGTGAACTCATATATATCCAGACTTCCTCTTTGGTAGCATGCTTGGTAACGATGTATCTAGCCTTTAATCATCTAGTATGTCACGGTATCTAGCTTGGAACTCTTCCAACATATCGTCCCTCCACTGAGGGTAAAGACAATACCTGTGACTGACATTCAGTCGTCCTTATCACCGTGGAACCTTTCCAGTGATTCTCACCAGGATCGATTGATACTATCTTACTACAACTAGTGAGAATCCTAATATCCAATTAGATCTATCTCATAGATCCATAACCCAGGATTTAAGAGGTATCACCTTGATCCTATATGGAGAATCCTTGTGATAAGAGGAGATTGACCGAGTGTAGCATAGGAAACTCCTTCCCTATCAAGAGTATGTCATCCACGTACTATACGAGGATCACCACCATACTCCCTACTACCTTTTTGTATATACTCGGTTCATCTACCATTTTGATGAAGTCAAACTCTTTGACTACTACATCAAAACAGACGTTCCAACTCCACGATGCCTGATTTATTCCATAAAACATTTTGCTCACATTTCCGCTGCTCCCACTGTCTATGAAGCCCTCTGGCTGTGTACTTATAGATGCTCTCTTCCAAATCACTATTTAGAAAAGTAGTCATGACACCCAACCACCAGATATCGTAGTCATGGTATGTAGCAGTGGCAAGTAGGATCTGAATGGACTTAAGCATAGCTTTGAAAGTCTCAACTTTTCCATGTACACCAAGTAATCTTCTCAAGATTTACTTGCTCCTGATGGAGATTTAACCCTTCAGATAAATCAACCAAAGTCCATACTTTGTTGGTGTATAAGGATTCCATCTCAGATCGCTAAGCATCCAGCCATTCTCACAGAGTCCCCACTCCTGATGGCCTGCTCGAAACTAGTTGGGTCATCATCTCATGATGCTTTCCTTGCTCCCACTGTCATAGAGAAACCGAAGTATCTCTCAGATGGATGAGCAACCCTACCAGATCGGCGGAGAGGGTGAGATTCATTAGAAACTATTGAATCCTCCGGTTCTACCAAATCATCAGCTGCAGTTTGTTTTAGCTGGAACTACTCCCAGTTCTACCTTATGACCACTAATTTCTTCACAAGAAATTCCCTTTTCCAAAGGTGGCATGCTGAGAAAACATCTTCTGTTCCTCAGTTTGGTAGAAGATATTCCCTTGCGAATGCTTGGGATATCCAACAAACTTCCACAGAACTGACCTTGCCTCGAGCTTGTCCGGATTTTGCTTTTTACATAGGCTGGACAACCCAAAATCTTAACTTCCTTAAGAGATGGGCTCTTCCCATACCATATCACATATGGAGTGGTAGGCATCTGATTTGGTTGGAACCTTATTCAATAGGTATGCAACTTCTTAAGTGCATAACCCCAAAAGAAAATAGGCAACTCAGTAGTACTCATCATAGAGCACACCATATCACATAGGGTGCGATTGCTCCACCCCGATACACCGAGGTGATGTGGTGTATACGGAGGAGTAATGCTGAGAGAGAATCTCATTCTCCTTTAGAATAGTCCAGGAATTCCGTGCTCAAGTATTCTCCTCCTTGATCTCATCAAAGGACATAATACTTATACCCGTTTTTGGTTCTCTACTTCTAACTTATATTCTGTGAATATCTCAAAAGCTTCGGACTTGTGTTTCAACAGGAACATATGTCTGAATCTTGAGAGATCATCAGTGAATATAATGAAGTACAAATAACCATTCCTCGCATATATAGACAGGGAACTTTCATACATCAGCATGTATCAATCCCAAGAGTTCAGTAACTCTTTCTCTGTTTCCAATAAACGGAGCTATGGTCATCTTATCTTTGTGATATGACCGGCAAGTTTCACAAGATGTAAATTCAAACTGATTTAAATATGCATCTTTATGTAACTTTCGCTAGTCGGGTCGCATCGATATGACCTAGTCTACAATGCCTCAAGAAGGATTCGTTCATTTCTGAACTCTTCCTCTTGTGTGTGTTCTGTACGTTAAGAACTGTGGTTTGATTTAGAACGTCTATGATTTTAGATAACGTGCCTGAACTGATCAACTCTTGATATAGGAAATGTTCAAAACATTATCCAACAATACAAAATTATATCCTTCTTTACTAATAAAGAGACTGATATGATGTTGTATATCAGATTCGGTATCTAATAACATTCGTTCAGAATCAATGTATTCTGGTAATACAGGGTGATAACTGCCAACAGACTTGGCTGCAACACTTGCATCATTTCCAACTCTTGAAACATATCACCTGTTCTCAGTTCTCTACCTATCTGTAGCCCATGTAACAAATTATATTTGTGGGATCCTGATCCGGTATCTCACACCAGGACGTAAAGGATACTGAGAAACAGTTCTCGGTAATGAACATACCCGAAGAAGATGCATCAGCATGTACTTTCTTCGTTTGGGTGGCACGGGAATTCTGGTAATCCCCTATTTTCTGCTCTGTCTTATAACAATTATAAGTTGGAGCGGGACCAACGTTCCCCAGCGCAGTATAACAAGCGGGTTCGGTCAATACATCCGTATTATTATCTTGATTAAGGCGTGACAAGGTCGCTATCTGGAGAGAGAGAGAAGAAAACACTCAGCGTATGCTCTTGCAAGATTAGATTGATTATTAATATATCTAATCAGGATGTCTCCCACTGTTTTAGTCAAATCTTCCCTCAAACCCTAAAAGGAAAGACTAGCCGGGATTAATTACACCCTACAAGTTCGCCAATCTTTTAGCCAGGCCAGTGCCGGTACTTTGAGGGAGGTTCCCCGTGCTTTCGCACGGACCTAATTAACGTAAACCTCGTTTTCCCAGAGGCATAACCCTGTTGACACCTTTCTAAACACCTACTTGATCGGCTAATTGTAATGTGTAAAACTCTCTCAGGAGTAACTCTTACTCGCAGTGGGTATCGGGACCCATCTATCTCATAGAAGGTATGCAATCTCATTGCAAATTTCAACACTTGAAATTCCCGATAATGCTTTTACCCCTAACGTGCTATGACCTTGACGAATGCCAACAAACCATAGTCCGATAGTCAAGTTCAACCCGTACATTTCTTGATTGAATTAAACCCATCCATACGACTCTTGACGAAAGCCAACAAAGCCGTACGATTACCTTAACCCAATCGCATTATATGCAGCGGATAAGCAATAGTTAGCTACCACACACTACGCCTTGACGAAATCCAACAAACGCGGCACGAATACTAAGTATTACTTATCTCAAATGTCGGAAGGCTACGCAGGTTTTTCAGAAAACCATGAGCGTAAAGAACTTGATATCGTTGTAGAATCAAATGATTTAAATGGAGTGTTTTTTAGGCCTTTGCTAGTTTTGCTAAAGAGGTCACTCCTGGTGAAAGGATCTCGGCTCTTTCCTTATCGAATAAGATGCAGGATATTTCACAAATACCACTATGCAAAGCAAAAACTAGAAAAGAAATCAAAAGACAAAACCGAGAGTTGTAGCATCTGCCGGTTATTGCTAAAAAGATCACTCCCGGTGAAGGGATCTCGGCTCTTTCCTTATCGAATAAAATGTTGGATGTTCTACAAGGAACACCGCTATGCAAAGCAAGAACTAGAGCTACCTGTTTTTGAAAATTCGATTCCACAACATCTTTAGGTTTCTTTTATTTTCATTAAACTCATTAATGAAGTCCCATTTTATTATGCTTCCCAAGCATCAGATATGAAACGAAATCAACAATATATAATATATATCACATATATATAATATAAGCATTCGTCTCAGACAGTAATATGATCTCATCACAGAACATTGCAGCAGAAGAACATATATAAAATATTGGATATACTAGGAGGTCCGTGTTTTATATTAAGCCAGTATAAAACACGGATTCCACAGTCGCGATGAATAGTCAAACCCACATCCCAGACCCCTGCGAGAGCGGCAAGCAACCCTACCAATTCTAGAGTTAGGAGACCCGGTCTCGACTCCTCGAGATGGTCTCCCACTAGACCCTAGAACCCGGTTACTTGTGCTCCCCTCCTTGGGTCTATCCTAATGCGGAAAAGTAAATAATATACAATGGTGATATCATCCTCAACCCGGAAGTGCCCCAATAAAAGAATATTACATACAATGAATTTTACATGAATGAAAATGAAAAACTCTCATCTCACATAAAACCCCCGGCTATTCAAAATGCGATGATCCAATATAACATATCACAGCATCACATAACATCACATGTCATCAACGTAAGTAAATATACGTATCCCAGTTGTCGTTGATGTATAGTAACGAAACCGGCGATACACCACATATTACACTTACGGCCGCAGAAAAGAAAGTGTAAAACTACAACAGTTAGAATCCGCAACCTCCTTAGACATCTCATGCCTAACCAAATGAATTCATTAGACATCGCATGCCTAACAATTATAAAACCTGCATTTTAGTCTCAATATCGAAAACTCTTTTCAATATCAAGTTAGGCAATTCAATAAGATTCCCGACATCCTGATCGAATGCTCGTTGGAAACTTTAGTAGACGGCCGCACCCCCGGATGCCATCGACGAAGTGCACTAAGGCGGAACACCGCTGCCGCGAGCACCCGAACGGATGCTTTTGGCGACGGGGTTCTCCTGCAGTCACTTGGTCGGGGCTATGGGGCGTGGCTATCTATTAAGTTTACTCGGAAAGTATCCGAGTACGTGATTGTGACGGACTTTTGATCACATCAAAATCCCGTGGCAACCGATCAAATAAGACTAAAAACTGCTAGATTTATAACATTCAAATTAGTTATCTCATAACTACTTGTGGATTCCAAATATTGTAGCACATTCCAGATAAATAGACAATGTTAAACTTTCCGATCGAATAAACAAACACCCAAGATTTCCCAAATAGCTCAACACTTGAGCGGAGTTCAAAAAGTCCCAGAACATGTCGCGGCCGCTATGAACCAGCCGTAGAAGGGTCAACCAACGCCTCACATGTGGCAACGCTAAACTACCACAAACTAAATGGTTCAGTGGCGGTTTTGATGGTCACATAATCGAGTTAAGGTTGCGTTCTTCTAGAGGGTCCACAGATTCGCTTGCATGATTTTCTGAAAGTTTTAAACTCGGGAAAAATCCAACACTTGAAAGTTTTCCAACAGGGGAAAAAGTGAGTTATTAATATCTGTTCGAACCTTTTAACACGTTCTAAATTACCCGAAAAAATAAACGATGTTAAACTTTCCGATCGAATCAACGAATTCTCAATATATCCCAGAAAGCTCAACACTTGAGTAGAACTAAAAATTTCCAGAAGTATGAAAAAGTACCCAAGAATAAACCCCTGAAGTATTAGCCCCCAACTCCCAAAGTTGGCCGCAGAACCGCCGCCAAACTCATGGTTTGGCCGTGGTTCCGCGGTCGCTTGAGTGAGTTATAGCTTCGTACTTCACAGTAATCCTTAGAATTCCTTGCATGATTTTCTGAGTATTTTTAATATGAAAATTTTCAACTTTTGAAAAATTTTCCAGAAAGTGGGATTTATCGGGGTTTCGGAGTTTGATCGGACTTCAAACTTCGTCTAGACAACGCCTAATACTCTAGCTTGGCTCTGATACCACTGTAGGGTTAGCATAGCACCTTGTGAAGGTTTTGGTAAGCATCAATCATGTTACTTTAAAAAAAATTGGGTGCTAAACAAACCCTAACCAAGATCTTAACTAGAGAATTAGGGTTAACTTGCATGTAAACAACTTTACATCTAAGAGAGAGGGATTACAACCTTTGTAGTCTGTTCCTTCGCTTCATAAGCTCCGTGTTGAGGTCCCTTCGCTGCAATCAACATGAACTCCGACTCTTGAGTGGCTCCATGAGGTAAATAAGACACCTTGCTTGTAGTCTTCATGATCTAAGATGATTTACCTTGAAGAATCTCTAACCCAAGCTTATATTTCACTAAACAACTTATTAGAGAAGTGAACACCCTAATCTAAGTGGTTAGAATAGATGAGGATGATGAAGTAGGAATTTAGCTCTCTATTGTTTTCAATTTCTCACACTAATTCATCACATGCAAAAAGCTAGCAAGTTTTTCAAGGAGGAAGAAGAAGAAGAAAGCTTTTGTGATGAATAATGAAATTGTTGTTTTGGTTACAAATCTAGCCATGGGTTAAGAATAATAAAGTTAACCCTTGTAGAGAATAAACTAGAGGCTAAGGTTTGGGTTGGGTTAATAAATATCAACACAAAATATCTAAGCTAAAGACAAAAAGAAAGCTTCATGAAGCTTCATGAAAAAGCTAACCCAAATCCAAACCCTAACTTGTTTAAACTCTACAAAACATGTTGTATTTGTAACCCTAACTTGTTACAATATTATATATCACATATATAATATATTTTGTAACAAAATAAAATAATACAATTAACATATATCACATATATATCAATGTATTATCTAAGTGAGAAAAAGAATCTTTAAGTGAACTTATATTAGTTAATGTAATATAATATATCAAATATATAATTATACATTAAATTATCGAATCAACACTTGATCCGATAATCCGGCTATTTCACAAATAACCGACTAATATAATCTGTATTAGTTCATCGAATCAACACTTGATCCGATGACCCGGCTATATCACATATACCTAGCCGATATCACATATCGCGAGAATCTAATACGGTATCGCATACACGTATTATTTTCGGTCCCTCACATATCGCATATGTGCTCCTACTCCGTTTTTCCTGAGCCAGGAAACCTCTGTGTAGGACTCTAAAGAATCATCAATACGCTGGCAGGGGGTGATGATCATATCAAACACCCACAAGCTGCAAGCGGACAGCTAAACGTAACAGCCACCCAGGTATTGAGCAATCAGAAGATCAACAAGCAAGCCTGTACATTCTCCTGCGAATCCAACCAGTAACACTCCCGTACAGTCCGGTCTCTTCGTCTGATATGTCGCATATTCAGTCTACGGGTGGTAAACGTCAGACCCCAGTAACCGATAAGTCGTGTCGATATGAGGTCCATAACAGTTCGAGAAACTACTGATAACACTTACTAGTAAATCTCAGCAACCCTGGCCAGGGATTTCCAGTTATAGCCAATCGAACACAGCGCAACATCAACTCCCTATACCGGGAGAGACGAAACCCCTCCTATCGCTCATTGCCTCCATGTGATTCGGGACTGTACCCAAAAGCCACCGTTTTGCATGCCCTCTTGGACGTGGTAAGGTGGAAATCAAAGCACAGTGGGAATCACACAAGACTCTATGACGATCTCGGGTCTATAGACTAACATGTACCAGTGTCACCAGAGAACTGCCATCTGACGTAAGGTATAATACCATCTGGGAGTTCTCGGCAAGTCCGTCCAGTGTACCCAGTCTCTACTGAGCACCCGTATATTGTCTCTGATGTCAAACACCAATGGATATGGGATCATCCATCGCCTATCTACATGGGTCAAGAACCATACGCTAATCTACTCTGGTATATCGATGCCCTGTCTCGATACACCTACGACTAGGAACATTTGAAGGATGTACTTGGCGACTACTCTGTCCCCACTAGTATGATCTGCATCATAGTCCTGGTATTCAAGTACTCATCCTAAGGGCTTTATCAACATGTAACATAGAGACAATCAGAGTACATGTTAAGATAAAGGGCTACCAGATAGCATACTATCATGTCGAGCAAGAAAGTCCCCCTTATATATGTCCAAGTATCCACTACAATATACATCGTATGTACAGTAATGGACTCTAAGGCATACATATCACTAACAAGGGATAACCGAGCAGGGGCGAGCACGGTTGCCTCTTGGCGAGGGCTTAGATCCCTGGCGTCGTAGGGTAGGGAACTACCAGCCAGGGATAACCGAGCAAGGGCGGGCCCGGTTGCCTCTTGGTGAGAGATTAGATCCTTGGCGTCATGGGGTAGGGAACTACCAGCCAAGGATAACTGAGCAGGGTAGCTGCACGGTCGCCTCTTGGTGAGGGCTTTGATCCTTAGCACGGGTGGGGCCGTAAGGGGCCTGCTAAGGACGGGCCGAGCAGGGTTGCTTCCCGGTGCCTCTTGGCAAGGGCTTTGATCCTTAGCATAGGAGGGCCCTGCTAAGGACGGGCCGAGCAGAGTTGTTGCCCGGTGCCTCTTGGCAAGGGCTTTGATCCTTGGCGTCGGTGAGTAGTGAACTACCAGCCATGGATGACCGAGTGGGGTAGCTGCTCGGTCGCTTCTTGGTGAGGGTTTGATCCTTAGTGCGGGTGGGGCCGTAAAGGGCCTACTAAGGACGAGATGAGCATGGTTGCTGCCCGGTGCCTCTTGGCGAGGGCTTTGATCCTTAGCATCGGTGGGTAGTAAACTACCAGCCATGGATGACCGAGCAAGGTAGCTGCTCGGTCGCCTCTTGGTGAAGGCTTTGATCCTTAGCGCGGGAGGGGCCGTAAGTGGCCTGCTAAGGATGACCGAACAGGGTAGCTTAACGGCGGGAGCGTTTGTTGGCGCGGCTAGGGCTCAGCTAGCGGGGATCTCCTCGGAATACCACCAGCAGTGCTTCCTCAACCCCCTGCCCCCTTTGTTGTAATAAGATTTTTTAGTATAAGGCTGAGGAGCCTATAATACCCTTCAATGAATAAAGTTCTTCTTCGACGTAATTTTGTTTTCTCTTAGCACTTTTTGCATATCTTGCCAGAAGCGAATCTAGGGATCCCAGAATCGCAAAAGAGAACAAAGTTTACGGAAAAAGTCTCTTATAACTTGGGAGACGTAATAAAAAGAGAAGTACATCATTTTCAAAAGACATAAGGCATGCTTATTTGTACAACTTGGGGTGGTGGTTTCCACCAATTTCCCAGGTGGTGCCCGAGGTAACTGCCATGATTTGGCCGATCGTTAATTCCTCGGGATGGACCTGGTCTCTTTGCTCCGTGTCCGCTTGTTGCTTGTCATGCAGGTATTTTGCCAGGTGCCCGGAGCGGATTAACTCCTCGATGTAGTCGCAGAGTTGTTTACAGCCCTCGGTAGGATGGCCATGCGACCTATGGAAGGCACGGTATGGGCCCCGGGCTCGCTTGGCTGCGTTGCGATTGACCGGCGGGAGTTTAAAGAAACGCTCGGTCTATACCTCCTCTAACAGCTCGGCCTGAGAGACATTGAGAGGTGTATACTTCTGGAATTTTAGGGAGTATGGAGTAGTCTGGTCGATCCTTTTCTTCTTTTCCCTGTCCCTCTTCTTTTGGTCAGCTTGGTCGGCCCGGGGCAGGTGGGCGTTTACCTCGGCTTCCAGTTGGATCTCACGCTCGGTCCAGGCCTTCACCTCGGCCATGGTCTTAGGTTGCGCTAATGCAAAAGAGCGTAACCACTCCTTGTGACTAAGACCCGACCTGAGTGCTGTAATGACCATCTCGTCCTGGTGTTCTGAGACTTCAAGGAGGGCATTGTAGAAGCGGGTGACGTACCCTTTGAAGATTTCTTTGTCTCCGCTCTTTATTTTGAAGAGATGGTCGACGGTACGCTTTTGCCGTCTGTTCCTGACGAAGTGGCCGAGGAATTAGGTGGTCAGCTCATCGAAGGTTGAGATCAAGTGTGGCGCGAGTCCTCGGAACCAGTCTCGCCCGGAGCGGATGAGAGTGTCCGGGAAAGCGCGACATTGGGCGGCATCGGAACAGTCTTGGAAACTCATCCCGGCTGTGAACACGTCCAAGTGGTCCTTCGGGTTGGACTTACCATCGAAGAGTGAGACATTCGGCGGCTTGTTCCGGGAGGAGACATGGACGGCGAGAAGCTCTTCGGTGAAGGGCTTCGTGAACGAGTCGGCGGCGTATTTAGCCCCGTCACTCAAATGACGACCTTCCCGATACATGCTCTCGATTTTCTTTTCGAAGGCGTCGAGTCGGCCGTGGTATCCCGGTGACTAGGCACATTCTGATCTTTGGCCTCTGCTGTCGGAGACCTGTGTCGGGCCGCGGCCCCGCTTCCTTTCGATGAGGTTCCTTAGGTCCCCCGGCGAGGTAGTCTTTGAGCTGCCATAACGAGTCCCGTCCGTATGCCCCCGTCGAGGGAGGGGTGTCGGTCATTCCTGGGCGCAAGTGAGCTGACCGACACCTCCTCAGGAGGGATAGGGGCGTGATAGGGCTCGGGGCGAGGCGCTCTGGCGATGGACATCGGTGTTGAACTGTGGGGCGCCCAGCGGGTCATAGAATATGTTGGCCCGTGGGATCTGCGGCCGCCGGAGGTAGCGAGATGGTAGTCGATAGTGCCGAAGCGAGCAGAGTCTTCTCTCTCTCTGTGGGGGTCCCGGTCCCGAGGTGGGGGAGCGGCGACCTGGGGAGCTTACCTTGCCGTTTGGACACGGACGAGCGCATTCACGACGGACGCGAGTCGATCTATCCAAGCGGCTAGGGTGTTAATGGCGTTCGGGGGAGGAGATTCGTTCGCGCCTCCGTTGTGGGGGAGGCGGCGGCTAGCGCTTGGATCATCGCGGTGATCGCTCGCCATGGAGTTGGGATCGGAAGATGAACTTTCGTTGAGTGGAACAAGAAGTTTCCCACAGACGGCGCCAACTGATGAAGGCCTGGATCTCCTTCAGATGTTATCTTCCGTTGATCTTTTCGCGTAATGGCGGACGACTGAGAATTGATCTGGGGGGTCACGATACTGAGCCTCATCATAAATATTGATAAATATGACCCGTTTAATTTTTATAATGATGTAATTTTTGAATAGTTGATTCTGATATTTGAGCAAGTACGGTCCGATTATGATTCGCTTATATTTTTGGATACAATAGATTACATTGGTTCTCAAATTTCAAACATTCAAATGGAACATCATGTTGCACCTTTCATTACTCAAAATCAATTACTTTTATACATTGACAAGCAATTCAGGTTGACGTTTAAACCATTGATGAATTCATCGAAGGAGAGGTTCTTGAGAAATCTTCAGGGTAAGTTTCTCATTTTTAATAATTTATGTTTATCCTTTCTTAAATGTGTTCTTATATTAAATAATGAAAATTATTTGACACTGAATTGGAAAAAACGACAAAAATGGTTAGGACACGAAGACACTGATACTGGGGACAGTGTCTTGCTTAGGTGTGGGGGTGGGTCTGCATATTATTTGGTTTTCTTTATTTTTAGATATTCTTTTCTTTGTTTTACTGCTAAAATAAGAAAGAAAAACCTTCTTGTTTAGATTTTTTATCCTTTGTTTAGATTTTTTCTTTCTTAGTAAAATAAATAAAAAAAGAAAAAAAGAGAAAAGAGATAAAGAGATAAAGAAAAAAAAGATAAAGGATGAAGTTTCTTAAGATTAAATTAGTTTGTTTAGAAATGAGCAATTTTGAGTTTAGTCTTTAAGTGAAGTTAATATGAAGGGAGAGTATTGAAATTTTTAATAGATATTAAGTCTGAAGAATAATCCATCTTGAATTTGATTGTAATTAATTTACACCCTATTTACTCATACACGTCTTCGATTATAAAATGAATAGTATAACCTGAAATATCTCCGTAAATTTTCTATCTCAAATGATACATCTAATAATAATGATAATAATAAATATATATTATATATAGAGAGAAAACTTTTTCTTCACTAAGTAAATAGGAATTCGTGCCTCAAGAAGTATTGGATACTCACGTCGAAAATGATTGAAAAGCGGAAGAAGAAAAAAGTATAAAACAGGGTTAATATATTGCTTTTTCTATGAACTAGTCAGGGTAAATGCGTGTTGTTATGTCTCTTTCAATCACCCCGGCCAAGCAAATACTCTTTCCGAGTTAAAAGTCCTAGCGGTCTTTTGTGGAAAAATAATCTTGGCCTCCGACTACTATTAGTAGTTGGCTAAAGGATTAGTCTCAAGTACAGCAACAATATAGCAATTTTTTTTTGTAAAGTATGAGCAAGAGAAGTAAGCGGGGGTATGATGGTTTGAATATGAGTTTTATGACTATAAGACTATTGTACGAGCACGAAGGTATGTAGGAACTAAAATCGGTGAAAGGTGTAATGAAAAATAAGACTAAATGTTTAATTAAAAATGATTGAAATCCTAAATACAGACTAAGATTTAGGATAAAAACTCAAGAAGGCTTAGGATTTTATAAACATGCGAGATACTTTTGAAAGGTTTTTCCTAATCTTCCATTATGTTGTTCCTTTTCTATTTTTTTTAATGAATTTTGTGGGTGTAATTCACCAAAAACCCTCAGGAGACGACACTCCACTTCCAGAGCTATCTAGGGGTTTAACGGCTTGTTCCACATGCTAAATGCAATCGTGATACCTGCATAAGTGATCTAGGATTTATCTAGGTTTTCTTTTTCCTTTTAGAATTTTCTTTTCTTAGATTTACTCGAGAACTGGCAAAAGATAGTTTTGAGGGTATTTTGATCAGTCTAATTTAGTGCATTTTTAATCCCTCATATTTATTATATTTTTCTCAATAAAATTGCTATTTAATCGTTTGTAGAGTGATATTTCATAAAACGGGTACAAAATCAATTTGCGGTTAAAACATGTGAATCTAGTCCAAAAGAAACCCAAAACCCGCGATTGTGATGAGACATATTCTAAGTCAGAGATAAATCAGTTTTTAATTCGAAATCAATTGCACAACAGTCAAATCTTCCCGATTGCAAATCAACTTCCTTATTAAGACCTTTCTGGATTTGTTGCATCAAAGTTGAAGATTTCACAAAACAACTATACCAAAAAATCAAGCAGAGATCCAAAAGATAGCACAAAAAAACTGGACCCGAGATTCCACAAAAATTCGGCGGTTTCTGGGGTCTTCTCACCGATTCCGCCGACTTTCTATGGCCGTTGGATCTTAGTTTTCTTGGCCTGGATTTATTGGGGTTAGGGTTTATGTTTATTCTATTGTAAGCTATAAATATAGACCGAGGCTCTCTGTTCAGGCCATCTCTTCTCTTAGCTTCAAAATTTTATTTTTATTTTACTTTTCTTTGGGATTAAAGAGAAAGACCGTGTAATTAGTAAGTCTTTACTAATATTTTTATTTTTTGTTCTTTAATTTCTGCACTTTTAATTATGTCTTTTATTTTTATGCTTTGCTTTTCTTTCATTAATTATGCGTAGTTAATTCTTATATCTAGGATTAGATGAATCTAGATCGAAACATGTTTTGATTAATTTATGACCATCTCAGATTTGTGCGTAAACATTGTAAGTCCACGGTAGCGCCCCGGCCATCTAACAGACGCCAAATGCGGAACAAAAACTTTTACAACTGGCACTATCGCGTACTATAACCCGGATCTGCCGTTAAAGCTAAACTAACAAACTACAAAGTGGGTAGAAATGTTATACCGAACGATCCGAGTCCTTCGGTCTTCAACCATCATCCCACGTTTTGTTGCGGCTGCTTCGTTCTCCTGAATCTCCAGTCTTCTCGTCCAGGTAGCACCACGTCGACGGATCTTTAAACGGGCTCCCGCCTCTGAACCGAGGCAACTCGATCATCAAGTTTGCTAAAAAGAGATGACCAAGATTGATGTAGAGAATGAGTAGAACACTTTGTCTCGTTACGTCCAAGGCTATGGACGAACGGTTAATGAAGTTGCCTTTTGGATCGGATGAAAATGAGATATGAGTATGTTAATTTCCATGAACCAAAACCATAGTCTTTTTCCAAAATGAACAACCATTGCACATCACCAAGAGGTGGCCGGCCACTTAAGGAGAGGGGTGAGGTGAGTGTAGGAGGGGGGTGACCATTAGCACATAAAGAAAAGCATGAGTCAAAGATAACACCTTGCATCAAATTAATGCAACAATGAATCACCTAACCTTGTCATCAAAAACATTAAATGAACAATTAAAGCATCCATGAGTCACTAATCCTAGTCATCACAACATGAAGCTTCCACTCATGACTCACCTCATGACTCACCCTCAAGAAGAAAAGATAAATCCGCATTTAACTGAATGTTAAATACGGCCGATAGAAAACAGGAAACTGGAAACTTCCAAAAGTGATCCTGAAATGAATTTCAGGATAACCCCGTATCAGTATAAACATACCCGCATTTGTATTACTACCGAATACAAATGCAACTGAGACAAAGATATTATATCTACACAGTATAATACTCGGATCCGGCTTAAACCAAAGCCCACCAGTATTATCTGCCCGAAATATGACACGTGCGTAAACGCACGTGCATTTTCCGAACCCTGCCATAAAACCATACGGCCTCTACAACGTTTCGCCCGAACCTGGGAAACGGTCTGTGGGGGACTCTAATGACTCATCAACACACTGGCACTGGGTATAACCACTAGCACGTCAGAGATACAAGCTGTACGTAACGGTTGCCTATGTATTGATTGGAAGGGAAGCTGACGAGCAAACTCATCCATAAACCCTACTGAGCCTAACAGTGACAATATCCGTACGGTCCGATCCGTTCGTCTAAGGAGTATCGCATATCGAGTCTAGGGGGGTGGATAAAGTCAGACCCCTAATAACACGATAAATCGAGTCGGCATGAAGCCCATCACCATCTGAGAATCTAATGATCCAAATCAGTAATTCTCCACTACCTCGGCCGAGTATTTCTAGTGATGGACACCCGTGCACTGCGCGACATCAACCCCCAATACCGGGAGAGACGAATCCCCGACGATCCGCTCACTGCCTCCATGTGGCTCGGGACTGTACCCAAAAAATACCTGTTTGCACGACTCCTTTGAGCCGTGGTAGGGTAGAAATCAAAGCACGGTAGGAACTCACACGAGACAAATGACGATCTCAGGTCGACAAACTAACATGTACAAATGTCACCAGAGAACTGCTATCTGACGATATATATAATACCAACTAGCATGTTCCCGGCGAGTCCTGTCCGGTGTACTCATAACCCAATGAGCACCTGTATACATCTTAGGTGATCCAACTGACACCAGTGGCTTGTGAGACCGGCCACCGCCCTCGTCGGGGTCTCGACTGTATACACTAGTCTACTCTGGAGTATCGATGCCATGTCTGGAAACTCCTACGACTAGGGACACTTTAAGGATGTGCTTACAGACCCCAGCTCCCACGTATATGATCGCCATCATACTGCTGGCAGTCAAGCAAGAATCATATGGGCTCTATCATCATGCAATAGTAAACTAAAGCATATATACGATGATAAAGACAAACCAGATAGCATACTATCATCTCGAGTAAGACAGTCATGTCGGTATAGGTCCTCCTTCAATCATTGCAATCACGTACCTGCGATCCAATAATTGACTTAGAGGGCACTATATCCAACAATCTCCCACTTGCACTTAAGGCTATTATTGCGATGACGCATACTCATAGCCTCAGTGAGTGGATCCGCCCTGATGTTTCTTTCTATGTCTCTCTTAATCTCAAGTTCGTGGAGAAAGCCATCTCCCGAATCGAGTAATACCTGTCTTAGAATATGTCTGGATATCTGATGTGACCTAGATCATAAATGAACTCCAAATCCAAACTTCTTAGACTGTATCGATAACTGAACCTAATCAGTATCCAGCACCAAGCCTCCCATAGTATTCTCTTGGACCACCTACCCATAATACTATCCCTCGTTAGAGGGAAAACTATAACTCTGACAATCACTCTGTCATCCATATCACCTTTGAAGCCTGGAATGATAACCGTCTCCCCGAAGGAGGCTGCCGTCATCAAATCCTTAGAACATGCACTTATGTTCTAAAACTGCTTCCTTATGTTTCGATTGGATTAATATAAACTTATCGCATCTAGTGCAAAAACAATATTTGGTGTGGTACTTGACTTCTCACGATTGACTCTATTGCCTAAGCAAGTGATCTGCTAATCATGCACATCTCTCTCCCCTTTAGTCTGTAAGACACCTTTAGAGAGGGTGACTCCATCACCTGCAGGTACACTACCATGCCAGGAGTCATCTATTCTAAAATATTATTAGAATACTGTCAAAGTACCCACATTGGGAAACTACCCAAATCTAGATCTAAAACCATAGATCTAGTAACCAGAATGTCTAATATTATATCCATATCCTTTGTGGAGAAACAACTGTGTAACAACCACAGTATAACCGATTGTAGTATAGGAATTTTACTTCCTACTTTGTGTATGTCATCCAAATACCAGGACATCACACCCTACTACCTTCTTAACAGATCCATCCCCTATTCTGACGAAGTCAAACCCATGACCGTCACATCAAAAATAGATGATTTATCTCCGATATATCTGCTCAAGTCAATAAATAGACATAAGCTACTTGCCCACTTGCTTCTGCTGCTCCCACTGACCATAACAACCCTCTGGCAGAATAATATACACGCGCACTTCTAAATCTAGTTTAGAACGACGCTATACTTAACCTCCTGCCGGGTCTCATAGTCTGGAACAACAGTAGTGTCAAGTCTGGGTAAACAAGAACCTCCCTGTCACTGTCCTTGAGGCTACCGGAGTACCTCTCGGGTGTCTGAGGTTACCCATTATGTCTGCGGAGTGGCTATTGGAATGTCAAACCTGATTGAATATATAGGTCCTATTAAATTTTCCGTAATCGTTTGCAGTTCTGGAATCACTTCCAGTTCTACCATACTCCCACTACTGTTTTCTGAAAAAATTCATTTTACTAAAACTGTGGCGAGTCAAGAACAATATCACAATTGATCTTCCAGATGGTAGAAATGTCAACCCTCGTCAAAGCCAGGGTCAACCCACAAACTGCCATTACAGAAACGTGCCTTGAGTTATCCAGTGTCTGGTTTTAAGCATAAGCTGGACAACTCCCCGTATCTTAACATCGTTAAGATATGAACCATTCTATATACAATATAGAAATAGAGGTACTAATTTAATTGGAACCAGATTCAAATCATGCAGCTGTCTCCAGTGCATATCAACTTAATGGAGAGAGGCTAATCATCATTACTCAACTTAGGAATACATCTAATTATGAGTAACCCGAAAGAGAAACAAGTTTCTCAAAACCATTTCTATCAACTGAATACCTATCACAAGAATCTACATCTTCGATCTCTTTGAAGAATCCCGATACTTGCGACACCTGGTTCTCTACTTTATTCTTATACCCACAATTTCTCAAAACTTAGACATTGTATTTCTACGAAACACTTGTCTAAAAATTAGAGAAGTTACAAGTAAACAGAACAGAGTACGATGACCTACCCTTTTGTCCTGATGGACACTGGACAATATACAATACTCTGTATAAGTCCACTGAGTCGAATAACTCAAAACTTGTGCATCGTAGGTTGAAAATTGTACTTATGATTAAGAACTACTCCGTTGTTCAGTGCTCCTTACCCAATCGTCAACTGACATAGGTAAATGTCACGGACATAATTTCAAAAAGTTATATCTCACTTTATAAAAATAAACGTACAGATATATCATTTTGAAATTGGCACACAACAACGGATACTCAAAACCAAATACATGCCGTCCGGCAAAAACTCAGGCGACTTCCTCAAATATCACCAATTACAATGAATTCCGATATAATGAGGATGATCACCTTATTTCCAATAACCTACTCCCACTCATCATCTGTAAAAAACCATACAGATATGAGAATCATACCTGGTAAATACATACCCTGGAGTAAGTATCTAATCGGGAAAACAGTTTTCCTTTAACAATGCACTGAAACATGAAAATATTTCGTAGGGGTATCTTGGTATTCTTAGCAATGCCTCTTCCATAATCCAATTCATGACTTTAACCGTATATTTATTTGCCTTCTCTCCAAATCCCTTTATCTGTCTTTAGTTGTTACCTTCTGTACACCATCTTTAGGCTAAATGGTTTTCTTCCTTCCCTACCGTTGGGCACCAGCCTATGGTTTGGAAGAAGACTATCCAGTAAGCATAATAGGTGTACTCTCCTAATCCTAGGAGTACTCGCAACTTGAGAGAAGGTGATGATAAAAGACAACTGAATAATACCTTATTCTATTTCTCCCGAACTGGGAAAAAAGCAAAGGTGAAATAGGAGTGGCGATGAAGTACGTGGTTTGGTCGTGAATGTTTAGCAGTCGCAATTTACTTTGCCCTCTTTCTAATCCCTTTAATTTTGTCTTTAGTTATCACCTTCTGCACACCCTACTTAGGCTAATTGGTTTTTTTCATTCCCTACCTTTTGGTTGGAAGAAGACTATCCAATAAGCGTAATAGGTGTACTCTCCTAAACTAAGGAGCCCTCGCAACCTGAGAAAAGGTGATAATAAAAGACAACTGAATAAACCAATTCTATTTCTCCTGAACCTGGATCCATCCTCGAAGAAGTCCCTTCGAGTTCGTATATAACCATACGATGGATCTATCCAATGGAAGTGGATGTCCGTAGTAATACGAGATGTTCTGAGAAATACAAAGGGTAAAAGAAGGAGTGACAATGACTTATGCAACATAGACAATCCAAAAGCCAGTATTTTAAGAAGATTCGGTCAACTTGGTCACTGAGTCATAGTCTAGGGTCGGTTAAAGGTCGCTGCCAAAGAGAGAGAGAAAAGAAACACTCTGCGTGCACTCTAACCTAGATCAGAATGGTTATCACTTTATCTAATCAGGAAACCTCCCACTGTAATCTCAAATTCTCCTCCAAACCTGAAAAAAGAATTAGTCGGGATCACCCGAAGAGTAAACCAACTCATCAGTGAGAATCAGGATCCAACTATCATCGCATGATAACTTGATGGAAGCCACTCAAGTTATCACACTCTAGAAGGTATGCGCATGTCTGGCAAGTTTCCTGTATGTTTGAAACTCCCGATGTTATTTTTGCCCCATGCTCTTATGACCTTGGCGTTAAGTCAAAATATCATAAGTCACATGTCAAGTTCTAGCCGTCATTATCCAGGTTAATTTGAACCCACCCGCACATGCCCTTGGCGTTAGGTCAAAATGGCAGAACGACTGTCCCAAACCAACTCATCTATCTATGCAACAAATGAATACCCAGCAGCTACCAAACACTATGAATTGGCGTTAGGTCAATACATAGCTTGAATACTACTGAATACCCAAAAGAAATGACGGAGGGCTACGGCTGGTTTTTGGCGAAAAACCTTTAATGTAATGAACTTGATCTCGTTGAAGGAACCTGATAGCTTTTTATAAAAATATAGTGACGAAAACCTTTGTGGTCACTCCCGGTGAAGGGATCTCGGCTCTTTCCTCGTGGAATGAGGTGCAGAATATTCCAACCAAATATTACTATGCAAAGCAACTTGTAATCGACTATAGTAAAGTTATTACCCTGACGCAAACTTCTGCCCAAGGGGTCACTCCCGGTGAAGGGATCTCGGCCCTTGCCTCGTCGAATGTGGTGCAGGATATTCTAAACTGAATATCACTATGCAAAACAAAAGGAAACATCTTTGTAATAACACCTTTTAAATTTTGTTCCAACAACATCAAATATAGGTTTGTTTTATCCTTGCATTGATAAGAATCAATGCAGTCCCATCAACTAATCACACCAGAAAAGAACGAAAATAAAATGTACGTATATGCCATCCGCATTCGTCACTGGGTCCCGTCATTACCCGTTAGGTTACTTAACTAACGACAGAGCGGGGGCTGGACTAGCGCGGGTGTAAAACATATACAATATCTAATAGTATATATACCAATATACAATAATCGCTCCAGGCGTGATAATATGCAACATTTCAGAAAAGTAATAAGCATCACAGAACAATACAGATAATCTGGGATCCCCGGGTTTTACAGAGCCGCTGCTGAAACCCGACGTTCCTCTGGTCGTGTGGATAGGCTGTGCAATGAAACCTATACCCCTACGGGTGCGGCAAGTTACCCGCCAAAACTTGAAGCGCGGCAGCCCCCTACAGCAAAATGAATGGACCACCCAGCACTTCACGGAATCCGGTAACTTGAGCACCCCTCCTTGGGTCAACCTGTACCCCCTACGAGTGCGGCGAATAATCTGCCAATTCTAGAGTGAGGCCCCTCTGCCTCTCAAAGCCATGAGATACGGACCCGTTGCCCTCCAGAACCCGGCTATCCGTGCACTCCTTCGCGGGATAAACCTAGTACAGAAATAAAAATATATACAACTGGTACATCGACCTCAGCCCGGTAGTGCCCCAAAAGAATATTATACAAACAGGCAGTGACGGCAGTCCACATGTTGGACGCTCGCCCCGCAATATCAAATGTATAAATAAATCCAAACTGCACTACCATTGCACACTGCTATCCACCACGACATATCCGCAACATTACAGCACAACACAGAACATCAACGCGAATGTCACGCTCGCAAATCCGTCTAAAAGAGCTATAGCAATTAGACGCAATTTACCGCTCAAATGACATTCCCGGTCGGAGATATAAAGTAAGTACTGTATACTAACAAGTTTAAAATTTCGATCGACAAAATTTCCCGAAGTGGGCCCCACGTACATCTGCTGTACAGTAACAAAATCTGGACCCAAAAGTACTATACCAAAAACCACAATTTTATTTGTAGAAGCTACTGTAGAAATTTGGCTAATTGATCTCCTAATGCTGCGGCCGATCCGCGGCCAAAACCTAGCTTGGGCCGCGGATCCGCGGCCGTACAGAGAGATCACAGAGCCAATTTTCTCCAGTGTTCTAAGAAAACCCTGCTTTATTTTCTGAGATGCTCGAAATAATTTTTAGGCCTGATTTAAAATCGACAGAAAGTTTGAACAAAAAATTGTAGTTTTGCGAAAATCCGTTCGATCGATATTTTATACGCGTTAGCACAAGTTAGTAAAGCTTAATGGTGAGGCTCTGATACCACTGTAAGTCCAGAGTAGCGCCCCGGCCGTCTAACAGACGCCAAATGAGGAACAAAAACTTTTACAACTGGCGCTATCGCGTACTATAACCCGGATCTGCCATTAAAGCTAAACTAACAAACTACAAAGTGGGTAGAAATGTTATACCGAACGATCCGAGTTCTTCGGTCTTCAACCATCATCCCACGCTTTGTTGCGGTCGCTTCGTTCTCCTGAATCTCCAGTCTTCTCGTCCAGGTGGCACCACGTCGACGGATCTTTAAACGGGCTCCCGCCTCTGAACCGAGGAAACTCGATCATCAAGTTTGCTAAAAGAGATGACCAAGATTGATGTAGAGAATGAGTAGAACACTTTGTCTCTTTACGTCCAAGGCTATGGACGAACGGTTAATAAAGTTGCCTTTTGGATCGGATGAAAATGAGATATGAGTATGTTAATTTCCATGAACCAAAACCATAGTCTTTTTCCAAAATGAACAACCATTGCCCATCACCAAGAGGTGGCCGGCCACTTAAGGAGAGGGGTGGGCTGAGTGTAGGAGGGGGGGTGACCATTAGCCCATAAAGAAAAGCATGAGTCAAAGATAACACCTTGCATCAAATTAATGCAACAATGAATCACCTAACCTTGTCATCAAAAACATTAAATGAACAATTAAAGCATCCATGAGTCACTAATCCTAGTCATCACGACATGAAGCTTCCACTCATGACTCACCTCATGACTCACCCTCAAGAAGAAAAGATAAATCCGCATTTAACCGAATGTTAAATACGGCCGATAGAAAACAGGAAACTGGAAACTTCCAAAAGTGATCCTGAAATGAATTTCAGGATAACCCCGTATCAGTATAAACATACCCGCATTTGTATTACTACCGAATACAAATGCAACTGAGACAAAGATATTATATCTACACAGTATAATACTCGGATCCGGCTTAAACCAAAGCCCACCAGTATTATCTGCCCGAAATATGACACTGCATAAACGCACGTGCATTTTCCAAACCCTGCCATAAAACCATACGGCCTCTACAACGTTTCGCCCGAACCTGGGAAACGGTCTGTGGGGGACTCTAATGACTCATCAACACACTGGCACTGGGTATAACCACTAGCACGTCAGAGGTACAAGCTGTACGTAACGGTTGCCTATGTATTGATTGGAAGGGAAGCTGACGAGCAAACTCGTCCATAAACCCTACTGAGCCTAACAGTGACAATATCCGTACAGTCCGGTCCGTTCGTCTAAGGAGTATCGCATATCGAGTCTATGGGGGTGGATAAAGTCAAACCCCTAATAACGCGATAAATCGTGTCGGCATGAAGCCCATCACCATCTGAGAATCTATTGATCCAAATCAGTAATTCTCCACTACCTCGGCCGAGAATTTCTAGTGATGGTCACCCGTGCACCGCACGACATTAACCCCCAATACCCGGAGAGACGAATCCCCGACGATCCGCTCACTGTCTCCATGTGGCTCGGGACTGTACCAAAAAAATACCTATTTGCACGACTCCTTTGAGCCGTGGTAGGGTAGAAATCAAAGCACGGTAGGAACTCACACGAGACAAATGACGATCTCAGGTCGACAAACTAACCTGTACACATGTCACCAGGGAACTGCTATCTGACGATATGTATAATACCAACTAGCATGTTCCCGGCAAGTCCTGTCCGGTGTACTCATAACCCAATGAGCACCTGTATACATCTTAGGTGATCCAACTGACACCAGTGGCTTGTGAGACCGGCCACCGCCTCTCGTCGGGGTCTCGACTGTATACACTAGTCTACTCTGGAGTATCGATGCCCTGTCTCGAAACTCCTACGACTAGGGACACTTTAAGGATGTGCTTACAGACCCCAGCTCCCACGTATATGATCACCATCATACTGCTGGCAGTCAAGCAAGAATCATATGGGCTCTATCATCATGCAATAGTAAACTAAAGCATATATACGATGATAAAGACAAACCAGATAGCATACTATCATCTCGAGTAAGACAGTCATGTCGGTATAGGTCCTCCCTCAATCATTGCAATCACATACGTGCGATCCAATAATTGACTTAGAGGGCACTATATCCAACAAACATATCACTAGGTTATTATAAGATTACATCTTCATCTTGCCCATGATTTTGATAATTTATGATGTTCACAATTTATAAACCATTTTTAGGAAAATTTTGATAATTTATGATGTTAAAAACCTATAATTTATTCTTAGGAAAAGCAAAGATTAAGGTTGATGTTATATTAATTTAGATCTATAAAAATATTATTTTTTAATAGTTATGAGTGGATATAGTTTGATAGATTATGTAGAAAATTCGAATAGTTTATGCTTACAATATTTATTAATATGGTTTGATAAATTATATTGAAATTCATATAATCTATGCTTTCAAAATTCAATTTAAGATTATTAGAAAGATAATATAAAGGGAATGATTCATAAAGATATTAGCACATGATTAGATCTAGAGAATTCAACACGCTTTATATGTCTTGGTTTTATTAATTTATTTTCAAAATTTTATTCTATGAAACCAAATATAAAAAAATTATTTTAGTTCGATTAAGTTCAACCAAAAATTCATCTTTCCTGTGGGATCGATCTGTACTTACGCGCTTGCTATAAACAAGTCGTGCACTTGCAGTATAATAAAAAATTTCACATCAACCCCTATAACGACCCTAAAATCCATGTACCGTTGTATTTTCCATTTTTAATAAAATGCAGTTTTTCTTTTGATCACCGGTATATATTTAATTTCTGTTGAATATATACTAGAGTAAGCATGTATCTCAATGGTTAAGTCCTTGCATTGCTATCGTATAGGTCGCCTTTCCAAATTATTTCTTTATTTTAATCATTTTGCATTATATAATCTTGTTTTTAAAGAGAAGAAATTTATTTTAATCATTTTGCATTATATAATCTTGTTTTTAAAGAGAAGGAAAAAACATTTTTTTAAAATTTTATTTATTAGATTTTTGAAAAGAGAATTTGTTTTATAAAAAAATAGTTTAAGGAATTGATTTTTCCATTTACCTTTCAAGTTATTTACTGTTGATCTTTTAAAAGAGCATGCATAAGTATATCATTGGTTGAGTCGTGGTATTATTTAGAGGTTGCAAGATTGAACCCTGGATTTTGTAATTATTTTTATCAAATTTTTTTAAACCTTTCCATAACCTACAAATGAATTATGACCTTTCAATTCCTTTCTTTTATCTCCCAAAATGAATTCATAATAAATTAGAATTATTATAAAGAGTTTTTTTTATCACCATTAAACCTAATTTAATTTCTTTTTAATACCACTAATTGTATCATTCTCCTTTAATTGTTTCTTCCTCCTCCAATTCTACAAAAATTCATCATCATCCTCTAAATCTTTACTGCACCTCATTCTCCTCTTCCACCTATAAGCCATTCGAAAGGTCCCCGATAATCCTAAGTCCTGGGAAGCCTCTCGATCAAGGTATTGATCGTATTGGCGACACGGTTGTTATACCGTATTGCAAAATCTTGTAAACCCCGATATTTTGTTGCCATGTTTTTAGAACATGTTAAGTAGTAAGTTACATTCTTTTTACATTATTATGATGGAACGTTGACACTAATAGTAGGAGAGTACAAGGAATACATCATAACATATATCTTGCATGATATCCCATGAATCCGATTGTTATTAAAAGGGATAATTCTTGTTGCTGTATAAAGTGCTCGTAATTATCTCTAGTGGTAACATTATTGTATGTTCATGACGTGATTCACAAGCTTGTCTCATATGCATCATCTTTCACTATTTGGTTGGTGTAGAATTTCACACATAAACTTTACCATATTTCGTTTTAGAATTTCCAAATCATACTCATGTATCTTTTAAATAAAATCTATATGTTTTGAAAACCGACTTTTAAAATACTAGAGGACTTCGAGATGGATTAGGAGCATACTTTTTGAATTTTGAAATTTCAAGATATCTTATTTTAAGATAGCACATATTTTTTTCACGCGCTATGAAAATTTCAGATCGAAACAAATTACAATTTATGTTTTAGGTCACTTTTAGCTATTGTTTTCGTTAACCCTGAAAATTGTTTTTAAAAGCCTTCTTCAAAAATTCATAACTCTATTTTTCAGAGACCCAACTTGAGTGAAATCAATTTGTTTTGACAATTAGATTGAAAGATCTAAATTTTCTTAATTCAACCCGATATCTGAAAACCGACGGAATTAATCTAAATATGTTATTTTAATGTGTCGTATCTGGACAGATCCTGTTCTGATCTGTGCACTTTTTTCTTCCAAAAAGTCATATCTAGAACTACAGAACTCGGATTTCGACAAACCTTAGATGTATGGATACTATATTGACAGCCCTACAACTTTCCTATATAACATGAGACTCTAAAATGTGTATATTGACCTCATATATGCTCTGCAAGTTACCCCTCCTTACTACCTAGAAAATAAAAACTGTTTCAAACCCTTAGATTAAAATAATCATAACTATAGTTTCAGAAATCCAAATCGTGCAAAATAAAGTTGTTTAGATAGGTAGACTAAAATACCTACCTGTTACTAGTTTAGCCTGAGACCTGAAAACCGACAGAAAATATCACAAACTGCACTTTTAAAAAATGTGACGGTACTAGACGGATTCTGATCTGTTCT
The DNA here is from genome assembly GCA_030015575.1 of Agapanthus africanus. NCBI lineage: Eukaryota > Viridiplantae > Streptophyta > Magnoliopsida > Asparagales > Amaryllidaceae > Agapanthus > Agapanthus africanus. The sequence continues at coordinate 201,470,791 of CM057341.1, forward strand.
TCGCAGCGATACCAAAATGCGTCACCGTCCCAAACTAGTAGTTGAAATTTGGTGAGACTTGAACCCATGTCTATATAATAAATAGGACTGCGTTTCTTGATTTATTCCCGAGTTCATATGAGTTGGGTGACTATTAGTTTTTAGTATTTTTATGCTATTGTTTCTGGTTTATATTTGTGGATATTTCACTCTGTACTTTCTCTTGATCTGCAAATTTGACATGAACTTCGTGAATACGTGTATCCTTAAAATACATGAATTCGTGACTTGACATGGAACCATACAATATGTATCCATGAACCTGTATTAATTTACAGATAGTTTTGACCAATGTTTGCCGCGGTGTTGGTGGAGTTGAGAATGAGTAGTTCAATTGTTTCGGAGTCCCTTCCATGAGTCCGTAAATCCGTGTTGCTGTGGTACCGAGCCGGGACGATACATTACATGAATCTGTATTGCTGTGGTACATAGCCGGAAAGGTATATTATCATTAAAAATCTCTCGAAGCGGTTGAACATCATGCCTTAACCCATGTTAGAATAGGGAACCTACATATATTAATGACAATGCTATTTCATTTGTTCATAATAACTTGTTTATTACCCTTATTACATATTTAGTCATTTCATGCCTATTGCCATGTTCGTATGTATACTTATACTATACTGTCATGTTGATATTACTGCTTTAAAATTGTTTTAAAATAAATATGTTCATAATTGAGAACTTACCGAGCACAAAATCGCTGACAGACATTCCTTTGTTTCTTTCTTATTTTGGAAATGCTCGTCAGGTGGCTTAAAGGCATGAGAGATTGAGCCGACTGAGGAGAACATTCTGCAGCTATTTTTTCAGGCGAATTTTTAGCAGCATATCAGTCTTTACCTTTCAGTATGCTTATTTGTTCAGGTTTTGTTTATTCCTATGTGTAGTACTTGGTTTTCAGACTCTTTATCAGTTATTTTAAATATTGTGGAATTTGAAATTTAATAATGTGGTTAAATTTTATTCTCTTACTAAATTCTTGTGTAATTATATTGCTTGTTTTACATTCAACGCGTCCAGTTTGGGGATGACCTTTTCGCGACATAGATACGTCGCGGGTCTAGTCATGTGCCTGCTACCGTTTTTTGGAAAACGGTGCATGACAACCCCGATTTTTATAACTTGATCTCTTGCATGCCGACTCTTCATGTTTGATCACAATCTCAAGCACAGCATGCAATGTATTGTTTTTCAACAAAAATGAAAGATGTATTGTATTTTGAGCAAGGATCGAATCTCCATTCTCCAAGCAACATCATGAATATGAATATGGTGAAACGAAGATTTATTTCCAAGCATACAAAAGAACCAAACAGTACTAAAGATTAGTCAGTCTACATCAAAACTTTAATATCTAATATTTACAGTGTGAAAACTCCACTCATTCCTCAACAAAAGGCAAATAGACCTGTCTTGATCTTACACCATCCAATAACGCCGTTTGGTTTCCATCCGGTTGAAAATCAGACTTATAATTTACAAACACTCTAATTATTTCTTATATTTCCACTATTGGTAAATAAATACACGGAACGATATCTCAAGTCATACCAGCAGACGAAAGTTTCACAGGATCTGTTTTCCAATAGAGAAACAACACATCACGCAAGATTATCTAATTAATATAGCGTATCATCTAATACAGATGTAAGATAGCATTCGATCATCTCTCATCTCTCGGGAGAGAGATGGATGAAAATAAAAAATGGATGGTAAAAGGGTGTGAAAAAAGAAAAAATTACCCTTATCTCACCCTATAAATATTCCGCTCACACAACACAGCACTAAAGAGGTGGTGGTGCAAATCAAGGCCTCACAAGCGCCCACGCTCCCAAAACCCTAACCGAACCTTATTATTATTATTAATAAAAAGCAAGCACTCTCTCTCAAGCCATCTCAGGAGCTCAGATCTCCTTGGTATCCACTCATCTCTCCCTCTCTCTCTTAGGGAAGGTTAGGGATTTTGATTTGATTGCTGATCTCTGGTCCGATGGCTGAATCTCTTTCCTTGTTTTCTCCGCAGCTCGTTTCTCTATATGCTTCCAGAAAAGAGAAGAGGCGGATCTGAAGACGGAGTGGCGATCGAAGACGAGGGATCATCGGCGGCGAAGAGAGCCAAGGACTTGAGCAGCGGCAGCTCTCCGATCTCGTCGTCTTCAGCGGCATCGGGATCTGCGGCCTCTTTGACGGCGGAGGACAACCACAGGGCTGTGAACGGGATGGAGATCGACGCACCGGCGGCGGCGGTGGCTAACGGAGGAGGAAGCGCGTCGGAGATCGATGAGGATCTTCACAGCAGGCAGCTTGCGGTGTATGGGCGCGAGACGATGAGGAGGCTCTTTGCTTCGAACGTTCTGGTCTCGGGACTGAATGGATTGGGCGTTGAGATCGGTATATTTCTGGATCTGTGCCTATTTTTTTTGAAGTTATTGAGTTTATTTTTGGAATATTTGTTTGATTGTTGAGCTTTATGTTGCTTACTGTTCTTTAGTTTAGAACCAATCAGTTAGTGAAGTGTTATATGCATTAGATCATTTACCTGGCTGACCATGACGATCGAATCATAGAATAAATTTTGCAGCGCAGCAAGTATGAGTGGGTAATAACTTCATCGTTGGTATTTAATCACTAGTTTTTATTTCAAAGCAAATAATTCCATATATGTGATTGTTTTGATATTGGGTACTACAAAACTAATTGTTTAGATGGCTTGGTTTGTTGTGTGCGAGTGCAGATGAGGAAATAGGCACGAGTTATTGAAGCATAAGAAATCAATACAGGTGTATTTTTTTTGATTTTGTTTATTTTTGTTTTGAGAGAAGAGCAGGGTTCCAAAAATATGGAACCCGTCCCATAAAACTTTATTAAAAACAACAAGATATTACAAAAACTGAAGCTAACCAAGTTACACAGCCCTTACATTGGGCCCTTCACAAGCATAGAGCACATAAACATAGAAAGGTGTATTTCATATTCGGTACTTAACTTCAATCATCTACCTTTTTCCATCAAAATTGTATCCAATGAAAAATGGTTCCATGAAAATTTTAAAAAAAAAGTTTGCGCAAATATCGTAGATTGGAGAATTAATCGAGAATTATTGGAAATATGGTTGGTTTGCTATAGGGCTGCAACTGTTTATATTCTACTCTTTCTATTGATTTCTGAGAGACTCCTACTTGCACTGAATTTAATCTCTGAACTACACATTATATTGTTCATGACCCCAATAGTTTGGGATAATTTTTTGGGCTGCTGCTGCTGCTGCTTTGTTGTTTCACTGATGGGACTCGCTCTTTGAAAATGACTATTATAATGATATCATTGTTTTGTGTTTATTCTTTTTAGAATCCTTTTGCACTAATAATAAAATCGAGAGCTAATCTTTTGAGTATATGGATGATAATGGAATGGTACTTGGATGTATACTGATTGAAATTTCAGGCTGGTCTCGAAGTTTCCTCCCTCTATTAAAGGTGCATTTGGAATGAGGTTTTGATGGGATCTGTTTATTCTTGTGACTGGCACACTTGCTTTGTTTTGACAAATTTACCAGCATACAATTTAGTTGGAACTCTATGAAATGAACATCACAAGAGCTAGTTATTGCTGAAACAATTTTTGGATACTGTTGAATAATATTTGACAAGCAATTTCCTAAGTTCTCTAGGACCATTTATCCTGAGGACGTTTCTTGTTATGTTTCCTTTTGTGTTTGTCCTATAGGACCAATACCATCTCTCGAAGTCCAAGGTGTAGAAGGCTACCATTTTTATTTTCCATCGGTTCATAGTTGTATTATTTGATTTCTCAGTGATTAGTTGCAAATTAATTTTCTGATGGATATTAGATTCTTCGCTTTGGTTTTTGATCAGATAATCATGAGGGTTGTAGATATTTCTATTGTTTTGTTAGTTTAAAGTGAACTTGTGTTTTTTAAGGAGATAACATGATGGATTTAAAAAAAAAAAAAACTGAGTGTTTTAAATCGCCGTAGGCTTATAACACTGGTCAACATTAAGCTTTATTTCTTTTAGTACTTGTGGAGGATTACTTCGCATATTAATGCCAAAGATAAGTCTAGAGAAGAGAAAATTTCAAGGCACAAAAAAAGAGTTTAGAGAGGTTTTGGAATCTAAAAGATTTAGAGCGGAAAAGAACGAAAATAAGAGGTGTGTGTGTGTGTGAATTTAGCAAAACTATGAGTAGAAGTGAGCATACCAAGGCTACCTGATGCATACAAAAGACCATTTTCGTTACTTAAGAGATCATTCATTATTGATGGCTATATAGGACTATTCGCTTACAAAATCAAAGTTGGATGGTTTTAGTAGAGTAGTGTTTTTTCAAGTGGTCCACAATCACATAACACCTAGACAATTCAAGAGAAAAATTATATAAGAGGGCCACGTGGCCAGCTATGCTTTATGGTGAGAATCGTAGGCGAATTATTTATTCTGCAATTCAGAAAGATGTCTCCAAAAAAATACCTTTGATGAAAATATTCAGACGGATGATTTGTGATCCTCTATAATATGGGATTAAAAATTATTGCATATGCAACAAATTAGAAGCAACTTTCATGGACCATAAAATTGGAAACAAAAATTGAGATGGTTTGGGCTTGCCAAATGGATATTGGTAACTGATTAGTGTGTCTTGTAGGAAAAGAGAGATCATAGTAATGGAGCAACGTGGACCAGATGTAGGCTTAGTTAAACATGCATGTAGCTAGCTAAGAAAGATAGCTGCTAATCGAGTCAAGAAGATGGTTCCTAACATAGCAAAATGGTTATGAAATCCCCAAAAGTTATTGTTACCTATATATTTCTAAACTTGTACTATTTTATTTGTTTTAATTGATCAGCAGTGAAATGCAAACCGATTGCTTTATTTAAGCTTTTAATATTGAAACAATATGGTCAATTATCCCTCTGCGAAGACATAAAATTTATATTAGCATGAGTCTAGGATGAACTATTGGTTAGTTCTCAGGTTATGAGCCACCTGTGAAGCAATTATATCATATGGAATTTCCTTTTAACTAAGTAGCTATTCCAATTGGTAACTGTTAACCTTGAAAAGAGGACATATTGGCTCTTTACACTCCCCCCAACCCCCAACCCCCACCCTCACCACCACAAAAAAAAGAAAGAGAAAAAGAAAAAGTTTTTTTTTTGTATATAGTAATTTATGCATGGGCATTTCTTTGTTTCATTTCTCAAACAACAGACTAACTTTCAGACAGTAATGAAAAATTGAAATTTTCATAGGTCGGTGGGTCTAAATAATTGCCCATGTTTCGAGGGTTGACTTGGTGTGCATTGTTTTGTTTTTGCAGCAAAAAACCTTGTCCTTGCTGGTGTTAAATCTGTTACCCTGCATGATGAAGGCAGTGTTGAGCTGTGGGATCTGTCTAGCAACTTCTATTTCTCAGAAGATGATGTGGGCAAGAATCGAGCTCTTGCTTGCGTCCAGAAGCTGCAAGAACTCAACAGTGCAGTCCTACTTTCTACTTTAACTGGAACTTTGACAAAGGAACAGCTTTCTGATTTTCAGGTTTGTCGCCTACAAACCGTGACTTTACTGTCATGGTTCACTTAGTGTAATTCAAGAGAGAACACTGTATGAAGAAATGTGTTATTGCATGAGTTTCATTCTTCAATTATGCACCTTGCTAACATTCTAGTAAACAAGCATTGACCAGTCATTCAGAAGGGACTAATTGTTCACTAGGAGTCTAGGCAACCTTCAAGCTACAATATCCATATGGGCATCCTGTACATCTTGTATGGGATACTTGGCCTAGCTGACGCCACAATTTTAGAATAAAGTTTTGTTTGTTGTATGATATATTTGGCCTGGTCAGCTGTTAGATAATTATTTAACTAGCATATCCTGTTTGTAAGTGAAAGTCACTGTTTAAATGGAATGATATTATCATGCATACACAGATTACTTAATGTATCTAATGTACCTGAAGAACTGATTCAAAAAATGTGTGCTTTATCAGCATTAGTGGAGTAGCGCACACATTGCTTAATGCATTGAAAGCACCTGAAGAACTGATACAAAAAGAAAGGTGGTACTTTAGCACCTGAAGACTAGTATATGCTGGTATTGGTGTCTAGGTGGTGGACTTGGAATGCTGGTATATTAAACCATGCAAAGACCCAGCTGCCTTAGATTTTGCTTGTGATGTTGGGAATTGCATCAACGCAAAGGAAGAAAATATTGCTTAGATCTGTGTCGGACTTCTGCCTTGTCAAAAATAATCTTCAGTATGATAGTGTTGTGTACTCAATCACACCAATGAGCTGAGTTTTGTTGTATTTTCTGGTGTTAATTGCAAGGTTTATAGATTTTCTTTCAAGTTTGAAAAGTTATATATTGTATATTGTTGGATATACTTCTTGATGACACTTGTGACCCTTAAGGTTACTCAAGAAACCCCTTTGAGGACAGTCTTCTGGGAAATATTCATGAACAGGTATGAAGCATGGACACGGGCACATGAAGTTTGTTAGGACACGGGACACGACTATATTGTTTATCTAGATATTTAATTATATATATTAAACAAGATATACTAAACTATAAGAAAAAGTATGTATTAATACAACCTTAAAAGCATAATAAAATAAAACAATAGTTTTAACGTTGTCCAACCATAAGAATTTTTAAGCATAAACAAATACATATACAAAACTAGAAGTAAATCATATAAGATTACGATCCATAAAAATATTAACTCTTTTAAATTGGAGCCGACTTTCATATATCGAAGCATCAATATAGACATTTACTTTTTCTAGTTGTAGTGCGTCATGAAAACAATTTAATCCCCTACACTATTAAAAAGTGATATTTACTCTTTCTAGTAGTCTATTATGAAAGAGATTTAACCCTGCACACTATCTAGAAGTGTCGGGCACATCCAATATGGACAGACACGGCCTAAGTGTGTCCGGCGGAGTGTCCAAGTGTTCAATACGTGTCGGACACGGCAAGCAAATAGAATTGTTCGTGCTTCCTAGATGAACAGTCATTGGTGCAACCAAATTGCTGCAGGTTCTGTATATACCAGCACATTCATCCATTATTCAAAAAGTTTGTTTGGAAATTGGCTTGTACTGTGCCTCAGAGTCGAGTACGAGTTCTAATGGCTAATACTTGTGCTTCTAAACTTTTTTTAAATTTTGCGCTCTCTTGTGTTCCATTTGAGTCATGGACTCATGGGAAAACACGTTGATAGTGATGAGAATGACATGCATAATTTTTTTATATCCTATTATGCGTTTTACACGATGTCAAAATTTATCAATTTGCTATAATTATCAATGTGCAACGTCCGCTCTTTAGAAGAGTCTGCAAGTCTTGGTCAGAACATAAGCCAGACTAAGCCGAACTGGAGCTGAGCCAAAAATAATTGATCCGAACTCGAAGACCTTGACTTGTTCAAATTTGGCTTGTTAGCACTTACTGCACTCCTTGATTTGGGTATACTTTTTCTTCCACTGAATATGTTAAAGGTGATCATGGAAGTTTATGCAGAAAAGTTACTGGCATCCATATTGTTTCAAAGGAATACGCGGAAAAGTAGTTTTCCAAAGGATAATTTCGGTACTGAGCACCGTGTTTGAGCTTTGTGTATGCATAAAAGTGAATTGTAATTACCATATAGGCAAATGCCATTCCACTTCTAGATACGATCTCCAGGGATAGCACCCATACTGGGAGCATACAGTTATGTAGTTTATCCATAGGGAAATTTCTGTTGGCAAGTTTTACTTCATAGTTTATAACCCCAATGTGAGCAAGATATTTTACTTCTTGATTATGGTAAACAATAGTGGTGTTCTTTCTGTGTTCCTTTTCTCGTGTCAGTTAAGCTTTAGGATCCGATCATTTCATGTTACTTAGCTGGTAGTTTTTCTGTTCTAGAAATAAGATATATGCGGCTACACGTATTCTAGTGGGGACTTGCATGGTTTTGACTCTTTCGAGTCATTTGATCATGCTGTCAGCATGTGGTACCCAAATAGTCGACATTGTCATTTCTTATAAAAACTTGACTTGATGGTTGGAGTGGATGTTTGTAGTTGGAGGAGGTGATGCATACAATTTATTAGCAATCTTTGCAATTAGAACAGGACATTTTGATAATTACCTTCCTTTTATGATATTGCACTGAGGAATGAGGCAGTGGAGTGGAGAAAGATGTAGATAGCCGATATGACCTGCATGAGATGAATGTGGTGGGAAGGTATGAGGAATGTGACTTGTGATACAATTATTTACCAATACAGCAGAGTTCACGGTGAAGGTTTAAGCTTTTCAAGAACTCGTGTTATTAGATGTAATTCATGCAATCTGGACTTACAGCAAAACAATCTTGTACGACAAAGCATTTGTTGGATATTGGCCCTGAAAATAGTTTATTCTGGTGCTTGAGCTGTTAAACAGTGGATTCTATTTGGCCATATTTTACCTAGGTTTCTAGAATTACAATCAAGCCAAAGTTTTACTTTCTTTCCACCATGATGCTCTTCATAACAGTATACAAATTTTGTCGGGGAAGCATTCTATCTTGTATCTTACGTTTATTAGGCCATTTTTACAACTAGATCAATGTGGATCTATGTTACCCGGAACGCGGAACGTTACATGGAACAAAAACAGGAACGCAAAACGCTACTTGTCATGGAACGTGGTATGACATGGGTAGCTTTTTTTATACCCTTGCATAGGAAGGAAAATGTAGCTCTTGAAAAATGGAAAACGTGGCTCTAGAGCATGGAGTGTTTTTTGGATTGCTTGTATATATATATGTGTGTGTGTGTGTGTGTGTGTAGGTATGTATTATATGCTAATTTATATTATTTAATATCTTTGTTGTCTATTTTAGTTCTTGGAAAAAAATTAATTTTTTTTCTAGTGTATATGCATCAACACAGAGCCAATTTTATGCCCATTTAAGTTAAATTCTTAATGGGTTAGATCGGAACGATGATTCTTGCGATTTGGATCGCTAGTGTTCCCAATTTGGGAATGACCGTTCCAAATCGCAAATCGCTAATAGTATAGCAATTTATGGTAACACGGATGTGGATAGGTGGGGCACTAATTGCATTTAGCATAAGTAGGAACTGAAGCTGTATTTAATTTCTTATGCAGATTTCTTAAAGATTATATTCTTCAATAACTACATATAGGAAAATATTTATTATGCCGCGTTTTCCTCCACATTCTCGGTTTTCACCTTCTCTTCAACGAACTATTGACGCATAGTGGTCTTTAGCAGCTCTTCTGACGCTCTTAACATTTTGCGCTCCCTTACTCACGAGCTCTCTCTGCTGCAGGCTGTTGTTTTCACTGATATCTGCTTGGAAAAAGCAATTGAATTTGATGATTATTGTCACAAGCATCAACCCCCAATTTCCTTCATTAAATCTGAAGTTCGAGGCCTTTTTGGGAGCCTATTTTGCGACTTCGGTCCAGCGTTTACTGTCATAGATGCTGATGGAGAGGAACCACATACCGGTATAATCGCATCTATCAGCAACGACAACCCTGCTCTCATATCCTGTGTTGATGATGAGCGTCTAGAGTTCCAAGATGGGGATCTTGTTGTGTTCTCTGAAGTAGATGGAATGGTGGAGTTAAATGACGGAAAGCCTAGAAAGGTTAAGAGTGCAAGGCCATATTCTTTTATGCTTGAAGAAGACACAATTCAGTTTGGTGCATACATTAAAGGGGGCATAGTTACCCAGGTGAAGCAGCCCAAGGTCCTTAAATTCAAACCTTTGAAAGATGCTCTAAAAGAACCAGGGGAGTTCCTGCTTAGTGATTTCTCCAAGTTTGACCGTCCACCTTTGTTACACTTGGCTTTTCAAGCTCTGGATACATTTAGGAAGAATTTTGGACGTTTTCCTGTTGCTGGATCTGAGGAAGATGCAGAGAAGCTGATAGCTTTGGCTGTTGATATAAATGAGAGTGCAGGTGACACTAAGCTTGAACAGATTGATAAGAAAGTTTTGCACCATTTTGCAAGTGGTTCAAGGGCTGTTTTGAATCCTCTGGCTGCAATGTTTGGTGGAATTGTTGGACAAGAGGTGGTGAAGGCATGTTCTGGGAAGTTCCATCCTCTTTACCAGGTTTAGACTTTAAACAATATCCTTTTCTTTTGTATGAGTTCTAGAAGCAAGAAATTGCATGAAATCTCCCTGATTTTTGCCCGAATAGCAGGGTACCGCCCACTCTTTTCTTTTCAAAAACTGCACTCCGCCCTGCTTCAAAAGTTGTTAGTTTTCCCCATTTGTGCAACTTCTTTATGCCCAAAAACCCCCACAGTTGAAGTATTAAGCATTTAGTGGTAGTGAAAAATAGGTGGAAATTAGGGGCGTTTTGGGATTAAAGAGTTGCCTAAGTGGGGAAAAAAATAACCGCATTTAAGGATGGGTCTAACCTCAGCTTTAGCAAAGAGAATGGTATCCTTCTATGCCGTAAAAAATGATGAAAATTACATGCTATTTAGTTTTTTTTATTCATCGTCAATGTGTGTGTACTATATGTAGTCTTACGACTTACCTGATATACTATGTGCCTTGCAGTTCTTTTACTTTGATTCAATTGAATCCCTCCCTACCGAACCATTAGAGGTGGATGATTTGAAGCCATTAAATAGCCGTTATGATGCTCAAATCTGTGTCTTTGGATCCAAGCTTCAAAAGAAAATGGTAGATGCCAAAGTGTTCATTGTTGGGTCTGGTGCTCTTGGATGCGAGTTCTTAAAGAACCTAGCACTAATGGGGGTATGCTGCAGCCAGAAAGGAAAGCTAACGATAACCGATGACGATGTCATCGAGAAGAGCAACCTTAGCCGTCAGTTCCTTTTCCGTGACTGGAACATTGGACAGGCAAAATCCACTGTGGCTGCTTCGGCTGCTGCGACAATCAACCCTAAACTCCACATCGAAGCTCTTCAAAATCGTGCAAGTGCAGAAACAGAAAATGTGTTTGACGATGCATTTTGGGAGGGCTTGGATGTTGTCATTAACGCACTGGACAATGTGGCTGCGAGAATGTACATGGACATGCGGTGCTTGTACTTTCAGAAACCCTTATTGGAATCGGGAACTCTCGGGGCCAAGTGTAACACTCAAATGGTCATCCCTCACCTAACAGAAAATTATGGTGCTTCTAGAGACCCTCCTGAGAAACAGGCACCCATGTGCACAGTTCACTCATTTCCCCATAACATTGATCATTGCCTAACGTGGGCTAGATCTGAGTTTGATGGGATGCTCGAGAAGACACCTAATGAAGTAAATACTTTCCTTACTAACCCTGGTGAGTATGCTTCTTCCATGAGAAGTGCAGGTGATGCTCAGGCTAGGGATCTACTTGAACGTGTTATTGAGTGCTTGGACAGCGATAAATGTGACACTTTCCAAGACTGTATCACCTGGGCACGACTAAAGTAAATTCCTTGCTCCTCTCATCTGTTTGTCATTATGTTTTAAAAATATATAATTGATTGCGTGTATCGAGAGAAAATATCATTTGGCATTTATTTTCAGCATGCATAAAAATCCGAAGCAGGCCAAGTGTTATTTTTGTAGGTTTAAACCCCCTCCTTAGAGAGTGCTGTGCAATTCAGTTCCACAGTTTTTGTAACTTACAAAGGTTGTTTTTGCATTGTCTGCAGCACATCCTCAATGGGTTATTTACACATTATAACCTTTTTCCTGTTGATCTCAACTTTTTAGCAAATTTCCCAAGCAGGCAGCTGTTTGGCTTCCCTTTCTGAATAAAGCCAAGATCAGAAATCCTGGAAGAAGCAAGTTCCTTTGGAAAATCAGGGCTGGTTTTTCTTTCCCTTAGTTTCCGTATGTGCTCCAAAGGCGCCAAGCACCAGTCCTCGGTACCCTAAATACTGTAGTTTTTTGTGCTTGATTCCATGGCTTTCTGTCCCAACTCAAACATCTTCACTATTTAGCCCTGAAAACAAACATCTTTTCCTCTTTTTTCCTTCTTTTTATCAAAATTTGTCTACACAATACAGTGGCCCTCTTGATCATAGTCACATAATTCGTGAATTATTCGGCGAATTCGCAAATAATTCGCGAATTATGTGACTGCCGATTAAATCTGCGAATTATTCGCCATCACCGAACGCGCCGAATTATTCGCGAATAATTCGAATAATTCCCGAATTATTCCCGAATTATTCAAAAAAAAAGCGAATTATTCAAAAAACAGCAAATAATTCACGAAATCAAAATCTAGCGTCTCATATATTAATTTTATATTAATTTTTTGCTCGAAATCCTTCCCGAACATTTCCCGAACACTTACCGAATCTTTCCCGAATAGCTGCCGATTTTTTCCGAATAGTTCTCCGAATCCGAATTTTCGACCTCGCCGAATTATTGCCGAATCACGAATTTGTGACTATGCTCTTGATTTATTTCTTTCTGACTTTTCTAATCAGGCAGTTGTATGTTTGTGCCCCAGAGGGGCATGTATATACCAGAAGGAATTTGGCTTTAACAGTTCACAGTTCCATAACATAGCATGAGTGACCAGTAACCTTTTGAAAGATCGGCGTTATTTGCACTAGCTTGTGCAACTTCTCTCTGATGGTTTGCTATGAAAAATTGGATTCTTTTCTTTTTATTTGTCATGTATATGAGTGGCTATAATGGGTGGTTTTGTGGAGCCATCTTTATATTCGAACAGTGCTATTTCATGTAGATGTTTTATTGGATGTATTCATTCATGTACACGTTATTTGTCTCCGTGACTTTCTTTTTGTACGCTTTATATTGTTATACTACTGACTAGAGATCCACTCTCTCAGGTTTGAGGATTACTTTGCCAATCGTGTAAAGCAGTTAACATTCACTTTCCCTGAGGATTCCGCTACAAGCACTGGTACACCATTCTGGTCTGCTCCAAAACGTTTTCCCCGACCGCTAAAGTTCTCAACTAACGACCCAAGCCACCTTCACTTTGTCATGGCCGGTTCCATACTAAGAGCAGAGACATTTGGAATCCCAATTCCTGAATGGGTCAAGAATCCAAAGAAATTGGCTGAAGCTGTCGACAATGTTGTAGTTCCTGAGTTCCAGCCAAAGACGGGAGTTAAGATTGTTACTGATGAGAAAGCTACTAGCCTATCCACTGCCTCTATTGACGATGCTGCTGTCATTAATAGTCTTATTGTTAAGCTTGAAGGGTGTGCTGGCAAGCTCCCCTCTGGGTTTCGGATGAATCCAATTGTGTTTGAGAAGGTATGCATCTTTTCAAGAATACTTTTGTTGTGGTCATTTGCTATATGTTCTGCCATCATGCTCTCTTCGAAGTCCTAAATGGGGATTCCTGGTAAAGGAATTTCATGTTGGGTAGCTAAGGCCGAGCGACGTTGGAATATGAGTCATGTAGTGGATAAGCAGATGAATGACATACAACTCATGTTAAAAGCATTGATAAACTTAATGTAAATTTGATACCTCAACTTTTATCTGTCTGATAAATTACTAAACATGAAAGGTGTTTGCCGGGACGTTCATGTCATGCAATGAAGTAAACGGTGCTGCAAGAGTCAACATGTATATTAGGCTATAAACATAAAGAATAAACAAACAAACAAATAGATGGGCAGCACGAAAGCAGTTGTAATTATGTTCAAAATTGCTGCATACTGAGATAAAACTTGGGAAGTATATCAGCTTAAATCGAAATATATCGGGTTAAATCCAACATATTACTTTTGATGTGCCCGCCAATATGTATAACAATAGTTCCCTTTCATATCAAGTTTATTCCATCAAGTCACCTGAATTTCATAGCATACTGTTGCTGTAAATTGATGGTTACTGTTGCTGTAAATTGATGGTTCCTAATACACATTCATTGATCTTTTAAGGATTTCTGCTTGGCCACCATGCCTTAACGTCTTCTTTCATTTTCCATTTTATTATCTTTATTTATTTATTACCAGTCTCACTTTATCGTCCACTACCTATGAAAATTTTCAAAAATATACAGGACGATGACTCCAATTACCATATGGACTTCATTGCGGGACTCGCCAACATGCGAGCAAGAAACTACAGCATCCCGGAAGTTGATAAGCTTAAAGCCAAGTTCATCGCCGGCCGAATCATCCCTGCCATCGCCACCTCCACTGCCATGGCCACTGGTCTCGTGTGCCTTGAGCTCTACAAAGCCATTGCTGGCAACCACAAGGTTGAGGACTACCGCAACACCTTTGCAAACCTCGCCCTCCCCCTCTTCTCCATGGCCGAGCCGGTCCCACCCAAAGTCATCAAACATCAAGACATGAACTGGACCGTGTGGGACCGCTGGACTATCCATGGGAACCCCACCCTAAAGGATCTCTTGAACTGGCTTAAAATCCGAGGGCTTAATGCTTATAGTATTTCGTGTGGGACCTCATTGCTTTACAATAGTATGTTTCCGAGGCACAGGGATAGGATGGATAGAAAAGTGGTGGACTTGGCAAAGGAGGTGGCGAAGCTGGAGGTGCCACCATGTAGGAAGCATCTTGATGTTGTGGTGGCCTGTGAAGACGATGAGGATAATGATGTTGATATTCCTCTGGTGTCGGTTTATTTTAGGTGAAATTTAGATGCGAGAATAAACAAAACTTTGTGATGAGGGTCTTAAATTTATAGGTGTTTTAAAAATGGAGAAATTTTTTAATGCCTGTTAGTTTCTTGATGGTGTTTATTGTACTGCTAATATCTTCTGCGGGTAACGGTTTCTTTTCCTCTGATTTGTGGCTCATTTCTCCTCTCCTGCTGGTGAGCTTTCACAAAACTGTTATCATTTATCCTTTTTGTGTTTGGTTTCATGTGCTATATGATGTTGAGTTTGTTGCGTGCAGAAATAGGGTTGCAAAATAATTGTTTTGGTTGTTTCTTGACATTTGCTGATGAGTGTAGCTTTATATGACTGAAATTTCTGAAATATGTGGAAGCATTTACGGCTTTAAAAGTGGCACAGGAATGGCTCAGCCGAAAAAAAGATGAGTAAGGAAAGGTTTACGTGAACTGCAGCTACAATAGTGCATGTAGAAAATGAGAGCCGAACCAGTTGTATCCATGGATTAGAAAGCAATCTGGAAATTTTCATTTCGGAAAGAACCGGATCCCGTGAAAGAGAGACTGCAAGTATCAAGATCCCCTACATTATTTGTGTTGTCTCATTCGATGAGAAATGTTGGGAGGGGAGGGGGCAACATAGGAGGGAAAAAGTCTCTTCCATTGATCAAAATTCACTTTAGGACCGATCTTTAATTAACACCATTGTTCATCTTGATCAACATATTTTAACAAATGCACATAAAAAAAACTATATTATTTCAATGCTATCCGCACTTGCATTGAATGACCGCAAAATTTAACGGTTTGATGATGGAACATTTTCTATAATCAAATAGATGATAAAAAGATATCAATCTCATTTCAAAATTAATACACTGATGACGCTCGGTACTGAAAACTCCCAGATCATGACACGTGGCAAATGACGTGTCCTAAGGCTTACGGGAAAGGAGCAAGAACGGTACATTAGAGGCATATCCCGGGCCTTCGACCTAAGGATGTTCTCGACCTTCGATGACCTCCCAGAACACTCCTGTGCCCGTCCAACAAACAACCATTGACTCACTTCCGAGCCATCGTGCACGCTGGGCCTCCCCTCCGAGCTATCACAGAACCAAGCTCGCTCAGCCTCCCGCCCGCCTCCGAGCCTCCCGCCAAGCTTAGCTTTCTCGGTCTCATCGACCGACCCAGAGCGCAGATCATAAGCGTTCCGGACATGGCCCCGCGAATCTCGCCATATGCGAGATATCCGCCGCTCCCACGATCCCGCGTCCCACGCCATCGCGTTCCCCTGTTAACGGGTGTATCTCGCCATTAATGGAAGATCCCACCATTCGCGTGGGCGCAACTCCAAGGGCGTAACGGCCGGCGTAAATCTCGCGTATGCCAGCCTATGGCTGCTACTATATAAACCCCCTCTCAGACGACTCAAATAAGGCAATTTTGATCCAATAGGCCGCTACTCTGTCCAAATATCTTGACTAACTTGATCGTCGGAGGGTCCACGGTGGTACAACCATCCCGGGACTTTCTTACAGGTAGCTCGACTTCATTCCAAATCAAACCCACTAAGATCCACACGCTTCAGGAGGCAACCCTTCAATCCAATTTCAGCCATTCATCAGTGCTCGCAGCAAATCAACGGAATACAACATCTGAAGGAGATCAAGACCTCCATCAGTTGGCGCCGTCTGTGAGAACATCGAAAATTCTGCTCAACGAAAGTTGATCTTCCGATCTCGAACTTATGGCGAGTGATCATCGTGATGATCCAAGCACTAGCCGCCGTCCTCCCCCCCCACACACAACAGAGGCGCGGATGGATCCCCTACTCCCCCGAACGCCATTCACGCACTGTCCGCTCGAATAGATCGGCTCGCGTCCGTCGTGGATGCGCTTGTCCGTGTCCAAACGACAGGACAAGCTCCCCAAGTCGCCGCCCCCACCTCGGGAGCGACATATAGGGAGAGAAGACACTGCCCGCGCTGGCACATCCGAGCACCGTCTCGCTATCTCCGGCAGCCACAGATCCCCCGTGGCGATCAATTCGATGACCCGGTGGGCACTTCACAGCTCGACGCCAAGGTCTTATGAAAGAGCACCCCGCCCTGAAGCCTATCGTGCTCCTGTCTCTCCCGAGGAGGTGTCGGTTAGCTCGTCTGCTCTCAGGAATGGTCGGCGCCCTCTCCCTCGACAGGGTCGCTCGGATGGGACTCACCACGATAGCTCGAGGACGACCTCGCCAGGGGACCTGAGGAACCTTATTGAACGGAACCGGAATCGCGGTCAGGCGCAGGTTGCCAGCAGAAGGGGCCATAAATCCGAGTATGCTACCACGACCGACTTGATGCCCTCGAAAAGAAGATCGAGGGTATACATCGGGAGAGTCGTCCTTCAAGAGACGGGACTAAATATGCCGCCGACTCGCTTACGAGGCCCTTCACTGAAGAGCTGCTCGCTGTCCACGTCTCCTCCAGGAACAAGCCCCCGAAAGTATCCCTCTTCGACGGAAAGTCCGATCTAAAAGACCATTTGGACGCGTTCACGGCAGGGATGAGCTTCCAGGACAACTCCGACGCCACACAATACCATGCATTCCCCGCCACTCTCATCCGCTCTGGACGAGACTGGTTCCGAGGAATCACGCCACGCTTCATCTCTACCTTCGATGAGTTGGCACCCAGTTCCTCGGCCACTTCGTCGGGAACAGATGGCAGAAACGGATCGTCGATCATCTCTTCACTATAAAGAGCGGGGACAAGGAATCCTTCAAAGGATACGTCACCCGCTTCTATAATGCTCTCCTTGAGGTCCCAAAGCACTGGGACGAGACGGTCATCACTGCCCTTAGGTCCGGTCTTAGGAACAAGGAGTAGCTCCGCTCTTTTGCATTAGCGCAACCTACGACCATGGCCGAGGTAAAAGCCTGGACCGAACGAGAGATCCAGCTCGAGTCCGAGGTGAACGCGAACCAACCTCGAACAGACCAGACCGATCAGAAGAAGAGAGCAAGAGAGGATAAAAAGAAGATTGATCGGCTAAAGCCATACTCCCCAAAGTTTCAGGAGTATACCCCGCTCAACATCTCCCAGACAGAATTGTTGGAGGAGGCAAAGGGCGAGAGATTCTTCAAACTCCCCCCGGTCACAAATAGGGCGGCCAAACGTACTCGAGGCCCCTATTGCGCCTTCCACAGGTCGCAGGGATACCCCACCGAGAACTGAAAATAGCTCCACGACTATATCGAAGAGTTGATTCGCTCAGGACACTTGGCAAGATACTTGCGGGACAAGCGACAAGCCTACCGAGAGCAAGAGAACCATCCCCCTCCCGGCGAGTTGACGATCGGACAAATCATGGTCATATCAGCGGGGGGTGTGCTTGGGGCCGACGAGACACGGCGCCCCTTGCCAGTCGAAGGGACTAGCAGCCAACCCAGGAAGAGGGTCAAAGCAGCTGAGCCTATCATCTTGACCGATGAGGACCTCCACGGGATATCCCTACCTCACAATGACCCCTGGTGATTACAGCACGGGTTCACCGTTACGAAGTGCAAAGGATATTGGTCGACTCGGGAAGCTCGGCAGACATCCTCTTCTACGACTGCTTCCTGCGTATGGGGCTTACCCCGTCGGACCTGAGGCCGACCGCCCACATCCTGTCAGGGTTCACCAACCACTCCATCCCGGCAGAAGGGGTAGTCTCCCTCCTGCTTAACATCGGGGAGGCAGACCGCACGCGTACCGTGCCTGTGGAGTTCATCGTCGCCAGAATTCTATCGGCCTACAATATCCTCATGGGACGCCCGACGCTAAATTCCCTCCGGGCCCAGATATCGACCTACCACCTAGCAATCAAGTTTTCACTCGACCAAGGCGGGATAGGTCGGGCCTACGGGAACCAGCAAACTACGAAGATTTGCTTTACAGCGACATCTATGCCCGATGAGAGAGACGATGACCTCGAAAGCACGGATGATTTCAGGGGGTCTTTGGATACTCGGGACGAGCATAAAGAGATCCGAGGAGCCCCGGTGGAGCCGCTAACGGAGGTTCCTCTCGTCGAGGGAGACAATGAACGAACCGTTCAAATCGGGTCACTCTTAACAGGGGACCGGCGCGACGACCCGGTCCACTTCCTCATAGGAAACTCGGACGTGTTCGCTTGGGCACCCGCCGACATGCCCGGGATCGACCCCAAAATGATATCACACAAGTTCGGGGTCGACCTAATGGTCCGACCCGTCATGACAAAGAAACGAAACTTCGCTTCGATCAAACAAAAGGCAATCGAGGACGAAGTTGACAGGTCGCTCGCAGCCAACTTCATTCGAAACGTGGCCTACTCAGGATGGCTGGCGAATATGGTAATGGTTAAAAAAGCAAGCGGGAAGTGGCGCATGTGCGTCGACTTCACGGATCTCAACAAGGCATGCTCGAAAAACAACTATCCCCTCCCTAGGATAGATCAGCTCGTAGACAGTTCGGCAGGCCATGAGCTACTCAGCTTTATGGATGTATTCTCCGGCTACAACCAGATCCATATGAACCCGGCGGACGAGGAGCTCACCGCATTCACAACGGACCGGGAGGTATACTGCTATAAAGTGATGCCCTTCGGCTTAAAAAATACCAGGGCTACATACCAACGCTTGGTCAACAGGATGTTCAAGCCACAGATCGGCATGAACATGAAAGCTTACGTCGACGACATGCTCGTTAAGTCGACCTCGTCGGATGAGCATGCCAAAGATCTGAGCGAGTCCTTCGGCGTCCTCCGCAAATACAAAATGAAACTGAATTCCGCCAAGTGCACGTTCGGGGTCACCAGTGGAAAGTTCCTCGGGTTTATGGTCACCCATTGAGGAATCGAGGCTAACATGGAGAAAATCAGCGCCATCCTCAATATGGCCGCGTCAAAGACCAACGTCGAAATCATGCGGCTCACGGGAAGGGTAGCCGCCCTGAGTCGTTTCATGTCAAGATCCAGGGAAAAGTGCCTCCCATTCTTCAAAGACCTGAGAAAGATCCTAAGGTTCGAATGGTCGGAGGAGTGTCAGATCGCCTTCGAACAATTGAAAGTGCAAATGGCGACTCCCCCACTACTCACCCGGCCAGTTGAAGGAGACGAGCTATCGCTATATCTAGCGGTATCCGATCAAGCTGCAGGCTCGGTGCTTGTTCGAGATGTCGAGAGAGTCCAGAGGCCGGTCTATTATGTAAGCCACGTCTTTAAGGACACGGAAATGAGGTATCCGTCCATAGAGAAGATTGTCTTGGCGCTCTGATTGATTGTGATTTTGCGTGCGTGTTTAAATTTAAGAATACCGCAATCAAGACGGTATCGCTTGGTAGCTAGCCGGTTGAGTACGGGTCGATCCAAAGGGAGATGGAATCCTTTTCTTTATGTTTTAACGAGTTAAATCCGATTAAGTCGGGTTTTGTTTTAAAATCTAAGAATGAGAATAAATTGATTTAAAGGCTTGCTAGGGTTAGGATTAGGTTAGTTCGAAATAGGGATTCTTCTCACTTCTTTCAATGCCCTAGTTAAGAATATAGGTGTTAGGGTAATATTCAACAACGGGGATTATCACGACTAGGAAGAAACTTAGTTTCTTCCTTTTGGTCCTTGTCCGTCCGTTTTTGTCTCTTAGCCCTAACCTCCAGTTAATTCAACCACAACCGGTCTAACTAGGGAATCACCGCTATCATATAGGATAGGGTGCCGTAGTGAGCGAATTATGGTTGATTTAAAGAGAGTCCTTTAACTAAAATTATTTGGGTAAAGAAAGGAGTGAAAGAGATTTCCTTCTCTCAAACCTTCCCTCTCCTATCCCTAACAAGTGAGGAATTACTCACTCATTAGGAAGATAACAATAAAATTCATTTTTTAAAATATATTTTAATAGATGAACTAAATTGCAGATAATAAAAGAACAAATAAAAAAATGCAGGAATTAAAATTCAGATAAAAAGAATGCGAGATAAAATGAAAACTTACTTTATTGATGTCCTCTCAACAATGCATTACAATTGGAATTTAGATCTAAGAATTTAAAAAGAGGCATCCTAAGAAAGGCACCCTAAAAGAGGCACACTAAGAAAGGCCTTGAGCTCTCCTATTTATAGATAGGAAAAACCTTAGGTTTACATTCCGATCCATACATGAAATTACAGAAGAACCCCATAAATCAAGTCAAAGCACCGACACCCCACCGACACGTGCAGAGCACGGCCGCGGAACCGCGGCAGAAAGGCCTGTTTGGCCGCGGTTCCGCGGCCAATTGGTGGGATCATGGGTTCAATTCCTCATGGTTGCTTCATGTTGCTATTAATTTCTGTTTTCTTCACTTGGCTCCTCAGAATCTCTTCTATTTTCTTCCAAATTTCCAACAGTGCAGAATGATGTGGACTTTTGCCTTGAGCTTCGCTTTGAAGTCTTGAATCTTGTGCTGCCCTTGTGCTTTGTGCATTGAACTGTCTAATGATTTTCATTTATTCCTTGAACTGGTAGGCGACATCATATGGATTCATCTATTGTTGGTCGTAGTCTCACATTTGTAGCGACTTTTCATGAATTTCACTGTAACGATCTGAGAACCTGTAACCTGCAACTATTTAGCAGATATGGATCAAAAACACCTATTTATATGTAATGTGATTAAGAATGGGCGATATAATAATGAAAAATTCTGATATGAACAAATACCCCCAAACTTATCTTTTGCTCGTCCCGAATAAAGCCAATTTTATTCTCAAAAATTCCTGACCTCACTTTCACAGGGAACGCGTTTGCACTGAGCTCGTGCAACAAGCCGTTAAATCTCTAGGTGTCCCTAATATGAGGAGTGTTGTCTCCTGAGGATTTTCAGCGGATACTACCCATAAAATCCAATCAATTTGGCCATTGACTCTAATTCTTCAATTCAGTATTCTAGCAAGAAATTATATTATTTTTTAACTTCGAAATCATCAACCCATATTTTTCATACTCACTTTTCATTTAACTTAAGATCGTATATGTTTCGCAAATTTATAAAGTTTTCAGCATCTTTTGAATTTTCCTTCTAAGGTGCAATCTCAACTCAAGAATTTTTATTATCTTTATTGAAGATATAAGGCCTATCTTTCATTCCTATCTCCCATCAAAACCCCAATCATATACCCCTACGTGCGTGTAATTTTTACCCATACACTTGGAAATTCAATTCAAGCTAGCATACTCTTGTCCATCGTCCAAAGTGCTTTTTAGTTGGTGATAAAATTGCTCACACATTCTTCATGCGACCGTTAATACTTCTTGAGGTACTAAACGACCGATTACAAAATATGCTTGCGCATTTAGGCGTAATTTCTCGTCTTGCAACACCTAAGGCTTAGCAGTGACTCCCAAACCAGTTGGTCTAAGGCACTAGGTGATAAAGCACCCTCGCTATATTTTTTATTTATGCTGCCTTAAGTAATTACAAAACCAGTGTTTATTTTTTTTATCTCTTAATTTACCACTTATACTTTTATTTTATTTTTCTTCATACTAAAAATTTTAGACAAGAGCATTTCAAGGTATTCTCTACTATCTCAAGCTTCAAGGTGCGTGTATGTGCAAGTTATAGGGTTTATATTTTCAGAATTTAGACTTAAGGTTCAAAATTATTTTTCAGACTTACATTTCAAATAAAAATTTCAATACTCTTCCCTTATTTTGACTTAGCCCAAGAACCGAACTCAAAATTTGCCTATTTCTAAATAAACTATAAGGACATATATTTTTTATAATTAAACTTTAAGAGAGATTATTTTAGGGTTTTTAATTTACCAAGTTTAGGATCTAGTTTTTCCTAACTAGTCAACCGTCATGTTGAACTTAAGTCAAATATGGCCAAAATTTAACTTTTCAATTTTTAAATTTTTTTTTAATTTTTATGGATTTAAAAATAAGTATGCAAATGCAAAAAATATACACATGAATGCGAAAGAAGAAAGCTTACCGAGCACACCCCCAAACTTAAACTTGACAGTGCCCTCACTGTCAGGCTACACTAAGAGGGTCAAAATTGTCGGCACTCCTATGTTTTTTTTTTATTAACAGAAAAAGAAAAAAAAATATATACACACAAAAAGGTCCCCCCCAAACTTAAGTGAAACAGTGTTTCCACTGTTTAAACGTTAAAGTTCAGAGTTAGGGAGGAGAAAAACATAGTATCAAGCTATACAAGGCCTTACACAGGCCAAGAGTTAGCACCAACCATTTAAAGAATTTATCAGTGAAACGCACCGGTTGGTGAAAGAACATGTTGTATAGAGTCAGGAAGAAATGGGGTAAAAATAAGTGGTGTAATGAAAAAGGTTTACATCTCGATTTGTAGAGACGAAACAATAATGGTGAACGGAAACGAGAATGTGGATGATTAGGAATGGAAAGAATGGTCACATTCTAGTATGGGATAAGAAGAAATGGTGGTGGTTCGACTTCTTCAGGTGGAGGTTGATTAATCACAAAATCTGTGTCGTTTAGGAATGCGAGTTCGTCGGCGAAAATATCTTCGAAACTTTCATCGATGGTCTGATTGAACGTTTCAATGTCAATAAGTGTCGCGCCAGAATTCAACACACTTGATTTTTCAAAAGTTATGGAGGTAGGAGACTCGTAAAGCTCATCTACCTTATTCTCAAAAGAGTCTAAATCAAGTTGTTTTTCTAGAATTATCGAACTCAAAATATCGAATTGTGATTCATTAACACTCACTATCATTAAAGGAAGATTAGAAGAAGAACCAGAGAAAGTGTGAGAAAGAAGTTGATTACGAACTTGAGGGTGGAGATTGAGTGTATAAATTAGCACAATTTATAATGACCGATGTGTAAAAAGCGATTGTGCTAATCTATCAACCCACTGAGAAATGAGGTCAAATCCCTCAAGAGTCATAAGAAAATATGGGTACATTGAACTTGGTGAACCAGACATTGAAAATAAAAGTGTAACAGTTTCTTGTAAGGTCAGAGCGAGGATGGAGGGAAGTGAGTGAGGAAGGGTATCGGTTAAAGATTCAGGAGGGTGTGCGCAGTCAATGAAAGGGATAGAATGAATTGGAAAATCCGACTCCTCAAGTAAAATGCTTCATCCTCAATAATTTCCTCAATACTCTCCATGCAATTCTCATCAAAATTAAGACGCATATGAAGTTCGGGAGAA
Organism: Agapanthus africanus; assembly: GCA_030015575.1. NCBI lineage: Eukaryota > Viridiplantae > Streptophyta > Magnoliopsida > Asparagales > Amaryllidaceae > Agapanthus > Agapanthus africanus. The sequence goes on from CM057341.1 coordinate 201,494,664, forward strand.
ACATTTAATGACTCGGAATGATGAATTGGAGAGAAAAATTCAGTCAAATCTGCGGGTTCATCGTCCAAAATATTCCCAGCGTCGATATCCTTAATCAAGTGAAAATCAATTTTCTTAGACACCTCATCAAAAGTATGGATATTAATCAATTCAGGTTCTAGAGTGGAGGTGTAGAGGTCAAAGGGATTGGTGATGGTTTCACTCGAAAGGGACCCTTCACAATCAGGTAAATCAAACACTACAAAGTTGCACAACTCATTACTCATTCTATCTTCGATTAATGAATCACGTGGGACACTCGATAGACATTCAAAACCGGAGTTGTGGGATTCAATTGGGGATGGGTAGGTTTGATTTGGAAGGGTGTACAGCTCACTCTCACCACTCAAATTCTCAATTTGTCCAACCGCCTCATCATACATTGGAAAATTTGGAGCTAGTTGGAAACCAGCTACCGGGTCACTAGGTTGTATGAGGGCGGCCATGGACACATTCAAATCTATCATCTGTTGGCATGACGCTACCCTAAAGACTTCCAACGCCTGTTCCAAACTAGACATGGGTTGTGAAGGAGTTTCAGTAAAAGATTCAAAGTTGTTTGGATATTGGAAACTCCCAAATGACTGTGTAGAAGCAATGTTCAGGGAAGGTGTAAAAGTTGGGTATGATGGATAGGAATAGAATGGATGGACAGGGGTAGGATCAAAATACGGATAAGAAGGTGAATGGAATTGTTGATCCAAACAATTCGCATTGGTGAAAGGAGTGAAAGATCGGTTACGAGATTATTCAATATGTTCAGCAATGGACATGGGTTTCAGAGTTACAACAGGACTCGAAAAAGGAGTATCAACGTAAGAAGGCGGTGAAGGTTGAAATGGTTGATACAAGGTGGATTGCGGAGTCCAATTGGTTGTCCTAGACGCATCTATCCGATATTGCAAAGAAATTTTGGGCATGGAGGGGTCGTTCGAAATTCGACCAAAACAAGAACCGTAGGAAGTAATGTCTGGTTGTGGGTACCAAAGTTCGGCAAGAGTTTTGCGAGTTGGGGTACCTATGTTGGAAGAGTGAAAATGTAGGAAGGGAGGGAAGTGGTGTATATTTTTTATTTTATTTTTATTTTTATTTTTTTTAAAAAAATAAATGTTTGTTTTTAGAGTTCTGAAATTTTTGAAAGTGTTTTTTTAGAAAGAGTTTTTGTAAGAATGTGTACAGACTTACTTCAAACAATCACAGTTTAAAACATGCACAATTAAACCTAGAGCTACGGTCTTCTAAGTCAACTAGACTGCTCCTAACTGTTCCAAAGTGACAAGTTGTGAGATAACCCTCAAATCGCCTCTTCACTGCCAATTGTGCGCAGGTAAGCATAAATGAAGAAAGGAGGGTTCCGCTCACGAATCACCATGAGACGGGCCTTTTAAAGTTACCTTTCTCACTTGTCTAGCCCAGGCATCACAAAGTCAAGTTTAGATAAACGATTGAATGCCCATAACCTTCCTCTGTCCTAATGAGCACGACAGTACTTAGTTGGCTGAGTCTAGATATTTTTTAATTAACTCAAGGGTGATGCATATGCTTTTAGTGATTTTTTGGGGTCTTAAGAAGGGTATTGAAATCCCCACCCAATCTTGATTGATGTTATAGCCCCTTAGATTCCGTATTAATTATGTAAAGCAGCTAACACACCAAAAATCTAAAACACTTACAAATTTTTTTTATATTTGGCAGCGCAATGAATCCTGCACAAAAACAATTTATTGGATAGGAGAAAGAGAATCTGTGCAAAGAAACCTGCAGGAATTTTTTTCAGTGGAGTGCAGAGGAGAGTAGATGAGAAATGAGATACTCACAGAGATTTTTGGGTGCTGACGTCATCAGTTGATCGCGGTTCCGCGGTTAAACTCTTGATCTTGCCGCGGTTCCGCGACTGAGCTGTTGATTTAGATCTTCTGAATTTTTCCCTGTGCTGAGTTGGTCCTCCTGTTTCTGTTTAGATCTCCTGAATATTGATTTGTTCACTGAATTTGCTCCAGATCTGAAACAGAGTTTGCTCCAAGCCTGCACACTTGCACAAAAACCTTTCAAAAATAACAAGATGATTTTTATTTTTATTATTTTTTTTTAAATTTTTTTTTCAATTTTTATAATTTTTAATTTTTTTTAATTAACCCGAAATTACACAAAGAAAGAGACAACCGTCTCCTCGGCAACGGCGCCATTTGATTGTTTGTGATTTTGCGTGCGTGTTTAAATTTAAGAATACCGCAATCAAGACGGTGTCGCTTGGTAGCTAGCCGGTTGAGTACGGGTCGATCCACAGGGAGATGGAATCCTTTTCTTTATGTTTTAACGAGTTAAATCCGATTAAGTCGGGTTTTGTTTTAAGATCTAAGAATGAGAATAAATTGATTTAAAGGCTTACTAGGGTTAGGATTAGGTTAGTTCGAAATAGGGATTCTTCTCACTTCTTTCAATACCCTAGTTAAGAATATAGGTGTTAGGATAATAGTCAACAACGGAGATTAGCACGACTAGGAAGAAACTTAGTTTCTTCCTTTTGGTCCTTGTCTGTCCGTTCTTGTCTCTTAGCCCTAACCTCCAGTTAATTCAACCACAACCGATCTAACTAGGGAATCACCGCTATCATATAGGATAGAGTGCCGTAGTGAGCGGATTATGGTTGATTTAAAGAGAGTCCTTTAATTAAAATTATTTGGGCAAAGAAACGAGTGAGAGAGATTTCCTTCTCTCAAACCTTCCCTCTCCTATCCCTAACAAGTGAGAAATTACTCACTCATTAGGAAGATAACAATAAAATTCATTTTTTTAAAATTTTAATAGATGAACTAAATTGCAGATAATAAAAGAACAGATAAAAAAAATACAGGAATTAAAATTCAGATAAAAAGAATGCGAGATAAAATGAAAACCTACTTTATTGATGTCCTCTCAACAATGCATTACAATTGGAATTTAGATCTAAGAATTTAAAAAGATGCATCCTAAGAAAAGCACCCTAAAAGAGGCACACTAAGAAAGGCCTTGAGCTCTCCTATTTATAGATAGGAAAAACCCTAGGTTTACATTTTGATCCATACATGAAATTACAAAACAACCTTAGAAACCAAGTCAAAGCACCGACACCCCACCGACACGTGCAGAGCACGGCCGCGGAACCGCGGCGGAAAGGCCCGTTTGGCCGCGGTTCCGCGGCCAATTGGTAGGATCATGGGTTCAATTCCTCAGGGTTGCTTCATGTTTCTTTTAACTTCTGTTTTCTTCACTTGGTTCCTCAGAATCTCTTCTATTTTCTTCCAGATTTCCAACAGTACAGAATGATGTGGACTTTTACCTTGAGCTTCGCTTTGAAGTCTTGAATCTTGTACTGCCCTTGTGCTTTATGCATTGAACTGTCTAATGATTTTCATTTATTCCTTGAACTTGTAGGCGTCATCATACGGATTCATCTATTGTTGGTCGTAGTCTCACATTTGTAGCGACTTTTCATGAATTTCACTATAACGATCTGAGAACCTATAACCTGCAACTATTTAGCAGATATGGATCAAAAACACCTATTTATATGTAATGTGATTAAGAATGAGCGATATAATAATGCAAAATTCTGATATGAACACGCTCATAGTGGGCTCAAGAAAAATACGGCACTACTTCCAGGCACACACCATCCTTGTTCTCACCGAGCGCCTTTTAGGGGCCATTCTCGTCTCCCCCAAGTCTTCTGGTCGTTTGGAGAAGTGGAGGTGGGAGTTATCCCAATTCGATATCAAATACCGCCCGAGGCAGGCTATCAAGGCAAAAGTCCTGGCCGTTTTTGTCGTCGAATGCACTATCCCCAACAAGGAGGCAGTGGCTGTGTCGGCCTCCGAATCTCAACCCTCGATCGAAGAGAGGACTGACTCCGTCCCTGATTGGGTCCTTTACGTCGAAGGGTCATCAACCGAGGAGGGCTGTGGTGCCGGCCTCATCATTCGGGACCCGAACGAGGCAGAGATGGAGTATTCTTTGAAGCTCGAGTTCAAAGCCTCAAACAACGCAGCGGAGTACGAGGCTCTGCTCGCTGGACTGCGGATTGCCTCCGAAGTGGGGCTGAAGATGATCCGAATCCGTAGAGACTCCGCTCTGGTCATCGACTAAGTGACCGGCCGTTTCGAAGCACGGGAGCCCCTGACGGTGAAGTACTTAGCCGAGGTAAGAAGGCTGTGAAAGGATTTCGACGAAGTTCAAGTGGAGCAAATCCCCCGGCACCTAAACGCCCAGGCCGACGCCCTAAGCAAGCTAGATTCCTACTACACGGCTAGCAACAAGAGAAATATCCTCGTCGAGGTCTTTCCACGGCCCAGCGTAGAAGAAAGAGCGACATCGCTCCAAGTTTACACGGCCTGGGAAGAGGGCCAAGATTGGAGGAAGCCCATCGCGGAATTCGTGAAGGAGGGTACACTCCCCGGAGATCGTGGGGAAGCCCGCCGTATCCGAGCCAAAGCTCGCCATTTCATCTGGAGCAATGGGAACCTTTACAAGAAATCCTTCACTCAACCCCTGCTTTAGTGCGTCGACCCCCACGAAGCCGATTACGTCCTCCGTGAGATTCATGAAGGAGTCGGCGGTGCGCATCAAGGGGCCCGCACCTTAGTCCAAAAGGCACTCCTTCAAGGGTATTATTGGACGACCATCTATCAGGACGCTCAGAAGCTCATCAGAAAGTGCAAGAGCTGCCAACTCCATGGCAGCATACCCCGCCTTCCGACTACCGAGCTGACTACCCTGACCTCCCCCTGGTCGTTTGCCCAATGGGGAATGTACATGATAGGCCAACTCCCTACAGGTACGGGCGGGCATAAATACATCCTCGTCGTGGTGGACTACTTTACGAAGTGGATCGAGGCCATCCCCATCAGAAAATCGGATGCTAACACGACCATCAAGTTCCTGTAGAACAAAATAATATTTTGGTTTGGGATCCCTAGGTGTATTATCACCGACCATGGGAAGAATTTCGAAAACGAAAGAGTTAAAGGATTCTGCAGCGAATACCATATACTGATGAAGTTCTCCGCGGTCGCGCATCCCCAGTGTAACGGGCAGGCCGAGGTCGCTAACCGGGACGTCATCTACGAGCTCGCCTGGAAGGACAACAGGGCAGTTGGGTCGACGAATTACCCCGGGTCTTATAGGCCTTGCGCACATCTAAGAAGACCCCTGCTGGAGAGACCCCTTTCAGCCTCTGCTACGGCACCGAGGCGATGGTCCTAGCAGAGATCGGGCTACCTAGTTACAGGGTCGAGCATTTCGACGACGAAGCAAACACCTCGGCCCTCTGGACTAATTTGGACATCTTGTTGGAGAAGCGGGACCGGGAACAGATCAGAATTGCCGCTTACCAACAACAGACTGCCCACTACTACAACGCATGAGTCAAGCATCGCGCCTTCAAAATTGGAGATTTGGTCCTAAGGCGGAACGAGTTCGTTGATCAGGGCAAGTTACACAAGTTTTCTCCTAAGTGGGACGGCCCGTTCCTCATCTCAGAAGTCTTGCTCGGCGGGGCCTATCGCCTACAAGACGCCGCGGGTCGCAAATTTCCACGGTCTTACAACGCCGAGAAGCTCAAGTTGTACCTTTGAAAAGTATATCTATGAACACTTGTTTCTTCTTTGGCAATGCGATGTAAATTCGTTTGAGTTTTTTTTTAATAAGAAGGAACTCCCCTGTTTACCGCCGAAAAAGGGAGATGGAACCGCGTAGGTTCGTCTTGCCTGAATTTAGGGGCAGATGCTATTTGGTTTTATCCGTCCATCTCTCCGAAAATGCTAAGTTGATTTGTGGCACCGTGCGTCGGAGGTCTGGACAAATGCGGCCGTTGTAGCAGACTTCGTCAGATTCCTCCTCGTTGTGAGGGGTTTTTGATTATGGGGACGCTCTTCCCTGCAAGCTCAAGCCCCTGCAGTTAACTACGTTACCGCGTAACGATAACCACTTTCTCCTGCTCCAGATGTTCACTTCGTGTCGTATGTGTTTTGTTTTATTTTTGGTTGCCCGTGGATTGTATACGGAGACTAATTTGTGTTGTCGCCCATAGGGCGTGGATTAGTCCAAATCCGTATTTTCTTAAATTTGAGTTTGGTTTGATTTAAGGATCGTTAATCTCATTTGGGATTAAGATCGACTTAAATATTTATTAAGGGTACGTTAGTCCGATATTGGACTAAGATCTACTTAACAAGGGCTCGGGATCATTTTTTATCCAACGAAAGAGCATTTGGGCTCTATCGTTTTAGTTTAGGGACGTTACGGTCCATGGATCACCATTTTTGGTATGAGGGTTTAGTTTAAGGACGTTGCAGTCCACGGCTAGTTTAAGAATGTTGCGGTCCACAGCTAGTTTAAGGACGTTGCGGTCCACACAAGTTTAAGGACATTACGGTCTATGGAATTGTTGGTCGTCGGGACCCACCACCTCTCTGAAGACGTTGAAAAATTACAACGACATGTATCAGAGGTGTGGGGTGATGTACCCTTGAACCAATGTCAGTTGGGAGATCTGTAGTTGGGTTTGGGACTAAGACCAATTTGGAAAAATTGTGAGCGCATGGGCTCGATTGATTTGAATTAGGGACTTTTGGTCAACTTGTACTCAGCCCACTCAGTTTTTCAATAAAGTGTTAAACACTTGTTTGGGCTCGGTTCCTTTTTTGTGCAACAATGCTGAGCATTGATATGGGCTCTGACACTCGTCCTATTTCTTTATTTTTTATGGAGTGTTAAACACTCTTTATGGAGCTGGGCTCTATTTGCAGAGCGCTTTATGTTAAACATTGCCCACAAGAGGGGCACGTGAGGCGCTTGGCGCCGAGCGCGACCATTGAGTGCAGAGCACTTTTTATTTTAGCAGCGCCCATGTGAGGCGCTGGGCGCCAACCACTGAGTGCTAGGCACTCTTTATTTTAGTAGCGCCCACATGAGGGGCACGTGGGGCGCTCCGCGCTGGGCGCCAACCAGTGAGTTCTAGGCACTCTTTATTAAGCAGCGCCCATGTGAGGGGCACGCGCCGCGCTCGGCACAGTTTCCTTCTTTATGCATTTTTCTGAAGAGTTCAATTCTTTGTTCTCCCCTGGATCTTCAATCCCCAACAAAAAATTCATCCCTGCGAGAATTAAATTCTCATTTGTGGGAGATTTGTCTCATGGATCTCAGATCCAGGAAAAGAACTATGTTCTTTTATAAGGGTTAAACCCTTGGGTATGCAGATGAGGTACTATGATCTCTATTTAGCTTGAAGAAAGTTCTTCTTTCTTCTCTCTTAAAACTCTTTTTGCTTGCTCTTTTTTTTTAACTTAAAGTTTAGGGGGGGTTCCTCTGTACAAGACTTGAAGTCTTGAGGCATTTATATAGTATAGGCAGATTTGTTGATTCGGTTATGAAAATCTCTCATTGAAAGATTTCTTAATTGATCTGGGGATTTTATCTACCATTGGATCTTTGATCCAAGGACTTCTGGTTTACAGGAGGCATTTTTTTATTTTTTAACAAGATTGGGATAATATTTTCCCATACAGAGCTTATTCTGTAATTTGGTGATTTTTTAATCACCATTGGATCTTTAATCCAACGATGCTCTGTTTTACAGAGCGTAATCATTCTTGTTTAGAAAGATTGGGGAAAATGTTTTCTTATACAGAGCTTATTCTGTAATTTGGTATTTTTTAAATCACCATTGGACTTTTAATCCAACGGTGCTTTGTTTTACAGAGCGTAATCTTTCTTGTTTAGAAAGATTGGGGAAAATGTTTTCCCCTACAGAGCTTATTCTGTAGCTTGGTGATTTTTAATCACCATTGGATCTTTAATTTAACGGTGCTCTATTTTACAGAGTATAATCTTTCTTGTTTAGAAAGATTTGAGGAGTATTTTCTCAATCAGAATTTAATTCTGTGCTTTGATGATTTTATCATCTCCGTTGGATTTTTGATCCAACGGTAGAGAACTTTTAGTTCTAGCGCCAGCGCCCTCGTGCGGGGCACGTGAGGTGCTGCCTCAGAGTTTTTAACTCTTGGCGCTGGCACGCTCGTGCAATGCACGTGAGGCGCTGCCTCAGAGTTTTTAACTCTTGGCGCTGACACCCTCGTGCAAGGCACGTGAGGCGCTGCCTCTTTCAAATTTTGAACAGAGCTTTGCTCTTTTATTGGGGGAAACAAATGCCCCCCACTGTTGCGCTCACGTAGCTTACACGTGAGTGCAGCGGTGGCAGCTTTTCTACCGTTGGATTTTCTTGAAAGTTGGATCATCTTCCCATACCTATAAGTAGGGCCTTTGGCCCTTGAGATGTCTGCTGTTCATCTTCCATTTTGTTCTTTCTGAGAATTCAATTATCTTTCCAGATCTTAGATCTCTTTCCAAGGAAACTCATTTTAGAGTTATAACTTTGCCCAATTTTTGGTAAGGATCATAATCGAACCCATTAAACAGAGCTTTGGTCTTCTTAGATCACGATCTAAAGAAATATTTTTTGGGGTTTCTTAACCCGTTGATGAAGAACTCTTAGGGTTTTTACTTCAGATCTTTAAAGATCTTGCAGTTTTACAGAGCATAGCTCTTTAAAGATTTTTTTGGAATTTTATTCCCTTCTTAATTGACAGAAGTAAATTCTGCCTGCAGAGCACTGCTCTCGAGGGAGTTCAACTCCTTGGCCCAATGGGGCTTCTCATTAAATAAGGAGTCTCTTAGGATTCTATCCTTAATGAGTGACTGCACCATCAATGATGGACTGTCACCACTGTTTTTATTTTAGACACTAAGAATCTTGATATTTAATTGCTAATCTTTTACTGAATTTTCTTTCCAGATACTATGGCTATTTATCTGTATGATCTTGACGAAATTATTTCTTATGAAGACATCCGCGTCCAAGGCCGCTGTCAAAACCAGGAGTTTACGAATGTTCAATGCGCTGAGGTTATGCGTCGCTTTGATGAATACAACGGTCGACTGCTTCCCCGTCGTTCTGCTCTATTAAAGATCATCGTGGGGGAGATTTGGGAAGCGCTTCCTGGATTTTACGAAGCCATGCCACTTGAGGCGCTTGATGATGCCGAAGACAAGGTGCACTCAGTATACCGGATGGGCCTGATCTCGAAGAGGCGGCGAGATAATCTTGTCGATATCTTGTATCAAGTTTTCCAACAGACAACGATAATCTCCGCGTACCAGAGGACAGATGATATCAGCGAGAATCCTGACGCTCGCATTCGTGAGAAAATGCATCAGAGAATGGTCAGAGAAGCCATAAGTATTTTACTCTGCCTTACTTTTGAATTCCTCAATCCATGTCCAGGATTTAGTGTTTTACCATTGTAAACATTTTTTTATGATTTTTTTTGTTGCTACCGCTGATGTATAAATTTTCTCAAGTATGAATGGCAAAATTTCCTTTTCTTTTATACCACTGCTCATAGGTGCCTCATGTGAAATAGTAGTTACTCGTATATAGAATGTCGGGGTCTCCATGTTATACGTGCAAGGCACGTGAGGCGCCGCTTCAGAGTTTTTAACTTTCGGCGTTGGTGCCCTCGTGCAAGGCACGTGAGGCGCTGTCTCATTACTGAAGGAGTCTTTTCACCTTCTTTCTATATTTCCTATGGGCCAACTATTTTGTTCCCCATGCCCTTTTTTCGGCCTTGGAAATAACTCCACCATGCACGACGTTTTTTGTGCATAGCCTTGAATGCGTCTCTTTATAACCCGAGGCTACATCTTCCTCTTTCTTCACAGAGAGAGAACCATTTAGAGCTTAGGGTGATCATCTTGAGAAATAAACCAAAGATTATGGCCTGCAATCATCCCCACGCTCATCGGCAACCCTGGGAGGTGCCTATCGAGGAGATCATTCCTCGTTTTGCCGCGCGGTTAGCGGATCCTCTTCTCACTGATGACCAATGTGACGCGGCCCTGTACGAACTCCTGACCCGTAGGGGCTTTCCTCTTCCCATGGGTTCCATTTGGCTCAGGATGATTTTCTTGTCCGTGCTTGCTGATATTCCTCCTCATCCGGCAGAGATGACCCCGGCGATTCTTGATACTACAGAGGATAAAATCTAGTGTTTCCACGAGGCACGCTTAATCACCTAGGCTCTGAAGGATCGCTCGGTTCATTTACTGAGTCAGATAAGAGCCCGGTGGACTATCATGTCTGCTTTCGCTGATGAGCATGGCGCTAATCAGTGGGGATCCACTCCTCGCGAAGACCGTTGCTTCGACATGGTGGAGAGGGCAGAAAGGTAATTGGAGAACTTCGTATTTTGCTTTGTTATCCCCTGTACCTCTGATCCTATATTTGGTGATCTTTTCCCTGTAGAGTAGTATATTTATATCGATGTATTTCCCTTATTATTGAGTGTTGAATGTTTTCTGTTGAATGTTTTCTGTTCATCATACATTCGTACGTGTATCCACCCTCTGTACATGAGCTTTCTACATTACCCTTAGGAGTTTTCTTTTAAGTGCGAGCACTATTGTAGTGTCGTATATAAATCAGCGCGTTCTGGACACCATTTCCATTTAAGCACATACGCAGTTGTACTGTCGTGTTTCTTTAGCAAATATGTCTTGTAGATAGTCTATCTTGATCTCCCTGCAGGGCAGCGATGGCTTAAAAGACAGGTTCAGATCTGTCGCCTAAGACTTTCCAACTTTATGATCCGTGAGGGTCTCATAAAGACTTTTCTCCCTACGAGTCGAGAGGATCACGTAGGTGTCTTTTCTCCTTAGGAGTCGTGAGGACTCCTAAGTACGTTTCCTCTTGAGAGTCGTAAGGATTTCACAAGAGAATTTTTCCCGCTTACAAGTCGGGAGGACTCGTAAGTGGTTGTTTTCCTCTTTGTCGATATTCGACTTTGGAGAGTGTGGCCCGTGAATAGTATGCAATATCCCATCTTGGATCGACTTGCAGGGCCCCAGTGCTTAGGAAGCAGGTCCTTATCCCCATTGCCTAAGTCTTTTCCCTACGAGTCGAGGCGAATCAAGAAGTTCTCGCAAGGAAACTAATTTCCTCACGATTCGAGACGAATCGAGAAGTTCTCGCAAGGGTTTCCTAACGTCACAGTTAACTCCTGCTAATAGAAGTCCGTTAGGGTCTGTGGTACTAGGGTTTTTTTTACCCGTTGTACCGTCGTGTTGGCTGATATATTCCCCGATATGCAATCTTGTTGTTTGGGTAGCCCCGCGACTATCGTGTCTCTGATCCCTTCGGGGACTGGACAAGACGTCTTCAAGTAATCTTCCAGATAATATTACCGTCGAAAGAGCAAGCGTTAGGGATATTCCATGTCGCTTTTTACTTGAGGTTAGGCTCAGTTTGAGAGCCCCGATGAGTCATGACCACTCCGCGCTGGAGTGGGATGGTCTCCGATAGTCTTTCAGGTCTCATTTGAGTTGCCATCAAGACCCTGAAGCTAGGGATCTTCCTTGGCTTCGTTGGTTGACATTGTGTCTGCAATATTGCGATGAATGTCGAGGTTGTCTTGGGTTGTCTATGAATCATCGAGGTTTAGAACTAGGGGACTTCATCATGGCTCCGTTTGTTGATGTTGCGCTTGTATCCTGCTGGAGGGAAGAAGAACGCTGTTGGTTGATCTCTAGGCTGTGGACACCACCGTCGAGATTTGGAACTAGGGACTTTGCCATAGTTCCGGGGTAGTCTCTAGGTTGTCTGTGAACCGTCGAGACTTGGAACTAGGGGACTTTTCCGTGGCTCCGAGGTAGTCTTTAGGCTGTCTGTGAACCGTCGAGATTTGGAACTAGGGGACTTTGTCGTGGCTCCGTTTTGCTGACGTCGTATCTGCTTCTAGTTGGAACGAGAAGGAACGCTGTTATTGATTTCTAGGCTATAGATATAGCCATTGAGATCTAGCTTCCCTTTGTCGAAGCCTGATGGGATGATATGGTTCCCTTTCCATTTGTGCCCATGGATTGTATACAAGGGTCAATATTAAATGCTTGTACGGCAGAAATTTCATTTCATTTTTTATTTCTTTCCGCGATACTCTATCATTTCAGCTTTTTATATCGCGAAAGTCGCGATTGCCTAATCATTTTGGTTATTTTTCGCGGTGCCCAATCATTTCGGCTATTTTTCTTTTTCTTTACTCGTTTTTTTTATTGCGAGTTGCCCAATCATTTCGGCTATTTTATATGCATTTATGGCTCGCTGACTTTTTGCTGCGATTATGGAACTTGGGATCTGATACCAATCTTAGCATCAACATCGCTGCGATTGGAATATTGCCAGGAGCGAATCATCATTTGCCATGAAAGGACTTGGAATTCGATGACGATTTAGGCATCAGCATCGCTACCACTGAGATATTGCCAGGAGAGAATCATCACTTGCCTTTGTCGATTCGAGCAAAGGTGGCTTAGCAAACAGGGTTAAGATCCTGTCGACTAAGGGTTTTGACTTCATGAGCCGTAAGGGTCTCATAAAGATGTTTCTCCTTACGAGTCATGAGAATCTCGTAGGTGTGTTTTCTCCTTAGGAGTCATGAGGATTCCTAAGTGTGTGTTCTCTTATAAGTCGTAAAGATCTTACAAGAATGTTTTCTCCTTATAAGTTGAGAGGACTTATAAGTGTCGTTCACCTCTGAGGACATTCCTCGTCGTTGGTGGGACTTGGTGAGGGAAACGTTTATTTGTGCCCGTGGATTGTATACAAGGGCCGATATCGGACCGCCTGTAGGGCAATTTGGGGAATGTGATGGTTTAAGAACATATTCAGATCCCTATAGCTTGAGGCTTTTTCAATCCTACGAGCCATGAGGGTCTCATAGGGGGAATTCTCCCTATGAGTCGTGAGGATCTCGTAAGTGTAATTTCTTCTTAGGAATCGTGGGGATCCCTAAGTGTGTTGCTCCCTTGTGAGTCGTAAGGATCTCACGAGGGTATTTTCTCCTCACAAGGTCAAGAGGACCTTACAGGTGTCTTTATTTTAATGAGATTGCGCCCTTGCGGGTTTGCACAAACTCACCGATAGTCCTGCTGTTTTTACTCACGGCACCCTTTCGGGCTTTCATCCGTGCCCATTTCGCTTGTGGACGTACCTTTTTTTTTGTTTTTTTGCGCGATGAAACTCTCGAGAATAGTTTCGCCGCATGTGATCCATCCGTTTGCCGGTGGGATTTGAGTTACAGTCCTCACCGCTGGGACTTGTAAGCTTGCATTCCACTATCGCCGTGTTTGAGGCGGCGTTGTTAGTTTAGGGACATCTCGGTCCGATGTTAGTTTAAGGACATCTCGGTCCATTGTTAGTTTAAGGACATCCCGGTCTAATGTTAGTTTAAGGACATTATGGTCTGTAGCTAGTTTGAGGACGTTGCAGTTCGTTGTTAGTTTAAAGACGTTACGGTCCGTTGTTCTCCATGTTTGAGACGGAGTACTGTTGGGTACTACTCTTAAAGTCTTGACTCAAGAAGATAGTGAACGGATATAGGCGTCGTCATCTATCATTGATCGGGGCCGTGACTCGCCAGGCGTAGTATTTTTTCAGGAATCGACCGTTTATTGGCCAGAAGGGTCTTTCGCCATGCATATCCATGAGCAAGTAGGCTACACCTTGGTAGACCTTGTCTATGATGTACGGCCCCTCATAGTTCGGATCGAATTTCCCCCATTAGGCACGGTTAGGGATCATAGGTCTTTTTACGACTAGCACGAGTTCGCCTTGGCGGAATGTTCTCGGCCTAATCAATCTTTTGTATGAGCACGTCATCCTTGTTTTGTAAGCTTCTAAGTTTTGCTGCGCCATAAGACAAGTTTCATCAAGGGCGTCTAGCTCCTCAAGCCGAAAATGGGCATTCTCTTCGTCCGTCAGCTCGTATCGAACTGCTACTCGTAAAGAGGGTAGCACTATCTCCAAGGGAAGTACCGCTTCCATGTCGAATACTAACGCAAATGCCGTTGTGTTCGTGGCCGTCTTGAACGTAGTCCGATAGGCCCAGAGAGCTTCATGCAATCTCTCGTGCTAGTCCTTTTTATTTCGGGAAACCGTTTTCTTTATGATCTTTGTCAAGGTCTTGTTGAAGACCTCAGCTAGACCGTTAGCTTGGGGATTATAAACTGAAGAATATCTTCAATCTATTTTATGCTGCTGTGCAAAGCGACTGATTTTATGGCTTTTGTAGGCTGGCCCGTTATCCAAGATGATCCACCTCGGAGTGCCGAACCGGTAGATGACATGCGTCCTGAAGAAATGGAGGATGTTCTCTGTCTTCACTTCCCTTAACGGTATTGCTTCTGCCCACTTAGAGAAGTAATCGGTCGTTGCCAATATGAACCGATGTCCCTTAGATGATGCTGGCTCAATGGGGCCAATTATGTCAGTTCTCCACATTTCGAATGGCCAACTAGCCAATGTCGGGTGTAGCGGATTCGGATGCTGGTGGATGAAGTCCCCGTGAATTTGGCACGAGTGATACTGCTTCGCATATTCGAGGCAGTCCTGAACCATTATGGGCCAATATTTACACATTCTTTTGATCTTCAGCTTCATCTTTGGCCCAGCTTGATGGGAACCGCAAAGTCCGTCACGAGTTTCTTGGATAACCCGTTTTGCTTCTTCTGGTCCCAGGAATCTCAGCCATAGAAAATCGAATGATCTCTTATAAAGAGTACCATTGACGAAGGCGAAAGACAGAGCTTGCTTCAAGAGCTGATGTCTTGACGACGCATCTTCGGGCGTTCGATGGGATTTAAAGTAGTCTATGAAGACTTCTTTCCAATCTCTCGCCCTTTCTTCATCCTCCAATTGGAAGGCCTCTTGTTCGGTTGCTTCCTCTCCTTTAGGTGTCTTTAGAGATATTTCTGCTGGAGCGAGAATCCGGCGACTTTGCATAATGATCTTTACGTCATCGAGGTTTTCGTCGGCCAGTTCTTGAGCGAGCTTGGCTAACGCATCTGCCTTACTATTTTCCGCACGCGGTATGCTATCCAGAGTGTAGGAGGGGATTTACGTCAGCAACTGTTGCACTCTTTCACCATACCTAATCAGTTCTAGCTTGCATGTCTGGTAGTCACCATTTACTTGGCTAATGACCAGCAGGGAGTCTCCATATATGAAGAGGTGTTCAATGCCCATGTCGACAGCAATCTCAAGACCTGCTATCAAAGCTTCATACCCAGCCTCATTGTTTGTTCTCGGCTCTGTTAAAGACAGGGCAAAACGCATTATCCCTCCTTGTGGAGTCACAAAGATAAGGACTACCCCGGCTTTAATCATGGGGTTGTTTTGCTTTCGCTTCTTCAAGGAGAACGCTCCATCGAAGTAGAGTTCCCATCGGGTATCACTCCATTCTTTCTCCTTGTCGATTGCATCAAACGCATGTTCGTCGGGCAACTCGCAGTTCAATGGAGAGTCGGTAGGTATCGGATGCTCAGCGAGAAAATCGGCGATGGCCTGGCCTTTTATTGCCTTAAGGGGTCGATATATTATCGAGAACTCCATCAAGAGGAGGGACCATTTGGCAAGCCTTCCTGTTAGCATGGCTCTTGACATCAAATACTTGAGAGGATCCACCTTTGATATGAGATGGACCTCATGTGCTAATGCATAATGTCGAACCTTCGTTACCGCGAAGATCAGTGCCAGGCAATGTTTTTCAATGGGGGAGTAGTTGTTTTCTACCCCCAGAAGGACTCGACTCAAATAATAGAGAGCTCTCTCATTCCCCTGGTCGTTCTCCTGTGCCCATAACGCGCCTAAGGAACCTTCAAGGGCTGTTGTGTAAAGGATGAGGGGTTTTCCTTTGACCGGCGCGGTCAGCACCGGCGGGTTATGAAGATATTGCTTGATTTCGCCCGGTGCGCTGATTGATTTCTTTTTCTGGTTCGTGTAAGTAACTCAAATGGTCCCCGGCAACGGCACCATTTGATTGATTTCTTTAATTCCGATTGTGTTGTGTAACTCGAATAAGTTTCTTTGTGTCGGTATTTAGAAAATGAATAAAATTCACAATCAAAGAATTATTTGACCGCAATCAACTATGGTGTCAGATGTAGATCGTTAGCGAGTGCGGATCGTCCACAGGGATTGTGCGATTCGTTTGTAATTTTGATTTGTTTGAATTGAAAAGTTAGTAGAAACGAAAAGAAAACATGATTCAAGATTTTTATCGATGGTTTTCAAGTGTCACTATTCTAATCAAGAATCAAGAAAATGATAAAAATTGAGAATCGAGTTTCGATAGAATTCTAATCACTTTAGGGTTTCAAGATTTGAAGTAAAGCTCGTAGGAATCGAGTAAATTGTAGATGTGATGAAGATTCAAGATTACGATTTCTTATCTAGTAACACATTGATGCTAAATCGATGTCGAATTCATCGAGGATCAAGGATCTTGCGAGGAATTAGGGTTCCTCATCCTATCCTTTGTCCTTTCGATGAATAACATTCACTAGATAGCTTCTTGAAGGTCGAATGATCAATTGTCGATCTCTAGATCATGCGAAAGGAATCAAGAACACATTCGCATCAATCTAGATCATTGATCAATCGATTTTCAAGAATTTACAATTGTTTTAAGACTTAAGAAAACGTTTAACAATTCATCAACATCATCATTTTACAATTGTTTCGATTCCTCCACGAGCGGAGTTTTATTCAAGCATCATCACAAAGTACATATTCAAGAATCTAAATGAATCATAATGCTTGAATTGAAATGTAAACAAGTTAAGAATCTTCACCTTCATTACATCAACTAGTAGTTACAACTCTCGAGATTTACAAGAGGTAGGAACTTCGCTCGTCGAATCTTGCATCGCTCGGCATCTTGAGTCTTGGATCGCTTCGATCTCGTGCTCCGTTGAATACCGGCTTTGCTTTAAAGGATGTTGGAAGACTTGCTTTGCTTGAACTCCATGGATCTTGAATTGGGTATTTCTAGATTGGATTAGGGTTAGGGTTTTGAGGTGGAAAGAATGTGGGTAGATGAAGAACTAGGGTTTCTAATCAACAACTAATGATCAACCCACAAAATTGATTTTCAATATATGAGATTATATCTAAGATCAAAGATTACAAGTGAGCCTAGGGGTCTATTTATAGGTTTCCCAAACCCTAGGTCTAGGTTTTGAATTTGCAATTCCCTCCAAAAGTTTGTTGTAAGTTAGTTAGGAGTTTAGCTTAGACATTAAGCTAGGAATGTTTAGCTTAGAAACCCTAAGTTTGCTGAACTGGCAGAAGCTTCTGGAGTCTTCTGGAACTTGCATAGGTTTTATGAGGTGTAGGACCTGAGGTAAGAGTAATGAGCTGAAGCAGATGGGGTGAATGTTAGTTATGTATATGCCCTAGAGGCCATTGTTGTACATATGATGTATATTATAATGGATGCTTGGTTATATATAGAGATGACTTTCTTGCTCGTCATGATAGTATGCTATTTGGTTTCACTTTATCTTAACATGTTGACTTGTATTGGTTTACTGTTTTACTCTCACATGTTGATAAAGCCCTTAGGATTTGTACTCGACTACTGGGACTATGATGAGATCATACTAGTGGGGCCGCGGTAGTCGATGAGTACATCCTATAACTGTTCCTAGTCGAGGGTATATCGAGACAGGGCATCGATACACCAGAGTAGACTAGCGTATACGCATCTTGACCCATATGATGGGCGATGGATAATCCCATATCCATCGATGTTAGACATCAGAGATGGTGTACGGGTGCTCAGTGGAGACTGGGTACACTGGACAGACTCGCCGAGAACTCCCAGATGGTGTTATACCACACGTCAGATGGCAGTTCTCCGGTGACACTAGTACAGGGTAGTCTGTAGACCCGAGATCGTCATAGAGTCTTGTGTGATTCCCACTGTGCTTTGATTTCCACCTTACCACATCCAAAAGGGCGTGCAAAACGGTGGCTTTTGGGTACAGTCCCGAATCACATGGAGGCAATGAGCGATAGGAGGGGATTCGTCTCTCCCGGTATAGGGAGTTGATGTTGTGCTGTGTTCGATTGGCTATAACTGGAAGTCCCTGGCCAGGGCTGATATGGAAATTTACTGGTAAGTGTTACTAGTAGTTTCTCGACCCGTTATGAGCCACACATCGACACGACTTATCGGTTACTGGGGTCTGACGTATACCACCCCTAGACTTGATATGCGACATATCAGACGAACAGACCGGACTGTACGGGAGTGTTACTGGTTGGATTCACAGGAGAACGCACAGGCTAGCTTGTTGATCTTCTGATCGCTTAATACCTGGGTGGCTGTTACGTTTAGCTGACCGCTTGCTGCTTGTGGGTGTTTGATATGATCATCACCTGCTACCGGCGTATTGACGATTCTTTAGAGTCCTATACAGAGGTTTCTTGGCTCAGGCGAAACGGAGTAGTGGCACATATGTGATATGTGCAGGAACGAGAATAATGCGATATGGGATACCGTATTATATTCTCGCGATAATTAGTTATGAACCGGGTCATCGGATCAAGTGTTGATTCGATGAATCGGTACATGGTATATTAGTTGGTAATATTCGATATAGCCGGATCATCGATTCAAGTGTTGATTCGATGATTTAATGTATAATAATATATATGATATATTGTATTACATTATCTAATATTGGCTCGCTTTATTATTTCATTTTCTCAGTGGATGATACATTGATATATATGCGATATATGTTAATTGTATTATTTTCCATTGTTGCAAATATATAATATATATGTGATATATATTATTGTGACATGATATGATTAATTGTTAAACATGTTTAAGGATGATTAATTGAGGTTAGGGTTTGATTAGGGTTAGATGCTTCATGCACCTTCTAGAAGCTTTATTCTTTTGTCATTCTTAAGATATTTTAGGATGACACATTCTTAACCCAACCAAACCCTAACTCTAGTTTATTCTCTACTAAATCCTAGCCACTCATCCTTGACCATGGTATATAATCAATCATATACTCTTTCTTTCAATTCATCACAAAAGAAAATAATTCATTATCTTTTCCATTATCATTTTCTTCTCTCTTGAAGAAAGCTTACTAGATTTTCTTTATGTGATGAAATAATATGAGAAAATGATTTAAAAAGAAAGCAAAAATACTACTCTCTCATCCTCATCTCATCTAGCCCATGAGATTAGTGTGTTCATCTCTTTAGAGTGAGAAAGCTTGAGTCTTTGCAACTTCGAGGTAGATCATCGGAGATTTGGAATACTTCAAGCTAGCATGGATCGTTCGAGTCGTGGAGCCTCTCATGAGTCCGGGAGATCGTGGATCGCGGCAAAGGGACTTCTACTCGGAGCTTGTGAAGTGAAGGAGCGGACTACAAAGGTTGTAATCCCTCACACTTAGATAAAAGTTATCATCTTGCATGTTAAACCCTAATAATCTAGCAAAGATCCCGGCTTTGGGTTGTTCGGCACGTCTAAAATTTTATCCGGGCATGTTTGATGCCTTATGAACCTTTACAAGAGTGCCTAGGAACCCTACAGTGACGTGGACAAGCCGCCGCGGAACCGCGGCGCAAGGCGGCTCCGGCCGCGGTTCCGCGGCCACTTGGCTGCCTTAGGGCTTCAAGCTTCTTCTGTTGCTTTGTGCTGTCTTTTGATGTATTTCCTGCTATGTTGAATCTCTGAATTTTTTTTAGATCAATACCAGATTCAAAATCCTTGAGTTAGCGTATTCTTTAGCAGTCTCTGTTTTGTAAATTGACCATTCTTCTGGATTTTCCTGCACAAACTTCGGAACACAAGTTGCGATATATAGGAATGATGCCATGCTATGAAATGCAGTCAATTTCCTTTCTAGTGCCAGTTTTAGAGTCTAACACATGCAATCTGATATTTAACGACTGATTTGCTAATATGTGCGATATGAATGCCGAACACTCCTAGATGAGTTCAAATGATAGGAAAATTGCCGGTTAAAAGATGCAGTATTTTCGACTGATCATGCGCTTTGGCATTTGCGATCCCAAACGAATGGGGTCCCTTTCTTCATCAGATGACTGTAGGGGCGGCATTGTTAGTGTATATGCCCTAGAGGCCATTACTGTATCATACTAGTATGTATATTACTTAATGGAAGCTTGGGATATTCACAGTTGTACAGACAATCTTGCTCAATATAGTAATATGCTACTTGGTTTGTCTCTGCTTTAATGTGTACATGTGTGTTTATTTATTATATCACCTATACGCATTAGTAGAGCCCTTAGGATCTTTGCTTGATTACCGGCGTTGTGATGGCGATCACACTCGTGGGGGCTTGGTAATCTACAAGCACATCCTTATATACGTCCTTAGTCGTGGGAGTATCGAGATAGGGCATCGATACTCCGGAGTAGACTAGCGTATGCGCTTCTCGTCCCAGCACGGGAGACGGTCTGTCCCACAGCAGTCAGTACATCGTACTTGAGATAGTATGCGGGTGCTCGTTAGGTTACGAGTACACTGGACAGGACTCGTCGGGAACTAATGGTTGGTATTATACCTATCGTCAGTTATCAGTTCCCAGGTGACATGAGTACAGCTTAGTCCGCTGACTTGACACTGTCACTTCGCCTCAAGTGTGTTCCCACTGTTCTTTGATTACTACCCTACCACGGCTCTACTGAGTCGTGCAAACAGGTAGTAGTTGGGAGCAGTCCCGAAGCACTTGGAGGCAGTGACGGTTAGACAGGATTCGTCTCTCCCGGTATAGGGGGTTGACATCGCGCTGTGTCTAGGAGAGCCATTACATGAGTAGTCCCGGGCCAGGGCAAACGAGATATACTGGTAGGTTTCCAGTGTTATCTCAGGGTGTTCTGGGCTTCACTCCGACACGACTTGTACCACTTTTAGGGGACTGACGTTTACCGCCCCCTAGGCCCGCCATGCGATGTATCAGACGAACAGACCGGACTGTGCGGAGATTGTCACATACAGGCTCAGTAGGAGTTCGGATGGGTTTACCTCATCGGCCTTCTTATCGACATCTACCTGGGGACCGTTACGTACAGCTAGTGCCGCTTGCGGTCTGTGGTTAAACCCACTGCCAGTGTAGTGTCGAGTCTTTAGAGTCCCATACAGAGAGTTTCCCTGCACTGAGCGAAACGTGTAGCGGCCGTATGGTTTTACGGCAGGGCTGCGATCACTTACGTACACTTGTGTGCGTATGGAGTTCGGGCAGGCAGTACTAGTGGGCTTTGGTTTAAGCCGGATCCTAGTATTGTACGGATGGATTTGTTTTGTCTTATGCGCATCCGCATTCTACGGAATGCGGATGCAGGTGTGTATGCACAGTTTTCCGGAGCGATGAAGGAGGAAGTGCCTCATTAGGGTTTTGGCAGTTGGTTCGGCCAAAACCGTTATGTGGCAGGCTCATTATGGTTTTGACAGTTGATTCGGTCAAAACCATTTTGAGGCGGACTCATTAGGGTTTTGACAGTTCGTTTGGTCAAGACCATTATGAGCCGGGGACATTATTTACTAATCCTTTCATTGATAATTATGATATGGCTAATTACATTGACCATTTGACCATCTTGACTTTGTTGACCATTTGACCAAAGTTGATTAGGATCTTCTTGAAAGATCTAAAGTATTCTTTGGTTTTCTTTTTCTTATGTTATGATAATGGTCATGTCATTTGTAGCCATCAACTTTATCTTGATGGGATTAGTAATGATAATGTTTTTGCATTATTGCAACCATGGTTGTGTTTTCTCTTGGTTAAGTTTTTCATTTGCTCATTCTCTTTCTCTCTCATAGAAAAGAAATGAGAAACATTTCCATGGTTGCTTCTCCTTCTTCCTCCTCTTGATTTTTCCTTTGATCTCATGTGTTGAGAGAGAAAGGATTTCACTTGACAAACACATCCATACATCTTCTCTACACATCCTAGGGCTTCTAGATTAGCAATCTCTTTACCCTAGTTACCTCGGCTCGAGGTGGAGCTCGGTGTACATCTCTCGAGTGGATCGTCTTCGACTCAAGGAGGCCGCGGAAGTGACTAAAGCCCGGATCAACCCTCGGAGCAAGCAAGGAGAAGAACAACAAGAAGAGAAGGGGTTCAAGTTGAGTGACCAAAGTCCGGATCAACCCTCGGAGCAAGCAAGGAGAAGAACAACAAGAAGAGAAGGAGTTCAAGTTGAGGTATAACCCCTAACCGAGTAGATAGATCTCAAGTTAGGTTGCTAGTGTGTTGTTTAGTAAAGATCCAGCTTTTACGGTCCATGTTGCCAAGTCCAGAAAAAATTTTGTTTTACCGTTTCCGCAATCCCGAAAGTACCGGGAGAGGTAACGTGGACCTAACAGTGGTATCAGAGCCTAACTAAACACACCCTAGCATGTTAGCAAAGTATTTAGAATATCGACCGGACGAAAAACCGCAAAATCACCCCGAAAAATTCAGTTTCTGCCGATTTTCAGATCTGTTCCAAAATTAAAAAATCATACACTAAAAATCGGCTCTGGCTTTTGTTAGAATACTGAAGAAAAATGATCACCTAACTCGACTAAAGCACCGCGGTTCCGCGGCATAAGCTTGCTTGTGCCGCGGAACCGCCGCCGAGTTAACTCGGTTGGGGATCCTGTTTGCTGCAGTGTTCTTATATGGGTATTTTGGGATTTTTACAATATGACTTTTCTGCCCAGATTTTCCAGAAAGAAAAATTTGTTTTTGGGGCTCAAAAATCCGTATTTTTGGTCGATGTTCTGTAGACTTTGGGTAATGGTTATATCTGTAATGTTATATGTGTATTGAACGTCTACTAATCGCTATACGTCGATTAGTGGGGGTTATACATATCTGTGATCTGAGTTGTTGATGGTTTGTGTATATGAACTCGTTGGATTGTCGCGGATGAATAGCCGGGGTGGATGTGAGATGAGGGTTTCTTTTTCTTTCATTCATGCAATAAATTTGTAAATTGATGTAATATTATTTGTTTGGCCGCACAATCGGGTCGGGGTTGTAGTCGTCATTGTATAATTCTTTTTACTGTTTTTGCTCCTAGGATAGACCCATGGAGGGGGTGCACAAACTACCGGGTATCTCGAATTGCCGAGTGGCCTACTCACGGCGTTGAGGGAGGTTGCTTCGCTTCGAGTACTGGCAGGTAGTTTGCCGCACCCGTAGGGGTCTTGGGTGGGGTATTGGCTATTCATCGTGACCGTGTAATCCGCTTTTCGTTGCAGGCTTGAACGAATCGCGGGTTCCTAGTATATCCAAAGTGTTCATCTGTGATCTGGATTGGCTATCATTGCAGTATATCTATATATAATAACTACTTAGGCGTTGCTTATGTTTTACAGCCGCGCTAGCCCAGCCCCCGCTCTGTCGTTAGTTAAGTAACCTAACGGGTGATGACGGGGCCCAGTGGCGAATGCGAATGGCATAAGCGTACGTCATATTTTGGTTGTTTTCTGCAATGGTAGGATTTAAATGATGGGACGCATTAAAAGAACTAATGCAAGAAAATAAACCTAAAAGACGTTGTTGGAACAATTTTTCAAAAAGCTGTTATTGCAAGGACGTTCATTTTTGTTTTGCATCACGGTATTCGGTTGTGAATGCCCAGCACCTCAGTCGACGAGGCAAGGGCCGAGATCCCTTCATCGGGAGTGACCCCTTGGACAAAAGTTTGCGTCAGGGTAATAACTTCACTATAGTAGATTATTCTTGCTTTGCATCGAGGTATTCAATTTGGAATATCCTGCACCTCATTCGACGAGGAAAGTGCCGAGATCCCTTTACAGGGAGTGACCTCTTTAGAAGAAGTTTTCGCCACTATATTTTCAAAAAGTGTATCACGTTCCTTCAACGATATCAAGTTCATTACGTTAACGGGTTTTTCGCCAAAAACCCAGCCGTAGCCCTCCGTCGTTTCTTATAAGTTATACTCAGTATTCGTGCTACATTTGTTGACTGTGTCAAGGCGCAGTGAACGGTAGCTGAGTGTTGCTTATTTGCTGGATACAATGTGATTGGTTAGGACATTTGTGTAACCTTGTTGACTGTGTCAAGGGTTATGCAGGTGGGTTTAATGCAATCAAGATAACGACGGGATGAACTTGACTAGGACTCCTTGATTTGTTGACTGTGTCAAGATCACCCGGGTCCTAGGGGCAAAAACTACATCGGGAGTTTCTAAAGAAACTGAAACTTGCAGATTTAGCATACCTTCTGGAATGTGGTGACTAGAGTGGATTCCATCTAGGTCATCACATAATGATAGTTGGATCCCGATCCCACTGATGAGTTGGATTACTCTCGGGAGATTATTTCACTTAACAATTAATGCTATAAACCTAGTAGGTGTCTAGAAAGGTGTTAGCGGGGCTACGCCCCCAGGGAAAAGAGGTTCTTAAATTAAGGAACTTCGCGAAAGCGTTGGAAAACCTCCCTCGAAGTACCGACACTAGCCTGGCTGAAAGGTTAAGCAAGTATTGTGACGTGAATTAAATCCCGGCTAGTTCTTCTTTTAAAAGGGTTTTAAGAAGGATTTGAGGAAACAGTGGGAGACATCCTGGTTAGATAAATTAATAAACCAATCTAATCTTGCAAGAGCGTACGCTGAGTGTTTCTTTTCTCCCTCTCCAGGTAGCAACCATTTCACGCCCCAATCAAGATAATAAAATGTATCGCTTGACCGATCCGAATTCTTATTCGGGGCTGGAGAACGTTGGTTCAGCTCTAACTTGTGACAACAGTCATGAGTATGAGAATGGGAAAGGGGATTGTATGGATTTCCAGGATACCCAGTTGAAGAAGAAGCATGGTTTTGCATCTACTTCAGGTGTTCTTGTAATTGAGAACCGTTTTACGGCCAGCCCTACCTCCTGGGTACTTGATACCGGATCAGGATCTCATATCTGTAATTTATTGCAGGGACTGAGAAAAAGTAGGAAAGTTGCACCGGGTGATATGTCGCTCAGAGTAGCGAACGGAGCACAAGTTAATGCGGCAGCCGTCGGTGAATATCACCTAGTATTGCCAAATGGCAAGACTATGATTCTGAACGATTGCTACTATGTACCCTCCATGGTTTGCAACATCATATCAGTTTCTTTACTCATTAAAGATGGATATAACTTTGTTCTTGACAAGAATATCATGAACATTTACCTTGATAAGGTACTGGTTGCAGAGGGTACACTGTGTAATGGTATCTACGTTCTAAATCAGAATACAGTTCTCAACATACAAAACACACGCAAGAGGAAGAATTCAGATACGAATGAATCCTACTTGTGGCATTGTAGACTTGGTCATATCGGAGAGAAAAGACTGAGTAAGTTGCATAAAGATGGACTCTTGGATACGTTCGAGTTTTCATCTTATGAAACTTGTCAGTCTTGTCTCAAAGGAAAGATGGCCAAATCTCCGTTCACCGGACATGGAGAAAGAGCAGCAGAGTTCTTGGGACTCGTACATAGTGATGTATGTGGTCCGATGTCTATACATGCAAGGGGTGGGTTCTCGTACTTCATCACATTCACTGACGATCTCTCTAGGTTCGGATATGTGTATCTGATGAAACACAAATCTGAAGCTTTTGAGAAATTCAAGGAATTTAGAAACGAAGTAGAGAACCAGACAGGCAAAAGTATCAAGATCCTCCGGTCTGACAGGGGAGGGGAGTACTTAAGCACGGAATTCCTAGATTACTTAAAAGAGAATGGTATTCTCTCTCAGCTTACTCCTCCTTATACACCACAGCACAACGGTGTTTCGGAGCGGAGGAATCGTACCCTATTGGATATGGTTCGCTCCATGATGAGTAGTGCTGAGTTACCTCTTTCATTCTGGGATATGCACTTTAAACTGCAGCACATCTATTGAATCAAGTTCCATCCAAATCCGTGCCTAAGACTTCGTATGAAATATGGAGTGGTAAGAGTTTGTATCTTAAACGTATTAAGATTTGGGGTTTCCCAGCTTATGTCAAAAAGCAGAACCCAGACAAACTTGAGGCACGGGCCGTTTTGTGTAAGTTTGTGGGATACCCAAAAGATTCAAGTGGGTATCTATTCTACCATGCAGAGGAACAGAAGATAATTGTTTCAAGAAATGCCACATTTTTAGAAAAAGAATTTCTTGTTAAAAACATTAGTGGCAGCACGGTAGAACTTGATGAAATTCCAGAAACACAAGCTTTAACAAAAGACTTGGTGGAACCGCTAGATTCAGTTACAACCGACGAACCTCAGCCACTCCGCAGATCTGGTAGGATTTCTCATCCGCCCGAGAGATACTACGGTTTTCTCATTGACGGGGATCGAGAGGATTGCATCTTGGAAGAAGATGACCCTACCAGTTTCAGGCAGGCCATTATCAGTAGGGACTCTGATAAGTGGCAGGAAGCAATGCAATCCGAAATGGAGTCCATGTACGCCAATAAAGTGTGGACCTTGGATATTGCTCCACCTGGGGTAAAACCCGTTGGATGCAAATGGATCTACAAAAGGAAACTTGGTGTAGATGGGCAGGTGGAAACCTATAAAGCTAGACTCGTTGCAAAAGGTTTTCGTCAAAGACCTGGTTTGGACTATGACGAAACTTTTTCTCCGGTGGTTATGCTCAAATCCATTCGGATCCTACTTGCCATTGCTGCCTTCCATGACTATGAAATCTGGCAGATGGATATTAAGACGGCTTTCAAACGGTTGTTTGGAAGAGTGCGTTTACATGGATCAACCAGAAGGTTTCGTAGACAGTGGGAGCAGCGGAAAGGTGTGCAAGTTGCTTAAATCCATTTATGGATTAAAGCAGGCATCGCGGAGCTAGAACATCTGTTTTGATGAGGCAATCAAGGAATTTGATTTCATCAAGAACGAAGATGAACCCTGTGTATATAAGAAGATTGTAGGACGAACTGTCGTATTCCTAGTCTTGTACGTGGACGACATTCTTTTGATAGGAAATGATATTCCTATGCTACAATCGGTCAAGCTATTTTTGTCACAAAGGTTCTCCATGAAGGACCTGGGTGATGCCTCGTACATTCTGGGGATCAAGATCTATAGAGATAGATCCAAGAGACTATTGGGACTTTCGCAGTCCAGGTACATAGAGACCGTACTAAAGAGATTTAGTATGGAGGGTTCCAAGCGCGGTAACATACCCACATTGCACGGAATTACCCTCTCCAAGAAGATGTCTCCTAAGACTGACGAGGAGAGGGTTCGCATGAGCACTATACCCTACGCTTCGGCGGTAGGATCTATAATGTATGCGATACTATGTACAAGACCAGATGTAGCTTACGCGTTGAGCGCGGTAAGCTGGTATCAGTCAGACCCAGGGGAGGACCACTGGACAGCAGTGAAGAACATTCTCAAGTACCTAAGAAGGACTAAGGAGATGTTCCTGGTTTACGGTAATGGAGACCTCAGGGTCGAGTCCTTTACCGATTCAAGCTTCCAGAGTGACAAAGATGACAGCAAGTCTGCCTCGGGTTTTGTGTTTACCCTCAACGGAGGGACGGTATGTTGGAGGAGTTCCGAGCAGGATACCGTCCCAGACTCGACGATGGAGGTTGAATACATTGCTGCAAGCGATGCCGCAAAAGAGGCGGTCTGGATGAAGAAGTTCATTAGTGAACTTCAGGTGGTTCCGTCTATTGTTGACCCAATACCTTTGTATTGCGATAACAATGGGGCTATAGCTTTAGCGAAGGAACCAAGGTCCCATCAGAAATCCAGGCATATCTTAAGGCGGTATCACCTGATCAGGGAGATCATTGATCGCCAGGAGATCGAGGTGCGGAGAATGGACACAAAGGACAACACAGCGGACCCATTCACGAAGGCCTTACCCCAGACTCAGTTCGAGCGGCTGATCGAGATGATAGGTCTTCGATACGCCAGTACATGGCCTTAGTGCAAGTGGGAGATTGTTAGTGTATATGCCCTAGAGGCCATTACTGTATCATACTAGTATGTATATTACTTAATGTAAGTTTGGGATATTCACAGTTGTACAGACAATCTTGCTCAATATAGTAGTATGCTACTTGGTTTGTCTCTGCTTTAATGTGTACATGTGTGTTTATTTATTATATCACCTATACGCATTAGTAGAGCCCTTAGGATCTTTGCTTGATTACCGGCGTTGTGATGGCGATCACACTCGTGGGGGCTGGGTAATCTACAAGCACATCCTTATACACGTCCCTAGTCGTGGGAGTATCGAGATATGGCATCGATACTCCGGAGTAGACTAGCGTATGCGCTTCTCGTCCCAGCACGGGAGACGGTCTGTCCCACAGCAGTCAGTACGTCGTACTTGAGATAGTATGCGGGTGCTCGTTAGGTTACGAGTACACTGGACAGGACTCGTCGGGAACTGATGGTTGGTATTATACCTATCGTCAGTTATCAGTTCCCA
Source organism: Agapanthus africanus (assembly GCA_030015575.1). Lineage (NCBI taxonomy): Eukaryota > Viridiplantae > Streptophyta > Magnoliopsida > Asparagales > Amaryllidaceae > Agapanthus > Agapanthus africanus. Next base: position 201,523,077 of record CM057341.1, read on the forward strand.
GGTGACATGAGTACAGCTTAGTCCGCTGACTTGACACTGTCACTTCGCCTCAAGTGTGTTCCCACTGTTCTTTGATTACTACTCTACCACGGCTCTACTGAGTCGTGCAAACAGGTAGTAGTTGGGAGCAGTCCCGAAGCACTTGGAGGCAGTGACGGTTAGACAGGATTCGTCTCTCCCGGTATTGGGGGTTGACATCGCGCTGTGTCTAGGAGAGCCATTACATGAGTAGTCCCTGGCCAGGGCAAACGAGATATACTGGTAGGTTTCCAGTGTTATCTCAGGGTGTTCTGGGCTTCACTCCGACACGACTTGTACCGCTTTTAGGGGACTGACGTTTACCGCCCCCTAGGCCCGCCATGCGATGTATCAGACGAACAGACCGGACTGTGCGGAGATTGTCACATACAGGCTCAGTAGGAGTTCGGATGGGTTTACCTCATCGGCCTTCTTATCGACATCTACCTGGGGACCGTTACGTACAGCTAGTGCCGCTTGCGGTCTGTGGTTAAACCCACTGCCAGCGTAGTGTCGAGTCTTTAGAGTCCCACACAGAGAGTTTCCCTGCACTGAGCGAAACGTGTAGCGACCGTATGGTTTTACGGCAGGGCTGCGATCACTTACGTACACTTGTGTGCGTATGGTGTTCGGGCAGGCAGTACTAGTGGGCTTTGGTTTAAGCCGGATCCTAGTATTGCACGGATGGATTTGTTTTGTCTTCTGCGCATCCGCATTCTACGGAATGCGGATGCAGGTATGTATGCACAGTTTTCCGGAGCGATGAAGGAGGAAGTGCCTCATTAGGGTTTTGGCAGTTGGTTCGGCCAAAACCGTTATGTGGCAGGCTCATTAGGGTTTTGACAGTTGATTCGGTCAAAACCATTTTGAGGCGGACTCATTAGGGTTTTGACAGTTGATTCGGTCAAAACCATTTTGAGGCGGACTCATTAGGGTTTTGACAGTTCGTTTGGTCAAGACCATTATGAGCCGGGGACATTATTTACTAATCCTTTCATTGATAATTATGTTATGGCTAATTACATTGACCATTTGACCATCTTGACTTTGTTGACCATTTGACCAAAGTTGACTAGGATCTTCTTGAAAGATCTAAAGTATTCTTTGGTTTTCTTTTTCTGTTGTTATGATAATGGTCATGTCATTTGTAGCCATCAACTTTATCTTGAAGGGATTAGTAATGATAATGTTTTTGCATTATTGCAACCATGGTTGTGTTTTCTCTTGGTTAAGTTTTTCATTTGCTCATTCTCTTTCTCTCTCATAGAAAAGAAATGGGAAACATTTCCATGGTTGCTTCTCCTTCTTCCTCCTCTTGATTTTTCCTTTGATCTCATGTGTTGAGAGAAAAAGGATTTCACTTGACAAACACATCCATACATCTTCTCTACACATCCTAGGGCTTCTAGATTAGCAATCTCTTTGCCCTAGTTACCTCGGCTCGAGGTGGAGCTCGGTGTACATCTCTCGAGTGGATCGTTTTCGACTCAAGGAGGCCGCGGAGGTGACCAAAGCCCGGATCAACCCTCGGAGCAAGCAAGGAGAAGAACAACAAGAAGAGAAGGGGTTCAAGTTGAGTGACCAAAGTCCGGATCAACCCTCGGAGCAAGCAAGGAGAAGAACAACAAGAAGAGAAGGAGTTCAAGTTGAGGTATAACCCCTAACCGAGTAGATAGATCTCAAGTTAGGTTGCTAGTGTGTTGTTTAGTAAAGATCCAGCTTTTACGGTCCATGTTGCCAAGTCCAGAAAATTTTTTGTTTTACCGTTTCCGCAACCCCGAAAGTACCGGGAGAGGTAACGTGGACCTAACAGGCATTTGCCGGAGATGTTAGCTATGAACCGCCGGATATACGCGAGCTTTCCTTGGAGAGACCGCAGTTGCTTGAGAGTTCTTGGCGAAGGCATTTCCATAATCGTCTTGATCTTTGACGGATCTATTTCGATGCCCTGGTGTTGTACGATGAATCCCAGGAATTTTCCCGAGGAAACTCCTAACGCGCATTTTAGAGGGTTCATCTTCAGATTATATTTCTGAAGACGCTGGAACACTGTTTTCAAATGCTCCCAGTGTTCCTCGTATGATTTTCTTTTCACCACGAGGTCGTCGATGTAACATTCAACAATCTTATGTACGATGTCATCGAAGATCTTTGTCATGGCCCTCTGGTAGGTGGCGCCAGCGTTCTTCAGATCGAATGTCATCACTTTGTAGCAGAATATGCCCAGTGGAGTCTGGAAAGCAGTATGCTTTTGGTCTTCTGGGTGCATCTTGATTTGGTTGTATCCTGAGGATCCATCCATGAAGGAGAAGACTTCATGGGTGGATGTGTTATCGATCATTAACTCGGTGATAGGCACTGGGAAGTCGTCTTTCGGATAAGCTTTGTTGAGATCCTAGAAGTCTACGCGGTGTATTGTCCTATTTTTCGTCATTACCGGAACGATATTGGCGATCCAATCAGGGTTTTGAACCTCTTGGATGAAGCCGGAGTCGATTAGCTTCTTGAATTTGGCATTGATACTGATCTCAAGCTCGAGCCGCGTTCTTCTTGGCATCTGCTTGACTGGCTTGACGTCCGACGATATCACTAGTTTATGCACATCTATCTCTGGGTCTAATCCCGGCATCTCGGAATAGTTCCATGTGAAACAGTCTTTACACTGCATAAGCACGTCCTTTAGCATGGCTACCTGTTTCTCAGACAGCAGCTCACTGACGAATGTTGGCCTTGGCTCGTTTGCCGTCCCCAAGTCGATTTTTCTCAGGTTGTCTGTTGTGGTGTGTATTCCATCTTCTAGCTCTTTTGGCGCCGATGGAAATTCTGAGATCACCTCGTTCTCATCTTCATTTGCAAAGCACTGGGGGAGTTCGTTCGTATTCTCATACTCTCCTTCCTTTGAGAATGTTATCATATGGCAGGTATGAGCTCGTTTCCAAGCTCGATGCTGATCTAGACTTTCCCTTACAGTATAGGTTGCTTTCGGCTCATGCTTTCGTGGCGGGGCTACCCTCCAACTGTCGGATAGAGCAAACCTGCCTTGCTGATACTGACCTTGAACCCAGTCTTTGAAGGTGAAGCAGTCTTCAAGAGGATGTCCCACTACTCGGTGGTAGGAGCAATAATCCGGGTGATGGCCCTCGTCTATTTGTTCAGGATATCGAGACTCCGAGTGCGTCATCATTTGATGCTTCATGATAAGGTCGAATATTTTCCTTGTCTTGTCTTAAGGTAAAGAGCATTCCCGATCCATCTTCTTCATGAAAGACGGGTTCCAGCCGACTTTTCCTCGCTCGCGTGGCTTCTTGGATCTGCTTTGCTGTCTTGGAATGCCGTCCCCGTTCTTGACCTTGCTGTTGTTTCTACGTCGGGCTTTCTTTTTGCCACGAGAGTGCACATCGGGTTGGGAGTGAAAGGGATCGTCACCCTCCATAGCCTGCTGAATGATACGTTGCGTCCTGGCTTTTTCGTAAATGGTCATTTCGTGGCTGTGGTCATCCCGAACCCTTTGACCTGCTTCACTTATTAGCTTGTCAATCTATTCTTCGAATGTTGGGCTTGGTATCCCCACGGCGGGATTTCGCTCTGTTTCAATATCAGCGCTATCTGGAAAGGCAATCTCTTCCCCACCAGAGTAATTTATAACATGGCAGCCATGGAGTCGCTCCCGTTTCTTGGACCGAATATATCTAAGGCCAGTCGTCTCCATTCTCCCGTTAGGCATTTTCTGCTGAGTCCCAGGAACGTTCTAAATCCTGTTATAGAACTGGGCTTGTCGAACAGTCTGTTTAAAGGGTACGCCTTGGCGTCTCAATAGTCTTTTCAGTCTTTCTGCGTAGTATCTGGGCAGACGGATAGGTTGAAGCCTGTCGAGCGCAGGTTCGGCACTGTGCCATACCTCTCTCTCCACTTTAGTTTCGTTGGATTGATAGAAAAGGATCGCCTTCTCACTTCTTTGGCGAGTAAGGATGTAGAAGGTCTGCAGCTCTTGCACGTTGTACGTACCAAGTGCATCAAGTTCTTTGTAATGCCGCTGCGGGACTAGGGTAATCTGTAAACTCTGGTCAGCTCTAGCGAAGGTCTGTATTGATGGGTGGACGGAGAACACTACGTTGGCCTCGTCTTCAGAGTCACTGCCAAAGACCAAAATAGGAGTGGATGGTTCTGGCCAGTTGCCTTGGGGTTTCCCCAAGTAGACCATATCTTCATCCTCTTCGGTATCGCTCCCAAATGTCGGGATAGTAGTGATGGCTTTTTGCTTGTTCTCCGGTTTGCGACATCTTTCCATTTCTTCGAAGCCTGGTAAGAAGTACTTGGCGTCTTCATATTTGCAGACTTCATTTACGGAGAATAGGTTCAGCTCCCCTGTAACTGTGTACTCGAGGCCGTCCTTGAAGTACTTCATGTAGGGTTCCTAGGCACTCTTGTGAAGGTTCTTAAGGCATCAAACATGCCCGGATTAAATTTTAGACGTGCCGAACAACCTAAAGCCGGGATCATTGCTAGATTATTAGGGTTTTATATGCAAGATGATAACTTTTATCTAAGTGTGAGGGATTACAACCTTTGTAGTCCGCTCCTTCACTTCACAAGCTCCGAGTAGAAGTCCCTTTGCCACGATCCACGATCTCCCGGACTCATGAGAGGCTCCACGACTCGAACGATCCATTCTAGCTTGTCGTATTCTAAATCTCCGATGATCTACCTTGAAGTCGCTTCGACTCAAGCTTTCTCACTCAAAAGAGAAGAACACCCTAATCACATGGGCTAGATGAGATGAGGATGGGAGAGTAGTGATTTTGCTTTCTTTTAATATCATTTTCTCATTTTATTTCATCACTTAAGGATTTTCAAGAGAGCTTCTTCAAGAAGAAGAAGAAGAAGATAATGGAAATGATAATATGAAATTATTCTTTTGTGATGAATAGAATATAATCTATATGATTGAATTGTGAACCATGGTCAAGGATGAATGGATGAGAATGTATAGAGAAATAACTAGAGTTAGGGTTTGGTTAGGTTTAGTAAAGTGTCATCCATAAATATCTTTACAATGACAAAACAAATAGCTTCTAGAAGGTGCATGAAGCAACTAACCCTAATTAAACCCTAACCTCAATTAATCATCCTTAAACATGTTTAACAATTAATCATATCATGTCACAATAATATATATCATATATATATTATATATTTGCAACAAAAGAAAATAATACAATTAACATATATCGCATATATATCAATGTATCATCCACTGAGAAAATGAAATAATAAAGCAAGCCAATATTAGTTAATATAATAATATATCATATATATTATTATATATTAAATCATCGAATCAACACTTGATCCGACGATCCGGCTATATCGAATATTACCGACTAATATATCATGTACCGATTCATCGAATCAACACTTGATCCGATGACCCGGTTCATATCCAAATATCGCGAGAATATAATACGGTATCCCATATCGCATTATTCTCTCTCCTGCGCATATCACATATGTGCCACTACTCTGTTTCGCCTGAGCCAAGAAACCTCTGTGTAGGACTCTAAAGAATCGTCAATACGCCGGTAGCAGGTGATGATCATATCAAACACCCACAAGCTGCAAGCGGTCAGCTAAACGTAACAGCCACCCAGGTATTGAGCGATCAGAAGATCAACAAGCTAGCCTATGCGTTCTCCTGTGAATCCAACCAGTAACACTCCCGTACAGTCCGGTCTGTTCGTCTGATATGTCGCATATCAAGTCTAGGGGTGGTATACGTCAGACCCCAGTAACCGATAAGTCGTGTCGATGTGTGGCTCATAACGGGTCGAGAAACTATTAGTAACACTTACCAGTAAATCTCTATATCAGCCCTGGCCAGGGACTTCCAGTTATAGCCAATCGAACACAGCACAACATCAACTCCCTATACCGGGAGAGACGAATCCCCTCCTATCGCTCATTGCCTCCATGTGATTCGGGACTGTACCCAAAAGCCACCGTTTTGCACGCCCTCTTGGACGTGGTAAGGTGGAAATCAAAGCACAGTGGGAATCACACAAGACTCTATGACGATCTCGGGTCTTCAGACTACCCTGTACCTGTGTCACCGGAGAACTGCCATCTGATGTGTGGTATATCACCATCTGGGAGTTCTCGGCGAGTCCGTCCAGTGTACCCAGTCTCTACTGAGCACCCGTACACCATCTCTGATGTCTAACACCGATGGATATGGGATCATCCATCGCCCATCATATGGGTCAAGATGCGTATACGCTAGTCTACTCTGGTGTATCGATGCCCTGTCTCGATATACCCTCGACTAGGAACAGTTATAGGATGTACTCATCGACTACCGCGGCCCCACTAGTATGATCTCATCATAGTTCCAGTAGTCGAGTACAAGTCCTAAGGGCTTTATCAACATGTGAGAGTAAAACAGTAAACCAGTACAAGTCAACATGTTAAGATAAAGTGAAACCAAATAGCATACTATCATGACGAGCAAGAAAGTCTTCTCTATATATAACCAAGCATCCATTATAATATACATCATATGTACAACAATGGCCTCTAGGGCATATACATAACTAACAATCTCCCACTTGCACTAAGGCCAGCTGCTGTAGTATCTCATACCTAGCATCCCGAATAATCTCTCAAACTGTATCTGGGGAATAGCCTTCGTGAATGGATCCGCAGTGTTGTCCTTCGTATCTACTCTCCTGACCTCGATCTCCCGGCGATCAACTATCTCCCTGATCAGGTGATACCGCCTCAGAATATGTCTGGACTTCTGATGGGACCTGGGTTCCTTGGCTAACGCCACAGCTCCATTGTTATCGCAATACAGAGGTATTGGATGCTCAATGGATGGAACCACACCAAGTTCACTAATGAACTTCTTGATCCAGACAGCCTCTTTGGCAGCATCGTTGGCAGCGATGTATTCAGCCTCCATCGTTGAGTCTGCAACGGTATCCTGTTTGGAACTCTTCCAACATACCGCCCCTCTATTGAGGATAAAGACAAAACCCGAATGCGACTTAGAGTCGTCCTTATCACTTTGGAAGCTGGAATCGGTAAAGGACTCCACCTGGAGTTCTTCGTTACCATACACCAAGAACATCTCCTTAGTCCTTCGTAAGTACTTGAGAATGTTCTTCACAGCTGTCCAATGACTCTCTCCTGGATCTGCTTGATACCGACTCACTACACTTAGTGAATATGCTACATCGGGTCTGGTACATAGCATCGCATACATGATAGAGCCTACTGCCGAAGCATAGGGTATCCCTTGCATGCGAGCTCTCTCCAAATCAGTCTTGGGAGACATCTCTTTGGAGAGAGTGAGTCCAGAGATCGTGGGCTGATTCCCACGCTTGGATTCTTCCATACTAAACCTCTTTAGTATGGTGTCAATGTACCTAGATTGGGACAATCCCAGTATCCGTTTAGATCTATCTCTATAGATCATGATTCCTAATATGCAGGAGGCATCACCTAGATCTTTCATTGAGAATCTCTGTGATAAGAAGAGCTTGACTGATTGCAGCATAGGAATATCATTTCCTATCAAGAGTATGTCATCCACGTACAATACGAGGAAGACTACCTTACCCTCTGCCACCTTCTTATAGATACAAGGTTCATCTATATTTTTGATGAAGTCAAACTCTTTGACTACAACATCAAAATAGATGTTCCAACTCCGCGATGCTTGCTTTAACCCATAAATGGATTTAAGCAGCTTGCACACCTTTCCGCTGCTCCCACTATCTACGAAGCCCTCCGGCTGAGTCATGTACACGCACTCTTCTAAATCACCGTTTAGAAAGGCGGTTTTAACATCCATTTGCCAGATTTCGTAGTCATGGTATGCAGCAATGGCAAGTAAGATCCGGATGGACTTAAGCATAGCCACTGGAGAAAAGGTTTCGTCATAATCTACACCTGGTCGTTGACGAAAACCCTTTGCTACAAGTCTAGCTTTGAAAGTCTCAACTTTTCCATCTACACCAAATTTCTTTTTAAATATCCACTTGCTCCCTATGGGTTTTACCCCTTCAGGAGCATTTTCCAAAGTCCATACTTTGTTGGTGTACATGGATTCCATCTCAGATCGCATTGCATCCAGCCATTTCACAGAGTCACCACTCGTGATGGCCTGCTCGAAACTAGTCGGTTCATCATCATTCATGATGCAGTCCTCGCTTCCACCATCAATGAGAAAACCGTAGTATCTCTCAGGTGGACGAGAAACCCTACTAGATCGGCGGAGAGGCTGGGGTTCGTCTGGTACTACTGAATCCTCTGGTTCCACTAAATCATCTGTTGTAGTTTGTTCTGCTGGAACTTCTTCCAGTTCTACCTCAGAGCCACTAATTTCTTTTTCAAGAAATTCCTTTTCTAAAAAGGTGGCATGTTGAGCAACAAACACCTTTTGTTGTTCACTGTGGTAAAATAGATATCCATACGAATTGCTTGGATATCCTACAAACTTACAAAGAACTGATCGTGCCTCGAGTTTGTCCGGATTTTGCTTTTTAACATAGGCCGGACAACCCCATATCTTAACTCTTTTAAGAGACGGTCTCTTCCCATTCCATATCTCATATGGAGTGGTAGGCACTGATTTAGTTGGAACTCTATTCAATAGATATATGGCTGTCTCCAGCGCATACCCCCAAAAGGAAATAGGTAACTCAGCTGTACTCATCATAGAGCGCACCATATCTAATAGGGTGCGATTCCTCCGCTCCGATACACCGTTGTGCTGTGGTGTATAAGGAGGAGTAAGCTGAGAGAGAATTCCATTCTCTTTTAGATAATCTAGGAACTCATTGCTTAAGTATTCACCTCCTCGATCAGATCGAAGAATCTTAATACTTTTGCTCGTTTGATTCTCTACTTCGTGTTTATATTCTCTGAATTTCTCAAAAGCTTCAGACTTGTGTTTCATCAGGAATACATGTCCGAATCTAGAGAGATCGTCAGTGAATGTAATGAAGTAGGAAGAACCGTTCCTGGCATGCGTAGACATGGGACCGCATACATCACTATGTACCAGTCCTAAGAGTTCGGTAACTCTTTCTCCGTGTCCACTAAACGGAGCTTTGGTCATTTTTCCTTTGAGACATGAATGGCAAGTATCATAAGATGATAATTCGAACGGATTCAAATAACCATCCTTATGTAACTTAGCCAGTCGTGTCGCATTGATATGACCAAGTCTACAATGCCACAAGTAGGATTCGTTCATATCTGAACTTTTCCTCTTGTGTGTGTTTTGTATATTCAGGACTGTATTCTGATTTAGAATGAATATGCCATTATGTAACGAGCCTGATGCAATCAACTTTTGATCTAGGAATATGTTCATAACATTATCCTGTACTACAAAATTATATCCCTCTTTACTCAATAAAGAAACTGATATAATGTTGCACATCATGTTCGGTATATAATAGCACTCATTTAGAATCAGTGTATTACGACTTGGCAATACAAGGTGATATTCGCCAACTGCTTTGGCTACAATACTCGCACCGTTCCCTACTTGAACGGAATGATCACCTTTTCCCAGTTCTCTACCTTTACGTAGCCCATGCAACTGTTTGCATATGTGGGATCCTGATCCGGTATCTAATACCCAGGACGTAGGGTGAACTGAGAAACAGTTCTCAATAACAAACACACCTGAAGAAGATGCATCAACATGCATGTTCTTTTGGGCGGCGTGAGAATCCAGATATTCTCCTGTTTCCTGTTCAGTCTTATAACTCTTATAAGAAAGAATGGGTCTAACGTTCCCTTGCTCAGTACAATAATCAGGTTCAGTCAATACATCCATATTATTATCTTGATTATGGCATGAAATGGTCGCTACCTGGAGAGAGAGAGAAGAAAACACTTTTAGCGTATGCTCTTGCAAGATTAGATTGGTTATTATCTTATCTAATCAGGATGTCTCCCACTGGTTTTATCAAATCTACCTTAAAACCCTAAAAGGTAAGATTAGCCGGGATTAATTACACCCTACAATTTCGTCAATCTTTCAGCCAGATCAGTGTCGGTACTTTGAGGGAGGTTCCCCGTGCTTTCGCACGGACCTAATTAATGTAAACCTCGTTTTCCCAGAGGCGTAACCTCGTTAACACTTTTCTAGACACCTACTTGAATGACTAATTGTCCTGTGTAAAACTCTCCCAGGAGTAACACTTACTCGCAGTGGGTATCGGGATCCAACTATCTCATAGGAGGTATGCAATCTCATTGCAAATTTCAACACTTGAAATTCCCGATAATGCTTTTACCCCTAGCAACTTATGACCTTGGCTAAGGTCAACAAATCATAAGCGCTAGTCAAGTTTAACCCGTCATTTCTTGATTGAATTAAACCCACCCGTACGACCCTTGGCTAAGGTCAACAAAGTCGCACGACTACCCTAACTCAATCACATCTCATGTTTTAGCAGATAAATACTAATTAGCTACCGTACACCACGCCTTGGCTAAGGTCAACAAACGCAGCACGAATACTAACTAGTCTCTATCTGAAATGACGGAGGGCTACGCAGGTTTTTCAGAAAACCCTGAGCGTAATAAACTTGATATCGTCGTAGAATCGAGTGAAGTTTTGAAAAGGAGTGTTTTTGAGGCTTTTCTTAGTTTCGCTAAAGGGGTCACTCCCGGTGAAGGGATCGTCGGCCCTTTCCTCATCGAATAAGGTGCAGGATATATCACATATACCGCTGTGCAAAGCAAAACACTAAAAACAATCAAAAGACAAACCGCGTTTTGTAGCATCTGCCAGTTTTGCTAAAGGAGTCACTCCCGGTGAAGGGATCTCGGTCCTTTCCTCATCGAATAAGGTGCAGGATATATCGTATATATCACTGTGCAAAGCAAAACTGTAGCTACCCTTTTTATTAAGTTTTGATTCTACAACATCTTTAGATTTCTTTTCTTTTATTGATCTCATTAATAAAAATCCCATCAGCTTATGCTTCCTAAGCATCACAGAAGAAATGAAAGCAGTAATATTTATATATCAGCATATATATATAGTATAAGCATTCGTCTCAGGCAGTAATATGATCTCATCACAGAACATTGCAGCAGACGAACATATATGAAATATTGGATATACTAGGACGTCCGTGTTTTTAATACGAGCCTGTATAAAACACGGATTCCACGGTCGCGACGAATAGCCAAACCCACATCCCAAGACCCCTACGAGAGCGGCAAGTAACACTGCCAATTCTAGGATTAGGAGACCCGGTATCGACTCCTCGAGATGGCCTCCCACTGGACCCTAGAACCCGGTTACTTGTGCTCCCCTCCTTGGGTCTACCTAATGCGGAAAAGTAAATAATATACACTGGTGACAGCAACCGCATCCTGGAAGTGCCCCAAATAAAAAAAATATTACATTACAAATGAATTTTACATGAATGAAAATAAAAACCCTCATCTCACATAAAACCCCCGGCTATTCTGAACGCGACGATCCAATATAACATATCACAGCAACACATAATATCTCATATCATCAACGTAAGTAAATATGCGCATCCCAATTGTCGTTGACATATAGCAACGAAACCGGCGATATCACATATTACACTTACGGTCACAGAAAAGAAAGTGTAAAACTACAATATTTGGAATCCACAATCACTTTAGACATCATAAATCCGAAATATCACATACTCCGCATTTCATGCCTAACTCTATGAATTCCACATATTGTATCACATTCCAGATAAATATACAGTATTAAACTTTCCGAACAGATAATCAAACACCCAAAATTTCCCAAAGTGCTCAACTCTTGAGCGGAGTTCAAATAATCCCAGAATATGTCACAGTACCGGTGATCCAGCCGTAGAAGGGTCAAGCCAACGCCTCACATGTGGCACGCCGTACTGCCCCAAACCCGAAGGTTCAAAAGGCAGTTCAAGACGGTCACATAATCGAGTTAAGGTTTGTTGTCTTCTAGAGGGTCCACCGCTTAACTTGTACAATTTTCCGAAAGATTTAAACCCAATAAAAATTCAACGCTTGAAAGTTTGCCGTGCCGGGAAAAAGTCGGTTAATGATATCCGTTCAACTAGTTTAACAATTTCTAAATATCCGGAAAGAAATACGAATTAAAAATTTCCGATCGAGTCTACTATTACAAAACAAACCCCAGAATTTTAAACACCTGGAACAGATTAAAAATACCCAGAATAGTCAGCAAGTACCTACGGTTAAAACCATGAAGCCACGTGTCCCAATCCTACAGCGCCGCCGCGGAACCGCCGCGAGAACCCTCTTTCTGCCACGCTTCCGCGCTACGTTGGTGGAATTGTGGGCACGTTTTTCATGGTAATTCTTAGAATTCCCTGCTGATTTTTTTACATATTTTTAATTCTGAAAAATCCCAAAATTTAAAAAATTTCCAGAGAGGGGTCAAGTTTCGTTGTTTCGGGTTCGATCGGAGTTTTAACTTCGTAAACATATCGCCTAATGCTCTAGCTAGGCTCTGATACCACTGTAGGGTTCCTAGGCACTCTTGTGAAGGTTCTTAAGGCATCAAACATGCCCGGATTAAATTTTAGACGTGCCGAACAACCCAAAGCCGGGATCTTTGCTAGATTATTAGGGTTTTATATGCAAGATGATAACTTTTATCTAAGTGTGAGGGATTACAACCTTTGTAGTCCGCTCCTTCACTTCACAAGCTCCGAGTAGAAGTCCCTTTGCCACGATCCACGATCTCCCGGACTCATGAGAGGCTCCACGACTCGAACGATCCATTCTAGCTTGTCGTATTCTAAATCTCCGATGATCTACCTTGAAGTCGCTTCGACTCAAGCTTTCTCACTCAAAAGAGAAGAACACCCTAATCACATGGGCTAGATGAGATGAGGATGAGAGAGTAGTGATTTTGCTTTCTTTTAATATCATTTTCTCATTTTATTTCATCACTTAAGGATTTTCAAGAGAGCTTCTTCAAGAAGAAGAAGAAGATAATGGAAATGATAATATGAAATTATTCTTTTGTGATGAATAGAATATAATCTATATGATTGAATTGTGAACCATGGTCAAGGATGAATGGATGAGAATGTGTAGAGAAATAACTAGAGTTAGGGTTTGGTTAGGTTTAGTAAAGTGTCATCCATAAATATCTTTACAATGACAAAACAAATAGCTTCTAGAAGGTGCATGAAGCAACTAACCCTAATTAAACCCTAACCTCAATTAATCATCCTTAAACATGTTTAACAATTAATCATATCATGTCACAATAATATATATCATATATATATTATATATTTGCAACAAAAGAAAATAATACAATTAACATATATCGCATATATATCAATGTATCATCCACTGAGAAAATGAAATAATAAAGCAAGCCAATATTAGTTAATATAATAATATATCATATATATTATTATATATTAAATCATCGAATCAACACTTGATCCGACGATCCGGCTATATCGAATATTACCGACTAATATATCATGTACCGATTCATCGAATCAACACTTGATCCGATAACCCGGTTCATATCCAAATATCGCGAGAATATAATACGGTATCCCATATCGCATTATTCTCTCTCCTGCGCATATCACATATGTGCCACTTCTCTGTTTCGCCTGAGCCAAGAAACCTCTGTGTAGGACTCTAAAGAATCGTCAATACGCCGGTAGCAGGTGATGATCATATCAAACACCCACAAGCTGCAAGCGGTCAGCTAAACGTAACAGCCACCCAGGTATTGAGCGATCAGAAGATCAACAAGCTAGCCTGTGCGTTCTCCTGTGAATCCAACCAGTAACACTCCCGTACAGTCCGGTCTGTTCGTCTGATATGTCGCATATCAAGTCTAGGGGTGGTATACGTCAGACCCCAGTAACCGATAAGTCGTGTCGATGTGTGGCTCATAACGAGTCGAGAAACTACTAGTAACACTTACCAGTAAATCTCTATATCAGCCCTGGCCAGGGACTTCCAGTTATAGCCAATCGAACACAGCACAACATCAACTCCCTATACCGGGAGAGACGAATCCCCTCCTATCGCTCATTGCCTCCATGTGATTCGGGACTGTACCCAAAAGCCACCATTTTGCACGCCCTCTTGGACGTGGTAAGGTGGAAATCAAAGCACAGTAGGAATCACACAAGACTCTATGACGATCTCGGGTCTTCAGACTACCCTGTACCTGTGTCACCGGAGAACTGCCATCTGACGTGTGGTATATCACCATCTGGGAGTTCTCGGCGAGTCCGTCCAGTGTACCCAGTCTCTACTGAGCACCCGTACACCATCTCTGATGTCTAACACCGATGGATATGGGATCATCCATCGCCCATCATATGGGTCAAGATGCGTATACGCTAGTCTACTCTGGTGTATCGATGCCCTGTCTCGATATACCCTCGACTAGGAACAGTTATAGGATGTACTCATCGACTACCGCGGCCCCACTAGTATGATCTCATCATAGTCCCAGTAGTCGAGTACAAGTCCTAAGGGCTTTATCAACATGTGAGAGTAAAACAGTAAACCAGTACAAGTCAACATGTTAAGATAAAGTGAAACCAAATAGCATACTATCATGACGAGCAAGAAAGTCTTCTCTATATATAACCAAGCATCCATTATAATATACATCATATGTACAACAATGGCCTCTAGGGCATATACATAACTAACACTTCATACACTGATGTTGTGTAGAAGGGACGATCTTATACTCATGTAATCAAGGCATGCTGAGCAAAGCGTTGTAGTAAGTCTTGGTGTCAATAACATGGAACTTGATGCCAGTGACGAGCAACCCGAAGCGTAATGTCAGTATTACAGACCCGAGCGTTTGTGATGATTGGGAGTCAAAACTGGAGATGGTAATTTTATACCGAGCCAGGTGTTGTACGTTCATGCAAATCTTCTTCAACACCCTTACATTGAGAAGGTTGACGGAGGACCCATTTTCAACCAGGATCTTTCTTATCTTGACATCGTGACAATACCCGGTTACATACAGCGGATGGTTGTGCTCGCACGTTCCGAGAAGGAGGTCTTCATAGCCGAAGGTGATATCAGCCGTGTGGACTTCTTCCAGCTCGTCTTTCATCTTTTCTTCCTCGAGGAAGGCTTGAAACTGGTCGGGCTCTTGTAACGCCTTGATCAAGGAATCTCGTGCCTCTTTAGATAGGAGAAGGGCATCCAAGATGCTTAATTGCGAGGGTATCTTTCTCAGATGCGTTAGGACATTGTAATCCACATTGTTCTTCTTGAGCGGGTCCTTAGCTGTGAGCTCTTCGACAACTCTATCATCAAGAGTAATCTCCTCAGGGAATTTTTCCTTTCCTTTGTCCCTTTTGCCCGAACCTTTGTTTGAAGGTCCGAGATTCTTTTCAGGAAACATACGGTTACGCAGCTGAATGTTCTCACGGTTCTTTGTCTCTTCTTCTTTTCCAGAGGTGGATTCCTTGAATAGAGGGCCGAGGGCCATTTCTTCGTCCGAATCGCTCCCGAAGGTAAGAACTTGAGTTTTTGCTCTTGTCGGGATGGCATCAACCATATGAAAATTACTGGCTGTCCCTTCACGCTCGTCTATCGTGCTTCTCTTCTCCTGATGGGCTTTGCGCTTTACTCGTTTGAAGTGTTGTCGGTGGGCAACGTATCCTTGCCACCACTTCTTGAAGGCATTGGACCCTTCGGTGGAGTGTGCGACCCTTCGATGATACAAGTAGTATTTTGGATGGACATCTGGTTCATCGGGGCATGTATTCCAGGAAGTATTTTCTTTGGAAGGTGGCAGCTTCATTCCCATCGACAATGCTTTGGCGAACTGCTTCCTTATCTTGATTCTGCTCTTGCTGGAGGCAGGGGCACTTTGATCCTATTGGGGTACTTTATGACTTCTCATTACTGGAGCTTTTTCGGCCTGACACCGACGCTTGGCGTTTTCGTAAATGGCCACTTCACGTTCTCGATCAACTTTGCTCTTTTGAAGAGCTTCGTTCAGCAGCTTATCGATGAGGTCATCTGACGGTTCCATGGGTTTTGGTCCTGGATCTTCCCCCGTTTCTCTATGTCAGGAGCTTCTTTTCCATTTATCGGCGAGTGAGAGATCATGTGGCAGCCGCCACATACTCCTCGGGTTCTTCTGACGAGTCGTCTCCTTCATCAATGTCACTGTCTCCGTTTTCAAGAATATGCTTGAAGAATTCTTCCAATGTGACTGGGATCCGCACTTATTGGTTGAATTCCTCTAGTGCGTCGATGTATTTTTGCAGACTCGTATGATTTCCATCGAGCTGCATGGGCTTCTTGGCCTTCTTCTTTTTCTTTAAAGATTTCGGAGGCTTGGCCTGGAGGTTTTTCCTATCGTTACCAACTTTCAGCGTTGGGTGCGGTTTCAGCATTCCGTCAATAATCTCAGGCTCTAGCGGGCTTTTCCACCTAATTGCCGGACATGCTTGAAGATCCTTCAGCATTCTTTTAGTTTTAGCCGAAAGGACAACTTCCCACGAAGCTTCCTCTACAAATGAGCATGATGCCCCCTGCGTATCCACCTTTTTAGAAGCATGCTGCTGTGGCGGGTTTACCTTCCAGTTTTCGGATAGCACGAACTTGCCCTATTGGTACTGGTCTTCAACCAGGTTTTTGAAGATGTAGCAATCTTCGATTGGGTGGCCCACTATTCGGTGGTAGGGGCAGTAATTGGGATTGTTGACGTCGCCCGATTGCAGTGGGCGTATCGGATCCGGCAGAGTGATAAGCTTGTTGCGCTCCGCCAGTTCGAATAGTCTCCTCATTTTATCCCGGGGAAATGAGTAAGGACGTCTTAACTTCTCTTCGAGGGCTCGCAGTCTGTTGTTTTGGCGAATGACCGGTTTCGGGTCACTCGATTGTTGTTAAGCGTTGGCGACGAAGGTCGCTTTTCCTTTTCCCTTTTCATTCTGGTGATCCGTTTTTGAAGAGGATGGCCTATGGTGCATCTGATACATTTGGACCAGTTTGTCAATCGAGGCCAGGAAGGTGGTCGGCTTGAAGAACATCATAAACTGGGATATAGTTGCCTGAGGATTAAGGGCCTCCATGAACATGTCCACAGCAGGAGCTTCTTCTATGCGCTGTTCACACTTTGACCATAGGTTACGCCACCGAATTGCGTATTGAACCCAGGTCTCTCCCGGTTTCATCCTAGCATTGATTAATGTCGTGATTGGGGTGCGCTCGCTTGCGCTTGCAAACCGCTGTGTAAACAGTAGCTCCATTTCTGCAAATGTCTTGATGGAATCATTCAGAAGCTCCGAGTACCATTCAAATGCCGTCTCCGCCAAGCTGCCAACAAATTGGCGAAGCAATAGTTTGTCATCGCCTCCAGTATTTCCGCATAGAGCTCTGAATTGAGCAACGTGTTGGTGCGGATTGCCCGTCCTCTTATACACATGGAATTTGGGGATCGTATATCCTGGCGGGTACTTAATTTGGTCGTACCAGCCTGGATAAGGTCGCTTAGTTCTGACGACTTGTCCTGCCGCTTCGTTCGTCTTATGAGCTCATATTTGTTGAGCTATGTAGTCATCAAGGGTAGCTTTGGAGATCGTCTCCTCCCTGGCTGCCGATAAGGCCGGAGGAGGATTTGATGTCTCCCATTTGTCGTCTTCAATGATTATTGGAGGGTCTTCAGCTAGAGGATCTGGCTGGATCATCATCCCAACCATGTTTTGGAATAGAAGTGACATTTGTTTTATATTATCCGCTTGTTCCGCGGCCTCTTTATCTTTCTTTTCAAGAACCCTCCGTAGGAATTCGGTGTCGGTCTCCTGCTCTTGGCATTGTTCCGACGAGGCTTCCGGGCTTTCTTTCTGGCCAGTAAGTGCGGCCATCCTTGTCAACATCTCGTGGAGCTTTTGTTGTTGCTCCTGAGTTTTCGTCACAGACCGTGTGAGTGGTCGATGACTCACGGAAGCACGACTATCCTCTTTTCCGGATGCTATGTAGACGGTATGCACAACCATGCCCCCAGACTTGGGGCGTTTGGGTCCACTGCCTTTGATGTTTGCCGCCGGTGGTGGGAGATTCTCAGGCATTCTCTTTTTGTAGGAGGTCGAGGTTGAGGGGACCGTTGCGGCAGGCACCCATGCAGATGATACCTTTCGTGGTATGGTGGTTGGACGGTTCTCCTCTTGCTGAGCCTTCATCTTCTTCAGTCGGTGAAAGTAATCTTTGTCAATTACAGAGTCTTGGACTTTCCGCCAGACTCTGTGGATCGTGGAGGACAACTGCTGAGGAGGCTGTTTCAGCTTCACCTGTGTTGTGTTTTCGACAGGCGAAGGAGACTTCTTCAGTATGGCGGTTGGAGAGTTTCTGCGCACTCTCCTGAGTAGCTCGAAGCTGTTCCCAGTTGGAACAGCAGCGTCAGTTTCCACCGTTAGAGCTGGTGGGGTAAGTCCAGAAGGAGAGTTGCCCCCAGCTTTCCACACTCGGCGCCAGTGGCGACGTCGAGCATGTCTTGCGGATGTGATCACCTCAGTTGTAGAAGCGACCTTGTCATGCCTCTTGCTTTGATGAGAGGCTATTGTTGGTGCCAACCTGTCAAAGACCGACGTCCGTTGAGAGGGAACGTCTAACCTATCGAAGACTGACTTTCGAATAGAGGAAGCACTTGTGACGACCTCACCCGTAGCAGGAGTTGGAACGGCCGGTCTTGCGAAGACCGATCCCTTAGCAGGAGAAACCTCTTTGACGACTTCGTCTACCGGAGCTGGAATGGCTATCCGCTTCGGGATAACTCTTTCATGTATTGTAGGCCTCTTTACAGGACCAATGGAGTTTTGGCTCAGCCTATCGAAGACTGAGGTGGCAGACTTGGATGACCCGTTGAGAAGGGCCATGGTGGTTGTGAGTCGATCAAAAACCGACTTCCTTGGAGCCTCCTGTGATGGCATTGAAGTATTGAAGCTCATTGGAGGGAGCATGGTCCCGAAGAACAGTCCAGTGGTGGCCTGAGTCACCTACTCCACTGGCATTCTACAGATGGAGTCCGCTTGGAGCCCATAAGTCACTCCTCCAACAGAAACGGAGTGGTTCTTGTTGTTGCAATTGGTGCAGTTGGAAGCCATCGACGTTATCTTCTCTTTTGCATGGAGCAAGACACCAAATCTTAGTACTTCGAATCCAGGAGCAACCATATTAAACCGTGATTCGTTCTCGAACACGACACACGAAATGTGGAGTGGAAATAGGAAGAGGTCCCACCGGGCGTACCGGAATCTATTTACCGCCGAAAACGGGAGACGGAACCGCGTAGGTTCATCTTGCCTGAATTTGGGGGCAGATGCTATTTGGTTTTATTCGTCCATCTCTCTGAAGATACCAAGTTGATTTATGGCACCGTGCATTGGAGGTCTGGACAAATGCGGCCGTTGTAGCAGATTTCGTCAGATTCCCCCTCGTTGTGAGGGTTTTTTTTATTGCGGGGACGCTCTTCCCTGCAGGCGCAAGCCCTTGCAGTTAATTACATTACCGCGTAGCGATAACCACTTTCTCCTGCTCCAGATGTTCACTTCGTGTCGTGTGTGTTTTGTTTTATTTTTGGTTGCCCGTGTATATGGAGACTAATTTGTGTTGTCGCCCGTACGACGTGGATTAGTCTAAATCCGTATTTTCTTAGATTTGGATTTTGTTTGATTTAAGGATCATTAATCTCATTTGGGATTAAGATCGACTTAAATATTTGTTAAGGATACGTTAGTTCGATGTTGGACTAAGATCTACTTAACGGGGGCTCAGGATCATTTTTGATCCAACGAAAGAGCATTTGGGCTCTATCGTTTTAGTTTAGGGACCTTACTGTCCATGGATCACCATTTTTGGTATGGAGGTTTAGTTTAAGGACGTTGCGGTCCATAGCTAGTTTAAGGACGTTGCGGTCTACAGCTAGTTTAAGGATATTGCGGTCCATAGTAGTTTAAGGACATTACGGTCCATGGAATTGTTGGTCGTCGAGACCCGCCACCTCTCTGAAGACGTTGAAGAATTACAACGACATGTATCAGAGGTGTGGGGAGATGTACTTTTCAACCAATGTCAGTTGGGAGATCTGTAGTTGGGTTTGGGACTAAGACCAATTTGGAAAAATTGTGAGCACATGGGCTCGCTTGATCTGAATTAGGAACTTTTGGTCAACATGGACTCAGCCCACTCAGTTTTTCAATAAAGTGTTAAACACTTGTTTAGGCTCGGTCCCTTTTTTATGCAACAATGCTAAGCGTTGATATGGGCTCTGACATTCACCCTATTTCTTTGTTTTTTATGGAGTGTTAAACACTCTTTATGGCGCTGGACTCTATTTGCAGAGCGCTTTATATTAAACAGCGCCCATGTGAGGGGCACGTGAGGCGCTTGGCGCCAAGCGCCAACCATTGAGTGCAGAGCACTCTTTATTTTAGCAGTGCCCACGTGAGGGGCCCGTGAGGTGCTTGGTGCAGGGTGCCAACCACCGAGTGCTAAGCACTCTTTATTTTAGCAGCGCCCATGTGAGGGGCACGTGGGGCACTCGGCATTGGATGCCAACCACTGAGTGCTAGGCACTCTTTATTAAGCAACACCCACGTGAGGGGCACATGCGGCACTCGGCGCTGTTTCCTTCTTTATGCATTTTTCTGAAGAGTTCAATTCTTTGTTCTCCCCTGGATTTTCAATCCCCAAGAACAAATTCATCCCTATGAGAATTAAATTTTCATTTGTGGGAGATTTGCCTCATGGATCTCAGATCCAGAGAAAGAACTATATTCTTTTATAAGGGTTAAACCCTTGGGTATGCAGATGAGATACTATGATCTCTATTTACCTTGAAGGAAGTTTTTCTTCTTTCTTCTCTCTTAAAACTCTTTTTGCTTGCTCTTCTTTTTTGAACTTAAAGTTTATTGGGGGGTTCTTCTGTACAAGACTTGAAGTCTTGGGGCCTTTATATAGTAGAGGTAGATTTGTTGATTCAATTAAGAAAATCTCTCATTGAGAGATTTCTTAATTGATCTGGGGATTTTATCCACCATTGGATTTTTGATCCAAGGTTTTCTATTTTACAGAAGACATTTTTCTTGTTTTTTAACAAGATTGGGAAAATATTTTCCCATACAGAGCTTATTCTGTAATTTGGTGATTTTTAATCACCATTGGATCTTTAATCCAACAATGCTCTGTTTTACAGAGTGTAATTTTTCTTGTTTAGAAAGATTGGGGAAAATGTTTTCCTATACAGAGCTTATTCTGTAATTTGGTGATTTTTTTAATCACCATTGGATCTTTAATCCAACGGTGCTCTATTTTATAGAGCATAATCTTTCTTTTTTAGAATGATTGGGGAAAATGTTTTCCCCTACAGAGCTTATTCTGTTGCTTGATGATTTTTAATCACCATTGGATTTTTAATCTAACGGTGCTCTGTTTTACAGAGCATAATCTTTCTTGTTTAGAAAGATTTGAGGAGTATTTCCTAAACCAGAATTTAATTATGTGCTTTGATAATTTTATCATCTCCGTTGGATCTTTTGATCTAACGGCAGAGAACTTTTAGTTCTGGCGCCAGCACCCTCGTGCGGGGCACGTGAGGCGCTGCCTCAGAGTTTTTAACTTTTGGCGCCGGCGTCCTCGTGCAAGGCACGTGAGGCGCTGCCTCAGAGTTTTTAACTCTTGGCGCTGGGGCCCTCGTCTAAGACACGTGAGGCGCCACTTCTTTCAAATTTTGAACAGAGCTTTGCTCTTATTGGGGGGAAACATCCCCCTATGTGTTTCCCTCTTCCACGGTTCAAAGCTCACGGGTTTCATTTCGTTTCGCAAAAAATACTCAAAAACGCCCAGAAGACAAAAACCATAGAACGTCGCAAAAAGAGAGCTTTATTTACTCATCAAAATGTATTATGGGCTCCTCAGCCTTACATAAAAGAAATTATTACAACAGAGGAGGAACGAGATCAAGGAAGTACTCCTGGTGATACTCCGAGGAGATCTCCGCCAGCCGAGCCCTTGCCTCTGCAGTCCGCTCCCGCCGATGCTGCACGCGAACCCGGGAGCCACGGAAGCGACGGGCATTCCATCTGCCGAGCCCTGGCTCACGATCTATCTCTTTTGGAAGCGCTCCAAAATGAGGGCCATAGATTGGTCATGCCTGGTCTTCGAGATGAGGCCGATGACATAAATCGTACGGACCTTGTCGAGGGCCTCATCCAGTAGTTCCACGGCAAGAGGGTTGTACAACCCCGGGGACCTCCTCCAAATTGCATACATCAGCAGTTGGAGGAGGGGCGACCGTTGAGGGAGTAGACGGCCGATGTAATCCTCGAGGCGCTGGACCACACCCCGGTATCTATCCTCGGAAACGGACTGGTCGTATAGATAGATGTTATCGGGAGTAATGATCTCTTCGATCACATAGATGCGCCCGGCCATCTCGAAAAAGCAATGCTGAAAAGTTGGCATCTTCCACAGAATCCCCAAGAGCCCAAATTTGAGCGCGCATGGACGCGAATCCTTGGATTCGCTCAATTCCTCCAATACTGTACTGCCACGTGGCGGGTATCTCATATTTCTCGGCAAATCGAAGTCGGAACGACGCGAATCTTAGAACGCCTTGCCTCACCTATGTGTTTCTGCCGCGTGCCGCCCGCGACGATCACTCTTCTGGGTATTCACATATCTAGGAAGGCCGGGCAAAACTGAGCAGTTTCCCTGCTCGGACTGTCCTTGGCTGGTAGTTTACTACCCACCGACGCCAAGGATCAAAGCCCTCATCAAGAGGCCACCGACCAGCTTCCCTGCTCGGTCCATCCTTGGCAAGTAGTTTACTACCCACCGACACCAAGGATTGAAGCCCTCATCAAGAGGCCACCGAGCACCTTCCCTGCTCGGTCCATCCTTAGTAGGTAGCTTCTTACCCATCTACGGTAAGGATCGAAGCCCTCATTGAGAGGCCACTGAGCAGTTTCCCTGCTCGGTCCATCCTTGGCTGGTAGCTTACTACCCACCGACGCCAAGGATCGAACCCCTCATCAAGAGGCCATCGAGCAGTTTCCCTGCTCGGCCCATCCTTGGCTGGTAGCTTACCACCCACCGACGCCAAGGATCGAAGCCCTCATCAAGAGGCCACCGAGCAGCTTCCCTGCTCGGTCCATCCTTGGCTGGTAGCTTACTATCCACCGACGCCAAGGATTGAAGCCCTCACCGAGAGGCCACCGAGCAGTTTCCCTGCTCGGTCCATCCTTGGCTGGTAGTTTTCTACCCACCGACACCAAAGATCGAAGCCCTCATCAAGAGACCACCGAGCATCTTCTCTCCTCGGTCCATCCTTAGTGGGTGTCACGCCCCGCTTCCCAAAATACGGAAACGAGGGATGACTAGGCCAGCCATGCTCCTACGGTCAAGGAATCATCCTGCCGTAGTCACACTTCGGCTTCTAGCATTACATGGTAATCAGTAAATAAAGCACAGTATTAAAAGAATCATATCACTAATTTATTACATTAAAATTTCATTGTTCACAAATTACAGATAATGAGAACAATAACTAACCAAGTTCAATCTCACGATCGCTTTTATGGAAAGCAGTAAAAGAAGAAGGTACACCAAACTATATCTCCGTGAACTCGAAGGGTAGATCCGTCTCCTGTGCTGGTCCTCCCGCGGGATCTGAGCATGCATACTCAGGTCGTCAGAGCGACACAATAACAATATTATTATAATAAGATGAAACATGTATATGAGGTAATACTGGTGTGGGAACAATACAAGTAATCACTATATCACTATATGATGCAGAATATGTTATGTGTCCCTATCGGTCTCTAGGTCATGTTTGAAATCACATAGTGGAAGGAGGATCATGTTTAACAGGAGTCTCGTACATACCCGAGACAACGGCCCACATGCCCGGGACATAACCCTGTCAGCCGGATCGCTAGATCCTATCCCTACACGTATCAGTATCACAGTTCGAATGATCATCCTCTAAACACGGTCCCGCTAAATACGATACTCTTTCCACTTTGATTTCCCCCCTTTCCCCAGGTTTACACTATTTATGATCTTGATTTAGTCGTGTACAAGTATACCAATGGCACGGTTTTATCACTGTTCACTGTATCAATCACTGCCACGAATATTCACATTCCATTAGTGTACTCGTCACTCCTAAACCAACATCTATCACGCACGATAATGCAATGTCCACACGCACTAACACTGAATATATGGCAAGGGTATGATATATGTATTGTATGCTACCAATAAGCTCTATATGTTATGAATCAACATGCATGTCATTAACTAAAATAATTTGTATAAATTAACATGTTAAGAATTCAGCAAAATGATACAAGTAAGATAATTAGAACACTCAGTCAACAATTCATCAAAATTTGTTTCAGTTCAATCGGGATTCCGGTTCTTAAGATATAGCTATTTCATTTTAAGTGCTCGCGGCTGGAAATTCAGTTTCAGAACTGAATGTCCGTTTCGCGACACGAATTGCACCCAGTTGAGCTCAGAATTTAGCGATGTCACAGTTAAATGAAATCTAGGGTTTTCGATAAAGTATTCAACGCAATAGACGGATCCTCAATCGCATCTGTACGTTGAAAATTATACACAGTTTAACCTCAGGTGTCATTTCAGAATCTGTTCTGGACAGTTATACGTTCTGCCCTTTTATATACAGTTTAAAATAGCAAACGGCGATGAATCGGAATGGAACCACCAGTTTTGTTTAACTAACAGAAATATCTTTAATCTACTGCAGGGTTCCGCAACATACATCCTCAGAAAACACAGAGACGCAGGTCTTAGGACAGAACACCATAATCAGAAACGCTCTGGACTGCAGTCCAGAGTCGCATTCCGATCCAATTATCATCACGGTTACAGAACAGAAATCATTAGAATTTTACATCCGGTTAAAGTTCGTCGAGTCGGCTTCGATTTAAGCCCTCTAACGCATCTTTCCAGCATATATGTAATTTACGGTGATTTTATTCATTTTCAGATACGAGAAAATATTAGTTTTAACGACATGTTTGGGGGTATCAATTTTTGTCACTAACAATCGTATTTTCCAGCGATATTCATACACAATATTTATCATCCTATGGGCCAACAGAAAATATCAGTCTCCACCAAAATAAACAATCATTTCCATTGGGATCTAGCATCGAGCACTTAGGTCGTGATATATATCGGTAATCGGTAAGTTTGTAAACTACGTGATCTAGGTTTGTAACACAACTATATTAGCATGAAGCAAGTAAACACTTGCCTGGAAATGCCTCGGGGTCGCACGGCAGCAACGATGTCGCGAACGCGCATTGAACGCCGCGGAACAAGTTCGCGCGAGCTTGACTCGAGACACGGGTTTGACGTCGGAGTTCCCCGGAGCCGTCAAGTGCTTGCTGGAAGTGTAGAGTGGACTCTGTGGATCTCTTGAGTAGTGCTGAGATTGACAATGGTCGACGGCGGCGCTCCGGCGAAGTGCAACAGTGAAGCGCTTGCAAATGGGTTTGGGTGATTTTTGAAGAGAGGGAAAAAGTTGAGCAATGGGGCTAGGGAATTATGGTGATGGTGACGATGCTGAGGAGGTGGAGGTCGACGACGTGGTTCAGGTGCAGTGGGGGCTCGTCGGCGTCGAGAGGGTAAGGTGGCCGAGCTTGGTTGAAGTGGGTTTGTGTGCAGGGGATGACTGGTGGGGGATCGGTTGATGAAGGGAGGAGTCGTGGAGGGAGAAGGAGGGTGAATGAGTGGCTGTCGTCGACGTGGGTCGAGCGACGAGGTGGGATGATCGCCGGCGGTGGAGGTGGCAATGGGTTTGAGAGAAATTTTGGGTGCTCGGTGGATTTTGAGAATGGGGAGGGTCAGGGATTTTCCGAAAGAAAGAGAAGAGAGAGGTGAGGTTGTGATAGGGAACGGCGGCAACGGCACCGCGTGGGCGTGGGCGTGAGCGACGGCGGAGGAGACGGGTCGCGCGCGTAAGTTATGGGAGGTTACCGTTGGGGGAAAATTTTTGAAGGAAGATGAACAGGAGAGTGGGTCGGGTCGGGTCTAAGGTGATGAGGAAGCGGGCCGCGGGAAAGGGCTGGGCCGGCAGCAATAATTCTTTTTTTTAAAAAGAAGTGGGCTGAGGGTTGAGAGAGAAACGGGCCGGGGATTTTTTTTAAATATTAATTAAAAAAAATCTAATGTGTTTGGGCTGTGGGATTTTAGATTAAGGATTTAAATAAATTTTGGCTGCTGTTGGAATTTTTGATAGTTTAAAATTTGATTTTGAGTAGTTGGGCTTAGGGTTCAAATATAGTTTGGGTTAAGATTTTATTAGCGACATTTTGGTTTTAGTTTTATTTAGCTTTGATTTTGAATCTTAGATTTTAACTTTTTGGGTTCGGAAAAATATAAATATTAAGCTTAACAACCAATTCAAAGTATGAAGGAAAAGAAAAGAAACCATTGGGATTCAGAGAATAGGAAACTTTTATTAAAAATGGAGACGGGGATTTACATCATACCCCCCCTTAACAAAATTTCGTCCTCAAAATTTGACAAGGAGGCAAGAATACATTGTGCTAAACAAAGAGATGTGGATAACGATCCCGGATTTCTTCCTCCCGCTCCCAGGTGGATTCTCCTGGGGAACGACCGCCCCAAGACACTCGGACTAACGGAATGACCTTATTCTTCAGCACTTTCTCTCTGCGGTCGAGTATGGTAGTGGGTTGCTCCTCGTATGACAGATCGGTTCCCAAGACTAGCTCCGAATGGTCCAGAACATGGCTCTCATCCCGGACATAACGCCGCAACTGTGACACGTGGAAGGTATTGTGCACACCAGCTAGCGATGGAGGCAAGGAAAGTCGATAGGCCACCTCCCCTACTCGCTCTAGCACCTCAAAAGGTCCGATAAAACGAGGACTAAGCTTTCCCCGACTTCCGAACCTGATAACTCCATGAGTAGGGGAAATCTTCAAGAACACATGATCTCCGACTTCGAACTCAAGTGCCCTTCTGCTGGTATCTGCCCAACTCTTCTGTCGATCCTGAGCCGTCTTAATACGCTGTCTGATCATTTGGACTTTGTCGACTGTCTGCACAATGAGTTCGGGGCCCAGTAGTCTTCGTTCTCCCACATCATCCCAACATACCGGGGATCAACACTTCCGCCCGTATAGTGCTTCGAAAGGAGCCATCTGAATACTAGCCTGATAACTATTGTTGTAAGAGAACTCGACTAGGTGCAGTTGGTCCTCCCAGGAACTCTGAAAGTCCAACATACAGGCTCTCAGCATATCCTCGAGTATCTGAATCGTACGCTCGGATTGTCCATCCGTCTGTGGGTGATAAGCTGTGCTGAATTTAAGGTGGGTTCCCAAACTCTCCTGTAGGCTCTTCCAAAAGTGCGACAAAAATCTCGTGTCCCGGTCTGACACAATGCTGACTGGAACACCGTGAAGTCGTACAATCTCCTGCATATATCTTTCTGCCAATGATTCTGTCGACTGTCCCACTCGGAAAGGTAGGAAGTGTGCAGCTTTTGTGAGGCGATCGACGATAACCCAAATGGCGTTATTGCCCTTAGGGCTCCGTGGTAAGGCCGTCACAAAATCCATAGTAATGTGCTCCCACTTCCATTCAGGTATCGGCAATGGTTGTAATAATCCTGCTGTCCTCTGATGTTCCGCCTTCACCTGCTGACATACCAAGCATCTGGATACAAACCTCGCAATTTCCCGCTTCATTCCGTTCCACCAAAAGTGCCGCTTTAGGTCCTGATACATTTTTGTACCTCCTGGATGCACAGAATAAGCTGAACTGTGTGCTTCAGCCAAAACTTCTTCTCGAACATCTCCTTTAGGTACGCAAAGTCTGCTACCGAATCTCAGAGAGCCATCTTCATATATAATCAAATCCGTTCTCAGTCCAGCTTCAACTTGCTCTCTGAACTTTTGCAATCGGGGATCATCCGCTTGTGCAATCTTGATGCGATCCACCAGGGAAGATTGCACCTGTAGTTGCCAAAATTGACCGAGTGCGTTAGGCGTAACGACCTTAAGTTCAAGTCTCTAGAAATCCTCAATAATGCTCCTCTGATCGGTCAACATCATGACCGCTGGCTTGCGACTGAGCGCATCTGGTACAACATTGACCTTCCCCGGGTGATACTGAAGGTCCAAATCATAATCTGCCATCAGCTCTAGCCATCGGCGCTGCCTCATGTTTAGTTCCTTATGAGTGAAAACATATTTCAAACTTTTATGATCCGTGTATACCTCCACTTTCTCACCCAATAGATAGTGCCTCCAAATCTTCAACGCAAAGACTACCGCAGCTAACTCCAAGTCATGCGTGGGGTAGTTCTTCTCGTGGTTTCTCAGTTGTCGAGAGGCGTAAGCAACCACTCGGCCGTGCTGCATTAGGACACAGCCTAAACCCTTCCCTGAGGCATCACTGTGTATCACTAAACCACCGGAATCATCTGGTACTGTGAGAATGGACGCCGTGGTTAACTTCTGCTTTAGTGTGTCGAATGCCTGAGTGCACTCCTCTGTCCATGTAAACGGTGCGTCCTTCCGTGTCAGTCTCGTCAATGGTTCCGCGATTCTGGAGAAATCTTGGACGAATCTCCGATAATAACCTGCCAATCCCAGAAAACTCCTGATCTCTGCTACTGACTTCGGCGTTGGCCAATCTCTGACAGATTCTATCTTCGCCGGGTCCACCGAGATGCCTTCGCCCGAAACAATATGTCCCAAAAACTGAACTTTGTCGAGCCAGAATTCACACTTGCTCAGCTTCGCATATAGCTTCTCTTCCCGAAGAATTTGTAGGACCGTGCGCAAATGCTCAGCATGCTCTTCCCAGGTCTTCGAGTAGACAAGTATGTCGTCGATAAACACAACGACGAACGTGTCCAAGTATTTTGCGAACACCCTGTTCATTAAATCCATGAACATTGCTGGTGAATTGGTAACGCCGAACGGCATCACAAGGAACTCGTAATGTCCGTATCGGGTCCTGAAAGCCGTCTTGCATACGTCCTCGACTGCTACTCTGATTTGATGATATCCAGAACGGAGGTCCAACTTTGAGAATACCTTGGCTCCACTTAGCTGATCGAATAGGTCGTCAATGTGCGGGATTGGGTACTTGTTCTTTATTGTGACCTTGTTCAGCTCCCGATAATCTATACACATTCGCAGTGATCCATCCTTCTTCTTTACTAATAGGACTGGTGCACCCCACGGTGAAGCGCTTGGCCGAATAAATCCCTTCTCCAAAAGTCCTTCAACCTGCTTCTTCAACTCCGCCAACTCAACTGGTGCCATTCTATATGGGACTCGAGATACTGGGGTTGTGCCTGGAGTCAAGTCGATTGAGAATTCCAAAATTCGAGGAGGTGGTAGACCTGGTAGATCTTCAGGAAATACGTTTAGAAAGTCCCGAACAATTTCTGGGGCTGGGCTCTTATCAATCTTCATAGCTGTCAGCTCCTTAGGCTTTGCTCTGTACTTAGCTGGCTCCAAAGATTCGCCTCCGCCCTCGAAAATAAACTCCGGGTGATTGGGGATGCGGAAGATCACCTTCCTTGCACGACAATCGATAACCGCATGAAAAGTGCTCATCCAATCCATCCCAAGAATTGCGTCGTAACTGCCTGTCCCAATTAGGAGGAAATTCGCATAGAATTCCCTGCCACACACTACAACCGGGCATAATCTACATTCTCGACTAGATATAATAATGCCATTACCCGTATGAATTTCCCATCCCTTGGTTAGTGGTTCATGTGGTATTGAGTGTGTATTAGTGAAATGCTCAGACAAGAAACAATGCGATGCTCCTGAATCAAATAGTACTCTAGCTGGCAAGGAATGTACGAGTAGAGTACCTGTAACCACGTCTCCTGACGCCTCTGCCTGCTTGGCGGTCAAGGTGAAAGCCCGTCCTTGACCGCGACCTGTAAATGGTTGTCTTTGCTCCTGCGGCCTCTGCTGTGGCGGTCCAGAACCTCCTTGTATCTCTGCTCGCTCAGGGCAACTGTTAATCCTGTGCTGACTGGAACCGCAAATCAAGCACTGTCCCTTGGCACGGCGACAGTCCTTCTGAGTATGTCCTCCTCTACCGCAAAAGCCGCAAGTTACGCCCTGTTTCTGGGGGCGATGCTGTGGTACAAACGGGCGCTTCATTTGTGTCATTCCTGCTCTGTGAACTGGTATGGCTCCTCGAGAAGGCGCGTGGGTACGTGCTGGAACGACTGGGGGTCTTCTGAACTTGTTAATCAATTGCTCCTGAACTCTCGCCGCGTTGAGTACCTGTGCGAAAGTCTGCAAATCCAACGATGCAATCAACTGCTGCAACTCGAAATCTAGCCCCTGAAGAAAGCGTCTGGCCCTGGTGGCCTCTGATTTGATCATGTATGGAGCGCAAAGCGGCTCAGACGATTGAACTCTGACGCATATACGTCCACTGGGCGTCTATCCTGCCTCAAAAGAATAAACCTTTCCTCCATTTCTGCCTTGGCTGTGGGAGGAAAATAATGATCTAAGAAGCACTCCTTAAACTTGCTCCATTCAATCGGCTCATCAAGTCTGCTTTCTTCCACCGACCACCATGTACGGGCTTCGTCTTCTAATTGAATCTTTATTACGTCCACTCTGTCTTCCTCTAGAACCCTGGCGGCTGTCAATAAATTCTCCATGTTTACCAGCCATTGCTCAGCTTCAAGGGGTTCAGCTAGTCCTGTGAAAGCAGCTGGGTGTAACCGTCGGAAATCTGATACAGTACCAGCCCTAGTCTGATAAGCTGGTGGAGTAACGCCCTCGGGGTGGTAATAAGTGCGGAGGGTCCTCCTGCGGCGGTAATCGCCCTGAGTCCCTCAGTGAGTAAATCTGTCTTTTTCTCCTGAGCTTCCGCAAGAGTGGTCAGTGCACTAAGTATTCTTTCCGTGCGGTCCTGAGAGCTGGAGTCCGAGGAGGGGTCGTTCGGGGACGTCATGTCACTGGAAGATTCAAAAGGATAGGATCAGATTCAAGGATGAAAATTAAGAGTAGTGAAACAAGAATAACGTAATACAGTATAGTTAATGTTATTCCTTGATACTAAACACGGGCTCTGATACCAACTAAACCATGTCACGCCCCGCTTCCCAAAATACGGAAACGAGGGATGACTAGGCCAGCCATGCTCCTACGGTCAAGGAATCATCCCGCCGTAGTCACACTTCGGCTTCTAGCATTACATGGTAATCAGTAAATAAAGCACAGTATTAAAGGAATCACATCACTAATTTATTACATTAAAATTTCATTGTTCACAAATTACAGATAATGAGAACAATAACTAACCAAGTTCAATCTCACGATCGCTTTTATGGAAAGCAGTAAAAGAAGAAGGTACACCAAACTATTTCTCCGTGAACTCGAAGGGTAGATCCGTCTCCTGTGCTGGTCCTCCCGCGGGATCTGAGCATGCATACTCAGGTCGTCAGAGCGACACAATAACAATATTATTATAATAAGATGAAACAGGTATATGAGGTAATACTGGTGTGGGAACAATACAAGTAATCACTATATCACTATATGATGCAGAATATGCTATGTGTCCCTATCGGTCTCTAGGTCATGTTTGAAATCACATAATGGAAGGAGGATCATGTTTAACAGGAGTCTCGTACATACCCGAGACAACGGCCCACATGCCCGGGACATAACCCTGTCAGCCGGATCGCTAGATTCTATCCCTACATGTATCAGTATCACAGTTCGAATGATCATCCTCTAAACACGGTCCCGCTAAATACGATACTCTTTCCACTTTGATTTCCCCTTTTCCCCCAGATTTACACTATTTATGATCTTGATTTAGTCGTGTACAAGTATACCAATGGCACGGTTTTATCACTGTTCACTGTATCAATCACTGTCACGAATATTCGCTTTCCATTGGTGTACTCGTCACTCCTAAACCAACATCTATCACGCACGATAATGCAATGTCCACACGCACTAACACTGAATATATGGCAAGGGTATGATATATGTATTGTATGCTACCAATAAGCTCTATATGTTATGAATCAACATGCATGTCATTAACTAAAATAATTTGTATAAATTAACATGTTAAGAATTCAGCAAAATGATACAAGTAAGATAATTAGAACACTCAGTCAGCAATTCATCAAAATTTGTTTCAGTTCAATCGAGATTCCGGTTCTCAAGATATAGCTATTTCATTTTAAGTGCTCGCGGCTGGAAATTCAGTTTCAGAACTGAACGTCCGTTTCGCGACACGAATTTCACCCAGTTGGGATCAGAATTTAGCGATGTCACAGTTAAATGAAATCTAGGGTTTTCGATAAAGTATTCAACGCAATAGACGGATTCTAAATCGCATCTGTACGTTGAAAGTTATACACAGTTTAACCTAAGGTGTCATTTCAGAATCTGTTCTGGACAGTTATACGTTCTGCTCTTTTAAATACAGTTTAAAATAGCAAACGGCGATGAATCGGAATGGAACCACCAGTTTTGTTTAACTAACAGAAATATCTTTAATCTACTGCAGGGTTCCGCAACATACATCCTCAGAAAACACAGAGACGCAGGTCTTAGGACAGAACACCATAATCAGAAACGCTCTGGACTGCGGTCCAGAGTCGCATTCCGATCCAATTATCATCACGGTTACAGAACAGAAATAATTAGAATTTTACATCGGGTTAAAGTTCGTCGAGTCGGCTTCGATTTAAGCCCTCGAACGCATCTTTCCAGCATATATGTAATTTACGGTGATTTTATTCATTTTCAGATACGAGAAAATATTAGTTTTAACGACATGTTTGGGGGTATCGATTTTTGTCACTAACAATCGTATTTTCCAGCGATATTCATACACAATATTTATCATCCTATGGGCCAACAGAAAATATCAGTCTCCGCCAAAATAAACAATCATTTCCATTGGGATCTAGCATCGAGCACTTAGGTCGTGATATATATCGGTAATCGGTAAGTTTGTAAACTACGTGATCTAGGTTTGTAACACAACTATATTAGCATGAAGCAAGTAAACACTTGCCTGGAAATGCCTCGGGGTCGCACGACAGCAACGATGTCGCGAACGCGCGTTGAACGCCGCGGAACAAGTTCGCGCGAGCTTGGCTCGAGACACGGGTTTGACGTCGGAGTTCCCCGGAGCCGTCAAGTGCTTGCTGGAAGTGTAGAGTGGACTCTGTGGATCTCTTGAGTAGTGCTGAGATTGACGATGGTCGACGGCGGCGCTCCGGCGAAGTGCAACAGTGAAGCGCTTGCAAATGGGTTTGGGTGATTTTTGAAGAGAGGGAAAAAGTTGAGCAATGGGGCTAGGGAATTATGGTGATGGTGACGATGCTGAGGAGGTGGAGGTCGACGACGTGGTTCAGGTGCAGTGGGGGCTCGTCGGCGTCGAGAGGGTAAGGTGGCCGAGCTTGGTTGAAGTGGGTTTGTGTGCAGGGGATGACTGGTGGGGGCTCGGTTGATGAAGGGAGGAGTCGTGGAGGGAGAAGGAGGGTGAATGAGTGGCTGTCGTCGACGTGGGTCGAGCGACGAGGTGGGATGATCGCCGGCGGTGGAGGTGGCAATGGGGTTGAGAGAAATTTTGGGTGCTCGGTGGATTTTGAGAATGGGGAGGGTCAGGGATTTTCCAAAAGAAAGAGAAGAGAGAGGTGAGGTTGTGATAGGGAACGGCGGCAACGGCACCGCGTGGGCGTGAGCGACGGCGGAGGAGGCGGGTCGCGCGCGTAAGTTATGGGAGGTTCCCGTTGGGGGGAAATTTTTGAAGGAAGATGAACAGGAGAGTGGGCCGGGTCAGGTCTAAGGTGATGAGGAAGCGGGCCGCGGGAAAAGGGCTGGGCCGGCAGCAATAATTCTTTTTTTTAAAAAGAAGTGGGCTGAGGGTTGAGAGAGAAACTGTTGGAGATAGTGCCTTCAGAGTCAATTATTAGGCCACAGGTACGTGATTGCAATGATTGATGGAGGACCTATCCCGGTAGGACAGTCTTACTCGAGATGATAGTATGCTATCTGGTTTACCTTTATCATCGTGTACTGCTTTAGGTGACCTGACAAGTCGCTATTACACGTTGATAGAGCCCCTAGGATTCTTGCTTGACCACCAGCAGTATGAGGGCGATCATATAAGTG
Source organism: Agapanthus africanus (assembly GCA_030015575.1). Classification (NCBI taxonomy): domain Eukaryota; kingdom Viridiplantae; phylum Streptophyta; class Magnoliopsida; order Asparagales; family Amaryllidaceae; genus Agapanthus; species Agapanthus africanus. Next base: position 201,557,345 of record CM057341.1, read on the forward strand.
GGAGCTGGGGGTCTATAAGCATATCCTTAAATGGTCCCTAGTCGTGTGAGTTTCGAGACAGGGCATCGATACTCCAGAGTAGACTAGTGTATACAGTCGAGACCCCGACGAGGGGCAGTGGCCGGTCTCACAAGCCACTGGTGTCAGTTGGATCATCTAAGATGTATACAGGTGCTCATTGGGTTATGAGTACACCGGACAGGACTCGCCGGGAACATGCTAGTTGGTCATATACCAGACGTCAGATGACAGTTCCCTGGTGACATGTGTACAGGTTAGTTCATCGACCTGGGGATCGTCATTTGTCTCGTGTGAGTTCCCACTGTACTTTGATTACTACCCTACCACGGCTCAAAGGAGTCGTGCAAACAGGTTTTAGTTGGGTACAGTCCCGAGCCACATGGAGGCAGTGAGCGCATCTTCAGGGGTTCGTCTCTCCCGGTATTGGGGGTGAGGTCGTGCTGTGTCTAGGAGAGCCATTACACGAAGCCCTCGGCCGAGGCAAGGAGATTTACTGGTAGGTATTCCAGTAGTATCTCAGGGTGTTCTGGGCTACACTCCGACACGACTTGTACCGCTTTTGGGGGTCTGACTTTTACCAACCCCCTAGGCCCGCCATGCGATACTCATAGACGAACGGACCGGACTGTACGGATATTGTCACTGACAGGCTCAGTAGGGTTGTCAGGCTAAGTTCGCTCACAGACGTCCCTTTTAGTCAATACCTGGTAGCCCGTTACGTATTGGCTTATACCTCTGACGTGCTAGTGGTTAAATCCACAACCAAGGTGTTGACGAGTCTTTAGAGTCCCCCACATTCAGTTACTCAGCTTTCGGGCGAAAAGTTGTAGAGGCCGTATGGAGATATGGCAAGGTCCGATCAGATACGTGCAGTATTGCACGGATCAGGATCGGACAGTTTGTACTATAGGCCGTATGGTTATATGGCAGGGTTCGATCAGATACGTGCGGTATTGCACGGATCAGGATCGAACGGATATTACTAGCCGGCTTTGGTTTAAGCCGGATCCTAGTATAGTACAGTGTAGATTTTGTCTCATTGCATTTGTATTTCGGTCGGAATACAAATGCGGGTGTGTATGCACAGTATCGGGGTTTTTCCTGTAATTTATTACGGGACCAGTTTTCTAGAGTTGCCAGTTTGCTTTCCGTTTCGGCCAATTTCCTTTGTATCGTTCATTGGCCGAAGTTTGGTGGAGGAGGGCTTATTTGCATTGTTGCAAATAAGTGGTTGTGGAGGGGGTCTTTGCATTTTTGTTGCATCATGATTATAGCACCATACCTTGACTTTCTTTAGTTGATCATGGCTTGACTTTTGGCTCATCATGGTTGTTGATGATGAGGTTGGTGGTAGGTGGTTGAGTGTGGGTTTTGATTTGGTGATCATTGTTTATCATTGCAACCCTCTCTCTCTCTTGGATGATGGTGGGCTTATTTTCTTTGATTGATACACCCACTCCCTCATGCTCTCCTCCCCATTGTAGTGGCCGGCCATTCCTCTTTAGGGGCTGTCCCATTTTTTACATGAGGGGATTACACTCATTTGGCTTTGGAAAAATCCTACAAGTTCCATCTCCAAAATCCATAGTCCATCCCTCCACCAAAAGGCAATTCCTACAACCCAAAATGAGACTTGTACACTACATTCTACAGCAAATCTTGGGCACGTCGACTAGCCAGCTTCGTGCCCGAGTTGCCTCGGCATTGAGGTGGGAGCCCGTAAAAGAAGCAGGCGATGTGGTGCACTTCCGGCGACGAGGTGGAGACCGGAGCTTCCGCAGGAGATCGGGACGACGACGAGAAGACCGGAGGACTTGGATCAGTCGGTATATCTCTCTTCCCTTTCTTGTAGTTAGCTAGGACTAATTAATGGTTCGATCCGGGTATTAGTGCGCGGCGGTTTGCCAGTTCAAGTAAAATTTTAAGTTTATCACCGCTTCCGCAATTGGCCGTCGGATTGACGGCCGCGGCGCCGCCGTGCACTTACAGTGGTATCAGAGCCTCGCCATTAACTTAGTCTAGCTTTGTTTAATGTGTTTGCATTTTCGATCGATCAAAAATTCCAAAATCCGCATTTTCAATAGCATCAGTTTTCTGTTGAAAATTTTTGGTGTCGAAAATTTTTTCAGGTTGTAAAATAGTGATGTACTAGAAAATATAAGAATTCTGTAAAAATTCGATGCAACAACTCCACAGTAGGAGCGCGGAACCGCGGCCAAACACCCCTTTGGGCCGTGGTTCCGCCGCACACTGTTGGGTTCCCTGCACCAAATTTCTACAGTATCTTTCTGGGGTGAGAATTGGGTTTTTGGAATATTAATATTGGGCCCAGAATTTCTTGATCTGCTACAGTAATGCTTGGGGGCCCACTTGTTAAAATTTGATCGATCGGATATTTTAAACACATTATTTCACAGTATTTACATTATATCTGCGACCGTGAATATCACTTGATCGGTAAATCCTGTCTAACTGCTATAGCCCGGTTAGACGGATTTGCGAACGTGACTTTCACTTTGATGTTCTGTTTTTGCTGTGATGTTGCGGATCGGTCGTGGGGGATAGCCTGGATGCAATGCTAGTACAGTTGTGGTTGTATTATGTACATTTGATATTGCGGGGCGAGCGTCCGACATGTGGACTGCCGTCACTGCCTGTTTGTATTATTATTTTGGGGCACGGCCAGGTTGCGGTCGATGTACCCGTTGTATGTATTTTTTACTTTCTGTACTAGGATTACCCCGCGGAGGGGTGCACGGATAGCCGGATTCTAGAAGGAAACAAGCCCGCATCTCATGGCATTGAGACGGAGGGGGCTTCACTCTAGGATTGGCGGGCTATTCGCCGCACTCGTAGGGGGTACAGGTTGACCCAGGAGGGGTGCCCAAGTTACCGGATTCCGTGAAGTGCTGGGTGGTCCATTCACGGTGCTGAAGGGGGCTGCCTCGCTTCAGGTTTTGGCGGGTAACTTGCCGCGCCCGTAGGGGTCTAGGATTTCATTGCACAGGCTATCCACACGACCAGGGGAACGTCGGGTTTCAGTAGTGGCTCTGTGAAACCCGGGGATCCCAGATATCTGTATTGTTCTGTGATGCTGTTCATTTTCTGTGTTGCTGCATTTTTTTCACGCCTTGAGCGAATATAATATATTGGTATATATATTAGTAGATGTTGTATATGTTTTGCATCCGCGCTAGTCCAGTCCCCGCTCTGTCGTTAGTTAGCTAACCTAACGGGTAATGACGGGACCCAGTGGCGAATGCGGATGGCATATACATACATCAGTATATTTTCGTTCTTTTTGGTGTGATCAATTGATGGGACTGCATTGATTCGGATCAATGCAAGTTTAAAAACAAACCTAATCTGATGTTGTTGGAACACTTTTCAAAAAGCTGTTATTGCAAGGACGTTCACTTTTGTTTTGCATCGTGGTATTCAGTTGGAATATCCTGCTCCTCAGTCGACGAGGCAAGGGCCAAGATCCCTTCACCGGGAGTGACCCCTTGGACAAAAGGTTTGCGTCAGGGCAATGACTTCACTATAGCCGATTACTTTTGCTTTGCACCGTGGTATTCAGTTGGAATATCCTGCACCCCATTCTACGGGGAAAGAGCCGATATCCCTTCACCGGGAGTGACCTCTTTAGCGAAAGTTTTCGTCACTATATTTTCTAAAAAGCTATCAGTTCCTTCAACGATATCAAGTTCTTTACATTAAAGGTTTTCGCCAGAAACCATTCGTAGCCCTCCGTCGTTTCATATGGGTAGTCAATAGTATTCAAACTGTGTTTGTTGGCCAAAGTCAAGGCACAGTGTTTGGTAGCTATTGGTTATTCATATGCAGCATAGATAGATGCGTTGGTTTGGGACAGTCGTGCTGCCATTTTGGCCAAAGTCAAGGGTATGTACGGGTGGGTTCAAATTGACCTGGAGAATGACGGGTAGAACTTGACATGTGACTTATGATATGTTGGCCAAAGTCAAGGTCATAAGAGCATGGGGCAGAAATCACATCGGGAGTTTTCAAAAGAACTGAAACTTGCCAGATATGTGCATACCTTCTGGAGTGTGACACCGTGAGCGGATTCCGTCACGTTATCATGCGATGATAGTTGGATCCCGATTCCCACTGATGAGTTAGTTTACTCCTCGGGTGACCCCGACTAATTCTTCTTTCAGGTTTGGAGGAGAATTTGAGGTACAGTGGGAGGTTTCCAGATTATATAAATTGGTAACCATTCTGATCTAGGTTAGAGTGCACGCTGAGTGTTTCTTTTCTCTCTCTCTTTGGCAGCGACTATTGACCTGACCCTAAGACTATGACTCAGTGACCAAGATTGACCGAACCTTCTTAAACACTGGCTTTTGGATTGTCAGAGTTGCAAACCTCATTGCCATTCCTACTTTTACCCTTTTCTCCAGGACACCCAGTATTACTACGAACGTCCACTTTCATTGGACAAAACCATCGTATGGTTATATACGAACTCGAAGGAATTTATTCTAGGATGGTTTCCGATTCTGGAGAAAACAGATAGGACTATTCAGTTGTCTTTTCCTTTTACCTTCTCTCAGGTTGCGAGTACTCCTTGGTTTAGGAGATAGTACACCTATTACGCAAATTGGATAGTCTTCTTCCAAACCATAGGCAGGTGCCGACCGGTAGGGAATGAAGAAAACCAATTAGCCTAACGATGGTGTGCAGAAGGTATTAAGTTAAGACAAAGCAAGGGACTAGTAAGAGGGCAAAGTAAATTGCGACAGATACTCACGACCAAACCAAGTATTCCTTCGCCAATCCTAAATCACCTTTGTATTTCTCCAGGACACTCCGTATCACTACGAAGATCCACAGTTTATTTGGATACTCCATCGTATGGTTATATACGAACTCGAAAGGAACTTGTTCCAGTTCGGGGATGGATTCTGGTTCAGGAGAAATAGGAATAAGATTTATTCAGGTGTCTTTTATCTTCACCTTCTCTCGCATTGCGAGTGCTCCTAGGATTATGACAATACACCCATTATGCTTATTGGATAGTCTTCTTCCAAACCATAGGCTGGTGCCGAACGGTAGGGAAGGAAGAAAACCATTAGGCCTAAAGGGGTGTGCAGAAGGTAATGACTAAAGACATATGAAGGGATTTGGAGAGGTGGCAAAGAATTATACGGTTACAATCGTGAATCTGGAAGAGGCATTACTAGGAATACCAGGATACCCCATCGAAACATTTCAATGTTTCAGTCTCACTGTGTACTGTGAAAAGAAAACCGATTTCCCGATTAGATACTTACTCCAGGGTATGTATTTACCAGGTTTGATTCTCACATCTGTATGGTTTTACAGATGATGAGTGGGAGTAGGTTATTGGGAATTGGGTGATCATCCTCATTATATCGGGATTCATTTTAATCGGTGATATTTGAGGAGATCACCTGGGCTGTTTGCCGGTCGGCAAATATTTGGTTTTGAATATCCGCTGTTGTGCACCAATTTCAAATTGATATATCTGTACGTCTATTTTCATAGAATGAGATATACCTTTTGAAATTATGTCTGTGACATCTACCTATATCAGTGGATGGTTAGGTAAGGAGCATTAAACAGCGGTGTAATTCTTCTTAACCATAAGTACAGTTTTCAACCTACGACACACAGTGAATGAGTTATCAGACTCAAGGGACTTATACAGAGTATTGTATGTTGTCCAGGGTCCATCAGGACAGAGGGGTTGGTCCTCGTACTATATTCTGTTTACTTATGACTTCTCTAGTTTTTAGACAGGTGTTTCGCGGAAACACAGGGTCCGAATTTTGAGAAGTTATAGGTATTTGAATAGAGTAGAGAACCAGGTGTAGCAAGTATCGGGATTCTTCAAAGCGATCGAAGATGTAGATACTTGTGAATGGTATTCAGTTGATAATAATGATAAAGAGATCTTGCTTCTCTTTCGGGTTACTCATGATTGGAAGCATTCCTAAAGTTGAGTAACGCTGATCGGCCTCTTTCCATTTAGTTGACATGCACTGGAGACAGCTGCATGATTTAGATCTGGTTCAATTAAATCAGTGCCTCTGTTTCTATATTGGATATAGAACAGTTCATATCTTAACGATGTTAAGGTACGGGGAGTTGTCCGGCTTATGATTAAAACCAGACTCTGGATAACTCAAGGCACGTTTCTGTAATGGCTGTTTGTGGGTTGACCTAGGCTATGACGAGGGTTGACTTTCTACCATCTGGATGAACAATAGCAATATTGTTCTAGACTCGCCACAGTTTTATTAAAAATGGATTTTTTAAAAAAAAAACAGTAGTGGGAGTATGGTAGAACTGGAAGTGATTCCAGAACCACAAATGATTACTGAAGATTTGATAAGGAACCTAAAGATTTAATCTGGATTGACATTCCATTGGCCACTCCGCAGATAAGGTGGGTAACTTCAGGCACCCGAGAGGTACTACGGTAGCCTCAAGGACGGTGACAGGGAAGTTCTTGTTTACCCACACTTACCATTGCTGTTGTTCCAGGCTGCGAGACCCGGCGGGAGGATGAGTATAGCGTCGTTCTAAACTAGTTTTAGAAGTGTACGTCTATATGACTCTGCCAGAGGGTTGTCGTAGTCAGTGGGAGCAGCGGAAGCATTGGTGGACAGGTAGCTTATGTCTGTTTATAGACTAAAGCAGATGTAGCGGAGATAGATCATCTTTTTCTGACGTGACAGTCATAGGTTTGACTTCATCAGAATAGGGGATGGATCTGTTGAGACGGTAGTAGGGTGTGATGTCATGGTATTTGGATGACATACACAGAGTAGGAAAAGAAATTCCTATACTACAATCGGTTACACTTTGGTCGTCACACAGTGGTTTCTCCACAAAGGAAATGGATTTTATATCAGACATACTGGTTACTAGATCTATGGTTTTAGATCTAGATTTGGGTAGTCTCCCAATCTGGATACTTAGACAGCATTCTAAGGGTAATTAGAATGGACGACTCCTGGCACGGTAGTGTACCTGCAGGTAATGGAGTCACCCTCTCTAAAGGTGTCTTACAGACTAAAGGGGAGAGGGATGTGCATGATTGGCAGATCACTTGCTCAGGCAATTGAGTCAATCATGAGATGTCAAGTACCACACCAGATATTGTTCTTGCACTAGATGCAATAAGTTGACATTGATCCAATCCAGGAGAAACAGTCGGAAGCAGTTTTAGAACATAAGTGGATGTTCTAGGGATATGATAACGACAGCCTCATTCGGGAGACAGTTATCATTCCAGGCTTCCAAGGTGACATGGACGACAAGGAGGTTGTCAGAGTTATAGTTTTCCTTCTGATGAGGGGCAGTATTTTGGACAGGTGGTCCAAGGCAATACTGAGGGTGGCATGGCGCAGGATACTGATTAAGTTCAGTTGACGATACAGTCTAAGAAGTTTGGATTTGGAGTTCATTTATGAGCTAGGTCCCATCAGACATCCAGACACATTCTAAGACAGGTATTGCTCATTTCGGGAGATGGCTTTCTCCGCGAACTTGAGATATAGAGAGACATAGAAAGAAACAACAAAGCGGATCCACTCACTGAGGCTATTCCTCGAACGCAATAGTTCCGCAAGCGAGCTTTGTGGGACTGATTAGTAGAGGAGTTGGGTGTTCGGTATCACACGGGCTGTGAGTATGCGACATCGCAATAATTAGCCTTGAGTGCAAGTGGGAGATTGTTGGAGATAGTGCCCTCAGAGTCAATTATTAGGTCACAGGTACGTGATTGCAATGATTGATGGAGGACCTATCCCGGTAGGACAGTCTTACTCGAGATGATAGTATGCTATATGGTTTACCTTTATCATCGTGTACTGCTTTAGGTGACCTGACAAGTCGCTATTACACGTTGATAGAGCCCCTAGGATTCTTGCTTGACCACCAGCAGTATGAGGGCGATCATATAAGTGGGAGCTGGGGTTCTATAAGCATATCCTTAAATGGTCCCTAGTCGTGTGAGTTTCGAGACAGGGCATCGATACTCCAGAGTAGACTAGTGTATACAGTCGAGACCCCGACGAGGGGCAGTGGCCGGTCTCACAAGCCACTGGTGTCAGTTGGATCACCTAAGATGTATACAGGTGCTCATTGGGTTATGAGTACACCGGACAGGACTCGCCGGGAATATGCTAGTTGGTCATATACCAGACGTCAGATGGCAGTTCCCTGGTGACATGTGTACAGGTTAGTTCATCGACCTGGGGATCGTCATTTGTCTCGTGTGAGTTCCCACTGTACTTTGATTACTACCCTACCACGGCTCAAAGGAGTCGTGCAAACAGGTTTTAGTTGGGTACAGTCCCGAGCCACATGGAGGCAGTGAGCGCATCTTCAGGGGTTCGTCTCTCCCGGTATTGGGGGTGAGGTCGTGCTGTGTCTAGGAGAGCCATTACACGAAGCCCTCGGCCGAGGCAAAGAGATTTACTGGTAGGTATTCCAGTAGTATCTCAGGGTGTTCTGGGCTACACTCCGACACGACTTGTACCGCTTTTGGGGGTCTGACTTTTACCAACCCCCTAGGCCCGCCATGCGATACTCATAGACGAACGGACCGGACTGTACGGATATTGTCACTGACAGGCTCAGTAGGGTTGTCAGGCTAAGTTCGCTCATAGACGTCCCTTTTAGTCAATACCTGGTAGCCCGTTACGTATTGGCTTATACCTCTGACGTGCTAGTGGTTAAATCCACAACCAAGGTGTTGACGAGTCTTTAGAGTCCCCCACATTCAGTTACTCAGCTTTCGGGCGAAAAGTTGTAGAGGCCGTATGGAGATATGGCAAGGTCCGATCAGATACGTGCAGTATTGCACGGATCAGGATCGGACAGTTTGTACTATAGGCCGTATGGTTATATGGCAGGGTTCGATCAGATACGTGCGGTATTGCACGGATCAGGATCGTACGGATATTACTAGCCGGCTTTGGTTTAAGCCGGATCCTAGTATAGTACAGTGTAGATTTTGTCTCATTGCATTTGTATTTCGGTCGGAATACAAATGCGGGTGTGTATGCACAGTATCGGGGTTTTTCCTGTAATTTATTACGGGACCAGTTTTCTAGAGTTGCCAGTTTGCTTTCCGTTTCGGCCAATTTCCTTTGTATCGTTCATTGGCCGAAGTTTGGTGGAGGAGGGCTTATTTGCATTGTTGCAAATAAGTGGTTGTGGAGGGGGTCTTTGCATTTTTGTTGCATCATGATTATAGCACCATACCTTGACTTTCTTTAGTTGATCATGGCTTGACTTTTGGCTCATCATGGTTGTTGATGATGAGGTTGGTGGTAGGTGGTTGAGTGTGGGTTTTGATTTGGTGATCATTGTTTATCATTGCAACCCTCTCTCTCTCTTGGATGATGGTGGGCTTATTTTCTTTGATTGATACACCCACTCCCTCATGCTCTCCTCCCCATTGTAGTGGCCGGCCATTCCTCTTTAGGGGCTGTCCCATTTTTTACATGAGGGGATTACACTCATTTGGCTTTGGAAAAATCCTACAAGTTCCATCTCCAAAATCCATAGTCCATCCCTCCACCAAAAGGCAATTCCTACAACCCAAAATGAGACTTGTATACTACATTCTACAGCAAATCTTGGGCACGTCGACTAGCCAGCTTCGTGCCCGAGTTGCCTCGGCATTGAGGTGGGAGCCCGTAAAAGAAGCAGGCGATGTGGTGCACTTCCGGCGACGAGGTGGAAACCGGAGCTTCCGCAGGAGATCGGGACGACGACGAGAAGACCGGAGGACTTGGATCAGTCGGTATATCTCTCTTCCCTTTCTTGTAGTTAGCTAGGACTAATTAATGGTTCGATCCGGGTATTAGTGCGCGGCGGTTTGCCAGTTCAAGTAAAATTTTAAGTTTATCACCGCTTCCGCAATTGGCCGTCGGATTGACGGCCGGGGCGCCGCCGTGCACTTTCAGAAACGGGCCGAGGCTTTTTTGAAAATATTAATAAAAAAAAATCTAATGTGTTTGGGCTGTGGGATTTTAGATTAAGGATTTAAATAAATTTTGGCTGCTGTTGGAATTTTTGATAGTTTAAAATTTGATTTTGAGTAGTTGGGTTTAGGGTTCAAATATAGTTTGGGTTAAGATTTTATTAGCGACATTTTGGTTTTAGTTTTATTTAGCTTTGATTTTGAATCTTAGATTTTAACTTTTTGGGTTTGGAAAAATATAAATATTAAGCTTAACAACCAATTCAAAGTATGAAGGAAAAGAAAAGAAACCATTGGGATTCAGAGAATAGGAAACTTTTATTAAAAATGGAGACAGGGATTTACAGCGGGTAACTTCTTACCCATCTATGCTAAGGATCGAAGCCCTCATCGAGCGGCCACCGAGCATCTCCCCTGCTCGGTCTATCATTGGCTGGTAGTTTACTACCCACCGACGCCAAGGATCGAAGCTCTCATCAAGGGGCCACCGAGCAGCTTCTCTGCTCGGTCCATCCTTAGTGGGTAACTTCTTACCCATCTACGCTAAGGATCGAAGCCCTCATCGAGAGGCCACCGAGCAGTTTCCCTGCTGGGTCCATCCTTGGTTGGTAGCTTACTGCCTACCGACTCCAAGGATCGAAGCCCTCATCAAGAGGCCACCGAGCAGTTTCCTTGCTTGGCCCATCCTTGACTGGTAGCTTACCACTCACCGACGCCAAGGATCGAAGCCCTCATGAAGAGGCCACCGAGCATCTTCCCTTCTCCGTCCATCCTTGGCTGGTAGCTTACTACCCACCGACGCCAAGGATCGAAGCCCTCGTCAAGAGGCCACCGAGCAGCTTCCCTGCTTGGTCCATCCTTGGATGGTAGTTTACTACCCACCGACGCTAAGGATCGAAGCCCTCATTAAGAGGACGCCGAGCAGCTTCCATGCTCGGTCCATCCTTGGCTGGTAGTTTACTACCCACCGACGCCAAGGATCGAAGCCCTCATCAAGAGGCCACCGAGCAGCTTCCTTGCTCGGTCCATCCTTAGTGGGTAACTCCTTACCCGTCTACGCTAAGGATTGAAGCCCTCATCAAGAGGCCACCGAGCAGCTTCCCTGCTCGGTCTATCCTTGGATGGTAGTTTACTTCCTACCGATGCCAAGGATCAAAGCCCTCATCAAGCGGCCACCGAGCAGCTTCCCTGCTCGGTCCATCCTTAGTGGGTAATTTCTTACCTGTCTACGCTAAGGATCGAAGCCCTCGTCAAGAGGCCACCGAGCAGCTTCCCTGCTCGGTCCATCCTTAGTGGGTAACTCCCTACCCATCTATGCTGAGGGTCGAAAGCCCATAACCTCGTCTACACCGACCTATCTTCAGAGATATGATCGCCAGTCCAACTTCGGAAGAAAGGTCGGCGTAGACGAGGTTGAGGGCTTTCCGCTACAGAAAACTCAACGCCGCAACGCGGAAGGACGACTTTCCGCTACCTTTCATTGACCAAATGCTTGAACGATTGGCTGGACACGAGTACTACTGCTTTCTTGATGGATACTCCGGCTATAATCAGATTCCCATCGCCGAAAAAGACCAGGACAAGACCACTTTCACTTGTCCTTTCGGCACGTTTGCATATCGTCGCATGCCCTTTGGGTTATGCAATGCGCCCGCTACCTTCCAACGGTGTATGATGGGAATTTTCTCAGACATGGTGGCAAAATTTCTGGAGATCTTCATGGATGATTTCTCCATCTTCGGCGATTCCTTCAACGAGTGTTTGCTGCATCTTGACGCTGTCCTTACCCGATGTAAGGACAAGAATCTCACTTTGAATTGGGAGAAGTACCACTTCATGGTGCGCGAAGGTATTTTCTTAGGACATATCATCTCGCAAAATGGCATAGAGGTTGACAAAGCAAAGATTGAGGTCATTTCCAATCTACCTCCTCCCAGATGCGTCCGAGATATCCGAGCCTTCCTTGGCCATGCCGGTTTCTATAGACGGTTCATCAAAGACTTTAGCAAGATTGCTAGGCCCTTGACTCTTTTGCTGGCCAAGGATACGCCATTCGACTTCAACTCGAGCTGTATGACTGCATTCGAGTCATTGAAAAGCTCACTCACTTCTGCTCCCGTTCTTTCTTCGCCTGACTGGACGCACCCATTTGAGATTATGTGCGATGCATCCGACTTTGCCATTGATGCTGTCCTTGGACAACACATCAACAAGATGCCGCACGTAATCTATTATGCGAGCCGAACCCTGAACGACGCCCAACTCAATTATACAACAACTGAGAAGGAATTCTTAGCTGTTGTATTTGCTTTAGAAAAGTTCAGGCCCTACCTCATCGGCTATCCAGTCATTGTCTACACTGACCATTCTGCTCTGCGCCATCTTTTTGCGAAGAAAGATGCAAAATCTCGGTTAATACGTTGGATCCTCTTGCTTCAAGAGTTTGACCTTGTCATTAAGGACAAACGAGGATGTGAAAACGTAGTTGCCGACCATCTCTCACGACTTCCTTCTTCGCCTTCGCTTCCAATTCTGATCAACGACGTTTTCCCGGATGAACGGCTCTTGACAGTATCTTGCGAACCCCGGTTCGCAGATATTATGAACTATTTGGCCACAGGATTACTACCGACTGAATGGTCAAGTCAGGACAGACTTCGCTTCTTATCCCAAGTAAAACACTTTTACTGGGACGAACCCTATCTGTTCAAGTACTGTCCCGATCAGATTATTCGTCGATGTATCCCTGACGATGAATTCAAGAGTGTGCTGTCGTTTTGCAACGATCAAGCATGTGGCGGGCATTTTGGCCCCAGAAAGACAGCTGAGAAGATCTTGCAATGTGGTTTCTACTGGCTACAACTCTTCAAAGACGCTCATGACTATTGCAAGACTTGCTCCCGGTGCCAACACATGGGCCGGATATCCCGGAGGAACGAGATGCCGCTCCAACGAATCTTGGTTGTGGAGATTTTCGATGTTTGGGGCATAGATTTCATGGGGCCGTTTCCCAGCTCTTTTGGGAACTTGTAAATCCTTCTCGCTGTTGATTACGTCTCTAAATGAGTCGAGGCTGTGCCCAGCCGGACTAACGACAACAAGGTTGTCACGACAACAAGGTTGTCGTTAGATTCCTTAAAGAAAACATTTTCTCCCGGTTTGGCCACCCCCGAGCGATCATTAGCGACAATGGAAGTCATTTCTGCAACAAAACTTTCGAGGCCTTGATGCGGAAATACTCCATTAATCATAAGCTATCCACGCCCTACCACCCACAAACCTGCGGGCAGGCCGAAGTTTCAAATCGGCAAATCAAGCAGATACTGGAGAAGACGGTTTCCAAGAACCGTAAGGATTGGTCGCTGAAACTCACTGATGCCCTTTGGGCCTTTCGAACCGCTTATAAGACCGACCTTGGCATGTCTCCCTATCGTCTTGTGTACGGAAAAGCTTGCCACCTACCTGTCGAAATAGAGCATCGCGCATTTTGGGTGATAAAGGAGATGAATCGGTCTCGCGGAGATGCGGGCAGCCATCGGAAGCTGCAGTTGAACGAACTGAGCGAGCTTAGGGATGAGGCTTACGATAACGCGGTTGTCGTTAAGAACCGAACGAAGGTGTTTCACGATAAACACCTTTTGCGCAAAACCTTCGTACCTGGTCAGCAGGTACTGCTTTACGACACCCGACTTCACTTCCATCCAGGAAAGCTCAGATCTCGCTGGAAAGGGCTGTATTTTGTGCGGAATGTATATCCGCAGGGCGCTGTGGATTTGGAGAATCCAAAGGACGGTTCATTTTTCAAAGTGAACGGACACCGACTAAAACCGTACCTTAGCGCCGAACCAACAGAGGAGCTCCTGTTCTTACAGGAGCCGGTTTACCCTGCATAATCTTCCTCTGCCTACCACCAAACTTCGGTTATCCAGCCAAGAACAGGTGGACACTGTTCCAAATAAGTTTGGGGGTATGTATATACCATTTTGTACATTTTTGTGGATATTCTTTTTCTTTTTCTCAAAACCAAAAACCAAAAAAATAAAAATAAAAATTAAAATTTTGTGTATATCTAACCGACAATTTTTGACCCTTCAAATGATCTCTTCATGCAATGACAGTGAGGACACTGTCCAGTTTAAGTTTGGGGGTACACTCGGTACGCATTTCTCACCTTCGCATTCATATGTATATTTTGCATCTGCATATTAAAATCCATAAAATCCATAAAAATCTGAAAATTTTCTAAAAATATAAAAACTTTTCTGTCAAGTTAGCTTGTGGAAGAACTCTGATTCAACATTTCGACGGTTTTGTTTGAGAAAATAAGAATAACTAAATCTTATGTTTAGATTTTGAAAACCTGAAAGATAACTCTCCTTTGAAGTTAACTATAGCTGATATACGTCTTTACATCACACTACACGTGCCGTGAGTTTTTAGGAATTAGATGACAAGTCTTTTATGTCGAAAAACTTTTAAATGGATCAATGAATTTCTAAGGATCAAATAGATTTGTTCTGAAAGAAGTAATATCAAGAATAGTTTATGAAGTGAAGTGAATATGAAGGGATATTATTGATGCCTTAATTGGAACTAATTCTGAAAAATAACCCATCTGGAACTTGATTGGAATGATTACACACCGAACCCACTAAACACGTCTTTTATCCAAAAAAAAATATTGAACTGCCGGTTATATCTCCATTCGTATTAAATCATCATGATTTTCACGCCAAATTGTCTTTTGTTTTTGGACCTAGGTAACTTGAGTAATTAAGTCCGCTGGGGTATTTCTACACCTAATGCCCTAAAGCCAACTGGTTTGGGAGCATTGGCCCAAAGCTCGCTAAGAAGCCTAGAAAGTCCAGTTTAAAACAAAGTCAAGCAAGTGTTCTCTCCGAGTTAAAATTCCTAACGGTTCTTTGTGTGAGAATAATCTTGATAAAAGACAGGCTTGTATAAAAATTTTAGCGGAGATATGAAGGTTTTATTCTATGATAAAGACTATTGCACGTTCACAGAGGTGTGTATGAAATGAAAACAAGAAAAAGGTGGAGTGAAAAATCAGACCTAGTTTCCTGTTAAGGAAGATAGAAATTCTAAAGTTGAAACTTTACTGGAAAACGAAACTTGAAAAATGCTTAACTCTTTATAAAACTTATGTGATCCTTTCAAAATTTTTATCTGGGCTTTATTGACATGATAACGTAAATCGATCCTTCTGGAAACTTAACGACACTATTTGCACTGCACGTAAAGACATATAAAATCTGTAGTTAAATAAGAAGCGAGGTGTGAGAAATAAAGGTTCGATAGTCTAGACTTAGGATAATAGAATTGTTATTTTCTGAAACAAAACTTTAGGGTTTGAATCTTAGTTATTTTACAAAACTAGCTTGACCGGATTTTGTGGGTAGTATCTGCTGAAAACCCTCAGGAGACAACACTCCTCCTACTAGGGACACTTAGAGGTTTAACGGCTTGTTGCACATGCTCAATGCAATCGCGTTCCCTGCGAAAGTGAGGTTAGGAAATTTTTTGTGAATAAAATTGGCTTTGCTCGGGACGAGCAAATGATAAGTTTGGGGGTATTTGTTCATATCAGTTTTTTGCATTTTCATACCGCCCAATTTTTATCACATTGCATATCAGTAGATACTCTTGAGCCGTGTTTACTAGTCAATTGCAGGATACAGGTTCTCGGCTCTAAACGGTGAAATTCATGGAAAAACACGACAAAATCCGGGTTCCTGCCAACCACAGATAAAACACGGGTCTCCGCTCTTTATCCGTCTGTTGCCACACACCAGTTTAGGAGACAAAATGGCAAATCGATTGTCATTTTCATGCACAAGGCTCAATGGCAACACAAGATCCAAGAAATCTACGCGGAGCTCAAGAAAATCATGACAAAAGATACACATCCAATCACCTTTTGATCAACAGAAATTCTGGAAAAATCGTGAAACAAATATGAGAAAAATCATATGCCAGAATAAAGTACACAGCAAACCAGGGAAGCACCAAAAATACCATGCCCTAATTCAACTATACGGCCGCGGAACCGCGGCCAATAGGGGGTCTAGGCCGCGGTTCCGCGGCCGTACGGCCTCCTCATGCTGTCAAACTTCAGGGGTACTTTGGACATTTCATATGGAAGCAGAATTTTGCCCTAGGTTTTCATCTCCCTGCCTATAAATAGCCCAGAACCTTGTGAAGCCAAGGGTGCATAATCTTGTATTTTTCTAGGTTTTAGAATACATGTTCTTCTTCCTCTTCTCATCTCTTCTCCATTGAAAAACTTGTAGTGAGCTTTTGTGAGTGAAGAATGATGAATAAAGAAGTTCCTCTTGCTATTATATTTGTCTTGTTCTCTTATTATTGCTTGTAATTTTCATTTGTTAACTTAGTTGTTATTTCTTGTTGTTTCTTTTTTTTCTCTTTTCCTTTATCCTTAAACAACCATGATGCTTACGCTTGATCCTTGCCAAGGTGAGGTCGCAAATAGCTAGTTGTTATCTTCTAATCTCCTTCTTTCTATCTCCCTCTTTTGTGTTATTTTCTTTTCCGTATTATGGGTGAGTAGTTTCATACTTGTTAGGGTAGGATGAGGGAAGTTTGAGAGAAGGAAATCTCTCTCACTCTTTCCTTGCCCAACATCTTAAATCGACTCCCGTTAATTGAACCACAATCCGCTCCCTACGGCACCCTATCCTACATGATAGCGGTGATTCCGTAGTGAGACCGGTTGTGGTTGAATTAACCGGAGGTTATGGTTAAGAGCCAAGAATGGACGGACAAGCACCAAAAGGAAGAACTTAAGCGTTGGAAAGCCTAGCTTATACTCGCAAGTTTCTTCCTAGTCGTGCTAATCCCCGTTGTTGCCGATTACCGTAACACCGGTATTAAGAGTGGCAACGAAAGAAGTGAGCGACTCCTAACTCAAACTAACCTAATCCTAACCCTAACAAGCTCTCTTTACATATAAATTTAACACTTAGTTAATCACAAACAAATCTGGACCTTTGGACTTAACTCGTTAAAGCACATAGAAAAAGATTCCCATCTCCCTGCGGACGACCCGTACTCAACCGGCTAGCTACAAGCGAAACCGTCTTGATTGCGGTAATTAACTAAAACTTGAACACGCAGAATCTCTACCAATCACCTGGAGCCTCAACGAACGTACGGTCGAATCGGCGCTTACTCTTTAATGCACGATCTCTTCTCTGATCCCCCGATGTCATCAAAAAATACGACTAATTGCCTGGAAATCCGTGCCGACAATGTCTTCAACTAAGAACTTAACCCGGGTGACCGATTAGACCACTCTCGACCCGATCCATAAATAGGTAGGGACGAGAGTGGGGGGCTAATGATGATGCTCGGTACTGAAAACTCCCCAGATCATGACACATGGCAGATGACGTGTTCTAAGGCTTACGGGAAAGGAGCAAGAACGGTACATTGGAGGCATATCCCGGGCTTTCGACCCAAGGATGTTCTCGACCATCGATGACCTCCCAGAACACTCGTGTGCTTGTCCTACAAACAACCATTGGCTCACCTCCGAGCCCTCTTGCACGCTGGGCCTCCTCAGCCCCCCAGCTCGTCTCTGAGCTATCACAGAACCAAGCTCGCTCGGCCTCCCGCTCGCCTCTGAGCCTCCCACCGAGCTCAGCTTACTCGGTCTCATCGACCGACCCAGAGCGTAGATCTCAAGCGTCCCGGACATGGCTCCGCGAATCTCGCTATATGCGAGATATCCGCCGCCCCACGATCCCGCGTCCCACGCCATTGCGTTCCCCCGTTAACGGGTGTATCTCGCCATTAATGGAGGATTTCGCCATTCGCGCGGGCGTAATTCCAATGGCGTAACGGCCGGCGTAAATCTCGCATATGGCAGCTGTTCACACCATAATATTGTATTATTATATTCCCCATTCTTATTCTTTTTGACGCATGTCTGCTACATGTTACAGGTTAAAGGTTCTTGGACAGGAAACAGTGAAAACGATGAAAAGATGATGCAAAAGTGGACTTTAACCAACAAACAGAGAATCTTGATCAAGCCTACATAAGGAACAATTCATAAAGCAAGATTCAAGACATCGACTCAAAGCGAACGGTTAAAAATCCATTGCAAATTGTTCACTGGAAATCTGGAACCAACCTAGAAGCCCAAATGGAAAAGAACATATATAAACAGGAAGACAAAGTCACCAGAAGCCAGCACCAGAAAGTCCAGAGCCCAACTCCAACATTTGGCCGCGGAACCGCGGCCAAACCATGCCTCAGGCCGCGGTTCCGCGGCAGGATAGTGCAATCAGGAACAAATATTTTTTCCATGTTTTTGTGGCGGCGTTGACTGGTCAACCTAGGGCTATTTTTGTAAATGTAGACATGCGGTTCATTGTAACCCTAGGGTTTCCTATTCTCTATAAATAGGAACTCTAATCATTGTAAACCTTATGCCTCCTTTTAATAATAAATTTTAGAATTCTTTTGGAGAGCATCGGTGTTTCTTCTCCATTCAGAAATTCAGATCTGACAACCCTGCATGGACGATTGGAGGGATGCATCTGTAAGTAATTTAATTTCTTGCCCTAGTGTAGATTTAAATTCCTTACCCTAGGTAGATTTAATTTCATGCCCTAGGAACTTGTTTAGGGTTTAGCTTTGGGGAAGGATTTTGAGAGATGAGATCTCTCATCCCTTTCTTACCCACCAAATATTTACAATAGGACTCCATGCATACATGCACATACCGCTCCCTACGGCACTCTATCCCTCGAGGTAGCGGTGATACCGTAGTATAAAGGCCCGGGTGTGATGTTTTCCATGGAGGTTAGGGTAAGGATCTCTAAAGGAAGGACAAGAACCTAGAGGAAGGATCACCTTCCCGAACGGATCTAATCCCTTTTATTGATAATTACCATAACTCCTCACTGATCTTCATTCGGGTATAGAAAGCGTTGAGATTTAATTACATTTCCAAACCATCCCTAAACCTAGCCCTAGCAAGAGTAGATCTAGATAATTGCCCTAGGTTAATCAATTTTTAGATTTAATAACAACTCCGAACACCCTTCGGAATTAACTCGTAAGCGCGAATCGGAAACTCACAAAATCCCTGTGGACCGACCCGTACTCACCGGCTAGCTTCATGCGACGCCGTTCTTGATTGCGGTTACAAATATTTTTGATCTATCTTTTAAAAAGCGCAAGCACGCTAAATCATTTCAAATCAAATGGCGCCGTTGCCGGGGATGGCGTTGAATTTTCTTTTCGCAATTTCGGGTTAATCATAAAATTTAAAAAAAGATCATAAAAATCTAAAAAATCCAAAAAATATAAAAAATATTTCATAGTTATTTTTTTGGAAAGGGTACTTTGTTGTGTGAAATCTTGCAGGAACAAACTCGGATCTGGAAATCTACAGAAAGAGAAACAGAAAACCAAATATTAAAACAGAAGGGGAATTCAAAATCAGGGCAGCAGAATTTTTCCCGAGACCCGAGCCCTCCATTGCGCCGCCCTTCCGCCGCGCTAACCCACTTTAGACCGCGGATCCGCCGCGGTCTTGGAGTTTCAGACCGTCAGAAAAAATCTTGGGAATCGTGCCTGCTTGTTGACCGCGAAAACGCGGCATTAGGGCTCTTAGACCGCGGAAACTCGGCGGGACAGTGACATCATCTCGTGGAATTTCCTCTGTAAGATCCTCTGTTCTTTCTCTGGAGATCTAGATATATCTTTTCTGAAAAATTCCTGCAAAAATTTTGGCACTTTAAAAATATATTCCCTTCCAAATAACAAGTCTTGTGCAGGATTTTTGGGCCCCGCTTGAACTAAATTGATTGCAAGAAATATTTTGTTGTTGCATATCTTTTCTCGAATATCTTTTCGCAACAATTTTTTTCCAAATAAAGATTCTTGTGATATGCTTCAAATAATAACCAATTGCAAGTAATATTTTGCTGTTGCATATCTTTTCTATAAAATATTTTGCTGTTGCATATCTTTTCTCTAAAAATCTTTTTGCAACAAAATTTTTCCAAATAAAGAGAAAGAAAAAAATTAATGAAAAATGAAAATAACAAGGACAAATATTTTGTAGAGCTTGCAAATTTTTTTTATTAGCCCCAAATAAATCTTTGCACCATCCAACCTTCCTTCTTGTCACCTTTCTTCTTCTAACATGGGTACCCCACATAAAAAATCATTAGCCGAACTTTGGTATCCCGAACCTAATTTTGCGTCATATGTCAATGTGTTCGGTCAATTTAAAGACGATCCTTCCATGCCTAAAAAATCTTTGAAAGATCACATAGAGGAGTCTAGGAGAAATAGTTTGACTTTTCAACCCACTTTGTGTCAACCGAGTCAACCTTCACCACCTCCATATGTTGACACCACTTTTTCAAGTCCTTCTGGCACTCCTAGGCCGATGTCCATTGCTGAGCATATTGCTCAATCTCGCAGTCGATCTTTCACCCCTCTCCACTCATCTAGTTCTAGGGATCCGCACGATTATTCACCTTTTTATCTATATGTTGACCCTACCCCTACCCAACCACCCACTTCCTACCAGTCATACCCAACCTTCCCACCTTCACTAGACACTGTTTCGACACAGCCATTAGGGAGTTTCACATATCCAACCAATTTTGAATCTTTTACTGAAACCCCCTCACCACCTAAGTCTAGTTTGGAAGAGGCGTTGGAGGCGTATATCGCAGCAACAAACAAAATGGTTAGGAATGTGGAAGCGTCCGTGGCCACCCTTATGCAACCTAGTGAACCGGTAGCTAGTGTCCCGCTAGCTCCAAATTTTTCAATGTATGAGGCGGCAGTTGGACAGAGTGAGAATGAGAGAGGATTTTCAAATCAAACCTACCCTTACCCAATTGAAGCCCACAACTCCTGTTTGCCATCGATTGCCCTAAATAGTTCACCTGTTGAAAATAAAAATGAGTTGTGTGAGTTTGTAGTGTTTGATTTGCCGGATTGTGAGGAACCTCTTTCGAGTGAAACAGCACCTAATCCTTTCGATCTTTACACCTCCACTCTAGAACCTAAATCGATAGATATCCATGCTTTTGATGAGGTGTCTAAAGAAATTGATTTTCACTTGATTGAGGATATAGACGCCGGGAATATTTCGGATGATGAACCTGTCGATTTAATTGAAATTTTATGTTCAAATCATCATCCTGAGTTATTAAATGTTTCTCCCGAATCTCATATGCGTCTTGATTTTGATGATAATGGCATGGATAGGCTAAATAATGAGTTGAATATTGAGGATAGTATTGAGGAGAGTCTTGAGGATAATATTGAGGTTGAATCATTTTTGTTTGATGTGTCTGATTTTCCAATTCATCCTCCTGAACCTTTGACAGTTATATCACCCTCCCTCCTTCCCATCGTTCCGACCACGCCTCATTTCACGCTTGACGACTGTGAGCTTGAAAACTTTTCCTTTGAATCTAACACAGTTCTCACAGCCGATGGCACTTACGAGTGTTTCACTTTTTCGGACGATGTTGAAGTTTCACCGCCCGAGTTTGAGTCCTTTGCATTTTCAGATGAGTTAGTTAATCCATCAGACTCGGTTGATTATAGTAGTTTCGAACCATTAATGGAATCTTTCAAGTTCGAAACAGTTTACTACGGTGAGAAAGATACTATCCCTACTTCACTCCCTTTCGTCCTTCCTATTGTTCCGACCGTGCAAGTGACCGTCACGCTTTCATCTCCTATACCAAGTTCGGCGTACCCATGTTTTCTTGCGAATCTTGAGGGGTTTGACCCCATTTCTCGACGAGTAGATAGGTTAGCGCAATCGCTTATAACATATCGGTCATCACATATTGCGCTAATTTATTCACT
Organism: Agapanthus africanus; assembly: GCA_030015575.1. Lineage (NCBI taxonomy): Eukaryota > Viridiplantae > Streptophyta > Magnoliopsida > Asparagales > Amaryllidaceae > Agapanthus > Agapanthus africanus. The sequence goes on from CM057341.1 coordinate 201,579,246, forward strand.
CAATTTACACCCTCAAGATCGTACTCCACTTCCTTCTTCTTTTCGCCATTCTTCTCCCCCACCGAGACCATATTCTACCATTCTTCTTTCCACACGGTCTCGCGTGCTTCTCATTTTCTTGCACCAACTATACCATTTCCACGATAAGATTTTTGAATGGTTGGTGCTAACTTTTGGCTTGTGCACGGCCAAGCTTAAGTTTGGGGGAATCTTTGTATATATGTATATATATTTTTGTTTTCTTTTTCTATAAAAAAATAAAAAATTCAAAACATTAAAAATATAAAAAAAAATTATAAATAAATAAACAGGGGAGTGCCCGTATTTTGACCCTCTTGGTTTAGCATGACAGTGAGGACACTGTCAAGTTCAAGTTTGGGGGTATGCTCGGTACGTCTTTTTCCTTCGCATTCATTTGTACATATTTTTTTTGCATTTGCATACTTATTTGAAAACCCATAAAAATTTGAAAAATTTCAAAAATTATAAAAATTAATGTATTCAATTTTGGCTAATTGACTTGAGTTTGACAAATAGGTTAACTGGCTAGGAACAACTAGATCTTAGACTTAGTGAATTAAAAACCCTAAAAATAACATTCTTTAAAGTTTAACGGTAGAAAGTATATGCCTTGTAGTTTATTTAGAAATAGGCAAATTTTGGGTTCACTTCTTGGGCTAAGTCGAAACAAGGGAAGAGTATTAATGTTCTATTTAGAGTATAAGTTTGAAAAATAGTTCTTAGCTTAAGTCTAGATTCTGAAAATGTATACCCTACAATTTGCACAATCACGCACCTTGAAACTTGGAATAGTAGAAGAGACCTTGAAGTGCTCTTGTCTAAAGTCCTTAGTACAATGAAAATAAAAAAAAAGTGAATAAAGAATAAAAAAATGGACACTGGTTTTTGTGATTACTTAAGGCTGTAAAAAATAGAAAAATATTTAGCGAGGGTGCTTCATCACCTAGTGCCTTAGACCAACTGGTTTGGGAGTCACTGCTAAAAGCCTTGGGTATTGCAAGACTAGGAATTACGCTTAAATGTGCAAACATATTTTGTAATCGGTCGTTGGTACCTCAAGAAGTATTAACGGTCGCATGAAGGATGTGTAAGCGAAATTCAATTAAAAATTCACTAATAAGTGCTTTGGACAAAGGACGAGAGTACGATTGCTTGATTTGAATTTCCAAGTATAAGGGTGATCTATACACACACGTAGGGGTATGTGATTGGAATTTAGATAAGAGAGAGGAATGAAAAATAGAACGTATATCTTTAATAGAGTTGATAAAAATTCCTAAGTGGAGTTGGAACCCTAGAAGGAAAACTTAGGAAATGCCGAAAGTTAAGTAAGTCTATAGGATATATATAATCTTAAGTTAAATGATGAGAAAGTGTGAAAAATGTGGGTGGATAATTTACGAGTCGACGATAATAGAATTCCCTGTTAGAAAACCTAATTGGAAAACAAAAATCAACGGGCCGAATTGATAGGATTTTGTGGGTAGTATCCGCTGAAAACCCTCAGGAGACAACACTCCTCCTACTAGGGACACCTAGAGGTTTAACGGCTTGTTGCACGTGCTCAATGCAATCGCGTTTCCCTGTGAAAGTGCGGTTAGGTTTTTTGTAGAGAATAAAATATAAGTTTGCTTGAGGACGAGCAAAAGATAAGTTTGGGGGTATTTGTTCACACCATAATATTGTATTATTATATTCCCCATTCTTATTCTTTTTATAAATAAACGGGTGCTTTTGACGCATGTCTGCTACATGTTACAGGTTACAGGTTCTTGGACAGGAAACAGTGAAAATGATGAAAAGATGATGCAAAAGTGGACTTTAACCAACAAACAGAGAATCTTGATCAAGCCTACATAAGGAACAATTCATAAAGCAAGATTCAAGACATCGACTCAAAGCGAACGGTTAAAAATCCATTGCAAATTGTTCACTGGAAATCTGGAACCAACCTAGAAGCCCAAATGGAAAAGAACATATATAAACAGGAAGACAAAGTCACCAGAAGCCAGCACCAGAAAGTCCAGAGCCCAACTCCAACATTTGGCCGCGGAACCGCAGCCAAACTATGCCTCAGGCCGCGGTTCCACGGCAGGATAGTGCAATCAGGAACAAATATTTTTTCCATATTTTTGTGGCGGCGTTGACTGGTCAACCTAGGGCTATTTTTGTAAATGTAGACATGCGGTTCATTGTAACCCTAGGGTTTTCTATTCTCTATAAATAGGAACTCTAATCATTGTAAACCTTATGCCTCCTGTTAATAATAAATTTTAGAATTCTTTTGGAGAGCATCGGTGTTTCTTCTCCATTCAGAAATTCAGATCTGACAACCCTGCATGGACGATTGGAGGGATGCATCTGTAAGTAATTTAATTTCTTGCCCTAGTGTAGATTTAAATTCCTTGCCCTAGGTAGATTTAATTTCATGCCCTAGGAACTTGTTTAGGGTTTAGCTTTGGGGAAGGATTTTGAGAGATGAGATCTCTCATCCCTTTCTTACCCACCAAATATTTACAATAGGACTCCATGCATACATGCACATACCGCTCCCTACGGCACTCTATCCCTCGAGGTAGCGGTGATACCGTAGTATAAAGGCCCGGGTGTGATGTTTTCCATGGAGGTTAGGGTAAGGATCTCTAAAGGAAGGATAAGAACCTAGAGGAAGGATCACCTTCCCGAACGGATCTAATCCCCTTTATTGATAATTACCATAACTCCTCACTGATCTTCATTCGGGTATAGAAAGCGTTGAGATTTAATTACATTTCCAAACCATCCCTAAACCTAGCCCTAGCACACTACTACAAAGAAGGGTTGCCCCTACGGATTTATCCGTAGGGGCAACCCACTGCCCCTACGGATATATACGTAGGGGCGAAAAAATACCCCGTAGGTGCAAAGGCCGCAGGTGCAAGTTGAGGCCCTGAACTTGCCCCTACGGGCAAATTCTTGCCCCTACGGATATATGTGTAGGTCCATGTGCCCCTACGGCTTAAGCCGTAGGGTATAAGATTTTATATTATTTACGGTTTATTTTAATAAATTACTTTGCCCTACGGATATAACCGTCGGGGCATGTACTATCCCCTACGGATATATGCGTAGGTACGATTTCGTAGGGGTATAAATTCAGGATTCCTGATATGTAGCCCCTACGGCTAAAGCCGTAGGGGATAGTCAGTGGCGCCTACGGATATATCCGTAGGGGCTTTCCCAACCCCCCCGGTACTGAGATCTGGGGGAAATATCAGTTACTGCTGATATTTTGCCCCTACGGCTATATCCGTAGGGGTAACATGTTGGCCTACGGATTAATCCGTAGGTACATATTATCTGAATTTTTTTTTTAAAAGTGGGCTGTTTGATTTTTCCCGCCCTGTGCACAATAATATATACATCAATCAAATCATATATTGCAGTATTCATAATCACATCTCACGCATATATATAATATACAAAAGAAACCCAAAAACTGAATATGATATAAATACAAACCAATATCAATGTCGTTTCAAAATGTAGTACAATGTGTATGATATAAATAAATACATGTTTCAAAAAAAAGAACCAAAAATCTACCCTAGCTCGGTCCAGCTCCACCTCTGAATAACGATAGAATAACGCGCGCCTGCTCCTCGGTCAATAAACTATGCAATTTGTCGGTAGCGGGAGTCTGAGCGGCATGTGGTCTGCGCAGCCACCGTCGAGGTAGTCGCTTGCGGAGCCGCGGCTGCGGGAGTCTGAGTGGGCGGTGGAGCTACATAAGCTGTCTGCGGAACCGCAGCCGATGTAGTGGCTTGCGGAGCCGCAGCCGAAGGAGTTGCGTGTGGAGGCTCGGCCGATCTACCTTGTCGCGTCTGGATATAACGTGTGCTACATGAGCGTGTAAGAACTGTTTATTATTCGAATTCGTATCATTATTAAGTTATTTCGAAACCCTGTTTGGATATCTAGTTTGGAAAAGCGTTGTTTATTTCAATTACATATGTATGTATGATTAATCAAACTTAAGTCTAAAACCAAATAAGCTCAAGCTACGTACTAATTATGGATATGTTGATATGTATATAATATGAAATGATATTTTACTATAAAGTAGTATACATACCAGCATCTCCTTCAACTCCTGAACACTGGCCCTCAAGCTATCCAGTTCATGATGGATACGTCGCTCACTGGAGACGGAGGAAGTAACCACCGGGGTGGAGTCCAACCTCATATGGGCCCTGCTAGAGCCTAGTCCTCAGCCTCTGGGAACCTACGTGGTGCCGTCCGTGTGCGGCGTCCAGGACTGGGGTCAGCAGCCTCGAATGTTGCCTTCCCCTAGCAACTGTCAGAACATTATATTAAGCACATACGGGTCTATAAAATTGACAAGAAACACCAAAATCAACAAATTCAAAGCCTTACCTACAGAGATAGAAGATGTGCTCCTCTGGTATCTGCATGTATCAAAATTTGAATAATATTAATTAATTTCAGTACATACATACTAACAAGGTAAACTCGCATATAGCGCTGCTTACACATATGACAGGGAGTGAAGGAGCTCTTGTAGATCATCAGGCGCAAATCTAATCTCATCAAGCAGCCCATGATAATGAGTTGGACGACTAAGAGCAAAAGAAATGTGTGTATATTTATGATATAGCATTCTAAATCAATATACATGCCCTATATAACATATAAACATACCTGGAGGAACGGGAGTGGCCTCTGTCCCTGATATGGACGCATCACCAACAACTAGACAATCAAACATTGACAATATAAGTAATTTTGACATAAACAGGCATGGATATCTATAATATTACATTCAAAATGGATATTAGAGGGCGCACCTGCAGTGAGAAGTGGCAAAAGTACCACCCAACTAGGGTGTAATTTACAGAATCAGTTGAGACTCTTAAAAGTCATAGAAGAACCCGACCTGCAAAAATCTGATGTATGCTTTCCATTGGACACTAAGAAGTCTCTAAAGGGAAAAGCCATCATTAGTTCATATCAGAGGATTGATGCTGAAACAGAGAACGAGAAATGTCATTTTTTTCTTCTTCCGCCACATTACTGTCTTCTCCTTCTGCCACATTACTGTCTTCTCCTTCTTATTATGTTCGCGTGCAAATTCAATGACTATATTGAGAATATGGATTAATAGTGGGTAGGAAAAGTATTTCTCAAATGGCTTTTGCGTCTTAAAACCATAAACTACTAAGTAATGACATACATAATTTTTTTAGTATAAAGGTTGTTATTTTAAGTTTTCCCTTATAGAGATATGATCTAACTGCATCTATCAACTATAAGTGTGCAGAAAATTATGATAAGAAATCATAAGAAAGGGTCGTAGCCATGCATAACCTTGAATCTACATACCAAATCATGCAAAAGCATGCACTTATTGTCACCTTGCCTTGGAATATAAAATATCTTGGAAGACTATAAGCGAGCATTTAAATCTTATTAGCTTTTGACTTCAACATATATTTTTCTCAAGTACCATGAAATATACTTGCTCCGTATAAACCGTTTTCAGGAAGATGGATTAATAATGACAAATTATCCATTGTGACTCACTAGGTTAGAATTTTCTCTTCTATTAACCATCTTTCTAATCAGCTTGGTAAATTTATTCGGAACCGGCTGTGAATCATTAAAAGAGTAGCATAAGAACGAAAGCTAAAATACAGATATATAGCATACCGATACATCGAAACTTCATAGTTACGATGGCAATCCAGAGATATTTATTTCTACACACGTGGTGCGCGTGCGAATGCGTCAGGCAACATGGACAAATATTTCATAACATGGAAAGTATTATTCGTATAAAGTAATTAAAACTTTTAAAAAGCTTGGGTAGAGATATTTTCTTAGGTGATGCAATCATATCATGAGGACTAAATTTAAGCTATTATATATATGCATATGTATTTTTCTAACCTAAAATATCACACACACACACAGAAAGAGAGAGAGAGAACACCTGGTAGGTAAAAAAATCAGGTAGCAGGATCCTGAAGAAATGGAGTCCATAGCATTGCTCATCATCATCATCCATGATCCCTTTGATAATATTTTTTCAAAGGGATCACGGATGATGATGATGAGCAATGCTGTGGACTCCATTTCTTCAGGATCCTGCTAACTGATTTCTCTATCTACCTGGTATTCTCCCCCCCTCTCTCTCTCTCTGTGTGTGTGATATATTAGATTAGAAAAATACATAAGCATATGTATAATAGCTTAAATTTAGTCCTCATGATATGATTGCATCACCTAAGAAAATATCTCTACCCAAGCTTTTTAAAAGTTTTAATTACTTTATACGAATAATACTTTCCATGTTATGAAATATTTGTCCATGATGCCTGACGCATTCGCACGCGCACCACGTGTGTAGAAATAAATATTTCTGGATTGCCATCGCAACTATGAAGTTTCGATGTATCGGTATACTATATATCTGTATTTTAGTTTTCTTTCTTATGCATGTCTTTTAATGATTCGCAGCCGGTTCCGAATAAATTTACCAAGCTGATTAGAAAGATGGTTAATAGAAGAGAAAATTCTAACCTAGTGAGTCACAATGGATAATTTGTCATTATTAATCCATCTTCCTGAAAACGGTTTATACGGAGCAAGTATATTTCATGATACTTGAGAAAAATATATGTTGAAGTCAAAAGCTAACAAGATTTAAATGCTCGCTTATAGTCTTCCAAGATATTTTATATTCCAAGGCAAGATGACAATAAGTGCATGCTTTTGCATGATTTGGTATGTAGATTCAAGGTTATGCATGGCTACGACCCTTTCTTATGATTTCTTATCATAATTTTCTGCACACTTATAGTTGATAGATGCAGTTAGATCATATCTCTATAAGGAAAAACTTAAAATAACAACCTTTATACTAAAAAAATTATGTATGTCATTACTTAGTAGTTTATGGTTTTAAGACGCCAAAGCCATTTGAGAAATACTTTTCCTACCCACTATTAATCCATATTCTCAATATAGTCATTGAATTTGCACGCGAACATAATAAGAAGGAGAAGACAGTAATGTGGCAGAAGGAGAAGACAGTAATGTGGCGGAAGAAGAAAAAAATGACATTTCTCGTTCTCTGTTTCAGCATCAATCCTCTGATATGAACTAATGATGGCTTTCACATAGGCTTTTCCCTTTAGAGACTTCTTAGTGTCAAATGGAAAGCATACATCAGATTTGTGCAGGTCGGGTTCTTCTATGACTTTTAAGAGTCTTAACTGATTCTGTAAATTACACCCTAGTTGGGTGATACTTTTACCACTTCTCACTTCTCACTGCAGGTGCGCTCTCTAATATCCATTTTGAATATCGATAATATTACATTCAAAATGGATATTAGAGAGCGCACCTGCAGTGAGAAGTTGTAAAAGTACCACCCAACTAGAGTATAATTAACAGAATCAGTTGAGACTCTTGAAAGTCATAGAAGAACCCGACCTGCAAAAATCTGATTTATGATTTCCATTTGACACTAAGAAGTCTCTAAAGGGAAAAGCCTATGTGAAAGCCATCATTAGTTCATATCAGAAGATTGATGCTGAAACAGAGAACGAGGAATGTCATTTTTTTCTTCTTCTGCCACATTACTGTCTTCTTCTTCTTCTTCTGCCACATTATTGTCTTCTCCTTCTTATTATGTGCGCGTGCAAATTCAATGACTATATTGAGAATATGGATTAATAGTGGGTTGGAAAAGTATTTCTCAAATGGCTTTTGCGTCTAAAAAACATAAACTACTAACTAATGGCATACATAATTTTTTAGTATAAAAGTTGTTATTTTAGGTAGGACAACTGCCAATTCTATGGCTTGTGGCCACCAGCGACTGCTTTCTCACCACAGTAAAAATAATGAGGGACTATAACATATCATGAATTCGATATGCACCGTGATTTCATAGCATATGTCTATTAACCTATAATGTATAAGTTCTCGGCGTTGATTGCAGAGGTGCATACAGTCTGAACTAGTAAATATACGTAAGAAGGAAAAAGAAGAAAGGATTCATAAATATGGTTGGGCCAGAAACAGACTTAGTCACTGAATGACATATAACTGATATTCCTTGATGTAGAAATCAATACACCTTTGATAACAAACTCATTCTTTTTTGGGAGATATATAAATAACCGACTCTGACCCTCAGCATTCCATTGAACACATGGAAATCCATCGTATCTCATATCCAGCCACCTCACTTCACCGATCCTATGATCGCCCTCTTGAGGACGCACAACCCTAGCCGCAGCCCCAGCCCAAACCCTAGCCTTAGGTGGTGGTGATGAATGTGAATCCTCATGTGATTTTGCATATTATTGCAAGAGCGTTAATGGGTTTTCTAGATTTGTACGTAGTCAAGAGCAATTGTGAGCAAGGAAAGTAAAAATAGTTTAGGAATTTTATCAAACAGCTGGTGAGCAAACTAGCAAAACGTTTTGAATGAAAATATAATGTAAAATAATTTCGAGAATCAAAAGTGATAAGCTTTGTTAATGATATGGGAGAGAAGCTTGCTTTTTCTTTTTTGTGAAAAATATTTTAGGTTTTTTTTCCTTATTTCTGTTACATCCTGACCGAAGAACTTTCACAATTGTTAAAATTCAACATTTTGGTCAGTCCTCTCCTTTATTGATATGCATGTGATGTGAGGGTTGGATTTAACACAGCAACCATTGTTCATCAATATATATTACCAAATAAAGCTCTTTATTGTTGGTTATGTTGGTTTCATCCAATTCTTGCCTCAATTTGGTGTAATTTGAAATGGCCCACGATTCTAGGGTTTGATATGGGATGGCAATAGAAAAGAGAATTTGTTCTCAAGTTATGATCGAATACCATAATAAATTGGGAGTTGGTTAGGATTGTGAAATTGTGAAAGTAGTTGCATTTTTTTCAAGTATGATCTTGTGAAAATCGGATGAAATATTTAACATCATTTTGTTGTTATTTAGGATTAGCACCCTCTAAAGGATTTTAAGTTAAGATAATGGATATGGATCTTTTGTCAGGATAAAGAAGATCTGCACATGCATAAATACTAGTATAAGATAATTCAAAATTTGGGACAACGGATACATACCGCTAAAAGATATAAGAGATTAATGGAGGGAAGAGGCCATAGGAGGGGATTCCCTCCTATGGCGTCGAAAAAATACCCTCTCCCTAATTTTTTCCGCCGATCGACACCCACCATCTTCATCGTCATCATCTAAGATGTGGGTACACCAAATTTCATGTGATTTTACAACTTTTTCACCGTTGATTTAGTGGGTTCAAAATTAACGGTTTGCCGACAATAGAACTTTTTACATTGCTAAATCAACGGTGAAAAAGTTGTAGAATCACTTGAAATTTGGTATACCCACATCTTAGATGATGACAATGAAGATGTTGGGTGCCGATCGTCGGAAAAAACCATGAAAGGGGTATTTTTTCGACGCCATAGGAGGGAATTCCCTACTATGGCATCTTTCCTCCATTATTCTCAAGATATAAATCGAAAACCCAAACAATATTTTGTGATAAACTTAAGTGTTCTTGCAAACTAATACAAATCTTGTTAAAAATTTGATAAATTGACCTTCCCCTTCCCCAGCCCTAGCCCCAGCCCGCAGCCCCAGCCGCACCCCCAATAAAAAATTTGATAAATTCTACCCAGCCCCGACCCCGACCCCGACCCCGACCCTAACCCTACCCCGACTGCGACCCTAACCCTACCCCGACCCCGACCCCGACCCTAACCCTTCCCCTTCCCCTTCCCCTTCCCCGACCCCGACCCCGAACCCGACCCCGCAGCCCAGCCCCTGCCCCAACCCTAACCCGACCGCGACTGCGACCGCGACCCCAGCCCAACCCAGGCCAACTCGCGCGCCATGAACCTTAAGCCCAAAATAATCCAATAAATTCTTTAACTTACCTCGAGATTTACTCACCTGAACGGCTGCTGGGGCAGGGGCGACGATCTGAACGGCGGTGGCGACGACCTTAACCGCGGTGGCGACGAGAACTCCAGTGGCGACGAAACCGGCGATGGCCACTAGGAGAACAACCTTGGCGGCGACGGCGTGGCGCATTGGGGTAGGCGATCGAACTCCAGTGGCGACGAAACCCTAACCTTATTTTCGCGCCCGATCGAGAGAGAGAGGGAAATGAGCGTAGGCGATCGATCTGGGATTTTATTAAATCGATATTTACTTGCCCCTACGGATATATCCGTAGGTCCTTTGTTTGCGGCTCCGTAGGGGCAAACACCTAATTAAGAATAAATATTTTTATTCTTGGACGTCTTTGCCCGTAGGGGCAACCTTTTAGCCCTACGGATATATCCGTAGGTCCAAGTTATTTCTGCCCCTACGGATTAAACTATCCGTAGGGGCAACCCCCTATTTTACTAGTGGCAAGAGTAGATCTAGATAATTGCCCTAGGTTAATCAATTTTTAGATTTAATAACAACTCCGAACACCGTTCGGAATTAACTCGTAAGCGCGAATCGGAAACTCACAAAATCCCTGTGGACCGACCCGTACTCACCGGCTAGCTTCATGCGACGCCGTTCTTGATTGCGGTTACAAATATTTTTGATCTATCTTTTAGAAAGCGCAAGCACGCTAAATCATTTCAAATCAGCAGCCCATGGCTGCCACTATATAAACCCCCTCTCAGACGATTCAGGTAAATCAATTCTGATCTAATAGACTGCTACTCTGCCCAAATATCTTGACTAACTTGATCGTCGGAGGGTCCACGGTGGTACAACCACTCCGGGACATCCTTACAGGTAGCTCGGCTTCATTCCAAATCAAGCCCACTGAGATCCACATGCTTCAGGAGGCAACCCTCTAATCCAATCTCAGCCATTCATCAGTGTTCGCAGCAGATCAACGGAAGACAACATCTGAAGGATCAAGACCTCCATCATACACAGACCTTGAGGATCAAGAATGACAATGCTAATCATTAAATGAATTGAGACGAATTGATTTTTTGATCTACAGGAGAGTATCTTTTCTGTTATTCGATTTCCAGTTTTCTCCATAAATTATCATGCGAAACATAAAGTCCGATGGGCTACAATCTATATGAGCAAACATAAATCATAAATTGAAATAACTAACCTACTCCGGATTAATGAACTTGTATTGAATGATCAAAATTATAGGTAACCGCTGTAATCTTTAGAAAAATAATTTTTGCACCAACCAGTAGAGGCCCTAACTTTTAATGACTAAACATAAAGTCGCTAATGGATATTGTATTGTATTCCCTCGTTTCTTCACGTGAAAGAAACATGAGTATTAATCATTTCAGATCTCCATCACATGCAAAGGTCAACAACAATTTTAATCCTCAACACCAAACGCTTAAACTCACAAAAAAACACGGGGGATTTAAACACATACGAATAATCCTAACTTACTCTAGAAATTCATCTTTGATGACTCTGCATCTATATATATCTGTATCTGCATCCGTCAAAAACCACCAGATGCAAATATGATGTTACCTATATCCGTTCTGTAACCTTATTCGATATCATTGATAAAATATAATATTTGGCTTTTTTTTTCCATATCCATTTTATATTAATTACAGATAGAAAAATATCATTTCCGGAAACTATCTGTATTTGTATTAAAATCTATCTATGATCACCTGATAAGAGATATCGCAATACCCTAAGACCTATGTCTGCTCCTTTTCCGATCCCTACGAAACACTCTACATTTATGTAAAGTATTGGTTCTATTAATTATCTAGATTTATTTTTCTATATTAATGAAAGTTTATAATGGGGTTCACATTCCAAACTCGTGCTTGCTTTTTGGCAGAAGTTTGTTGCAGCCACAGAGAGCATGCATGTTCTCATATCTGACACATTGATGGATGGATCATTAACAAATTTGTGGCCCATCAAAACAACTCGAGTACTCACCAAGGAATTGCCTAAAATTGCGAAAAAAGTTTGGAAGTGGACCTTAATTTTAGGCATGAAAACAGACACACATGTATTTAGAGTAATCAATTTTCATTATGGTTGAAAGGGCACCGGATAGAAATTAATGGATTGGGACTTATCAATCTAAGAGATGAAATTGTTGGGTTTTCATTTTGCTCTCATCCTATGATTGTCTCAGGATTTAATAAAAGAAAACTTGTAGAAACATCGAAAGGAGCAAAGTCAACTGCTTAGTTTTCGATTTGTACCATCAAATTAAATGCGAATAATCCGCAGGCCGGAAAGATCGCCTTCATAAATAGCACAAATAATTTCATTACCAATTCTTTTTACTATGGCTTCTTTTTTCAATTCATTTCGTGTCTCTCCCAAACTATTAGATGTATTCATCTTCCTAGCTGACATGGCAGTCTGAGATCGTCCCTATAATTAAGTATAAGAATAAAAAAACTTTTATGTTCATGATGCCAGATAACCACTTGAATAATTGTCACATGCAGGAAGCCCTCCGATGAACTTTTTCCTTTTCAATTTTAAATTGACCTCTGGATTCAAATCGCTCTATTCCAATCTCTGCTGGTTCAGTTTCAAATTATCCCAAACATATCCGTTGGTTTGGACATTGGAAGGTAGGTCGACCTGTCATACTAAGTAAGGGAACATCCCTCACATCGAGAAGAAGGAAATGCCCCTACGAGTATGGTTTTCCTGCGCGCACTTGATGTACTCATAACATCATGGGACTGATCTACCCGGCTCCTCACCGGCAGGCGACTAACCCCACTCGCAATGAACATAACCCAATGATGAGCGGATGAACACGGGTTTGGATCGGCTTTAATTTAGCAGGAATGATAATTACACCATCAAGAAGTCAAAATCAAGTCATGCATGAAAAGTCGGATGTTTTTATTTTGCCAATTAATGCAAGTCGAATGTCTATTGCTCGCAGCCATGATAAGATATGAGCATCGCCAAACTGGCTTTTAGCGTGGTGATGTGAAATATTTCAACAAAAAAGACTTCAAGATTTTTTTGGAAAACAGAAGTATTCAACGAAGCGAGGTGATGAACGCTATATGTGAGTCTTCCAAGAAAATAAAACGGATTACATAAAAGATCGATTTTCTTAATATTAAGACCAAGCGACGATAAAGTGTCTTAAAGTATGATGAGATATTTACTTTACATACAGAACTGAAAACCAAAAGGAAACTAAAAGAAAAAGAAATTTTGCTCAACTGCAACGAATAATCCATTTTTATTCTGTTTCTTTACCATACCACTTTTAATGTTTTATGTCCTTTCTTTTCCCATATTAGTGAACTTCTGCCTATTAAAACTTTTTTGATAACAAATTTTGCCTATCATAAAAGGCATAACCTCTTAATAATACTTTACTCTTCAATATGTAAGTTCAATGATTCAAAAAAACTTTAGAATTTCCAAAAAAATCTTTTGCCTATTAAAAAAACTAAAACCGAAATTATGTATCAAACCATTTTGCAAATCCAACAACAATAAAAATCTTTTTCCTTTTAAACCTAGCAATTATTAGAATATTTGAAATCTATATTACTAATCAGTTAGTACAACAAACATCCTAAACTCATGTTCAAAATGTAAGGTTTAACCAATGAGCAATAGCTCAGTTGATAGGATAGGAGAGTGCGGGGAGGAGAAGTGGTCATAATTTAGCGCTTTCATGGTAAATTCATAGATCTCCTGGTGCGTGTGTGTTGTGTGTATGATTTAGGTTTATGGGCAGCTTCAAAATAAATAATTTAAGGTTAAAAATACTACCAATTCATTATAATAGATAAGGGTTCAAACAAATTTAAAAACCACATCCTTTTCTAATGTCATTACCCCACCAATGCAAATTTACTTTAAAAAATCAATTCGTAAGTGGGGATTTCTCAGATCATGACACGTAGCAGATGACGTGTCATCCACGTGAGCCCGCTAGAATCCTGAGGGCTACGGAACTGAAATAAATATGATGCAAAGAAAACATTCCTCAGAGCCTCATCTTTGAGGCTCAGTCCGAGAAATAGGCCCCGACCTCTCAGGGTCTCCACCTGGTGCATTCCTTCTTCGCCCAATCGTCGGTCAATGGCTTGCCTCCGAGCAATCCTAGAACTGAGCTTCCTTAGCCTCCTTGCCGTCCCGACCAACTCGGAACCGACAGTTCAAAGCCATAGCTTTATCGGATCGAGCCCCCTCAACTTCCCCTTACCGAGCTTCCACGAGTAACAGCTCCGCACCCCCGGCCACGACGGAGTCAACCACCCCACGTTCCGCATCTCACGTGAGCATGTCTCGCCATTAATACGAACGTGGCGCGTGGGCGGAACTGACGGCGAGGACCTCGCAACGGATCGCTTCAATGAGGCCCCTATATAAATCCCTACCCCAGACGATTTAAGTAACTCAAACTTAATCCAATACGCCGCTACTCTGTCCAATCATTCCTCAGTCCTAACTTGATTGTCGGCGGATCCTACGGTGGTTTTCCACCCCGGGACTTCTTTTGCAAGTAGCTCAGCGTTAACGGCAACCAACAACCTATTGAGATCCACACTCTCTTTTCAAATTACAGCTCTTTAACTCGCTCGCCATCAGATCGACGGAGGACAATATCGAGGGAGATTCACAAACACTTGCGCATAAGACAATGAGACAATACACCATTATTTTGTTGCACGAGTGGGCCACGCAATTATGTCGTGAATAGTATGACCCAAAAAATAATTAAATATTAATACAAGAGAACTTTAAAAGTCCCTTGCTAAAATAAAACGTTTCCTCTCACGGTCTTAATCTATTTGAAGTAAAAAATAATGAACAATTTTCAATTATTAGAAAATCCTTTACTTAATGGTCATAAGCACATAATAAATTATTATTTTTAATAAATCACCAAATTTTGTTTTTATTTTTTGATAATAAATCATCAAAGTTTGTTGCTTACTATTGCATTCAATTTGTTTTCAGGAATTCTGAGCTGTCTTTCGAACTTTGAAAGGTTTTTGCGGTTTTTTATGGATTAATTTGGACAGTTTTTTTGTGGTGAAGGACTTTTATTTATATATATATATATATATATAGAGAGAGAGAGAGAGAGAGAGAGAGAGATTAATGGAGGAAAGAGGCCATAGGAGGGGATTTCCTCCTATGGCGTGGAAAAAATACAACATTCACCATTTTTTCCGACGATCGGCACCCATCATCATCATCGTTATCATCTAAGATGTGCGTACACCAAATTTCATGTGATTGCACAACTTTTTCACCGTTGATTTAGTGGGTTCAAAATTAACGGTTTACCGACAATAGAACTTTTTACATTGTTAAATCAACGGTGAAAAAGTTGTAGAATCACATGAAATTTGGTGTACCCACATCTTAAATGATGACGATGAAGATGATGGAGGCCGATCGTAGGAAAAATTGGTGGAGGGGGTATTTTTTCGACGCCATAGGAGGGAATTCCCTCCTATGGCATCTTTTCTCCATTATTCTCATATATATATTAAAGCCAAATCACAAGGGAAGCCACGTGGATCCAATGCAAATAGGATCACACGTTTTCCCATGTGATTTATAGAGAATTCTCTAAATCCGGATGTAGATACATATTTCTCTCTCTATATATATACTAATTCTTTGCACGTGCACACACGTATTAGTTCTTTGTATTTGAAATTGCAAAGCGATATTATCTTATTGTAGTTAAATAAATGGTTTCTTCAAAATTCTTTCAGTTAGTTTTGCAGAAAAAACATAAATTTGAATGTCAATAACGCGTCGTGTTTGAGTTATCAAATATATTGCAAAAAATTATTAAAAGATAATTTGAAAAATTCAAAATAAAAATGTAAGGTTATGGAAA
Organism: Agapanthus africanus; assembly: GCA_030015575.1. Lineage (NCBI taxonomy): Eukaryota > Viridiplantae > Streptophyta > Magnoliopsida > Asparagales > Amaryllidaceae > Agapanthus > Agapanthus africanus. The sequence continues at coordinate 201,595,182 of CM057341.1, forward strand.
CTTCTATAAAGACAACAACACTATATAGTTTAGTGGATGTACATTGAATAACTTTAAATAAGAAAAACATTCAAGCAAAAAGATAATTGTAAGAAAAATATAGAAATTTGAAATATGTTAGGGTAAAACTTTGTCTAGAAAGTTTTTTTATCTTATCTTTTTTGGGATTGAATTTTTAGAATTCAAATGAACAATATTTTATTGTTGTGTTGTCCTTTCTTGATGATATGGACGCCTTAAGAATGGAGAAATTTTCACCTTTTTCTTCGTTTTTAAAAAATGGAGAATAGCGAATCTTACCAAGTCCATTTGCATTATAGTATATAAGATATAAGAAAAATATATCCACGTTCCGATGTAGAAAATTTCTCTACATCTTAAGCCCAAATCACAGGGAAATCATGTAGGTCCAATGCACATGCGGGGGACCACACATTTTTCCCTATGATTTGTATTAGAGCTATAGAGAATTCTCTACGTCCGGATGTAGGTACATTCTCGGGGAGGGAGAGAGAGAGCGATTCGTGTATCAATTCCATGATGACTTCCATGTTAACCATTGAAGTAGAATCCAAATTTTGAAGTTGCAAAGGAAAAAAAAATTAGTGTTCTTTGTAAATGGTTTCCTGGAACTGAATGATTCTGATACAGTCCTAATCTCTATATATTGTATCACAACTTCAAAGCATGGATTTGGTGAAAAAAATAAAAATAATATTAGAGCATTGATACAAAAAGGAGACTTAAAACCGAAATCAAAACCATATAGGTTCAAATTTAATAGACCGTGCAATTACAAAAAAAGAAGAAGATAATATACAATTTTTCCTTAAAATCTAATGTTTCAATCTGCAAAAACATGCTCAACACATATGACCCTAATCGACTATAATTGATATTATATGTCACTTTGTGAAACATGATCCGAAAATTATTAGGATCTATTTTGGTTTAGAATATTGAAATCTCAGCTACATCTGGACAAACGGAAAATTTATACCAGACATCCAAATTACTTATCATCATTTGGTCATACGACTTGTATGGCAGTCTGAACCAAACTTTTATTGGTTAAACATATAAACACCTTCTATTCTCTACTTAATTATCATCTCTTAACCGGTTTATCAGACATACAAGCATTATTGGAGCAGCAGGCATATGATTTAAAATAAGGAAAATAGTCAAAACCCCTCACACAAGTTTTTCTGCCGACAAAAAGCCCTAGCCCCGAAGCGGTTGTCGAAAACCCCTTGAAAAAGTTTTTAGCTGTCAAAAAAACGTCCTGCCTACGTTATCTGTATAGTTGCATTTAATTTTTATACGATATGTATGTTGTTGCTTGCGATATCTATGTACTTTCCTGCGATATGTATTGGCTAATTAGATATAGCGTGACACTATAAAACCACTGCTGGAAAACTTTTGAAAGGGTTTTTGACATCTCAGCGGTGGAACCTGCAAGTGTTTTTTTTTTGTTTTGACAATTTACCCCTTAAAATATGACATTTTATGGCAAGAGTTGCAATGAGTGTTATATGCAATTACCCCGATTTTAATTCCTTCTAGATCTGATAAATTTACAAACTTGATCCTATGTTTAGTAAAAATAAATAAACTTTCCATTATTCCCTTCCTATTTTAACTCCTCTCCCTTCCTTGCCTCCCTCCTACACCAACTCTTCAACAAACCCCCCTCCACTTTTCCCCCAAAAGAACCAACCAACCAAAAAAAACAAAAAAAACAAATCCCGCACTCAGAAATCACAACAATTCCTTCGAAATTCAACCAAAAAATTAACCAAAAATCCCCTTCAATAAAGCTCGCATCTTTTCCAATGGCGATCCCCATCGATCTCTGACTCCAATGTGGCCAAGCTGGAGCAGGCTCTCCTCTCTCGCCGGCGGCGCCTCCGCCTCCGGCACCACCAGCTCCCCCTCCATCGCCTCCCTAAACCCCTCCTTCTCCTTCAAAGACCTCCGATCCCTAGTCGACGACGATTCGAACCCTAGCCCGAACCCTAACCCTTACTCCACCATCTCCTCCTCTCAAACCCTGACGCCTCGAACCGCCGTCTTCCGCCGCGTCAGTGCAGCGTCCGCCGCCGTCCGCGCCTGGCGGTCCGCGGCGGCGTTGCCTCCCCCTCCGCCGCCGGAGGACAACAAGATCGTGCTGTACTACACGACCCTCCGCGTCGTGCGCAAGACCTTCGAGGACTGCTGCGCCGTCCGATCAATTCTCCAAGGGTTCCGCGTTGCCATCGACGAGCGAGATCTGAGCATGGATTCGGGGTTCTTAACCGAGCTCAAGCAGATCCTCGGCAAAAAGCAGCTGACTTTGCCTAGGGTTTTCATCGGAGGGAGGCACATTGGGGGTTTCGACGAGATTCAGCAGCTGCATGAAGCCGGGGAATTGAAGAAGTTCGTCGAGGGGGTCCCCGCGGCGGTCGCGGGGGTATGCGATTGTTGTGGGGAGATGAGATTCGTGCTCTGTTATGCTTGCAGTGGGAGCCATAAGTATTTTTCAGAGAAGAGCGGTTTCCGATCTTGTAACGCTTGTAATGAGAACGGGCTTGTTCGATGCCCCGAGTGCTGCTCTGGAGCTTGAATTGCGAAAATGGGGGTAATCCTTGTCGTTGTCGTTGTGGTTGTTTTCTTAATAACAAATTTTTTTATTTGACGAGCATTCCATTGCTTGAGGATTTGGGGGAATGGGGATAGATTAATTAACAAGGTAAATTTCAATATATATACATATAATTTGATCAAGGGATTACGTTTTGTTTATGTTCTTAATTTGTTAATTATGAATGTAAATACAGTAGAATTTTTTTGGGTGAATGATTTTGCTGGAACTCTTGATTCACAACATATTTGAGCGATCGACTCCGTTCATGTTGTTCTTCATACATTCAAACCTATATGCATGAAATATTGAAAGATTTGAAAGTCTTTAACCCATGCATCGGACGACGTTTGTGTTGCATTACCGATAGACATTCATCTTTTCACACATTTGATGCATGTGCTAGAGATCTTCAAATTCTTCGATTAAGAGTTCCCGTTTTTTAAAAAACGCGAACCGCGAACCGGTTTGCAATGGAGTATTCCCCTTTTCTTGATTGTTGATCATGATTGTGCATATGGTAGAAACTTCAAGGGAGATGATTTTTGTTTGTGTTGCATCATATTTAATTAGCCTTTTAGTGCCTCATTTTGGAATAAAGATCTTTATGTGGCCACTTTGTGACTTGGATATGTGAGGTTTCATGTGTCATAAAATACTTCTGTTGTATTTTGGTGATTTGGTCTTCGGCTATAAACTTTTTATTCTTATTTTGTGTAGTTTGTTATTTTTTTCCCAATAGAAGTTTGTTAGGTTAAATGTGGTCTAGAGCCATAGAGTTTTTTCGTTACTTTTGAAGAAGAAAGCCATAGAATTTTTTTCAGTCATTTTTTTTTTGGAATTTGATTCTTCTATCATCAATCCATGTCATAAGTCTGGGCATGCATTTCGAAAACTATCCCTCTGCTCGTTTATATTTTAATTTTATGCGATATCATGGGATACAATGTTTCTATAATCTTTTTTTTTTCCTTTGAATATGATGCGCTTATTTGTTGTTCATAATTTTAATTTGATATAGGAAGATAAGAGAGATTTAGGAAATCAGGGAATGTATTAACATGCATTATATATATCTGTACACACACACACACACACACATACATATATACACGCTGTATATTAATTGAGGATTTCATTTTTATATTTGTTCTTGCTTGTTAGAATTTTGTTCAATGATAATACTAAATGTTGGGCAATGAAATTTTTGTTACTCACTATTCTTGTTGTCATACAGTATATGTAATCGGTCTCCATATGAGTCGGCTTTGCAATATATTTGTAATTTTTTCTCGATAAATTGTATCTAGTGATTTCTGTGTCGGAGTTTTCACGGTATCATTCCGAGAAGTACTGTTATCATGAACTTGTCCTGTCTTCTGCTTTACATATTTTGGTATGGGAAATGTATGTATTGGATTTGGAGTTAATAGGCAACGGACCTTGGTGATGATGGCATTGCCTCGACTCAAGTTATTCCGTCTAGGCCCTCTTTGTCCAATATTTCACACGTTGCTACCAGTGTCAATTCCCTCTATGTTTATTACCATTGACTGCAACTTTATTGAACTCCAAAATATATACGTTTTAGATAATGCCTCAAAATTTAATCAAGTTCAAGAAAGAAGAAAATATGAGAAGCTGAAATTAAATATTTAGTTTATAGGCAAGATAAGGTTAGAAATCCCTTAAGAAACATTTTAAAGGGTTTGAATAAAACTTTTAACCAAGAAAAGTTCGAAATCTAATTTGCCAATCTCCATCTAACTGAGCCTAAAAGGGACTAAATTGACATTTTCTTAAAATTTAGGGGCTAACATGATAATTTGGGTGGGGGCATGATAATTCTTGCTGTGCCATGACTTCGTATTCATTTTCAAAGGGAGATGGTTTGTTATATAAATTTTATTTGTTTATTTTGTGGGAGGTTTCGGAGGCATATCATGCAGCCATGCCATGCATTGCTTGTACTTATCATATTCGATGAATACTGTTGTTTGATATTATTGTTCTTATTGCTTAATCCCATAGTACGTATTATGTGGATGAAATGTTATATCTTTATAGATTGTTGATTATTTATTTTTCCTTAGGTTTGACTAATGGATATATGGTAAGAATTCTAGCAATTCACATTGTTGTTAATTGTTGTCATCGTGTTTCTTTTTTCAACTGTTAGGTATTTGTGCTTTAAATTCTATTTGTTTATTTTGTGACTTTGGATTTGTGAGGTTTCATATATGTAGCAAGGATATTTCTATTATGAAATCGTATCATATATTGTACTCATTTCAGAAAGAAGGTCTGAGCCTATCGATTTCAGAAGTCTATTAATTTTGGGAATTTCAGTAAATTTGATGAATGCGTATAATGTGATTCATGTAGAGCATGATGAGATTTTTCATATTTTAGTATATATACGGTGTCGAAAGTGAATAATTCTGCAGTGTGCCGAAGACATGTATTTGATTATGAGAAAAAAAGAAAGAGGTGGAGCATGAATCCCACTAAGTTCTCTGAACAGTGTCTGAAATTCTCTATCCGTTTCGCTCTTCTATCCTGATGTATTACATCGCCACATATGATAATTTCTTGTCTCGAAATAAAACGTTTTTTCTTTTATGTCGGCTGAATTTAACCACTCACCGTAACCTTTTCCCTTTCTTTTCTCTTTTATATGATCAATTCCTTTTATCTTATTTTTTGTGATGTAAAGCATATGTACATTGAAAGAATCGAATTATACTTTCCTTTTAAACTTTCAGAGCAAGTGTGCAAGCAAGTTGTTCACTTGTACAATATTATGAAAATTGAACAAACTTCAGTACATCCAATTTTATATTATGAAGATTAAGATGTGCAATTCCGATTATCGGAAAAAAAGGAAGGAAAAAAGACAGAGAAAAGTTGAATTTTCACCGCTTATACCACCTTAGGTCTATAATCTTAGGAAAATAAAATGGAAATCACCGTGTTTTTGGTTTATATTTTCTTTCCATAGATCAATTGTTATTCAGAATTGAGCGCTCAATACTCAAAATATTTCGGTTAGGCATTAGGATCAAGTTGGTATGCAAAGTTTTCATCTTGTTCAAAACCAATGGAACAATTTTGTTGATAAAGGAAAAAAATTGTGATTCCAATACTACTGCACTTCAGTTGCATCGGATGGTCGCAAATTTGATGGTGTATTGATGATAGAAATTTTCATAATCAAATCAATAAAGAAATCACATAAACGTGTACACACCGATCAAGGTAAATGATACCGGTCATCAGAAAATTTATACAAGGTTGAACTTTTTGACCAATTAGGAGATAAACTTTCTTCCATGTCTTTGATACGCACATTCCTCCAAAAAAGAAAAAGAAAAAAAAGATGAGACTTGGATATGCAAATAGTGAGAGCTCTCGGAATAATTATCCGAAATCTGACTCAAGCGAGATTAAAATCCAAACCTCTTGCTCGCTAGACTTCATTATTAGATTATAGATGTATTGTTAGTTATATGTATGTCCCAGAGGCCATTACTGTACATACGATGTATATTGTAATGGATGCTTGGACATATATAGGGAGGACTTTCTTGCTCGACATGATAGTATGCTATCTGGTTGTACTTTATCTTAACATGTACTCTGATTGTCTCTATGTTACATGTTGATAAAGCCCTTAGGATATGTACTTGACTACTGGGACTATGATGAGATTATACTAGTGGGGTCACGGTAGTCGACGAGTACATCCTATAACTGTTCCTAGTCGAGGGTGTATCGAGACAGGGCATCGATACACCAGAGTAGACTAGCGTATACGCATCTTGACCCATATGATGGGCGATGGATGATCCCATATCCATCGGTGTTTGACATCAAGGGTGGTGTACGGGTGCTCAGTGGAGACTGGGTATACTGGACGGACTCGCCGAGAACTCCCAGATGGTATTATACCTCACGTCAGATGGCAATTCTTCGGTGACACTGGTACAGAGTAGTCTGTTGACCCGAGATCGTCATAGAGTCTTGTATGATTTCTACTGTGCTTTGATTTCCATCATACCACGTCCAAGAGGGCGTGCAAAAAGGTGGCTTTTGGGTACAGTCCCGAATCACATGGAGGCAATGAGCGATAGGAGGGGATTCGTCTCTCCCAGTATAGGGAGTTGATGTTGCGCTGTGTTTGATTGGCTATAACCGGAAATCCTTGGCCAGGGTTGCTGAGATTTACTGGTAAGAGTTATCAGTAGTTTCTCGAACTGTTATAGACCTCATATCGACACGACTTATCGAGCTACTGGGGTCTGACGTTTACCACCCCTAGACGAGATATGCGACATATCAGACGACGAGACCGGACTGTACGGGAGTGTTACTGATTGGATTCACAGGAGAATGTATATGCTTGCTTGTTGATCTTCTGAGCGCTCAATACCTGAGTGGCTGTTACGTTTAGCTGACCGCTTGCAGTTTGTGGGTATTTGATATGATCATCACCTACTGCCGGCGTATTGACGATTCTTTAGCGTCCTACACAGAGATTTCTTGGCTCAGGCAAAACGGAGTAGGAGCACATATGTGATATGTGCGGGACCGAGGATAATGCGGTATGTGATACCGTATTGGATTCTCGCGATATGAGATATCGTCCGGGTATATGTGATATAGCCGGGTCATCGTATTAGTCGGTTATATGCGATATAGCCGGATTGTCGGATCAAGTGTTGATTCGATAATTTAATGTATAATAATATATATGATATATTAAATTACATTAACTAATATTAGCTCACTAAAAGATTCATTTTCTCACGGGATAATACATTGATATATATGCGATATATGTTAATTGTATTATTTTCTATTGTTACAAAATATATTGTATATGTGATATATAATATTGTAACATGTTAGGGTTACAAATTTAACAATGGTTTAGGGTTTAAATTTGGTTAGGGTTTGGATTAGGGTTAGCTTTTGCATGAAGCTTCCATGAAGCTTCATGAAGCTTTGACTTTGTTTTTAGCTAGATATTTTGTTAACCCAATCCAAACCTTTAACTCTAGTCAATTCTCTACATGAGTCAACTCCTTCATGCTTAACCCTTGGTTAGATTTGTAACCACTACAATAATTCATTATTCATCACAAAAGGATTGATTCTTCTTTTTCCTTGAGTTCTTTCTTGAAAAAGCTTTCTAGTTTTGCTTTTATGATGAAAGTGAGTGAGAAAAAGATTATAAATGAGAGAAAAAATCCTACTTCATCATACTCATCTATCCTTGCCATTTAGATGAGGGTGTTCACATCATTTCATGAGTGATAGCTTGTGTTAACGAAACTTCAAGGTAGATCATCTATGTTATCGAAGATCGGAAGCAAGACTGCATCTATCTCTTCGTGAAGCCTCTCGAGAGTCCGGAACACGATGATCGCAGCGAAAGGACCTCAACACGGAGCTTAAGAAGTGAAGGACCGGATCTACAAAGGTTGTAATCCCTCTCACTTAGTGTTAAAGAGTTTAACATGCTTGTTTTCGCCTAAACCCTAGTTTAAAGATCCGGCTTTGGGTTGCTCGGCACGGCTAATTTTTTAATCGGGCATGGTTGATGCCTCGTAGAACCTTGTGAGCGTGTCTAGCAACCCTACAGTGGTATGAGAGCCAAGCTAGAGCTTTAGGCGAAGTCTAGACGAATTTTAAAGTCCGATCGAACCCGGAAAACCCCGATTTTTACCCCTCTCTGTACATTTTCAAAAATGTTGATTTTTTATGAATTAAAAATGCTCAGAAAAACAAGCAGGAAAAACTAAGAATTACCGTGAAGTACGGTCCACTAAGTCGATCAAGTGACCGTGGAACCGCGGCCAAACTAAGGGTTTGGCGGCGGTTCCGCGGCCAAAATTTGGACTTAGTCCCTCATATTTCATATATTTATTCTTAGGTCCTTTCTTGTCATTTGTTTCTGGGAATTTTTTAATTCCACTCAAGTGTTGAGTTTTCTAGGGTTGTATTGGGGACTCGTTGATTCGATCGGATAATTTAATTTTGTTTAGTTTGTCCGGATAATTTTTAGAAACTGTTAAAAAGTTCGAACGGATATCAATAACTCACTTTTTCCCCTGTCGGAATTTTTTTCAAAAGTTGCATTTTTTCTCGAGTTTAAAAACGTTCTAAGTCGTGTAAGTAACGCGGTGGACCCTCTAGAAGACAAAAAACCTTAACTCGATTATGTGACCGTCATGAACTGCCTCTAAACCTTAGGGTTTGGGGCAGTACGGCGTGCCACATGTGAGGCGTTGGCTTGACCCTTTTACGGCTGGACCATTGGTACTGTGGCATGTGATGGATGTTTTTAAACTTATTTCAAGTATTGAGAACTATTTGGGAAAACTTGGATGTTTGATTATTCGATCGGAAAGTTTAACATTGTCTATTTATCTGGAATGTGATACAATATTTGGAATCCACAAATAGTTATGAGATAACTAATTTGAATGTTATAAATCTAGCAGTTCAGTCTCAGATGATCGGTTGCCACGGGATTTTGATATGATCAAAAGTCCGTCGCAATCACGTAGCGTACGCGGATACTCGCCGGGTAAACTTAATAGACAGCCACGCCCCAAATCCCCGACCAAGTGACTGTAGGAGAACCCCGTCGCCAAAAGCATTCGTTCGGGTGTTCGCGTGTCACGACCCGCAAGGTACGGAACGCGACCGGCACTTAAGTTACGAAACGTCTCAAGGCGTCCGTAAAATAAGTAAGCCGAAGCCCAGAACACAAAACCCAATTAAAATTTTAGAGTGAAGGAAAAACCAAGTAATTTAAGCATTTACCTCGTTACCTAATCAATTTGTCCTTATTCCGAAATTCCAGCAGAAAATAAAAGAAATCTGTGCACGAGGAATAGCATGTCGACTCAAGTGAGCTCGACCCAGATACATCATAAAATAAATCCTCAAGTCTCACAATCTCACATCTAGGTCAATATACAGTAATCCAAATAAAACAGGTATAACTGAAATGATAGTAGCAGTAATGGCAACAGTAATAGTAAATGGAGTACTCTAGATACAAAGAGCATATATAAGGTGGTACCAAATGATAACAACCCACCTATGAGCAAAAGCCTCTAGTCCAGGCAAAAAGTACAAATGAAGCAAAGGTATCCGCCGCTACAGTGCTGACGGAGTGGACCTGCAGAAAAGCTGTGGCACAACGGGGGTGAGTTGCCAGCTCGTGAGTAATAGATAACATTTACTAAGGCTATCGTATGCATGCACACAAGTGTCCTGGCATCCCTAAAACAGGTATAGCTACATGTACTAGCAGGTGTGTATGCATCAACAGTATACTAGCAAGTATATATGTCACATGGAGGTGATAACAGGTATGTATGCCACATGAAAATACCATCACGAATGTATGCTATATGAGTCACCTCAGGATCTCAACATGTAAATGTAAGAATTATTCCTTGCTTGTTTTGAAACTTTCTTTTAAAACATCAGCATGATATCCAAGAAATCAATAAAATCCGTGTCCAGCAACGACACCTCAAAACTGTCCAAATCTCATATATCCATATCCAGTATCTCTGGCCTCAGCCATCCGGCTGATCCACATCAAAAATCCATATCTCAACCCAGCGGCCACGGTCGGTACCCTCTGGGTATCCGCCGCGTCAAATGAAGTCACCGGTAGGTAAGCTGTCCCCTGCCAGGCTCAACGCCATCTCCTGCGATCTTCTTGCCCCGGGGTACCGTACCGGGCCTACCATGTACCCGAGACGGTTCATCCACCTCCTCGAAACGGGTCTCGAAAACCACAGCAAACTCATGGTGGACGACACTTTACATCACTAGAAAACCGCAACTTTTGTATTTTTAACAATTATCAGTTGGAATCTTGCGGCTTTCCCCAAAATCCAGAAATATCATAATCTCATGAAATCATCATAAATACATATGCCGGTAATTATGAATGCTTATGGTACAATTTGCAATGTAAGATCTATACTATGCATGAGCAGGTGATATGATAATACATATGCACGAGTATGGTAATTCTTATGGTTTCATTTAAAAATACTTATTTCAATGTCACATTTCTAGGCAATTAACATGTTTCAGATTTAAAGTTATTTAGTGTCGTGACATGGCAATTACCAGGGTGTGTGTGTCCACATGAATAGTGCTCGTGCAACATATAAAACCTGGTAATGGTGCAGGTGTCCTATAATGAATCTGCGTATATGGAACATCATAAAGATACTAATTACACAATTATTATGCAAGTTTTATCATTTACTCCAATTTCACAAGTAACACCAAGTCTACTAAATCTATCGGGCGACTCGCGCCATCCAAACGATTGTCCCCCGTAGATGTTAAGTCTACTCATCCGTGGTCCTGTGCTAAGTGTGTCCGACCACCTGCTTTCCCTTCTCAGCTGCGCTTGAAGTTCCTGCCGGCGAACCTAGAATTACAAAAGTCACCATATAAGAAGAAATTCTGCAAAACGTGATATATCGACACAAGGGATACGCGTGCGTGAACTAAACGCGTGAGCACACGACGCGACGCGACACGCACAATCCAACCAGAATCAGAACTGACACGCTGTGTCGCGCAGCGCGCCACAGAACCACGCGTATCACGCGCGTGTCGCACAAGACTTAAAACATCGGAAACACGTTATTAGCTCCAAATTTTGCTTCAGGGCCAAACTTGAAAAGTTACAGATACCAAAAACCCTAGCTACCAATACCAAACCCACACCCCAAAACCCAACACCCCCACCCCCTTCCTGGCCGCAATTTGCGGCCAGATCTAATTAATTGGCGGCCAATATAGGGAGGTGGGTCCCTGTTCTCCGGGTGTGTGTTCCTACTCATCTCACCATGCTACAGTCTTCTCAAAATTATTCTGAAGTGATCGGGTCAACAACAGATTTTATAGAGGTTAAAAGTCACTAAAAACTGCCAAAATACGCCAAGTCGGGTAAATCGGGTGTTTACATGGAGTCTGGGGAATTTCTCTGGTTGGCTGGCCTCACTAGCACCTAAGAGGGTTATTCTAACCAACACAACTATCATTATGCCCAAAATCCTCTTAAAACACCCAAAATCACTATTGAGCATGATATGGACACCAATTAAGCTAGATTATCGAAACTTTAGCAAATTAAGGCTAACCATCTAATTTTAATGACACCACTAGGCTAAAACAGATTAGTTAACACCAAAGAGGGTTCATAAAGCTACAAGCACTCTAAAATGGCTAAATCTAGCATTACCACCCATTCTAGCAATAAAATTCTATTTATCACAAAAACTAGCTAATCAAGCACCTAATCTACACAATATGGGAAAAGTTCAAGAGTTATACCTCCTAGGACCCTTGCAACAAAGGAGAAGGAGAAGAAGAAGATGGTAGGTGCATCAAAATGTGGCTGGAACGATCTGAACTTCACCGGAGCTGATGCTGAATGATGCTGATGCTGAACTTTGCTATTGCTGTTTGCTTTTGCTGTTGCTGTTGCTGTCACCGGGGCTGATATGGTGTGGTATGGAGTTGTGTGTGGTGTGGTATGAGGTTGATGGGCTGAAGTAGCAGCTGTTGCTGGTGTTGTGTTTATTTGGTGAAGTATGGGCTGAAGTAGCAGCAGCAAGGTGGTGTTTGGGGCTGTTTTTATTTTGAAATTGGGAGGGGCTGTAGTGCAGTAGCTGTAGATTCTCATAGGGGCTGGGGTAGCTAAAAAGCTGATGTTAATAGGCTGATTGTGTACTGCTGATGTTTGAAAATTTGGGTGGCTGATTTGATGCAATTTCGGCTGATGTGAGGTGTGAGTGATGATGGATGAGGGTGTTGTGGTGCTGATGTGATGGGTTAGTAGCTGTTGTAGAGTGGTAGGGGGCTGATGCAATTGATGGGGCTAGCCTTAGCTGTTTTTTCATGGGGTTAGGTGGCTGAAATAATGATATGTGGCTGATCTGTCTTTGGGCTGATGTGCTGAGGTTGAAATGTGCCGATATGTGGGGTTGAAATGTGCTGTTTTGGTGGCTATAAGCTGGTGTGTGGTCGAGATAACATCTTACAAGGATAACCATAAAACCAGATAGATCACTAGAACCCGTTTTGGTAAACTTTTTACCAAAAGACCCCACATTAACACGCAATTACTACTAAACACAGACTCAGGTGTTACAGTCTTCCCCCCTTAAGAAAATTCGTCCCCGAATTTTAAAATATGCAACTACGCGTACCTTCAAAAAGATGATGGAATTTCTTCCGCATTTCTCCCTCGGCCTCCCAAGTGATCTCTTCGCTGCTCGGGCTGCGCCAAAGAACTTTCACGGACGGCAGGACCTTTGATCGGAGTTTCTTCACTTGCCGATCTAAAATTTTAACCGGCTCCATGGCGAATGAAAGGTCGGGCTCGAGCTGAACTGTCTGATGCTGAATCGTGTGGGAAGGGTCATGAAGATAACGGTGTAGCATCGACACGTGGAAAACGGGATGAACATCTGAAAAACTAGGTGGAAGAGCTAAACGATACGCAACAGCGCCGACACGCTCGAGAATCTCGAAGGGACCTACGAATCTAGGGCTAAGCTTCCCCTTTCGCCCAAAACGCATCACGCCCTTCATCGGAGAGACTCTCAGAAAAACATGGTCGCCAACTGCGAACTCTAATCTGCGACGGCGCTTATCTGCATATGATTTCTGCCTGCACTGGGCTGCCCTCATCCGGTCTCGAATCAGCTGCACTTTCTCGGTCGTCTCCTGCACAATCTGTGGCCCGAAGATACTGCTCTCGCTCAACTCGGTCCAACAGACGGGCGATCTGCATCTCCTTCCATACAATGCCTCGAAAGGTGCCATCTGAATAGTATCCTGGAAGCTGTTGTTATAGGAGAACTCCACTAGAGGTAAATGACAATCCCAGCTACCTCCGAAGTCTAAAACACACGCTCGAAGCATGTCCTCGAGAGTCTGAATGGTCCGCTCTGATTGTCCGTCGGTCTGCGGATGAAATGCCGTGCTGAAGCTCAAACGAGTGCCCAAAGCCTCCTGAAGTTTCTGCCAAAGTCGGCTGGTGAACTGGGTGCCTCGATCTGACACGATACAAGTCGGTACGCCATGCAACCGCACGATCTCGTCGATATAAAGCTGGGCATACTGAGCGAAGCTAAAAGTGGTCTTCACTGGCAGGAAGTGAGTCGCTTTCGTCAATCGATCCACGATCACCCAAATGGAGTCGTACCCTCGACTGGTCCTGGGCAGACCCACAACGAAATCCATCAAAAACTGCTCCCATTTCCACTCCGGAATGGGTAACGGCTGTAGCTCTCCTGCGGGCCTCTGGTTCTCGGCCTTGACTTGCTGACAAGTCAGGCATCTCGATACAAACTCCGCAATGTCCCTCTTCATCCCGTCCCACCAGTAGGTCTCTCTCATATCATGGTACATCTTGGTGGAACCGGGGTGGACACTATACACTGATCGGTGTGCCTCCTCAAGAATGTCGTGCCGCAATCCATCAGCATCTGGTACGCACAGTCTAGATCCATAGCGTAAAATCCCCTGATCGTCAATCACGAACTCGGAAAATCTGCCCTGTCCCATTTGTGCAATGATCTCTGAGCAACGGTCGTCACTGCGCTGTGCCTCATATATACGGTCAAGCAACTGTGGGCGTGCACGAACATGCGCGAGCTGTCCCCCTGTCTAAGTGAACTCGAACTCAACTCGGCTGTCGCATAAAATCTGCCAATCTGCTGACGACTGACTCTGCACTGTGTGTAAACAGGATAGACTACCCCCGGGCCTCCTGCTCAAAGCATCTGCCACTACATTTGCTTTGCCCGGGTGGTACAGGATTTCGCAGTCATAGTCCTTCACCAACTCCATCCAACGACGCTGCCTGAGGTTCAGATCTCGCTGCTGAAATATGTATTTTAAGCTTTTGTGGTCTGTGAATATTTGGCACGACTCGCCATATAGGTAATGTCGCCAAATCTTCAGCGCAAAGACCACTGCAGCCATCTCCAGATCATGAGTAGGGTAGTTCTGTTCATGTTTCTTCAATTGCCGAGAAGCATATGCGATCACCCGGCCATGCTGCATCAATATGCATCCTAACCCTACTCGCGAAGCGTCACAGTAGACCACAAATCTGCCTGATCCTGAAGGCAAAGATAATACCGGCGCCGTAGTCAAACAGGTCCGCAGCTGCTGAAAACTGCACTCGCATTCCTCCGTCCAAACGAAAGGAACTCCCTTCCGGGTCAAACTGGTCAAAGGTGCAGCTATACGGGAGAAGTCTTGAACAAAACGCCTGTAGTAGCCTGCCAGGCCTAGGAAACTACGGATCTCAGTGACCGATGCAGGTCGGGGCCACTGCTGAACAGCCTCAATCTTCTTCGGGTCCACACATATGCCATCTCTCGTAATCACGTGACCTAAGAATCCGACGTTGTCCGGCCAGAAAGCACACTTGGAGAACTTTGCGAACAACTTTTGCTCCCTCAGAGTCTGTAACGTAATCCGCAGGTGCTGCTCGTGCTCCTCTCGGCTCCGTGAGTATACCAAAATATCATCAATGAACACTATGATGAACAAGTCGAGGTACGGCCTGAATGTACGGTTCATCAAATCCATAAATGTTGCGGGGGCATTGGTGAGTCCGAACGACATCACCAGAAATTCATAGTGGCCATAGCGTGTACGGAAAGCTGTCTTCGGTATATCCCCCTGTCGGACTCGCAGCTGGTGATATCCTGATCGTAAGTCGATCCTTGAAAAATAACCCGCACCCTGGAGTTGGTCGAACAAATCATCAATGCGTGGCAATGGATATCTGTTCCGAACGGTCACCTTGTTCAGCTGGCGGTAGTCGATGCATAGGCGCAAACTTCCGTCCTTTTTCTTGACAAACAGGACCGGAGCACCCCACGGAGAAACACTGGGTCGAATAAGTCCCTTATCCAACAGATCTTGCAGTTGAACCTTCAACTCTCTAAGTTCCGCCGGGGCCATCCGATACGGCGGTATAGAAATAGGCCCCGAGCCAGGAATCAAATCAATACAGAACTCGACATCGCGTTCAGGTGGCAATCCTGGCAGCTCGTCAGGGAAAACATCGGGGAACTCGCATGCAATCGGAACCTGGTCCAATGGAACATCCGTAGCTCTAGTATCACATACACAGGCTAGAAATCCCCGACATCCTTTCCTCATCAGCTGACTAGCGCGAAAGGAAGAAATCAAAATGTGAGGGGCGGCACCACGGTCCCCCTGCACAACAAAATCCGACTCGCCGGGAAAACAAAACCCAACAGTCTTCTCGCGGCAGTCCACCGTCGCATAGCACGTGGCTAACCAATCCATGCCCAAAAGAATGTCGAAGTCCAACATCTCCAGAAGGATCAAGTCGACAGGCAGCTCTCGCTCGCCAATACGAATAGTACAGGATCGGAACACGTGCCTAGCAACAAAGAACTCTCCCACAGGAGTGGTCACAACAAGCGGCTGATCAAGCAAACCGGACTCTCTACCCAAACTCGGCACGAAGTGTGTGGAAACATAAGAGTGCGTGGATCCGGGATCAAACAACACGTGTGCATCAATAGAGCAAACTGATAGAGTACCTGTAACGACGGCATTGGATGCCTGCGCATCCTGGGGTGTCAATGCAAAAACTCGGGCCTGACCTCCTCCGATAGCGGGCTGACCTCGGCCTCGGCCTCTGCCTCCTCGTCCTCTCTGGATCGGTGCGCCGCGTCCACGGCCTCTGGGTACACCTAACTGGCGTGGAGCATCGCCTGTGGCAAGTAGTAGAGCTCTCTGAGGAGGGGGCGGTGATGGAGGTAGAGTCACATGCGGAACGGTCGTCGCTCCCTGTCGCCTCGCTGGACAGTCTCTAACACGATGGTGCAGACTCCCGCACCCAAAGCATCCTGGCGACGACTGCTGTCCCTGTGTATACGATCCATATAGATGACCTCGTCCAAACCCTCTGCCGGCTCTATCTCTCGGAAGGAATCTGGCATGCTGTCTCTGATCTGGCGTGCTGGTACGAATCCTCTTCGGCCCGGGAACGGCCGAAGTCGCTGAAATACGTGCTTCCATCCGCAATGCTGTATCCATAGCTGCCGAATAGGTATCAAAATGCTGGGCGCCAATGGCAAGATATAACTGGGCATCCAGTCCCTGTATAAACCTCTTCACCCTCTTCGCTTCGGTATCCACTAGATACGGAGCATATCGGGACAACTGTGTAAACTGAACATCATACTCAGACACCGTCATCCCAGGTGTCTTGACCAAGGCCTCGAAACTACGAGCTCTGGTGTCGCGAACGCTCTCCGGGAGGAAACGGGCTAGAAAAACTGCTGTGAACTCGGTCCAGGTCATGGACGATAGACCTGCAGCTCAACCTCTCAGAACGGACTCCCACCATATCTGTGCGAGACCCTCTAGTCGGAAACTCGCAAGCTCTACCCAGCGATCATCGGAACATCTCAGCGAACGGCAGATCCTGGCTAAGCTGTCAAGGAACGTCTGCGGGTCCTCCGCTGCATCGGTACCCGTAAAAACTGGAGGTCTCAGCCTCATGAAATCCTGTAGCGAAACCGGGATGGTCACGGTGGTAGTAGTAGGAGCAGGTATCATAGTAGTCTGGGATGCAGTGGGTACGTCCTCCGGCCTCGGTGCATGACTGGCCGCAACGAAGGATCCTACCATCTGACGTAGCTCCTGCATACTCCCCATCATCTGTCGCAACTCCTCTATACCAGTCTCCAGCCTATCCACGCGGCCTGGGGAAGGCAGATCAGTTTGTCCCTGCGGTGTAGGCATACTACCCTGCTCAGTCCTAGTCTCGGATGAGCCAGCTCGAATCTCGTTTCGGGCGGCAGCTCTCTGCGCTCTGGTAGTCTTCGGCGGCATAGTAGCTGGCGCAGAAACAGGAGAATAAGACCGGTGCAATAAGATCGTAGGATACACGGAATCGAAGAAGGAATTTCAAGCAAATATGTCCTAAAGTCACCTAGGCGGAGTACCACATCGCAAGTATGCCGCGGACATAAGTACGCTACGCTACCCTGCTTAAGTCACTTACTCCATCTACTAAGGGTCATCCTACACTCGGAAAGGTGAAACCTATCGCTTTAATACCAACTTTGTCACGACCCGCAAGGTACGGAACGCGACCGGCACTTAAGTTACGAAACGTCTCAAGGCGTCCGTAAAATAAGTAAGCCGAAGCCCAGAACACAAAACTCAATTAAAATTTTAGAGTGAAGGAAAAACCAAGTAATTTAAGCATTTACCTCGTTACCTAATCAATTTGTCCTTATTCCGAAATTCCAGCAGAAAATAAAAGAAATCTGTGCACGAGGAATGGCATGTCGACTCAAGTGAGCTCGACCGAGATACATCATAAAATAAATCCTCAAGTCTCACAATCTCACATCTAGGTCAATATACAGTAATCCAAATAAAACAGGTACAACTGAAATGATAGTAGCAGTAATGGCAACAGTAATAGTAAATGGAGTACTCTAGATACAAAGAGCATATATAAGGTGGTACCAAATGATAACAACCCACCTATGAGCAAAAGCCTCTAGTCCAGGCAAAAAGTACAAATGAAGCAAAGGTATCCGCCGCTACAGTGCTGACGGAGTGGACCTGCAGAAAAGCTGTGGCACAACGGGGGTGAGTTGCCAGCTCGTGAGTAATAGATAACATTTACTAAGGCTATCGTATGCATGCACACAAGTGTCCTGGCATCCCTAAAACAGGTATAGCTACATGTACTAGCAGGTGTGTATGCATCAACAGTATACTAGCAAGTATATATGTCACATGGAGGTGATAACAGGTATGTATGCCACATGAAAATACCATCACGAATGTATGCTATATGAGTCACCTCAAGATCTCAACATGTAAATGTAAGAATTATTCCTTGCTTGTTTTGAAACTTTCTTTTAAAACATCAGCATGATATCCAAGAAATCAATAAAATCCGTGTCCAGCAACGACACCTCAAAACTGTCCAAATCTCATATATCCATATCCAGTATCTCTGGCCTCAGCCATCCGGCTGATCCACATCAAAAATCCATATCTCAACCGAGCGGCCACGGTCGGTACCCTCTGGGTATCCGCCGCGCCAAATGAATTCACCGGTAGGTAAGCTGTCCCCTGCCAGGCTCAACGCCATCTCCTGCGATCTTCTTGCCCCGGGGTACCGTACCGGGCCTACCATGTACCCGAGACGGTTCATCCACCTCCTCGAAACGGGTCTCGAAAACCACAACAAACTCATGGTGGACGACACTTTACATCACTAGAAAACCGCAACTTTTGTATTTTTAACAATTATCAGTTGAAATCTTGCGGCTTTCCCCCAAAATCCAGAAATATCATAATCTCATGAAATCATCATAAATACATATGCCGGTAATTATGAATGCTTATGGTATCAATTTGCAATGTAAGATCTATACTATGCATGAGCAGGTGATATGATAATACATATGCACGAGTATGGTAATTCTTATGGTTTCATTTAAAAATACTTATTTCAATGTCACATTTCTAGGCAATTAACATGTTTCAGATTTAAAGTTATTTAGTGTCGTGACATGGCAATTACCAGGGTGTGTGTGTCCATATGAATAGTGCTCGTGCAACATATAAAACCTGGTAATGGTGCAGGTGTCCTATAATGAATCTGCGTATATGGAACATCATAAAGATACTAATTACACAATTATTATGCAAGTTTTATCATTTACTCCAATTTCACAAGTAACACCAAGTCTACTAAATCTATCGGGCGACTTGCGCCATCTAAATGATTGTCCCCCGTAGATGTTAAGTCTACTCACCCGTGGTCCTGTGCTAAGTGTGTCCGACCACCTGCTTTCCCTTCTTAGCTGCGCTTGAAGTTCCTGCCGGCGAACCTAGAATTACAAAAGTCACCATATAAGAAGAAATTCTGCAAAACGTGATATATCGACACAAGGGATACGCGTGCGTGAACTAAACGTGTGAGCACACGACGCGACGCGACGCGCACAATCCAACCAGAATCAGAACTGACACGCTGTGTCGCGCAGCGCGCCACAGAACCACGCGTATCACGCGCGTGTCGCACAAGACTTAAAACATCGGAAACACGTTATTTGCTCCAGATTTTGCCTCAGGGCCAAACTTGAAAAGTTACAGATACCAAAAACCCTAGCTACCAATACCAAACCCACACCCCAAAACCCAACACCCCCACCCCCTTCCTGGCCGCAATTTGCGGCCAGATCTAATTAATTGGCGGCCAATATAGGGAGGTGGGTCCCTGTTCTCTAGGTGTGTGTTCCTACTCATCTCACCATGCTACAGTCTTCTCAAAATTATTCTGAAGTGATCGGGTCAACAGCAGATTTTATAGAGGTTAAAAGTCACTAAAAACTGCCAAAATACGCCAAGTCGGGTAAATCGGGTGTTTACATGGAGTCTGGGGAATTTCTCTGGTTGGCTGGCCTCACTAGCACCTAAGAGGGTTATTCTAACCAACACAACTATCATTATGCCCAAAATCCTCTTAAAACACCCAAAATCACTATTGAGCATGATATGGACACCAATTAAGCTAGATTATCGAAACTTTAGCAAATTAAGGCTAACCATCTAATTTTAATGACACCACTAGGCTAAAACAGATTAGTTAACACCAAAGAGGGTTCATAAAGCTACAAGCACTCTAAAATGGCTAAATCTAGCATTACCACCCATTCTAGCAATAAAATTCTATTTATCACAAAAACTAGCTAATCAAGCACCTAATCTATACAATATAGGAAAAGTTCAAGAGTTATACCTCCTAGGACCCTTGCAACAAAGGAGAAGGAGAAGAAGAAGATGGTAGGTGCATCAAAACGTGGCTGGAACGATCTGAACTTCACCGGAGCTGATGCTGATGCTGAATGATGCTGATGCTGAACTTTGCTGTTGCTGTTTGCTTTTGCTGTTGCTGTTGCTGATATGGTGTGGTATGGAGTTGTGTGTGGTGTGGTATGAGGTTGATGGGCTGAAGTAGCAGCTGTTGCTGATGGTGGTGTTGTGTTTATTTGGGGAAGTATGGGCTGAAGTAGCAGCAACAAGGTGGTGTTTGGGGCTGTTTTTATTTTGAAATTGGGGGGGGCTGTAGTGCAGCAGCTGTAGATTCTCATAGGGGCTGGGGTAGCTAAAAAGCTGATGTTAATAGGCTGATTGCGTACTGCTGATGTTTGAAAATTTGGGTGGCTGATTTGATGCAATTTCGGCTGATGTGAGGTGTGAGTGATGATGGATGAGGGTGTTGTGGTGCTGATGTGATGGGTTAGTAGCTGTTGTAGAGTGGTAGGGGGCTGATGCAATTGATGGGGCTAGCCTTAGCTATTTCTTTCATGGGGTTAGGTGGCTGAAATAATGATATGTGGCTGATCTGTCTTTGGGCTGATGTGCTGAGGTTGAAATGTGCCGATATGTGGGGTTGAAATGTGCTGTTTTGGTGGCTATAAGCTGGTGTGTGGTCGAGATAACATCTTACAAGGATAACCATAAAACCAGATAGATCACTAGAACCCGTTTTGGTAAACTTTTTACCAAAAGACCCCACATTAACACGCAATTACTCCTAAACACAGACTCAGGTGTTACATCGCGGCAGCGGTGTTCCTCCTTAGTGCACTTCGTCGATCGCATCCGGGGGTGCGGCCGTCTACTAAAGTTTGCGACGAGCATTCGATCACGATGTCGGGAATCTTGTTGAATTTCCTGACTTGATATTGAAAAGAGTTTTCGATAATGAGACTAAAATGCGGGGTTTATAATTGTTAGGCATGCGATGTCTAAGGAATTTATTTGGTTAGGCATGCGATGTCTAAGGAGGTTGCAGATTCTAACTGTTGTAGTTTTACACTTTCTTTTCTGTGACCGTAAGCGTAGTATGTGGTGTATCGCCGGCTTCGTTGCTATACATCAACGACAATCGGGATACGCATACTTACTTACGTTGATGATATGAGATATATGTGTTGCTGTAATATGTTATATTGGATCGTCGCGTTCTGAATATCCGGGGGTTTTATGTGAGATGAGAGTTTTTCTTTTTCATTCATGTAAAAATTCATTTGTATGTAATATTCTTTTATTGGGGCACTTCCGGGCTGAGGATGATGTCACCATTGTATATTATTTACTTTTCCGTATTAGGCAGACCCAAGGAGGGGATCACAAGTAACCGGGTTCTAGGGTCCAGTGGGAGACCATCTCGAGGAGTCGAGACCGGGTCTCCTAACCCTAGAATTGGCAGTGTTGCTTGCCGCTCCGTAGGGGTCTAGGGATGTGGGTTTGGCTATTCATCACAACCGTGGAATCCGTGTTTTATACAGGCTCGTATTGAAAACACGGACCTCCTAGTATATCCAATATTTCATATATGTTCTTCTGCTGCAATGTTCTGTGATGAGATCATATTACTGCCTGAGACGAATGTTTATATTATATATATGAGATATATATTATACATTGTTTATTTCGTTTCAAATGTGATGCTTGTGAAGCATAATAAAATGAGACTTCATTAATGAGATTAATGAAACTAAAAAGAAACCAAAAGATGTTGTAGAAACTTGTTTAAAAACTGGTAGCTCTGGTTCTTGCTTTGCATAGCGGTGTTCCTTGTAGAATATCCAGCACCTTATTCAATAAGGAAAGAGCCGAGATCCCTTCACCGGGAGTGACATCTTTAGTGAAACTAGCAGATGCTATAAACTCGGTCTGTCTTTTGATTGCTTCTATAGTTCTTGCTTTGCACAGCGATATTTGTGAAATATCCTGCACCTTATTCGATGAGGAAAGGGCCGACGATCCCTTCACCGGGAGTGACCCCTTTAGCAAAACTAGAAAAGCCTAAAAAACACTCCAATTAAAATTACTCGATTCTACAACGATATCAAGTTCATTACGCAAAGGGTTTTCTGAAAAACCCGTCGTAGCCCTCCGTCATTTCAGATAAGTATGTTGGGGTAAAAATTTACACCCCCGATGACCGAGTCAAAGTCAAGGTCAACCCCAAGCCAGGTGGGCCCAAGCCCAGGTCAAGCGGGCCCAAGCCCAAGTCGAGCCCGCGGCCAGCCTCCTCCATGATAAAATATAGATCATGTAATAAATAATTTTTATGTAATTTTTTATACATGAATGTATGCAAAATGGGCATAAAACCAATATTTTGTAAGCCCATGGCTTATGTGCAAAAATGAAATGGCACATGAGCCATGGGATGACTAAAATGCCATTTTTGTAAAGCCCAAGGGGCTATATGTAAATATGTAAGCCTATAAAAGGCAACATGATGATGAATAAAAAACAACTTTTCATTCTCACAAAAAACCTAGGGTTTGTATCTCTTTCCCTTTTCTGAAGGTCTCAAACCTTCTTCTTTCTTTTGAATTAAATCAAGAGTTTTACTCTTCCTTTTCAAAAAAAAAAATAGTTTTTCACCACGAAACCCACAAAGGGGAACTTGGATCTGTCATCAGATCTCAAAAAGGAGAGATTTTGAGATCTCACATCTCTTGATCTTCAAGATCCAGCTAACAGAGGAGGAAGAAGAAGAATCCCTTCCATTAACCCCAAAAAAGAAGAAAAGCACACTCAGGAGTCCAACTCCTCTCTGATTTCTCTTCTGAGAAATTTTTTCAGGCTAAAAGCCTCTTTTTCTCGCCGGCGCTCAAGCGCAGAGCGCCCGCGTACCGACACGTGGCGCGCTTGCGCTCAAGCGCAAGCGCTCGAGCGCAAGCGCTCGAGCGCAAGTCGCCCCCGTGCCGACATGTGGCGCGCTTGCGCTCGAGCGCAAGTCGCCCCGGTGCCGACACGTGGCGCTCTTGCGCTCCAGCGCAAGAGCTCGAGCGCAAGTCGCCCCCGTGCCGACACGTGGCGCTCTTGCGCTCCAGCGCAAGCGCTCGAGCGCAAGTCGCCCACGTACCGACGCGTGGCGCTCGAGCGCAAGCGCTCGAGCGCAAGTCGCCCACGTGCCGACACGTGGCGCGCTTGCACCCAAGCGCTCAGCGTTTGAGCGCAAAGCGCCCACGTGCCGACACGTGGCGCATTGCGCTCCAGCACTCTGCGCTCGAGCGCAAAGCGCCCATGTGCCGACACGTGGCGCGCTTGCGCTCAAGTGCCTAGGCGCTGGCCCCACGCATCCTTTGGATGTCTTTTTCCCCTTTATTTATATATGCATGTATATATATACATATGTATACAAATGTACACATACTCCACGACACTGTCCCTGTTAGAAAAAATTTCTAACGGGGCGCTGCCCCGCACCCTGCAAGGGGGCTGCTAGCCCCCTTGACCCCTAGCCCGCTATCCGGGTAGCGGAACCCCCGTAAAAACTCTGCGTGGCTCCCGATATATCCAAACCCACTTTCAAAACACAACACACGTGCACTGCACATTGAGTTCGCATGACCATTTTAACCCGTTAATCGGAGGTTCCCTCGCCCCAAAGGCGAGGGGTAATTAACGGCAGCTTAGTCCGCGGCTGCCGGAGATTTGGATACCCACAATCAATAAACCCCGGCCTACCCTAGGCAGGGGGAATCTGTAGTACGCCTGACAAGCGCGCACGTATTCCCATCTCAATGGGGTGACGAAAAACACCCTACAGATTCTGGCACGCCCGGTGGGACGAATCTCTCCTCCCATATTTCGGGTTAAGCGTTCATGCGAACTCAATCAATATACATACCTGTATTTATACTAAAATAATGCTTTTTCGTGCAGATTTTCAAGCAATCACCTTCCGACGATGTCTTCGATGATGAACTCAGCTCCCGTCTCCTACATAATGAAGATAGACTCCACGACGGCCCTTCTGGCCAGTCTCGGGCGGCAATGGGAGGAGCCGCTGCTACCATTCGGCTCTATTATGTTCATGCCAGTTGGCGCCAACCCAGCTCCTCAAGCCCCGGTGGCAGACAAACCGGTCTCGAAAGGCAGGAGACCAAATGTGGTGATCTCAAGGGCGCCCCAACCCAAACGCGAGTCGGTATCTGAACGACTTTCCTTGGCCCCAGCTGGGGGCAAGGCCATCAACACCAACAAAGCTACAACGCGTCCCGAGCAAACTCCAGCGGCGCCTCTGACAAATGCTCGATCGGGTGTCTTCTCTAAGCTCCCCGCTGATCAACTCACAATGGCTTCCCGGGTAGCGGATGCCCGCCAAGCCTTCAAAATCGAGAAGCTGAGGGAGAAAAGGCTCAGATATAGAGCCAACAAAAGGGCTAGGGCTCCGGCCAGGCTAAACCTCATGAGGTTCGAAGAACAGGGTTACCCCGCCGAAGATGAGGGAATGGCTGGGTATGTGATCCACACTGTCTACACGGTGGGCACGCGCAGCAAAAGTAAGGATGGGGCTACCACATCTCAAACCCGATCTGGCTTGAATGTGGTGGCCGCTTCCCAAGAACAGCCGCCTCTGCTGGGTGATGAAAACCCTCTCGATGAGGATGATAGGCAGAAAGACCTTTCGGTCCATGAGGAGTCAGGCTCGGAAAGCGAAGAAGAGCCGACTTTCCGCCCCAGGACCGCAGAGCAAGAGCTGCTTCAAGAGCTCCGAAAGCAGCTCAGAAACAAAGACAAGGAGATGGCCAAACTCTACTCCAAAATCGATGACTTGACGAATGTCGTGATGCAGCTCACGGCCCGACTTGCCTCTCAGCCGCCCAATCAAGCGGAGGGCTCTACTCGTGAACCGGGAAGTGGTGTGCCAAAGCAGCCGACGCCTATTCCCTCAAATCTAAAAGTGGGCGAACTACATGAAAATCAGTCGCATCCTATCTCGGGAAATGTCTTGGCTACCGATGACAATAGCCCGCTAACTCAAGATCAAATCATGGATTTAGTTGCCAGCAAAGTCAAAACATTGGTGGCCGAAGCCGAAGCCCAAAAAGATATCGGCAGTAGTGGGAGACCATATCCTGCTCAGTATGATCTGGTAGAATTTCCTAGCGGCTATGTCATCCCCAAATTTGGAAGATTCGATGGGACGGGAAATGCGAATCAGCACATCGCCCATTTCAAAGCCTCATGCGGGAATACTGGGGGCAACGATGCGCTTCTCCTCCGCCAGTTCGTTAATAGCTTGACCGATGTTGCTTTCGACTAGTACGCGAGCATACCGGATGGCTCCGTTACTACTTTCATCCAAATGGAATCTTTGTTTCGACAAAGGTTCATGAGCGTTAGCGATAAGATCACCATTGCCGAGCTCGTAAGGACCAAGCACAAGAATAATGAAAGCAGCACGGATTTTATAACCCGATGGAGCAATCTCTCCGTCAAATGTGAACCACCGATAGAGCAGGACCAATCTGTCAGTCTCCTTGTCGGAAATCTCAACAATTGGATGGCCCCGTTTCTATGCACCGCGGGTCTCAAAACATTCCAAGAACTGACCAGAAAAGTTCAAATGCTGGAGCGCTCAAAGCAGGAGTCCTCCTCGGATTCCCAAAATAACAATAGGTCCTGGAGAAACCGAAAGGACGATAATCGCAAAGGCGGAGATCCCGACGATTCCGAATCTTTCAATGCCTCGTCCAGCCGAAATAAACAAGGGTTGAGCGGGCCTAGCGCCAACCAGCCTCGGAAGCCAATGTTCGGAGAGGGAGGAGAATCTCCACTGAAAGAGAAGCTGGATAAGGTCTATTCCTTCAGAAGGGACAAAATCCGTAAAATATTCAAAGACGCTCTGAGGAACGGTCTACAACTGCCAGAGTCAAAAAGACCGCAGGAAGCGAATATGACCGACGACCCCAAATACTGCCCCTATCACAGAGTGATAGGTCATGCCATTGAGGACTGCTTCGTCTTCAAAGATTGGGTCGAAAAACAA